>OZ005743.1:83906196-84508696 GCA_963930735.1 Dioctria linearis | reverse complement strand
TTGATGACGCTATTGTGCGAAATACTTCTCTCTGGACTATAAAATCCCGATCACGGAGGTTTTGCGCTTCGCTATCTTTGGAGTTCCTTCTAAAGCTGTTTCCGCTTCCTCTTTCTAAATTGATTAATCCTCGAGGCACAATCTGCTCACCCTCCTTGTTTGTGAGCACTCTCTCACCTTACGCGATTCCTTTTCTTATTTTGGTGCCCTTCTATCTTTGCTTCGGCATCCAACAAACTTGGGTAAGGCTCGTACTTGTCTTGATTTTTATAATTTATCAATTTTCCAAATTTTCAGCTCTGCTGCCCTTCTGTCGGTTTTTCGGCAACTCGCTTAATTGTATAGAGTCGAGTTCACGCAATTAACCGCTACGGCTACAGCTTACTTAAATGATATTAATGTTAATGTTAAGAGTAGGGGCTACTTCGCCTCCAGGGCCTTGCGGACACCGCGACCATAGTTGGTCTATTGTGCCTTCTCCTAAAGTGGTTAGGCAAAATCGAGTCTTTTAAAGAGCTCGATTATTGCTTTTGGAGTTAGATTGGAGATATTATCTGGAGAGATAATTGTTCTTCGAGTGATTTGCAGCCTTAGACCAGCAAGTTCTGGGCACTCACATATGACGTGCATCGAGGTTTCGTCATCCTCTTCGCACAGTCGACACAGTTCACTGTCGGATTTGTCTATCTTCTTCAGAAAGTGAAGGAAGGGGCCATGCTTAGTGCTGCTTTAGCAAATATCCTGAACGACTGCGTGCCAAGTCCAATAAGTTGGCGCGTCTGGAAATGAGTGTGGCTGAAGAATTTATTCGCATGCCTCATACAGGGCGCGCTACGCCAAAGGAGATCCAGTTGCCTCTTTTCCTACCTAAGTAGTTCCCCAGCTTACTTTTTTGCTGCAATATTTTTCCAATATCTCGCACTACTAGAAATTTAACTTTTCACGAATATGACGGGCGACCTCTTTGTTTTTCGGTCTTAAAACTCAGGAAACTATGACGGAAGCTCCTCCATCTGCTCTGTTCCTTAACTCGGATCACGCCACGCACTCGTCTTCTAAAGCTCTACCCACACTGGGATCTGCCGACTTCATTGATTATTTACTACCTAGCTGCGATTTGCCTAATTACTTTACAACTCTTAAGCCCAGTACGCTAGAGCCAAGGAATTAGGTCAAGGAATTTTTCCACTTATTTCTTAAAGAAAATTTGACATTAGGTAAAGGAATTTTTGACAATTTGGATTTGTCAATTGTGTGATATTTCTGACAATAAAGAAATAATAAAGAAAGTGAAGAAATGGATAATTCCCAATGAAAAATAAAGATACACGTAAAGCAATTTTTATTCGTCCATTTGTCATTTTAAAATTGATTCACCTCTTGCAAAATCGCAGTTCCTTCGTTCAATTTTTCAATTATTCCACCAACGTCGAAATTCCTTACAGAAATAAGTGCATCGGTACTTATTTCTTCAAGGAATATTGACATAAATAGATTTTTCGACAAGAACGGCATCTTTTTGTCAATCGAGAAGTAGAGTTTTTCTGTTCGAATTACTTTTCTCTAGCGTACTACCTCAAGGAATCGGCCAAGAAAAAAATTCCTTGAGCATTCCATGACACTTTTTTTACATAGTTTTTGTATAGGAACAAAAATTCCTTGGCTCTAGCGTACTGGGCTTTAGCAAACGATTAATTCATCCTATCTTATCTTAACGCTACCATTAAATTCTGTTTGACACACTTTGAGTCTTCTCTAATTACTACTATCTTACAAATAACAATTTTCAATTGCGTATTCCTTACTCTTGGTGCAGTAACCCTAACTAACTTCATCTTAGTTGAAGTTTTAATACCTTGAAGAAACTTAAATATGTTCCATTTCCCAACCTGTCAGCTAACAATTCACCGTGATATCTGAGATTATTTCTCTTGTCACCTAGCGACGGGAGTTCCAAGTTGTTCTTCATCGCAGTCGGATGTTCCATCTAATCCGCTCGCTGAGACTATTGGACTTGAGTAGAGTTTTTCCTAGCGATTCCTCTTCCCTAGTGATGCTTTCCATGCATCATTGGACTTGCAGTCTCTCGAATACATTGTGGTGCTCAGCGTTTTGTGCTCGTCTATATCGATTAAAGTCAAAGATTACTCTTTAGTTGGTTTCAACTCTAACAGTGAATGGAGCGTGGCGTGTCGGTTAACGGTAGTTTCATTATCATGAAACATACTTCTTTTGCGGCGGCCTAAATAAAATTAATATACAAGCAACATCATACAACATAAAACAACTATATCAACATTACAAATATCTAATTCTGCGCTTCACCTCCATCTGTTTGTCCCCGCGGGTGAGACAGTTCATATAAGTGGCCAGCAATACAGTTAATACTAAGGCTGGCTAAGTGGCGTCTATTCGTGTTATATGTTGACGAATAGTTGTATTATTCGTCTTTTGGAAGAAGAAGAACAAGACCTAGCGACGGATTAGTTTCATTGGCAATTAATATTTCAGATAATACTGTTGTTATCACAAAATAATTATTGATAGTTATTTGGTGCGTGCCCGCTTTGGATTTAGACGTTAATTCAGTTGTTGCCCTAAGTCTACAGTGTTAACCTACCTACAGGAAATTTGGTTTGATTCCTAGTATCACTTCTTTTATCAAGTTTTTCATTCCGTTTGTAACGCATAGACGCAATGCTGGTAGAGCATAACGGGCTGCACACAATTGTTGAACACAGCTGAAAAATAAAAAGAAAACAATTAAAATACAATATACAAAGTATTTAATACTTCCATAGAATTCCAAGATCCTGTGCCCAGTCATCACTTGCCTCCTGTATTTTCAAGAAGTATCTGAAATGAAAAAAATATATATATATTAGTTTAATAGAACCAATTGGAGTAACTATTATGCAGTACAATAAAAAATTTAAGTACATACATGCAAAACTGCAAAGAAACCAATTTCTTGGCAGTACAACAACAATTGCATGCAAATGTAAATGTTGCCAATTCTTGAAAAATTCATATAATCTGCATAATAAACATTTGCAAATAATGCAAATATGTTTACATATGCAAATTACAGCGTATAATTAACAAAAATCAACAATTTACCTCATTGTTGACATGTCACAAATCAGTTTCCAGCATAGATAATTTATAAGAATTTACATATTTCCTACAAATTATTTGTGCCGGAACTGACACATAATTAAAACTAAACACTTAAATAGTGATAAAAGACACTTACCTGGACAATTAATCCACAATTTGCCGTGAAAAACACGAAAAACAACACGACACTTTCGAATTAAAACTAGAAGTTGGCTACGCGCTACCTGTTGGTAATGCTTAAAAACAGCGAAAGTTACCAGGTAAATAAATATTCGCGAAAAAAGGTAAATTAATTCCCATAATAAGTGGGAAAGAGAAAGATGCGAAAACGAGATGCAAGAAAAATGAGAAATATTTGCGTTCCACATTGGGAATTGTCATAATATGGCAGGAAGCCGCCATCTTGATAAATTTCAGAAAAATTAAGTTATTTAATAAAATAAATTACGAAAATTCATGGAGAATTCAAAATAAATTAGTTGAAGGAAATTGGCACATTTTGACATAAGTATACAAGTCAAGCAAAGTCGAAAAATATGCTTAATTTGCATTTTTCATGTGGAACGTATGTCAAAATGGCCGCTTAGAGCCTATAAAAAGGGGGCAATTCCTAAGATCTCTCTCAGTTTTTTGACAGCGATCACAAGTGTAGTATCAAGCAAGTTTTTCTCAGCAAATAATATTTTTTTAGTTTTCAGCAATAAGCATAAAATACAACGTGCCATTAAAGGTACAATATTTTTACATGCTTAAAGGTTGTGTGCAGTGGGTGTTGGCAGAGGACAGGAAGTTTTGACTTTTGTTCTACAGATAAGTATTGTGTCAATTAATTTAGTAAATAAGTTTCTTGCATAAAAATTAAATACATGCCAGCTTTCGGCATTTTAATGATACATGCAACGAAATAAATTAGTTAAGTAATTAAGTTAAAATAAGCGCAAAGTGAATTAAAATAAGTGTATATCGCGTAAAACTAGAAAAGGCTACAAATTGCATTTAGTTAAATATATGCCAAAATACGGCATAATAACTACATATGCAATCGAGCAATTAATAAACAAAATTAAATTAGTGAAAAAATTAAATTGTGGTGAATTTATAAATTGAAGTGTTTCACATTAGAATTATTCAATAAATACATCGTTAAACATAAGCACACATATCTTTTTTCATACCGCTACACTGTCCACCTAAATGCCGTAATCTAGCTGTAGTTATCGATTGCAGCTACATTGCATTAAATTACTTAAATTTTGGAATGTTTTTCTGTCCATCCGTTTATCTGTCTGTCAGTCTGCTTGTCCGTTAAATTCGAGATCACATAACCTTTTTAAAAAATTGCCGATTTAAGTTCGAAAATGGCTCAAATCAGGTAACTCCTCCATAGGGTTGCAAGCAAAAATGTTGTTTTTACTGCCGTAGAACGCATCGACGTAGAAATCTGGCATTTCTTGGTGTTGCCATATAAATAATTTCGGCTTTTTACCTATACTTTAAAAATATGAATCCTAGATGCTTTTATACCCTAGATGCATGCGCGTAGCTAGGTAGGGGCACGGGTGGACACTGCCCACCCACAGCTTAGAAAAGATTTTAAGAAATCAAATTTATTAGATTTGTTTGTACTGTTTAATATGATATAAAAAAAGAACAATTCAAAACTTTAAAAAAATAAGCATTTCCAATTATATACATAAAATAAAGCACACAAAAATATCCGGAGTTGTACACCGCTATAAATTAAATTTTAATATTTGGTTGGATAACCGTTAGATTTTAATACACTTTTCGGTCTGTTAGGCTTTGATTGCAAAAGGGACTTACTTTGTTCCACTCTCCTTGAAGATGTTGTTTTAACATACTTTTGTTGGAAATGTTAAGTATGTGCTAAGGATCTTTTTACTTCCGCTCATAAATGTTCTATGGGATTCATGTTCGGCGACAGAGGAGGTGTTTCCAGCTGTTTACGTACATTATAAAGTAGCCATTCCTTCTTTTTTCTGACACAATGTTTAGGATCGTTGTCTTATTGGGACACAAAATTATGTAAAGAAATATGCGCCATGTGCCTAATGTTTGACCTACAAATTTGGCTCTGTATATTGTTTTTCGTTCTTTCCCATTTTCGCTCGCTTTCTTCATATATAGAAAATACTATGCGCAATAAGTAGATGCTTGACTCACATACTGGGACTACATGATCTTTTTAGTTATTGGCCGAGCTACCCAATTTCCTTTAATTTTCTTATGCTTAGGGGAAAATTTTACATTTCGATTGAATAAGCGAAATAGACTATTTCCAATATTCAATTAATATATAAATCGGAAGACGTACCCAAAATTATATGCTTACGTTAATTTATAAATATTCGCCCCTTTACTAAATCTTGCTGGATAACCAATTATCGAAGAAAATCGTCGATGATCCTAAGTGAAAATCCGGACCGTCGCTGTAACTTAGGCAGTAGTTTTTAAAACTAAATCAAAAATAAACCAACCAAGAAACCCCCGACCCACGGTAAGGTCTCTTGTTCCCGTAATAAAGAACAAAAAGGAAAATTAAGGAGTAACTAAACAAATGTTAAGTCAATAAGTCAAAAATAACAAACGTAATAAGAAAAACTTAAGTTCTGAGTTTAGAAAGTCAAAATGTCAAGAAAGAGATCTGAATCGAGGCTGGTGAACATCTTGCATAAAGGCACCGCCAGTTCTTGCTGTAATTGGAAAACGTAACCTCACATAAGATTTAATAACTGGAAAATATTAGCAGTAGTAGGGCAAAATTCCTTAATTTTCTTGTAAATATGATGACAAATTTCTTAAATTCATCAGTAATTAGAAAAAAATCTTAAAAATTGATACAGCCTTGGAAGCTGAGCCGATGGTCATGTAAAACATGCTTAAATTAAAAAATTATGGGCGGTAATATCAGATCTACATCCAGCTCATAAAAACATAGCCAAACGAGTGTCATTCTACTATCACTACACCACCGTTCCCGATGACCGTTAAGCAGATTCTACGATTCGAGAAGCAAAATAGAGTCTCTATCAATGTATATATATTAAAGAACTTGACCAAGAAGCAAAGAGGAGACATCGACACACTACCAACATACCTGACAAAGAATAAAACGGCAAAACACATCAATCTATTATGATTCAGAATGAATACTACGATGCGGATGATAACGAGAAAGAAGACAACGATGCTGCTGAGTCAATCAAATACCACTGCGATTAAGAATTTGTCCCGGCTTTTGTCATCGCAACTCATTAATCATAGAGAAATATTTCTGCGACCGCTGCCTTCACTTCTTTTAAAAATCAACAACATTAGAACATCATGGAGAACTGCAACTAGTTGAATGATTGCCGAATTCGATTTCCAACAGAGGACCAAAAGGTGTTAGCTTTTAAGAACTACAGGAATAAGGTAGAAGCACCCCTTACTATATATGCTGACTTATATAGAATGTGTATTAATAGAGTGTAGTGATAAGAACAAATATCAAATTCATGTTCTGCAAGAAAGGCTTACAAAAGCTATGTACACCATTCTTTCTCAATGTTGTGTTAAATCGACTGATACGCTAAATACCTTTTCCACGAGAAACATAAGATATTCAAGCCGATCTCTTCTTAACCTACACTAACGTCGACGAGCAGGTAAATTTAATGAAACGCAAGCTGAAAGAATTGTCACAGAAGGCAAATTGCCACAAAAGTTTAAAAAGTGATCAACAGTACTCAACACACTTGCCTCATGCCCTTCTATCTGGGACCCCTTTCAACTAGAAGAACTACAACCGATCACTTTGGTTCAATCAGTAAAGTAACAAAACACTCCTAGATTGTGCAAAGCCCCTTTAAGGCAGTAGTAAGCTTAAAAACGTCTTTAATACTTGCGAAATCTCCTTCGTCAGGAGTCCTTTCTCACGACATCATACTCACGAAATTTACCAAACGTCTGGTGCTGTTCTAAACTAATAACTTCCTCTTTTCCTGTAGACATATACGCACATACGCTCCTGCTACGAACACCTCCAAGCTAGCGGCCGTATTTACCAACTTACAAAAAACGGAGGAATTAAATCCTCCGTCGACGATTTGATATTACGAATGAGACTTATCCGTCTTGAAATTTCAAGATAATCCAGCATATTAGGTTTCACCAACAAGGATAATCAAATTCAAGTTTCTTCACGATTCTACAACTACCGCTAGTATCAACTACCAAGCCTTAAACCAAGCGTGAGATTTCCAATAAGACACTTGAGATCCCGGTTGAGCCACCAATTTTATAACCCATTCCCTTTCAGGCATTCCGTTTCGAAAATAACTTGCATGTGCTGGAGAGGCTTGGGTTAAAACTCAGCACTTGATCTACAACAATTTATTTCAACAAATATAACTTCTAATGCTACTGCTATCAACTAAACTTAGCCTTACAGCTCAATAATTATTTTTTATCTTTTTTTTAATTCAAATTATCTAATTACTACTTAATTGTATACTGACAGTTAATCCCACGTGTTGCCGTTGTTGTGCTGAATACCGCTTTGTTGAAGCTGCTGTGCGAAGTACCGCTACGATGACGCTGTTGTATGAAATACTACTTTGATGACGCTATTGTGCGAAATACTTCTCTCTGGACTATAAAATCCCGATCACGGAGGTTTTGCGCCTCGCTTTCTTTGGAGTTCCTTCTAAAGTTGTTTCCGCTTCCTCTTTCTAAATTGATTAATCCTCGAGTCTTAAAGGGGTTCTCAAAATCTGCTCACCGTCCTTGTTTGTGAGCACTCTCTCACCTTACGTGATTCCTTTTCTTATTTTGGTGCCCTTCTATCTTTGCTTCGGCATCCAACAAACTTGGGTAAGGCTCGTACTTGTCTTGATTTTTATAATTTATCAATTTTCCAAATTTTCAGCTCTGCTGCCCTTCTGTCGGTTTTTCGGCAACTCGCTTAATTGTATAGAGTCGAGTTCACGCAATTAACCGCTACGGCTACAGCTTACTTAAATGATGTTAATGTTAATGTTAAGAGTAGGGGCGACTAGGCCTCCAGGGCCTTGCGGACACCGCGACCATAGTTGGTCTATTGTGCCTTCTCCTAAAGTGGTTAGGCAAAATCGAGTCTTTTAACGAACTCGATTATTGCTTTTGGAGTTAGATTGGAGATATTATCTGGAGTGATAATTGTTCTTCCAGTGATTTGCAGCCTTAGACCTGCAAGTGCTGGGCACTCACATATGACGTGCATCGAGGTTTGGCGAACCAACAACAACAACACAGGCGAATCAGATCAGTGATTTGCGAAGAAATTTGTTGTTTTCGCACAGTTGAAACAATTACAATACAACCAGGGTAGCCAAAGAACATAATGATAACACCTCTGGTTCATAATTACAGCCATTACTGGTGAAATTAATGAATAACATTCACCTGTGACAGCTCTTGAACATTGAACAAATTGCTCACAGAACACAATTACATTTTAAGAAACAAACTTACCTGGTAATTAAAGACAGAGACGCAATAAAATGAATTAAAAACACACCGGCGGCACTCGCAACTCACAATCCGCGAACTGTCAAACTTTATATTTTCCCGACATTTGACACATCATGTCGGGGTACTTTTTCGCGAGAAATTCAACGGCGTTGCCAGAAACTAGAAACCGCGATATAAAGATTTTAATTTCCCATAATGAGGGGAAAAGAAATGGAATGTTAGAAGGAGACAAATGGAAATTTAAGTTCTACAAGAGAGTTTCTATAAAATAATGCTGTGGAATGCATTATGCGCCATGTTATTGTTATGGCCCAATAGAAGGAAGATTCTTCCAGCAGCCAAGGGCGCATTTTAGTGAAATAATTAGCAATTGCTAAACAGTAACGCTAAACAGTAACCTGGGATGGTACTTTTCTGCAACTGTCGGTTATTTTGCTGATTAGCTCAACAGCTGGCTGCGATGAGCGCTTAGTGGGGCAATCGACGATTACAATAATAATTAACCTAGCATGGTAATTATTATGTAAAGCGATTGTTTACTACTGGTAATTATTATGTAAAGCGATTGTTTACTACTGAGCGACTCAGGTGCTGCAACCGGTAGAATAAACGGCAAGGTTGTTGCCGTTTGTTTACATCCGCGTTGCAAGTAAAAGTTTACTTCCGAATATCGGACATAAAAAGACTAGTGACTGGTCTGGCGAGTGCCGTTTTTTAGTTATCAGTCGCGAGTTAACTTTGTCATCGCAGTATCATGTTTCGGTTCGGGTTAGTTCTAAAGTATTAAGATAGGTCAGTGTGTTTTCAGGTAATAAAGAATTATGTTTTAAAGTAATTTGAACGTTGTTCTTATTTGAAGAAAGTTTACCGTGATTAATTAAGTCGTTCTTATTTATTTGATTGTTTTGTGAGTTTTATTGATTATTGCTAGAGGGTACGACAAACGAAAAGGTTGACCATACATTTATGCTTTCAAATGTGCCATTAAGGCCGAGGTGATGCCCAATAGGATCCAAGGTAAATTATGATACAATTTTTGGGATCATTAGTGGTTCTGATTGCGGTCCTTAATTGTCGCTGGAACCTTTCGATTGAACAGTTTGATTTAGGATGGTATGTAGTTATTCTTACTCATTGGTAACCTATAGGATGTTCAACAGCTGGCTGCGATGAGCGCTTAGTGGAGCAATCGACGATTACAATAATAATTAACCTAGCATGGTAATTATTATGTAAAGCGATTGTTTACTACTGAGCGACTCAGGTGCTGCAACCGGTAGAACAAACGGCAAGGCTGTTGTCGTTTGTTTACATCCGCGTTGTTAAGTAAAGTCTACTTCTGAATATTGGGGCATAAAAGACCAATGACTGGTCTGGCGAGGGCCGTTTAATTATCAGTCATCGCAATATCATGTTATGGTTCGGGTTAGTTGTAAAGTAAAGTAAGATAGGTCAGTGTTGCACAAAATAAAGCTTTCTGTCTAAAACAATTCGTGTGCTCTGATTTATTAAAGAAGATTTTCGTTGTGTGATTGCTTTTGGATACGACATTTTGGCGCAGCCGTTTAAAAAAGGTATGGTGATTTTTAAAATTGAATTTTTTGGGAGTTATGCTTTTTTTAGCTGCTCCATTTTTTTTAATTTTGGAGTTATGCTCTATAGCTGCTCCATATTTGTTTATTTTTGTTAATTGTGGGAGTTAACGCTTTTTTTAGCTGCTCCATTAACTTTTCAGATTAAAATTAAGAAGTGCTAGATTAAGTGCTGAGTGTGATATTAATTTTATAATAATTCTGTGAGTTTGAGTTTGTATATCAAGGGTTAATTATAGGCATGTGAAAGTTTTTCAGTGTTCTCTAGATGCAAAATTTAAGGTATAAGTAATTGATTCATCGGAGGCTTTCAGAATTATGTTCTTTGTTTGGTTTGCGGCGATTTTTGATATTTTTCGTTCAATAGGGGGAAACAAAGTTTTGTGTTCTCATCGTTGGCCTTCATGTTTTTATTATAAAAGAGAAGTGTAGTATAAGTTATTTGGCTTTTGTGTTTTTGAATGAATTGGTAAACGTAAGTGAAACGGTAAATTTTTCTTTTATGTTGAATAGAGTAAAAGTAGTTGTTAAGAAGTGGTGATTTTTGTAAGAATAACATTGTTTTCTTTTATTCTCCTTAAAAGTTGAGTCTCACGCCTTTTCGGTTGCCTCGCGTTTACTGTAGGATTGGCAGAGTATATGCTACATTCGTCTGAGTCGTTAACATTTCAAACAAAGATCATGAGTTTCGGGATTGATATCTGCTGAAGTGTCGGGTTCGTGTTTGCCGCAAAAGGTCAAGTCTGCTCTAACGTTAGTGTTTAAATTGTTAATCTAATGTTAATGACACAAAAGGCATAAGATTCCGCTGAAGTTTGTTGATGTCGAAGTTTTGAGCAAAAGTTGTGAGAATCAAGTACAACAGAAATTGGGATTGAACGCTTACAAAAAAAAATAAATAAAAAATGGCTGACATATATGAAAAAATCATGGACAAAGTGTCTAAATACGTGCCGACGTTTTCCGGAGAAAGGTCTCCAAAACTAGCGAAGGAAGTACATCGCTTTCTGAGTTGTTGTAAAGATCTATACGACCGGCTGGAAACCGCAGAGCCAGGCATCTTAATGAAGTGTGTGAAATATCGACTGACAGAAGATGCTTACTTCTGATAAGCTCTGATGAGCCAAAGGACTTGGAAGCATTACAAAAGCCAATCAAAGCCGCTTATATGCCACGGATAACGTTCAGCGAGCAGCGGACAGAGTTGCTAGCATGTCGACAAGGCCAGGAGAAGGGATCCCAGAGTTTGCGGACAAAATGAAGGAACTGTTGGATCAGATTAAAAGTGCCATTTCTGCAAAGTACCCAGGTAAAGATGAAGGATTACTGGCGGAGTTGGAAGCGGATGCGATAGCCATATTTAAAGCTGGAGTATGGAATCAGGCTATTCGGACTCGCCTAACAGGACAAAGGTTTGATTCATTAAAAGCGGTGCGAGCAGAAGCTGAATTTTACGAAAAAGACGAGATAAGACTTCAGCTCAGGGTACCATGCAATAAAGGGTTTTCACAGGATGGATGGAGAAGCGACGTTTTTGACGGAGATGTAGCTACACCTCACCAAAAAACGTTCAGAGGATTTCCTAGAAGTGCATATGGACATAGACCTAGCCATTGCTTCAAGTGCGGGCAGCAGGGACACTTCGCAATAGAGTACCACAAACTACCCTTCTGTATAGAATGCCAGCAATATGGACACGAAGCACCCAATTGCCGAACACATCACGTCAGAGTCGCAGGTATTAAAGAAGCCATTGGTGGTAGATTCCATCCAGCAGGGGAGGGGCTTTACTGCCAATTTTGTCGAACATGCGACCACTGTACGACGAACTGCCTGAAAAAATATTTAGCAGAAAAGGCCAGTGTAAAATTAAATTCCCAGAACAAGTTTATCATCGCAGTTCCATCGGATATAGCAGTAGAGGTAAGTTAAGACTTTTGATAGATACCGGATCCAGCTGTAGTATAATTAAAGTTAATAGCATAAAGAGGAATACACCCATACAGACACATCGCAAAAATAGAATTGGAGGACTGTTCGGATCCGCTAGAAGCTCCCTAGGCACTTGTCAGGCGAACTTGCAGATAGATAACAATCAGCACGCTTGTCAATTTAATGCCATTGGTGATACTGATTCAATTCCATCCGACGGAATACTTGGAATGGATTTCCTGAAGGAAAGAGCTATAATCGACTGTGTAAATATGAAGCTGTTGATACAAGACGCCAGCCAAGGCAGGGCAGACAATGACTCATGTGGATATTTCGCATCTTCCGCACAATTAGGACACACAGCTTGGCAAGATAGCAGTCAAGCAACTCCCTTTCATACCAGAATAGGGGATATTAAAATCAACGCAACAGAAAACAACACCGTAGGCGTTAATGACCAATACTCCAAATGGGAGAAACTGGCACATACTGTTGACAATATTTCAAGATATGGATTGAAAAGTGTACCTACATTGGGTGACCTATTTCTGAAGCCAACATGGGAGAAAAGCTTGAGTACTGCTCACGAAAATGTGGGGCTTGTTAGAAACGAAGGATTTAAAGACAGGAGGAGGAGGCATCATAAAAAGTATGGACACAGCGGAAATAGTCTGAAGGATAGACTTGCATTTATAAGAATCGCTAACGCAACAGCCTGTCCGGTAAAAGCACCAAATTCTGCCAATGAACAAGAACCGCGTAAGTTTCCGAGAGACCTGCATGGAGTTACGAAGGTAGGAAAAATTTCTCTTTACAACAAAAGCAAGCTCAGGGGCTTTGTGGAAGAGGTAAGCTTAAATCTCAACGATATAGGAATAAATCGGTTAGATCAGAGGTTAAGAAGCAATTATGGGATCGAAACTGCAGTTTTACGGAATATTGCAATTCCACTGCTAGTTTCGTGACACGTAATGGGGTAATTGTTGGTAAGTGTCCAGAAAATGTAATGCTAGGTCGAGGTTCTCAGCAGGGGTCTTCAAGTTCTGGAAGAGCTTGGAGGGGCCGCTTGTTTAAAATATAAATTTAAATTACAGAGCTTTACAGATTTACAGGCCAAGAAGGGGTATGAAAGGAGATCTGATGGTAGTCAAATTCTTACTGGAGAGCGAACCAAGACAACAAACAAGGTAAATTTACAGAGGTAAGGGTAAGAAAATGTCTTGAAATATATATATATGAGATTCACGAAAAAGGTAGTAACTGAATAATGAAAAAATGAAGATTTAAAAAAAAAATAAAAAAATTGAGAAAAAATGGGAATGTGAAAAACCCAAAATGTGTAGTAGATATTCAGAAAGAAAGAAATTTAAAGGAAAAACAAGAAAAAGTTAGAAGGATATTAAATGTACCATGAGAGCTAAATGTTTAAAGTTATCGGAAACTAAATAGTACGAAAGAAAGATAAACACAACATAGTACTGGAAATAAATATAGGAAAAATATAATGTTAAAATTTGATATCTATAAGCAGAGAAGAATAATAGCCACTGTAATAGTATACTTTAGAGGTTAAGAAGGATGAAAATTATAAAAAATGTGTAATGTTAGCCTTAAGAACTGGATGGAGGTAGACATAAATTGCAAAAAAAAAGGAAATGAGATGTGGAAAGTTCCGGTATGCAGAAGAGAGCAACATCATCAAGTATGCAGTACAAGTAGGGAAATGAGAGGAGAAACAATGGCTATGCGGAGGACTGGACTATTGAATTAACTTGCATACATGTGGATGTAAATTTGGAAGTTAGGCCAGTAAAATCAGAAGCATATATAATTTCTAGTTGAGAATCTTACGCTCATGGGAAATAATATTCTTTAGGTACGGATGGACTCTCGATATAATTGAGAGAACTCCGTCGTACCTAAAAGATAATGAAGAAAAGAGAATTAATATTGGTATAAACAATATCATCAATCATTTCAGCCATCTACCGTCATGGTAATGAGATAACTTTTGTCATGTTTATGATAAGGAAATCAAGAAGCGCCTATAACAAGGAATGCTCACACGTTCTATTATGATCATATCTTAGAATCTGTAAACTGGTTTAAATTTTTCCGGAAAGCAGTGTAGAAGAAAATATTCTATCCAAATAAATCAGCATTCCAAATAAATCAACGTGCAATCAGATATAAATTTCAAAGGCGATCAAATGACAGCAGTATTGCTAGTTCCGATTGATAATTGGAAAAAGATCTTGAACGTCAGAATTCAATAATCGATCAGTACAAGATGTAAACATTATAAAGGATATGCTATAACAAAGGAAACAAAAGCTGGATGTTCAATAAGCGCAGTATAAGATCGATTGCAATAAGATTTTTAAAGTATCGAAGGAGACTCAGAACAGCAAACTAAAGCCAACAGCAACAGATTAGAAATTCTACCCACTACAGCGAAATTTTCCAAACTCCCAAGGCAGAGCAGCTGAACGTCAAAGCAGAAGTCGGACGCGACGTTACTGATAGGATACGGCCTTTACAGCGAGACAAAACCGTACTCTCCGCCATCATTAACGAGCAATTGGAGCGACTACAGTAAATTTAAGGTTACTAATTGTGTTAAAAAGCAGCAAGTAATAAATTTGTAAGCAATAAATAAAAAGGAAGAAATAGACATATTATGTATCGTTATAGAGAATACTATTTGTGAACTAGTTACTACACTGAACATTAAAAATTAAGGTACATATATAACTCATATATGCAATCTCACAGTTTATAACATAAAGAAATCAAATGGATAAGAATATTATGGAAATACTTTTGTCTTAAAGCTAAATAGAAATTAAAATTGGAAGATAACTGTTTATAACTGTTTAAAAGAATATATATTGTAAAGAAAAAGGGGGAAAACACCGTTAAAGTGCATGAAGATTATTAATTAAAAATTATAGTAAGAAAAAAAAATATTAGAATGATTGTAAAATGTACTTTTTTGTTGTTGTTGCATTTTTGTTATTTTTGTGATTAGATAAACAATAAGTAAGGTTATATATTATAATATTGATGCATGTGAATTAATTAAGATTTTTTTTTTTGCTAATCATGAAATTTTAATTAAAAAATACACAAATGTTAAAATAATTTGGAAGACTATATAAATATTTTGTAAGAAGGTAATAAGAAAGCAATTTAATGTGAGAAGCAAATAAGAAAAAATTAAATATGAGAAGAAAATAAGAAAGAAAGTAAATATGAAAGAAAAGATATAGTAATACAGAAAGTAAGAACAAAAAAAGACAATGTAAGAAATGAACTATAGAAAAATAAGAAAATTTAATAAGTATGTAATGATGTAATGTAAAAGAATCTGAACCGAACGCGGTTTAAAATGATCTCAGTTTTTAGTTTAAGATAGATTGCACTCTCCAGATTTAGTTCCCTACGGAAACTAGTTTTTCCAAGGGGGGAGGGATGTTATGGCCCAATATAAGGAAGATTCTTCCAGCAGCCAAGGGCGCATTTTAGTGAAATAATTAGCAATTGCTAAACAGTAACGCTAAACAGTAACCTGGCATGGTACTGTTCTGCAACTGTCGGTTATTTTGCTGATTAGCTCAACAGCTGGCTGCGATGAGCGCTTAGTGGAGCAATCGACGATTACAATAATAATTAACCTAGCATGGTAATTATTATGTAAAGCGATTGTTTACTACTGAGCGACTCAGGTGCTGCAACCGGTAGAACAAACGGCAAGGTTGTTGTCGTTTGTTTACATCCGCGTTGTTAAGTAAAGTCTACTTCCGAATATTGGGGCATAAAAGACCAATGATTGGTCTGGCGAGGGCCGTTTAATTATCAGTCATCGCAGTATCATGTTTCGGTTCGGGTTAGTTGTAAAGTAAAGTAAAATAGGTCAGTGTTGTACAAAATAAAGCTTTCTGTCTAAAACAATTCGTGTGTTCTGATTTATTAAAGAAGATTTTCGTTGTGTGATTGCTTTGGGACACGACATTATGGCAAATATAGAAAAATTAAAAATTAAATGAAAAATTTCATTAAAAAATTCAACATAAAGATGCTGGATAATGAGAAACATTCTATTGAACAAATGGAAAATAATCGTATCTAAATTTTAATGAAATGTAGTGAGAAATTGCTATTATGGATATATTTTTTGATAAAAAAACGGCCTATAAAAAGGGCTAGAAACAAGGCATCGCTCTCTCAGTTTTTCTCAACCAGCGAAGCAGAAACAAGTAGTTCCATTGTGAAAAAGGGTCGTTTAGTGCAAAAAAAGAATAAAATAAGAATTCAGTGGTAAAATCTTTGGTGCAAATTGTGAAAAAAATTGCTAAATGCCCAAGTAGGTAAATCGCAGTTTTATATGCAATTTTGTGTTTTAATTTTTATTTTTGTCTCAGTTTTAGAGCAATAAATTGTGCATGCAGAATTTAAATTTAGTTATTAATTTAATCATTTATTAGTTCATAGAAATTGTGAGATAAGTGGATTAAGAATTGACAACAAAATCGCTATATGCTTACGTAGAGCAATTTTACATGAAAATTCTATAAAATCCTGTTATCAAGCGGTAGATTCATTATCGTTCATTTTGAATTTTTTCAGATGTTTTATAATTAAATTAGGTTGTAGAGAATTTTGCAGCTCTTCTTTTTTGTGTTGAATTTAAATTGAAGTCATAATAATTATACCGTGTCTGAATTGAATAAAGATTAATTATAGTTTGCTTAGCATTTATTAAAATAAATTAAATCACAGTGTTGCGCGACATTCAAATGAAGTTATTATCTTAAATATAGTTGAATTAAAGCAGAATTATCATCATTATATATTGATTTATTTGAATTGTGATTGTCAAATTTCTTGTTAGCATTAAGTAGGATACTTTCAATAAAAAATGAATATAAACTGACACTCTATTGTTCTAATTCCGCTACACACACACCATACTAAAACAGTTACCATTAAATTCTGTTTGACAAACTTTGAGTCTTCTCTAATTACTACTATCTTACAAATAACAATTTTCAATTGCGTACTCCTTACTCTTGGTGCAGTAACCCTAACTAACTTCATCTTAGTTGAAGTTTTAATACCTTGAAGAAACTTAAATATGTTCCATTTCCCAACCTGTCAGCTAAGAATTCACAGTGATATCTGAGATTATTTCTCTTGTCACCTAGCGACGGGAGTTCCAAGTTGTTCTTCATCGCGGTCGGATGTTCCATTTAATCCGCTCGCTTAGACTATTGAACCTGAGTAGAGTTTTTCCTAGAGATTCCTTTTCCCTAGTGATGCTTTCCATGCATCATTGGACTTGCAGTCTCTCGAATACATTGTGGTGCTCAGCGTTTTGTGCTCGTCTATATCGATTAAAGTCAAAGATTACTCTTGAGTTGATTTCAACTCTAACAGTGAATGGAGCATGGCGTCGATTAACGGTAGTTTCATTATCATGAAACATACTTCTTTTCCGTCGGCCTAAATAAAATTAATATATAAGCAACATCATACAACATCAAACAACTATATCCACATTACAAATATCTAATTCTGCGCTTCACCCCCATCTGTTTGTCTTCGCGGGTGAGACAGTTCATATAAGTGGCCTGCAATACAGTTAACACTAAGGTTGGCTAAGTGGCGTCTATTCGTGTTATATGTTGACGAATAGTTGTACTATTCGTCTTTTGGAAGAAGAAGAACAAGACCTTATTATTGGTAGTTATTTGGTGCGTGCCCGCGTTGGATTTAGACGTTAATTCAGTTGTTGCCCTAAGTCTACAGTGTTAACCTACCTACAGGAAATTTGGTTTGATTCCTAGTATCACTTCTTTTATCACATTTTGTAGTTCATTTAAATTAATATTTTCCTCTTAATTTTTGTTAAATATCGTCGTATGTGCCCATATGAGCATGGCGATCTTTTGAAGAGCCCAAATAACTAGCTCCTTAGGTCTCCATGTATAGGTGGACCACCGTGCTTGGCATCTTTCTTTACTCTCTTTTCATTTATTTGTTTTGTATTGTTTTATTTAAAAGTTTTAAATCTTTTCCTTTTAGGATTTTATAAATTTGTTACATTTTATTGAGGTTTCGTCGGGAGATATTTTTGAACGGTCGAAGTGATTTTAGAAGAAATATCGAATTTATTTTTATTTTCGCTTATCAGCAATTTGGTTTCAAATTGCCAAGATTTCTGTGTCTGTAAATTCTCATTACTACCTAGGTCAATCATGATCATAGCTATTTGTACTATCACGTGAGTGAGTAGTACAGTTTTCAAGGAATGACGCACAGACAACATTTTCAAGTATGCTCTTCAAAAGTTCTTGAGTGAAAGTTTCTTTCGGGGACACCCAGTATTATCTTGTTTTGAATATGAAACGCCCGATTATCTAGAAGATACTCACTTGTAACGACAACGTCTGTTACATTCCCCCCTTTCCTAGCAAAAATTCATTTAATTTAAACAATTCCTGATATGCTTTCGACGATCGGGAGTTCGTGCTTCGGACCATTCTGATCTCTAATGTATTAAATTGCGGCTTGCTTCCTTTGTACTACTCCACCCTAGTCGCCGTCATTTATTTAACTTGCCTTCACCCCCACAGGTACATACCCTAATCACAGGCTACTGGCTACTAAAATTTCACTGAACAGCGAAGTGTTAGTTCTGAAGTTAGGTTGGTAATATCGTTGGACCTAACTCTGTATGTGCCCTTTCCCTGTACTTGATCAGTGAACATTTACGTTGTTAAATTTGACAATCATCCTTGAACTACTCTGACCACTATTACCTCCGCTCACGAGAACTATAAAAAAGTTAGTCTTGACTCTTAATTTTTAAATCAACTCTACTCACCCCACGTCTCCTATACTTCATCTTAATACCTCCTTCCAATTTTGGGCTTACACTCACAGCCACATTTAAGCACGGAATACAGCCACTTCGCACTTCTTTAAGGCGTTTCCTAGCCATAAACCACGTAAAATACGCCCTTTAACCGCCTACCGGGATGTAGGCCGTAGGATGTACATATTTGGTGAACCAATCACATATCACTAACAGGTATGTATTGCCTTGGGTCGACCTTGGAAATGTCCCGTTAAGTCTAACGCTATCATCTGCCATGGTTTCACCGCTTTTTGGAATTGTCCCATTAGGCCATACAGCTTATTATTACTACTTTTTGACGCAATGCAAACTTCACGCGATTTCGCGTACTTTTCCACATCTTAAGAAATATTCGGCCAGTAATAACACGATAATATAAGGCGCTTAGTCTTGTATATGCCTAAATGTCCGGCTTGAGGCATATCATGACATTCCTTTAGTATTTGTAGTCGTGCGGACTCGGGAATAACCTTTTTCTACTCATTGTAGCTAAGGAATTGTCGCTCACATCCTTAATGTAGAGCTCATTTCCTTCAAGTCTCCATCTACTCATCCCCTTTGGGTTGTTTTCCACCCGTTCTAACATATCTTTATAGCAAGTGTCTCCTTCCACAGGCGTACAACTTAACAGGCTTATGTCTGGAATTCTTGATCTGGGACCACATTATCCTTACCTTTAACATAGCCTACTTCGAAGACGAAACTTTGTAGCTTCATAACCCAACGCGCTAGGTGCCCCGATAAATTCAGTTGCCAAGAAAGCCAAGCTAAAGCTGAATGATCGGTTATCACGTAAGACATATATCCCTCCAAATATCCTCGAAACTTCTCTAATGCAAAAACAGTGCTTAAACACTCTTTCTCTGTGGTTTTCTAGTTAACTTCCGCTCCTCTAAGTTTCCTGCTCGTATTAGCAATCGGCCTTTCCTCACCACTTGCTGATTTCTGTGTTAATGCAGTACCCAGAGCATTATTTGACGCGTCGCACTGCACGTAAAATGGATTGCTAAAGTCTGGGCTAGCAAGATCCCGAGGTTCCACCAATTTTGATATGAGGTTGATGTATGCTGCTTCAGCCACCGGTGTCCACCTTAGGGTCTTACGCTTGTCTTTACCTTTGGATAAGTCATGGAGAGGAGTAACGATTTCTGCAAAATTCGGTGCAAAACGCCTATACCACGAAGCAAGCCCCATCAAACGCTTCATTTCTGTGTATGTTTTAGGCTTAGGAAAATTCAGCATCACCTGTATCTTATCTGGGTCAGTAAGAAGTCATTTACCGTCAACTACAAATCCTAGGTACTTTAGTGATCCGCGCGCAAACCTGCATTTATCGAAATTTAACATCGAATTTTCATCTTCTAATGGCAACCCAATTAAGAACTTGGAGATGTTCGTCGAATGATTCTGTTGCCACAATTATGTCATCAAGGTAAAGAAATACTGTCTCCGAATACCCAAATAACCAATCCATTAATTGTTGAAGACTGGCGGCACTATTACATAGACCAAATGGTATTACCTTGAATTGAAACTATCCAACGCCTGGAATGCAGAATGCCGTTTTCTCTTGTGATTCTTCTATCAATGGTATCTTCCAGAAAGCGTGTTTCAGGTCTATGGTGGATAGATAGCGAGTTCGATTTAAGCGTGCTAGGACTCCATGGATCCTCGGTAAAGGATATACTGATCGTTTAGTTACCTTGTTTAGCTGACGGCTATCCACACATAATCTATCGACCCCATTCGATTTCTTAACTAACATGGTTGAAGGCTAATCATTCTTTGAATATGTTTTATAAATCGATCTTGGACTGCGGGTGAAACTTGGTACCCTCTTTGCACGATTGGCTCGGCTTCTCCCGTATCTATCCTGTTCTTCACGAGATTCGTCCTGCCCAACCTTCCGTTGCTTAAACTCTTAAATCTATCCTTACGCTCGTTCAACCCCCCTATTTTCTCTGGAGTAAGTTCCATTTCCTCCGTACTCTTCTTGTACTGATAAGCCACTGATTTCCCATTTTCCGAGCCTATGTTGAACGGATAGATCAAAAATCTCTAAAAATTAACACCCAGAATAATACTCCTTTCTATTGCTGGCACTGCCATAATTTTAAGAATTCTTACGATCGATTTGAATTTAATAGGATCGTAGAAAACCTTAGTAGTATTATGATTTGTTCTATCCGCAGTACAAACTGGTTTGCAAACTTCTTTAACGCGCTGTAGTTTCAATTTTTCAAGTATCTTTATTCCCTTTTCACCTGCTATACTAACATATGTCCCG
Source organism: Dioctria linearis (assembly GCA_963930735.1). Taxonomy (NCBI): domain Eukaryota; kingdom Metazoa; phylum Arthropoda; class Insecta; order Diptera; family Asilidae; genus Dioctria; species Dioctria linearis. Next base: position 84,487,329 of record OZ005743.1, on the reverse strand, counting down.
CTATATAACAACGACTCTTCTTCCGTACCTAAAATATTAATAAATATAAATGGTCGATTATCACCTACACTTAGAAAAGTGCTATGATTAGCGTAGGTATTTTACCAATTTAAGGACTGTTTCCTTCCGAAACTGGCTCCGTCCTCCGACTTCCAGCTTCGCTACAGTTTTCCTTTAAGACATTGTGCCACTCGAAGGTTTAACTGTTCGGAAATTTAACTCGTTGACAACTGCATTACTATTCAACCTAGGATCAATTCTTGCATCTGAGTTTTGCCTATACGGGTTGGGTGACGAATGATTCCATGGCTTTGAATTTCTCGGTGGTGGATTATTCGCAGGATTACTTTGATTTGGTGTATTGCTGGTCAACCAGCCATTACACGAGTAATGCTGCAAATTTTTTCCGAATCCACATGTGTGTGTGCTTCCACTGCTATTTGCTATTTGGAGATTACAAAAAAAGACGAATATTCCTTCTTATACTTGAATTTTCTAAAGCTTGTATTTCACCATCTTCTAGTTTCCTGCAAGCTTTTTCTAATTCATCTGTCTTAAACTCAAGTAATGATAATGGTCGAATGTACTGGGGCAGCAAGTTTCTGCGAATTATCTTAATTTTTTCCAGTTCCGTCGGTGGTTGAGGTAAACGAAGAAATAAATTTTCAATTAGCGATATACGAGTATATTGTACAATCTTCTCAGATTCCCGCTGCTTTCTCTCTTTGATATAATTGCGAAATTTACTATGATGTTCAATGGCTCATCAAGGAATTTTTTTACAAAAAATTTATAAATTGTTAAATGATCTCTGCGGCGTCGATACCAACGTAAAGCGGATCCCTCTAATATATTGGCTAAGGATTCTAAAACCTCAAAATCTGCAACTCAATGTAAGAATTCTGATGCCGATTCTCTCTGGTTATCCCCTGAAAATTTAGTCGACCACTTGTATAACTTAAGTTTGATGCACCTGCTACCAGTAGGGATGAACTGATTTCATCTTCGCTAGGATCATCTAATCATAATGCATCAATGCGGCTAGCGAAATCTGATTTCCTGGGTTGTCTGGTGGATGGGCAAAATCCACGCGGTTGTTATTTAGTTGTTGATTTAAATTGTCTCCTTCACTTTCCACAGATTCATTCCTATTAACTGTACTTCTAACCTTCCTATTCCTTAAGCTTTCTGTTTTCCATATCTCGCATTGCTTCATTCTCGAAGATAGCTTTAAGTTCAGCTATACCGTTTAGTAAAATATCTTGCATAGCACCATTGTCTTGTGGATCTTCCCCTTCCCTTTATACTTAAATTCTCCTCACTCTTTGCTCTAAGAACTGAGCTCTGAGTGCTACTCAAGTAAGAAGCTATCATCAGAATCAACCTCCTCACTTAATACCGTAAACCAAGTGTTTGCCTCTTCCAAATCTTCTTCCGGCGGATGATAAGACGTTATCTGACGTTATATTTCTTTGGATTCTTTAATGAGTTGTTTCCTCCACCCACCAACTCATCCTTTTATCGTGCAATCATGCGGTCCCACAGCAGCGCATTTCATACCCTATTTCACGATCTGTGAAAAACTTAGCTATTTCTCCAAATGACATTTTGAATGATTAATATGTGACCTACCAAATATTTCCAACGAAAGAGAAGTATTCCAGCCAATGGGCGTAAGCAAGCGAAATTTCAATGAAAGCTCGAATGAGAATGTCCAAAATTATTCAAGACAATCCAGTGACGATATTAGTTTTGTCTTATCTTAAAATTTAACGACAAGCTCACTGACTGTTCAGTAAAAAAGCCTTCTTTACTGGTTTATTAAAAAGTAAAATATGTACATTTTATTATCATATTTATACAAAATTTCGTCTGGGAAATAAAATTAAGAATTACCAAAAAAGTGCTTAGTTCACAATATACCATATATTGTGAGAATGTAAAATTCTCACAAGAAAGGTGAGTAGTACGAGATAGGTACATACATACATACAGGTGGTGATAGGTACGTAAGTACATGCCCGTGCAAAACTGCAGCGTCTGGAGTTCGCATGGTAGAAATTTCCGGTGAAATATGAATTCCCTCAGAATGAATACGATGCGACGTGAGAATTATTTTATGTGATTAGCGCTGGGCTAATCACGATGCGACGTGGGAATTATTTTATGCGATTAGCACTGGGCTAATCATCCTGCCCCCTTGGGTTGCTGCGCAACACAAAATCTTCATTGTTATCCGGCTGTCTCCGTCTTGCGGGTACTGGAGGTATGGAATAGCAATGTGGTGGCATTTTCCTGGAGCAAACCCCGTGGTTCCATTTGGTAAACATCCAATAGGTGCATCCGATCATAAGAGCTGCTAGAAGCATGTAGCTGATGGTGTATGTATGTCGTGATGCGATAGTCCAAGGGCAATGATTTCGAGTACTGCTTGAGATCCTTAACCTTGTTGGTCAACACATCTATTTCATGATCGTTGGATTTTAGATGAAGCTCTGAAAAAATGTATGGGTGCCCTCTTTTTGCTGAATGTTGGTCTTCATCCAAGGATAGAGTTAAATTTATGAGTGGAATAAATGCTGATATGGTCTTGCTCTGATAACGCCCGTGACCAGTAATCGTCACAGAGGTCTGTTTGATTGAACAATCTGGTCGAAGTTTTAGAATTCCATTTTTCTGTAGAGTCTTAATTGTTACTGCTATTCCACATACAATGTTGAATGTGGTTTCACTGTCGAGATGGTAGAGCCAACTGTTTGGAGTATGTAGCTGTATCCAAAGATTTGATCGATTTGAGCTGCGAAGGTGGCAGTTGGAAGAGGGTGTTTGTCTGTGGTTGAGCAGCTCCATTTCGCACTGGCTGACGTTGGCCTTTGGATTGAAAATGGGATGATTCTGGTCACATAGATACTGATCTTCTCTTAAGTGTTGACATTTGTTTAACTCTGCTTGAGATAGTGGGTAATATCTCTCCCTGGGAAGACTCACGATGAGATAATCTGATGATGGCTTGATTAATAGGAGTTTGTCTCCTTGTTGAATGGGAGCAGGTATCATCTTGAATAACTGAAAGTATTCATCCAGGACGAGTGGAATCCGTATGTCAAATAAAATGTATGATTCTCCTATCCTGGTTCCAACTGTCATCCTTAATATTTCCTGGATTAGTTAGAGTTGATGGAATATGGTCCTTTATTAAAGTCAACTGGTCTCGGAGTTGCATCGGGGTAATTAATAATGGGCTGATCTTGTTGTGGTGAATATCTGTTATGACGTCTAATAAAGCATTTTGAACTCTGTGGTAGTTCTGAACAACTAGTGCGGTTAGCAGCGATAAGGCACTGAAAGCTTGGGTAGCTTGCTGCTCCAGCTGAACGTCATCAATAAACTTACTGAATGCAAGTATGTGGTCTTGAATTGCCTTGAATTGTTCTTGAATTGATTCCTCTTCACGTTTCATGATATTGGTTGTAGTTTCTAAAACTGATGTTTGGTTTTTTGCTAGCTGCATTAGGTAACCCTCGTTGCTTCTTGTTTTTCGATTTCACCTTCAATGTACTTGGCGTAGGACGAGTTTATTCGCAATGTTACCCATTAAGTCAAGAGGTGACCTTTTGTGTGGAACTCGGTCTCGGCCGCCTGGTTTGTGGAGAATTTCATTGGCTTCTTCAATTTGCGTGATTCAAAGAATATTCCTGGATTACTTGAGAATGGTGTTACTTCGGCCGGCTCCCTTAGCGGTCTTCCGAAGGCTGGGTTCTGAATTTTTCAGCCGTCCGCCGACCTTAATGATTCCTGTAGAGGCATCTACAAACGGCGTCAAATGTTCAATAGAATGGTGAGTATCAAGTGCTTCCCCTTTCTTTAATGATGAAAATTCGTGCTGGAATGCCGTGCGTTGAATATTTTTTATAATTCCGTTCAAGGCAAAGTCTAGCTCTGCAATAGATACTTCGCCCATCTTCCTCGATCCCTTGGGAGATTTGCAATTTTGAAAGAATCTGAAACAGTATGCAAAAATTCTCTGTAATTTTGAAAATGAGTTACAATCAGGTGTGACTAGATCAACATGTTTGACTCCTTCTATGGCTGTGAAGACGGATTTTTTTTGGTTTGGCTTCTGGAATCTCGTCTGGTATTTTGAAGGCAAATGTGGCCATTTTTCTTCAGGTTCAGACAGATGCCTTGGACCTTTGAACCACAGAGTTGATGGGCTGAGGGCATCCGGGAACATTCCACGGGAGATTATGTCAGCTGGATTTTGTGTTCCTTCAATGTGTCTCCATTGCTGTGGCTGAGTCAATTGTTGTATTTTTTCAACCCGATGTGCTATGAAGGTAGTCCACGTATAAGACGGTGATGAGATCCAGGCGAGTACAATGGTAGAGTCAGTATGATACACAATTCTTGAAGGGTTTATTTGCATGCATTGCGATACTCTTTCCAGTAATTCTGTCATGAGTAGCGCGGCACATAGTTCCAATCTTGCAAGCGTAGTAGCCTTTACTGGTGCTAGTCGTGACTTGGCGCATAACAGTCTTACTCTGATTTCTCCTTGCGTATTCACTGATCTGAGGTAGCAGCAAGCACCTTAGGCGGACTCACTGGAGTCTGAAAAGGCGTGTAATTGGATGTTGACTGAGTTTGAAAATAGTACATGTCTTGGAATTTTTATTGCTCGTAATCCTGGTAGACTCTTCTTAAATTTCATCCATTTATTTTTGTGAACTGCGGGTAGTTCTTCGTCCCACGAGCATTTGGCCTTCCAGAGGTCTTGTAGAAATAGCTTTCGTAATACAGTTACTGGTCCTATTAACCCAAGAGGATCGAAAATACGGCTACTTCGGATAACACTGTGCGTTTGGTAAGTCCTTGTGTTTCACCTTCAGTTGCTTGATACTGAAAACTGTCTTCCTTTGGTTGCCAGATTAATCCGAGAGTTTTCGTTACTTCGCCATTGTCAATGAGCAGCATCTTCTCTTTGTGATCTTCTGGTACATTGCGTAAGGTATCTGGGTGGTTAGCACAAAATTTCCTTAATTCGAAACCGCCGCCTTTCAGGAGCACTGTTAGGTCGTTCTTTAATTTGAGCAGGCTTTGTTTAGAGTCAGCTCCTGTCAGGATGTCGTCGACATAGGTATTTCCTAAAATCATATTCGCAGCTTCAGAAAATGTATCGTATTCTGCTAAGGCTAATTTATTCAGGCATCTCGTCGCGAGGAATGGAGTGGGGGCTGTTCCGTAAGTTTCGGTGTTTAGCTGGTATGTTTGCAGAGGCTTCTCTCTGTCATCCCTCCATAAAATTAGCTGGTACTTTCTGTCTTTTGGGTGGACATTGATCTGCCGATACATTTTGCAGATGTCTGCGGTCATTACGTACTTGTACATTCTGAATTTAGTTATGATGGTGAAAAGATCTGGCTGAACGGTGGGACCAACCATCAAGATATCGTTGAGGGATCTTCCGGATGATGTTTTCGGTGAGGCATCAAATACTACACGAAACTTGGGCTTGTTGGTATCTGCCTTTGCTACACAGTGAGGGGGCATGTAGTTATGATCGGTAGGAATGGCTTCCTTCGCTATCGGTTGCATGGGGCCGAGTTCTTGGTATTCTGTCATGAAATCATGATATTGCCTCTTGAGATCGGTATTTCTCTCCAATTTTCTTTCTAATGCATAGAAGCGCTTTGAAGCAATTTCCAGGCACGACCCCAAAGTAGTTGGTAGCTCACGAAAGGGTAGTTTGACGATATATTGTCCTGACGCGGATCTTTGGAAGGTATTTTGGAAATGCTCCTCACAGAGGAGTTCGTCTCTTGACTTGTACTTGGATGGTGAATCGTGATGCTCCAACTCCCAAAATTGTTGCAACTGTTTGTCCAGTGCTGAAACTGAGGGTTGTGTTGCGATGTGACAGCTTTGAGTGCAGCCAGCTTGACTTGGCACCTTTCCTGCAAGAATCCATCCAAAGTGGGTATTTTGAAGCAGTGGCAGGTTGTGTAGTCTTATTTGACCTTCTTGCAAGAGTTGAAAGAATAATTCAGCTCCCAATAACATGTCGATGGCCTGAGGTTTATAGAACGCGGGGTCTGCTAGCTGGATGCTAGTTGGAATATCCCAGTTCGATGTTTTGATGTATTGTGACGGTTGATGTTCGCTGATAGTTTTTAAGATAACAGCAATGATGACTGCTGAAAACCTCTTCACTCTTGAATGTATCGTGAGAGTGGTTTCGTACTTAGCAGTTGTTGCGATTCCACCAACACCACTAATCGGCAGTGAAGTTTTGCTACGTGGTAGTCCCAGAGCCTGTATGAGTCGTTCGCAGATAAAGTGGAGCTGTGAGCCCGAGTCCAACAGTACCCTACAGTTGACCGGGACTCCTGAGGCATTAATGACCTTGATTATTGCTGTTGCTAATAAAATCTGCGATCGTGTTGACGCCTGTAAGCTAGATATTTGTGAGTTTGTTGTCTCAGATGGAGTAGAACGACTAATCTCCTGGAACTGAGAAGTGGAGTCAAGTTGTCTGGTAGCTCCTGAACTGCCTCTGCTCGCTTGTTGATAGTTCATTGGTGCCAAGTCTGTGCTCCGACGAACGATGCCTTGTCGTGATTTCGCTTGAATAAGGTTTCTTGGCTTCTCTGATTGACGAGAGTTGTGTATTAATGTGTTATGGCGTTTACCACATTTCATACAGCCTCTTGATGTGCAATCATGTACTGTATGGTCTAGCTTTAGGCAATTGGGGCACAATTTGAACTGCCTGATGAGCTGAATCCGATTATCTAATGTTGCATAGAGGAATTTTGGGCACCTAAAAACTCCATGATCTGCCTTGCATACTGCGCACTTCAATACCTGGGATGATGCCGTTAACGTAGATACCCTCTTGCGTTCTTCCTTGGTCTGGATTACTTCAAGCATCTGAAACCTTGTTTCCATGAATTTGAAGAAATCGTCCATTGTCTGCAATTCGCGAGGTGCTTTAAGTGACTGCTCATATAATCTCCTGGATTCCCTATCGAGCTTCTGAGTGAGTAAATGAAGCAGTATGGGATTCCACTGCTTGATCTCGATGCCACTGTTCTCCAATGCTAGTAGACATTCCTTGCTAGTGTCATGCAATCTTTTGATTCCCGAGCCTGATTCGGTTGTGAGAGCTGATTGATATAGTAACTGATTGAGGATTGCTATTACTATAGCCCTCGGATTGTCATACCACTCTAAGAGTAACTTCCAAGCTACTGAGTAGTTATCGTCAGTAGCTTGTAAATGTTTTATTAGTCCGCTGGGTTCACCTGTGAGATTTGCCTTCAAGTAGTATAATTTTTCGGCCCCGCCCAGAGGCCTGTTGTGAATGAGTTGACTGTACAAGTCTTTGAACTGCCCCCATTTGGTGTAGTTTCCGTCAAAGTTTGGAAGTGTTATCTTTGGGAGTTTAACGTTCCCATTTATCGTGGTCACTGATTGTTCGTCAAGCTTTCCTTGAAGCCTTGTTGCTGTTTCTTGGAAATGATCTTCAATCTTCGTGTATTCGCGAATATCGTAGGAGTCATCATCAAGTTCTGCCATTATTTGCCCATGTAAGGAGGCTATGGTGTCCCAATATTGATTGATGGACCTCAGTTTTTGTGTGTAGTATGCCCTTGGATGTGGATTAGCATGTTCGCGTTCAATTACCTTGATGATTCGCTCTAGCGCAGCAATGGTGGTCTTCACTTGTTTTCTCATTTTCAGGCTTTCATTCAGTGGCACTAATTCGTCATGGTGCTCGGGCTCGTCTGTATGTGATGATGTGACTGTCGATACCTCGAGTCGCTCACTCAATCTTTGCAAGAATTCATTGTAGACATTCTCTACTTGATTAAAGTAGTTTTTCACAAAGTAAGAATGCTCTTTGTTGCAGTCCTCACTTTCAACTATTTCGTCGTGATTCTCGCAAAACTTAGTCCATAAGTCATTGAGCCTTCCTTCGTAGCTTTTCGTGTTTTCTATAGTTCTCCGCTCAATGCTTTCCTTCCTGAAATTCTCAAGATGTTGAGAAATTGCCTTGCCAATTCCTGACTGTGCTGCGGTTAGTTTTTGCATGTTGATTTGCTTCTGACTTTAACGCTGCTGTTCTGTCCAAAATATATTGCCTTGGGTTGCCTATGTACGGCTGTTCTTCTTAGTATTAGGTCTTCTTGAGGTAACTGCTATCCCGCAATCAAAAGCTATTGCTACCACGTAGTAAACACTGGCACCCTTTGCCTTGGTATATGTAGGTGAGTGGTACCGCTGCGCTGCTATTGTCTCTTGAAGTAATCACTAGAGAGCTTATTGTTTTTTATAGATGATAAGACTTGGTAGTGAAGTATTGAAACATTCAATACATCACGTCGGGGTCAACAAAATGTTCAGTAGAAAAGCCTTCTTTACTGGTTGATGGTTTATTAAAAAGTAAAATATGTACATGTTATTATCCTATTTATACAAAATTTAGTCTGGGAAATAAAATTAAGAATTACCAAAAAAGTGCTACGTTCACAATATACCATATTGTAAAGCTATGAAAGAATAATATCCTTCAACTTAACTTGTAGTTCCTCCAAACAGATAATGTTACATGCCTTAACCATGCATTGTAGAGCCATGACCACAGACAAGAAAAATAAACAGAAATCAGAACGATAAACGAAAAGAAAAACAAAACAAACAAAGTTTGCTCGACCTTAAGAGGAATTTGCGACATACGCAAATTTCGCTTTGCAAGCAAAAACGTTCAATTATGAAAACATAAATGTATCTGAGGTCATCGCTCTACCAAACCAATAAGAAGTGATTCATTATGAAGTTCAGTGATCAGAATTGTTGACACTGCAACTATGATCAATGAATTCGATTATTGCTTCAAGTATTGCAATTCTGCAATAACTCCCCCCTTTAGAATTATTAGACACATTGTTTAGTATGTAAGCAAATTGTATAAATAACCAGTGCCTGATCAATAAAAATCAGACTTAAACTGACTATCGAAAGGTGTCTTTTTATTTCTCAAAGTTAAACATCGGCATACTCTGCCATCATGCTATTACAGCGGCATACTCTGCCTTAGCAAAGATATAACAGCGGCATACTCTGCCTCCAATATTAAATATCGGCATACTCTGCCACACAATTTACCTTGGCATACTCTGCCACACAAGTTACCTTGGCATACTCTGCCTTTATATAATATCATAACAGCGGCTCTTTGGCCATCCAAAGTAAGTTCGGCAGCGATCTGCCCATCTCAATAAATTCATGGTACAAGTCAATAAAATAAATAAACATGGACAAAATATGGATAGATGCTTGCGTAAAAACAATCATATTAAAACAACCAGCATCAATAACAATAATATTACTATATGGCGACCCTGCGAAATGAACCATCAGCGGAGATTTTTCCGACACACCGTACATAAGAGGACGGCACCAATGCGTTTAAAATGCACCAAGAAACGGGCAACGAAAAAGTAATATGTAAAAGACAAACAGAAGAAGGAACATATAAAAACAAAAGCGAACAATAGAAACTACAAGCATATTACATAAAATATGATATAGAAACAAGCGAGTGTAAAGAGATACATATATAGAGCATAAATACAAAAGAATCCCACACCATCGCACCAGCTGTGTGAAAGCGATAACTGTGCCAAAGCAATAACGATTGCGCAGTATAAAGAAAAGCAGAAATCAGTAAATGAACTGAAAGAAGAAAAACGGGCGGTATAGCAGTTAAGCTCCGCCAACAAGATAACAAAGCTATATAGAATAATTACGATATATACAAAAACAAAAGCTCAAATGGGAAAGCCACAATCAAAGGAAGTGTCTGTAGCCCAAAATGCAGCGGCAGCAGCGACAAGTTCGGTGGTACAAACGATCTCAGTACACGACATTATACATGTACCTACCGCTGCAACGATAATAATACTACTGATATTAATAGTAGCCGCAACATATATTGGAACGAGACTTCTGAACGAACACATTAACAAGAGCGTGAAGAAGAATATGGAGTTATCGCCAGCGTTTAGTAACTTAGGGGCGTAACAATATATTTTTTTTGTATATGTAGATAGCTTTTAGAGATAGGATTGTAATATTTTTTAAAATGGGTTTTTTTAATATTTAATATTTTTTTAAATGGGTTTTCTTTAATGTAACATTATATTTAAATTGATTTTCAATAGATAGATTATGAATAATTAAAGAATTACAAAATAACTAGAAATATAAACAGTTATAGATAATTTTGATGGGTAGCATTGAGATTTAAAACAAATAAATAAGTAAATAATTATATGGGTAATAAAATTATTTCAATATAGTCTTGTAGATTAGAATCTAGCAGTATATCTAATACGAATTTTTTCTTTATATATACTTATTGTGCGATTTCTTTGGGTTTTAAAAAACGATACACAAAATAAAAGGAGTAATAAATGGAAATATACAAGAATCCATTCACTGAATTAAGGAAAATAAGACGTAAAGTTCATAAGAAGACACTCATTACTAGACAAGCTAGTTTAAATGTAAACTCAATTTCAAAATGTCGACAAATCAGCAAACGAATACGCCACGTCTCTGGCGAAGAAACTCAGATGCCATAGAAAATAAAAGTTGTAACGAAGTTACAGAGTACAAGAGTACACAGAGTAACCTCCGCAGTATTCACACTCATAAGTGTTAATATTTATTAAGAGCAAAGTATACAGTCTCGTATACAGACCGCTCTACAGCCATACATATTGTACAACCACAGTCATTCATATCATTTCTCCCCACAGAATAAATCATCCAAGTGATACGTGATCACTCATAGTGGAATGACGAAATAACAAATGGAGGGGCAGACCAGTCGACAGCTATTACAGTGTCCGCGACCATATAAATAGGAGGTCATCAGAACAGAGAAATCAGTCGTTGTTCAACCGCAGTACCGAGCACCTACCAGTACCAAGCTAGTACCAGAAATCCAGACTAGTACCAGAAATCCGAAACAAGTAGCAGTACCGCAGTTTCAAGCAAGTGCGTTCTCCAGTACCACCGTTGAGGGAGCTACCGCCGCTGGCTTATAAATAACCAACAGCCAGTTGGAAATTTGTCAGTTGCCTCCCAGCAGCTCGACAAGACATATCGTCCGTGTGCTAGCGCAAAGACGTATTCTCGCCTCGTGCGTGGTGTGACGCTGTACATTTCTTCCTGTCCTTACCCTAGTGTTAACGCTACGACGTATTCTCGCTTCTTGCGTGGTCCGACGTTGCACAAATTCCTCCCGTGTTAACGCTACGACGTATTCTCGCTTCATGCGTGGTCCGACGTTACACAAATCTCTCTAGTGTTAGCGCTAAGACGTATTCTCGCTTCTTGTGTGGTCCGACGTTGCACAACTTCCTCCCGTGTTAACGCTACGACGTATTCTCGCTTCTTGCGTGGTCCGACGTTGCACAACTTCTTCCCGTGTTAACGCTACGACGTATTCTCGCTTCGTGCGTGGTCCGACGTTGCACAATCTCCTCTAGTGTTACGCTACGACGTATTCTCGCCTAGTGCGTGGTCCGACGTACACCTCCCCGACCCTCGGCATAAAAGTGTACAAGCACATTTCCCCACAGACTCACAAATTAGTGTGTATTAATTAAGTTGTGTAGTGAATAAGTTATGAAATTAGAGAACGGCAATATTAGTGTTATTAGCTTAGCATAAAGACAATAAAACATTTGAATTCGAGTGAAACATACAGTGTTCTCATTTCAATTCTACCAACGTCGTGGGATTTTGATTTGACCCTGGACATCCTCCTGACTACTCGTAGCAATACTCGACCCGACGTTACATAAAATTGGCGCCCGAGCAGGGACCTGGCTTTGTACTGAGAAAACATCATGCCCGATAAGCAGAGCGAGACGAATACCGATAAAACCGCCAGTTGGGTATACACACTGAAGAAAGAGCAACTACTGAGCGAATTGATTCAAGTGGGGTTAACCAGTGCAGGAACAACCGACGAACTCAGGAAAAGACTAAGTGACTACATCAACCAAGGGAACAAGTTGAGTGGACCAGTCATCCCCACTACTGGCAGTTGTACGACCGAAAGTACTGAAACCAACACCGGGGAGACAGATAGACATATGCCGTCAGACACAGAGATGTATACAGCATCATCTCCCACCTTATCACCAACTTTGACTGTACCCGATGCGAGATGCCTCACAGATTTTGAGGTAATGGACAAAGTGAGAAAGTGGAATGTGCGATTCGATGAGGAGCAAGAACCACTGAGTTTCCTAGAGCGAGTGCAAGAGCTAGCAGAATGTTACCAGATACCGACCGACCGATTGCTCCGAACATTACCAGAACTCTTGCATAAAACAGCACTCGCGTGGTATAGGAATAACCGACAAAACTGGACAACGTGGAGTGATTTCGTAGAGGACTTTAAATCGTTCTTCCTCCTCTTCGATGATATCAGAGCGAGAGTACAAAAGCCTGGCGAGAAAGTGAAGACCTACATCACTGCAATACAATCACTAATGCGCTGGCAGCCAGACCGAACACAAGAACAGAAATACAAAACATAGAATATATGAAAATCTACTGCCAGAATACCGCCTATATATACGGCCCAGAGATTTCAAAAGCCTCACCGAATTAGTGAAACTAGCAGAAGAATACGAAATTGTGAAAGAAGAAGAGAAGAAGATGAAGCCTAAACCAGATGAAAAACGAGCCGTACGTCCAGCCAGTACAGTACATCCAATAAATGTACCATTCTCTAGGAATGAATGCTGCTGGCGGTGTGGAGATCGTGGCCATACCAGAATGCAATGTAGAAATTTACCGAAGCTATTTTGCTCGTACTGTGGGAAAACCGGAACACTAACCAAAGACTGTCCATGTAACTAGCCCAACATTCCGGGAAACGGAAGAGGGGTACAGACGAGATCAGGCAACCGTGTACCCCGAAACTAAACGCCTTAACTCAAACCACAGACTATCGTTACTTTATTTCACTCACGATAGTACGACAAGAAGTACCCGCACTTATTGATACCGGAGCAGGAAAGTCGTTTTTTGGAGAGAAAATGTTAAAAGTATTGAAGGCAGCCAAAATACGGTTTTTTAATTGCACATGGTGTGCAGCACTAGCTGATGGCACTAAGGTAAATATAGGAAAGGCCCGCAAACTAGAAGTGCTTTGGAAACAGCATAGGGTCACTCACATGTTTTACCACATGCCACAACTACCTGAGACCATTATTCTCGGAGTAGACTTCCTCCAAAAAGCACAGACGGAAATCTGCCTCTTTGGAGAGACGATACAACCAGACACCCCACCAACAGAAACGGCTGCCTATACGATTGAAATCCCAAATGAATAACCCAAGACCAAGAAGAACGATTCACACAGTTGTTAGCTACACAACTACCTCGGTTCGATGAAATTACTAGTCCCACCCACCTAGCCGAACACCGTATACGAATGAAAAACGATCATCCGTTTAAACAACGTTACTACCCGAGAAACCCAACTGTGCAAGATGTTATCAATAATGGAAATAGTGAACTGTTGAACACCAGTAAAATCGAAACCTCCAGTAGTCCGTACAGTTCGCCTATAGTATTAGTTAGAAAGAAACAAGGAGGGTGGAGACTTTGTATAGATTACCGGCAACTGAATGAACAATCAGTGAAAGACGCATATATAGTCGCAGATGCTCTATCTCGTCAACCACTACCAGTGACAGAAAGCGAAATTTTTCTGGTCAATTGGTATGAGAATAAAATGCAATCCGTAAAAGCTAACCCCACCGCATATCCAGACTATACAATTATAAATGATCAGTTATATCGACACTTCCACCATATAACCACGTATGTAGATAACGACACTGGACCCGAATGGAAACTATGTATACCTGCTCAACTCAGACCTAAGGTTCTGAAAGAAAATCACGATAGCGTTACCGCCGGACACTTGGGAGTAACAAAAACCATAGCAAGAATTGAAAATATTATTATTGGCCTGGTATGTTCAGAGACATAAACAAATATGTACGTAGTTGCCAATCCTGCATGAAATATAAACCCAAACAACAAAAACCTGCTGGAAAAATGCATATGACAAGTGCAAAAGAACCATGGGAAATTGTAAGTTCCGATTTCATTGGTCCACTACCTAGATCTACAAAAGGCCACACCATGATATTAGTATTTCATCATAAATTTACCAAGTGGACTGAATTCCTACCAATTCGAGAGGCAACCACTCCAGCGTTAATAAAGGGGTTCAAAGAGCGCATTCTTTCTCGCCACGGATGTCCTAAAGTTTTAATAACCGACAATGGAAGACAATACACCAGCAACAAATTCACTCAAATGTTGAAAGAGCTACAAATTCAGTACCGTCTCACCCCACCGTACACACCGCAATCGAATCCGACCGAAAGAGTATACCGTGTCATCAAGACTATGATCGCACAATATGTTGAAAACGATCAACGTAAGTGGGACGAGTTTCTGCCAGAATTAATGTTAGCACTCAACACGAGTCAGAATGAATCTACCGGATACACACCAGTATTTGTTAATTAACTCTCTCTGTATAGCAAGCAGAATATCGCCGACATCAACACAACATCTCCTGAGGGAAATCAAGCAAAACTGAGAGATATATTTGATTTAGTCCGCATAAACATGGGAAGGGCGTTTACAAAACAAAGCCACCATTACAATTTACGCCGTCGAGTATGGTGTCCTCAGGTCGGAGAGCAAGTATTGAGAAAAGAGAGGCATATATCATCACGTATCAAAAATTATAATGCCAAACTGAGATCGAAATATGAAGGACCTTTTACGGTTACAAAAGTGATTTCACCAGTGATTGTACAACTTAAAAACAATACCAACAAAGGGAGTGAGAGACCCCATGTAAAAGATTTGAGGAAATATTACGAGCGAGTGGATGCCGTTAGAAGTAAGGTTTATAAAGCAGCCACAATTACAGAATATTTATCAGTCAGCAAGATGAATTCAAAGGCGACACGTATCCCTACGTTAACACGAACAGTTCAAAATATCCCAGATCCGACCATCAGGGTTAGAACACGGCCTATGAAACCGGCTGCCGTATCAGTGAAACGTAAAGATGTCTCCGGAGGACCCACGCCTACAAATATAGGGAAAACACCCAACATCAGTGTACCAGCATCCAGTTTACCAGCCAAGCGGAAAGTGTTTTTAGCATCGGACAAGGAGAAGAAATTGCCGCCATGTTACCACGTGCAAATGGAAGCGACGCCTAGATCTGAATTGAAGCCACACATCCAGCGAAAAAAAACTTTCAAAACGTCCAAGGCCACTACCGAAGCAAAAGCCCAGAAGAAGTCACCACTAGTAAAGCCACCTGCATTGCCTGATTTACGACGACAAATAATCGTGCTGAAAAGGAACCAAAAGGAGACCACAAAACAACCCAGACCACAAGTGCAGTAAAAGCAGCACTACCCAGCCTCCCAGACCTGAGTCAAGAAGTAGTTATACCGTCAAGCCTTGGGACAACAAACGTGCCTTTAGCCAGTAATTCAGTGAAGCAGCCAGAGAAAACCGACATAATTAAGCCCAGCCAAGCTTCATCCGTCACCGACTCAGCCAGTCACAGACTCATTATCGAGGACATAATAAAACTAAAGAAGAAGCCCATTCTCAATATGAACCGGGAAGCTCGTAAGTTCCTTTCCCCAGGACATAAAAATGCGGCTGGCTATGTCCGGATTCTACGGTTACCAGATGGACGTTATGCGATGAAATATCAAGGGAACCGAGTCATCCGCCGAGCCGACCTCACAGATATATACGCCTCCATAAAAAAAGAGAGGAATAGATATATATAAAAAAATGTTATTTTCTTTAAAGAGATGAATTTTATTTTGTTATATGGTTTGTATTTTTTTTTTTAGAAAAATGAATTATTTAAGTTGTTACGTTAGAGGAAGGTTTATTTCTATATAATAAAAATGAACTAATTAACTTAGGAAAAAAAAAGAAAATTGTTTAATTTCTATGGTAGGAAAATAAGAAAAAAAATGAATTCGCTATCTAGTAAATCAGGATGACAGGTATAGAGATAGACTAGGGAACTCATTCATTTTTTTTGTTGAAGAAAGGGGGAGATGTAACGAAGTTACATGCATAGCATACACAGAGTAAGCTCCGCAGTATTCACACTCATAAGTGTTAATATTTATTAAGAGCAAAGTATACAGTCTCGTGTACAGACCGCTCTACAGCCATACATATTGTACAACCACAGTCATTCATATCATTTCTCCCCACAGAATAAATCATCCAAGTGATACGTGATCACTCATAGTGGAATGACGAAATAACAAATGGAGGGGCAGACCAGTAGACAGCTATTACAGTGTCCGCGACCATATAAATAGGAGGTCATCAGAACAGAGAAATAAGTCGTTGTTCAACCGCAGTACCGAGCACCTACCAGTACCGAGCTAGTATCAGAAATCCAGACTAGTACCAGAAATCCGAAACAAGTAGCAGTACCGCAGTTTCAAGCAAGTCCGATCTCAAGTACCACCGTTGAGGGAGCTACCGCCGCTGGCTTATAAATAACCAGCAGCCAGTTGGAAATTTGTCAGTTGCCTCCCAGCAGCTCAACAAGACATATCGTCCGTGTGCTAGCGCAAAGACGTATTCTCGCCTCGTGCGTGGTCTGACGCTGTACAGTTCTTCCTGTCCTTACCCTAGTGTTAACGCTACGACGTATTCTCGCTTCTTGCGTGGTCCGACGTTATACACATTCCTCTCGTGCTAACGCTTCGACGTATTCTGGCTTCTTGCGTGGTCCAACGTTGCACAACTTCCTCCCGTGTTAACGCAACGACGTATTCTCGCTTCATGCATGGTTCGACGTTACACAAATCTCTCAAGTGTTAGCGCTAAGACGTATTCTCGCTTCATGCGTGGTCCGACGCTACACTACTTCCTCTCGTGCTAACGTTACGACATATTCTCGCTTCTTGTGTGGTCCGACGTTGCACAACTTCGTCCCGTGTTAACGCTACGACGTATTCTCGCTTCTTGCGTGGTCCGACGTTGCACAACTTCCTCCCGTGTGAACGCTACGACGTATTCTCGCTTCGTGCGTGGTCCGACGTTGCACAATCTCCTCTAGTGTTACGCTACGACGTATTCTCGCCTCGTGCGTGGTCCGACGTACACCCCCCCGCCCCTCGGCATAAAAGTGTACAAGCACATTTCCCCACAGACTCACAAATTAGTGTGTATTAATTAAGTTGTGTAGTGAATAAGTTATGAAATTAGAGAAGGGCAATATTACTGTTATTAGCTTAGGATAAAGACAATAAAACATTTGAATTCGAGTGAAACATACAGTGTTCTCATTTCAATTCTACCAACGTCGTGGGATTTTGATTTGACCCTGGACATCCTCCTGACTACTCGTAGCAATACTCGACCCGACGTTACAAAGTTCACAAGAAAACCAGTTAAAGGATAACGAAACAATCAGCAAACATAAAAAACGAAAAAGAATGAAGATTGAAAATAATCACAGAACTAAACTTATTTGAAAGAAGACTAAGTAAGCCGATCATTATGTAAGCCTAACCAAAGGCATTGATAGAGGCGGTAAGTGTTACAATTCAGATTGAGCAATCTTTTGCAACAAGAATACTTCAATACTGATGAGGTCTAATCAAATCCTCATGGATTATGATCTTGATAGTGTGTACAAACAGGGAAAAATGAATACAAATGCAGATGCCCTGTCAAGAATAAAATTGAACTCTGAGAAATTAAAATCAATGATACCAAAAGAAATAAACGTTATCACACGAAATATGATGATAAAGCAGCAAAACGGATTGGAAAGTAGAGACAATATAGAATCAGGTCAATTCTATATATGGGAATAGACATCCATCTCCGACATAAGAAATATTAAGAGCATACAATTCGATATAGCGTACGTACAAAAGGATGCGAAAGATAAAAGTTTGCAAGAAATATATATAACTAAGAAAGGGGTAACCGTTCAGTACAGCGAAAATCCAATATTAAACTCTGGTTACATCATGGAGAAGCTGATACAAAAGATGAATGAGAATAATATTAAAGAATTAGCACTCGCAAGAGACGATGCTATATTGATATAAATGAATTCAAGAAGAAATTCAATAAGCTGCAGCAGAATGATAAATGTGGTAAGGCAACACCACTGCAGATAATACTATATGAACCCCCATAAGGATAAATGGTCCAAAGAAAAAATAAGAATTAGTAAAAGAGTACCATGACAATAAGCATGGTGGACACGCTGCAATAAAGGCACATATGGAAACCTTTACAAAATGATAAAGAAGTACATAAACAAGTGTGATAACTGTGCGAAGAACAAATTAATAAAGTACACAAGTGAACCTCTAGTGATAACGGACACACCAACCAGTAGTTGCGAAAAGACCTCAGTTGACACACTAGGACCTCTGAGGATATATATATATATTTGCATACATTCTAACGCTACAATACGAATCAACAAAGTTCGTAGAGGCATACCAGATATAAAAAAAAAGAGAAAAAGAAACCGGCTCAGACTCAAGAATAATTAATCTGATAAAATGTAAATTTAAATAAGGAAATATTACTAAAAATATTGTCAAATTGTATAATAACTAAGTTAAGGACATTCTCTACACATAATAATAGATAAATTTAATAAAAGCATAAGTTACCTAGATGACACTCAATAGGAATAACTCAATAGGAATAGCAAACAGTTTAGGATAATTAAATAGATTAAAAGTAAAATAAATTTAGTCAATACTACAAATACACAAAAAAAAAAAAAATTTATGTACAAAAATTACAAAAAAAAAAATTTATTTTTTTAAGGGTGAGGATGTAAAGCTATGAAAGAATAATATCTTTCAACTTACCTTGTAGTTACTCCAAACAGATAATGTTACATGCCTTAACCATGCATTGTAGAGCCATGACCACAGACAAGAAAAATAAGCAGAAATCAGAACGATAAACGAAAAGAAAAACAAAACAAACAAAGTTTGCTCGACCTTAAGAGGAATTTGCGACATACGCAAATTTAGCTTTGCAAGCAAAAACGTTCAATTATGAAAACATAAATGTATCTGAGGTCATCGCTCTACCAAACCAATAAGAAGTGATTCATTATGAAGTTCAGTGATCAGAATTGTTGACACTGCAACTATGATCAATGAATTCGATTATTGCTTCAAGTATTGCAATTCTGCAATAACTCCCCCCTTTAGAATTATTAGACACATTGTTTAGTATGTAAGCAAATTGTATAAATAACCAGTGCCTGATCAATAAAAATCAGACTTAAACTGACTATCGAAAGGTGTCTTTTTATTTCTCAAAGCTAAACATCGGCATACTCTTCCATCATCCTATTACAGCGGCATACTCTGCCTTAGCAAAGATATAACAGCGGCATACTCTGCCAATCAGAATAAAGCGGCATACTCTGCCTCCAATATTAAATATCGGCATACTCTGCCACACAATTTACCTTGGCATACTCTGCCTTTATATAATATCATAACAGCGGCTCTTTGGTCATCCAAAGTAAGTTCGGCAGCGATCTGCCCTTCTCAATAAATTCATGGTACAAGTCAATAAAATAAATAAACATGGACAAAACATGCGTAAAAACAACCATATTATTACAACTGGCATCAATAAGAATAATATTACTACAATATATTGTGAGAATGTAAAATTCTCACAAGAAACGTGAGTAGCACGAGATAGATATACATACAGGTGGTGATAGGTACGTAAGTACATGCCCGTGCAAAACTGCAGCGTCTGGAGTTCGCATGGTAGAATTTTCTGGTGAAATATGAATTCCCTCAGAATGAATACGATGCGACGTGAGAATTATTTTATGTGATTAGCGCTGGGCTAATCACGATGCGACGTGGGAATTATCTTATGCGATTAGCATTGGGCTAATCACTGACATTATATAAATTCTAATCAGACCTTTCTACAAAAGCATATTTAAGATATTTCACCCGAGCATATATAATATAAGCTGATCATCAAATGAAGAAATTTTCAATTTTGCCTGCAATTCGACACTTCAAATATTCCAAGTTTAAAATATTTTCGTTATTTTAATAACAACAATGGATTTCTTATTTTACTTTATTTGCTTACGCATTACTCCCTATAAGTATCTTAGCATATGATTCAACATGTTATTGTGATCACGTTCTGGTATATAGACTTAATGATAAATATATATATTAATATATGTAATATAATATATATAACCAATACATTTTCATACGCCGACACCGCCGCAGTGTCACTTGCTCTAGGCCTAGCCAACAGGTTTGCTATTCAATGGAAATTTAGAAATGTCCCCAGATTAACAGGTAAAAATTTCTATGTATGTTCACAAGCGAACAAATAATATCAACCGAATCACCGTAACCCAATTCTGACGCAATGGTCAAATCATCAATTTCTACCTTTGACGCAATAATTAAAATATTTTAGGTGCATTTCCCCATAACGCGATTGTAGGTCACTTGCCCAGCAATTTCTTTTTTATACAATGAAAATGAAATTGCTGAAATCGCTAAAAATGCTGATCGACATTCTTTTTACTGTTCATTATTATGAGG
The DNA here is from genome assembly GCA_963930735.1 of Dioctria linearis. Classification (NCBI taxonomy): domain Eukaryota; kingdom Metazoa; phylum Arthropoda; class Insecta; order Diptera; family Asilidae; genus Dioctria; species Dioctria linearis. Next base: position 84,466,567 of record OZ005743.1, on the reverse strand, counting down.
AAATGCACTACGTAGAATAACTTTTCTTTGATAAGTAAAATTTGTATATAAATATGCTACGGCTACAAATAAAGTTTCAGTGATATTTTAATACCCATTTCAAGTCGTTTACTTTCACTCAAGCAAATTAAACTTGTTTACCCCTTACCAAAGGTAAGGTGACCAAGACATATCTACCTCCAACAGCACATCAGTATACCTTAGTCAACACACCGTTGACTATCGTTCATGGTCCTTCGATCAGAGAAAAGAAAGCTAACACAGATTCAACACACTGTTGAATTTTAGCCATTCTTAGTAACCAGCGGAATTGATTCATCAACCACCATACAGTCAGTTAACACACCGTTAAATCTAGCTGAATTTTTTTTTAACACATCGTTAAATCTGACTGTGAGATCTAGTCTCGAACGTAAGGAAGGGAGTGCCGGTTTCTGATGGACAACTCAGTTTTAAAATTCAAATATAAAACTTTTATTCAAAAATTCAATTTTACTTAACCTAATATCACAATTCAGTTTCAATATAAAATAATTCAATGTGAAGTTAACCTACAAACTAGTACAATTCACTATAAAATTCAACAAATTAAAAATTAAAATTAAAAAAATGATGCACCTCCTTGCTTGCTTTACTTCTGAAAAAAAAGGAAGAAGAAGATCTGAGCAACTGTCATCAAACTAAATTTCAATATTTAATAATTGCAAAATGCCATGTTGGTGCATGAGGGCACAAGGAAATAATCAGACACTCAGATTAATCTCTGGTCCGAATTATGGTACGTGTAGGCTCAAGGAAGTAAAAAACTTCTATGAAAAGATTCAGCCTCAGAATTGTCTCTGGTCAGACTTATGGTACGTGTGGGCACAAGGAAGTAAAAAAACTTCTATGAAAAAATTCAGACTCAGATTTGTCTCACCAGAATTATCTTCTGTGTAAAAGGATGTGAAGCTCAGGTTATCCCTGATCAGAATTATCTTCTGTGGAAAAAGGTAGGAAGCACGATTCTTTTTACTCAGATTAGCTCTGATACAGATCAACTCTGCCAAAAGAATGGTGCCATCTACTGAATTTCATCGGCTTTATATAGCCGCTGTAACCAGTTACGTCTTCTCGCCTCTTGGTGTTGCCCTAGCAACGATTGATGCGATGTCTGAATGTTCCACAGACAGCTGGCTGACGTAATGTCATTTTCTGTCATCACAAAATGTAAATATTAGGAGGTAAGTATGCTTTGCTGCATTTTTATATTGATTTATTTATTTTATTAATTAATTTCGATTGCTTTTAGGTGAACTGCAGCTCCCCAGGGTTCTAGTGGATGTTTAGTTTGAGCTAATTTAGGCGAGCATTTCTGATGGAAATGTGAGAATTATCAGATAAGTATTTTTGTTTATGGTTTCAGAATTTGCTTCTTTGTGTTTCTTTTATTTTATATTTTAGGAAATATACTCATCAACAAGGAAAAGCATCGGGGGAATTGACACGTTGGTAGAATATTCATCTTGGGATGACAACATATCTTGTGATATATGTGTGAGGACTGAACACTGACTATTTTTCACAAAGCATCGTCAGCACACCTGTCAAAGTAATTCATCGCATCATCATTTCAATCAGCTCAAAAAGATTTAACACACCGTTAAATCTAGCTGTCAATTGAATACCATTACTAACCAGCCGCTCGAGTCAGCCAAATCCGTTATCCAGACTTTATTCTAAAGAGTATAAAAAGCACATATACTCATTATAAGTGAGAAAGATATTTCCACACAAAAATATCTGGCAGAGGAGGTCGCTCGCTTATTGAAAAATTTCAAGAAGGACGGTACAAAGCTTCACGAACATATAGAAACAAAAATAACTGAGGGGCATCCTTACCGCACTGACAAGCTCTACGACAAAACATTCGACATCTATAAAGCCGCCGTAGAGCTCATCTCGCAAAATCCACTCAGATATACGCGCACGGCCTTTAGGATCACCTGCAGCTTCTACGACTACTTTTCGTATACCATCTTCGATAGCCATAACAACAAGCTCCACTCGACCAGCTTTAAACCCGGTTACAACTGCGACAAATATCAACAACTCCTCGCCAGCGACAACATCGCACAGCAGTGAATTACCATTTCCGGTATAAACTCATAAACAACCACGGCCACCTCTTGGTGTTTTCCTCTCCATCAGCAACAAGTCATACCTCAGGTATGGAATTCTACGCATCAGGAGGTTAATAGAGTATACAACCTCCCCAAGGTTCCACCAGTAAAAATACCCAAGTTCAATGGGGATTAACTATAAGGAATGGAAGTCCTTTATTAATATTTTTACTAACGTAGTTGGCAGAAATCCTTATATCAGTAACGTGGAAAAAATGCAATATCTCCTATACCACTTAGACGGAGATGACAAGAGAGTCATAAGTCATCTACAATTATCAGACTCAAACTATGTAACAGCATTAAGGCTGATTAATGGACGATTCAACAATAATAGAAAAATAATTACCGATTATGTCAACACTATTATTGATGCCAAAAAAACAGAGCATAGGGCACAAGAGGACATGATAAGACTATGTGATCTCATAAAACATTTCTTAGAAGCTCTCAATACGTTAAATTGCAAGACAGGCGAGTGGGGTCCTATAATTGTGTGTATTGCGACAAAGAAATTGGACACTGAAAGCTTACGGCTATTTGAAGAAGGCCTCTCAGATCCAAAAGAAATGCCATCCGTGGAAGAGTTATTAAAATTCTTGGAAAAACGTCACCAGGTTCTGGATTGCATTAAGAGCAATAATCATCACAAGTCTATGCTTCACACGAAAAAATCCTTTCACACCACTATAAATTCATCCTGCGCGGTCTGCAGCAAAGGCCACAGCATATATCAATGTGGAGAATTTAAGCAAATGAATGCTGATGAGCGACATGCTTTTATTAGAAAAATTAAACTCTGCTCAAACTGCCTCGCTCACAGCAAGACAGATAATTGCAAATCGCACAAGACCTGCGTAAATTGCAAGAAAAGCCATCATAGCTTGCTCCATAGGAACTTCGACATAACCACAGTAAATACGAATAGCACAGCGGCGCTTGCTCAAATAGCCAAAAAAACAGAAGTATCAAACATTTATAATATAACTTGAACAATACACTGATTCCTTGTGTATTATTACCAACGGATGTAGTAAGAGTAAAAAACACTTTCGGGCAGATTGAGTCCTTCAGAGCATTAATCGACCCCGGCTCACAAGTCTCTCTGATAACTGAAGAAGCAGTTCAGAGTTTAAAACTGCAGAAGCACAGGATAAAGGCTGCTATATTAGGGGTTGGGGAGGCGGAACCAGCTAAATCTTCTAGTAAGGTTAAGAACCACTTGTGCTTTCCAAGCTTAATTCACATCTACCTGAATCTCATATAGGAGAAATTGACATCAGGCCCCATTGACTTACTCCTTGGCGCTGATGTTTATGCTGATATCATTCTGGAAGGTATCAAAAAAGAGCAGCCTGCTGCCCAGAACGCAAAGTTGGGTTGGATTATCTTTGGTAGTATTCCAAACTATACCAAAGAAACAACCAAGCTCTCAAGCTTCCTCTCCCTCGCTGAAATAGACGAGAAGCTAGAAAAGTTCTGGGAAATAGAAGAAACTGTAAAACCAAACCACATTGATGACACGTGCATTATCAAGAAATCCACACTCGAGATCAAGAAGGAAGATACATTGTCTGTCTACCTTTCAGATCAGAAATTGAACAATAAGGTGACTCAAGAAAGAAAGCAATGGCAAGATTCGTTCAAAATGAGAAACAGTTACACAAGAACACAACTAATATGGCAGAATATGTACAACAAATTTTTAGCCGAGTATGCTGAGTTAGGCCACATGAGTCCCGCAAGGCCATTTAAAGCAGAAGTTGCCAACGTTTATTATCTGCCACATCACGCTGTGTTTAAGAGAGACAGTACCACAACTAAATTGCGTGTGGTATTTGATGGTTCATCCAAATCAGATTCTGGTCTGAGCCTAAATGACATGCTGCTTTCTGGGCCGAAGCTTCAGCAAGATCTCGCACAAATATTTTTGCACTGGCGATGATATAGATACGTTTATACTGCTGACATTGAGAAAATGTTCAGACAAATAAACATTAACGATAAAGATAAAAATTATCAAAGAACACTTTGGCGGCAGCAAAGTAACGAACCAATTCAGGAATATATTTTGAACACTGTTACTTATGGGACAGCGGCAGCCTCATACTTAGCCGTAAAAACGTTAAAGCAACTCGCCGGAGATGAAGACTACCAGTTTCCAGTTGGTAAAACAGTACTCACCAACGACTTTTACGTCGACGACATGTTGACGGGGGCAGATTCGAAAGAAGAAGCTAGGATGCTACAACAACAGATAATAGAACTTTTGAATAGAGGCAAATTCAATCTCAGAAAATGGAGATCGAATAGTGAAGATTTACTCAGAGACATTCCTGAAGATATTCGAGAAAAGGGTATACTTGAAATAAAAGAAGACGACTCAATCAAGGCCCTTGGTATACACTGGAATCCAAGAAAGGATGAATTTAAGTTTAAGCTTAATTGGGACAACTTGGACTCAAAACTAACTAAAAGACAGTTGCTCTCTAAAATCTCCACAATATTCGATCCTCTGGGATGGCTTGCACCAGTAACTTTGAAGCTAAACTCATCATGCAATCGCTTTGGAAAACTGGCACAGGATGGGATGAACAAGTGCCTGTTGAAATAACAAGGGCTTGGGAGAATCTTGAGAAAGTGTTGATTTAGCTAGATAAAATAACAATACCCACATGGAAGTTAACAAAATTTATTTTGTTTTCTTTAAAAAAAAATGAAACAGCCGATTTCAAACAATTCCCGATTTAATATAATTCTACCTAATTACAAAATTTACTTTTACCTGCTTAAAACGAACTTATGCCTAACAATCTTTTTCTTAGCTAGTAAATTATTGAAATATGATATTTTAATTCTACTGGTAAAAATGCATTGTCAGCGGCGCGTGTTGCTGCGTTAACTGAGTTAACTCCTCTCTCCTGAAATGTCTGCGTCCCGTAGGTCAAAGATTAAGTTTGACTGGCTGCAGGTCTTGGATGCTGGAGGTTGTTGTCATCTGAATTGTTGGTTGAATGACCTCCAGTTTTCCCTTTTCTCTTTTGATTTTGAAAACTATAAATACAATAAAAATGACAATTAGTACGGTAACTAAACTTATATCTGTTATAAGAGATATCCCATGCTTAGTTTGGAGGCTTTGTAGCTGTTTTCTATTGTTTAGGTGTAGGTCGTGAAGATATTCTACATCTGGTTTTAGGCTTTTCTCGATCGGGCTGGTTTGAAGCATTGGCGGTAGGGCTTGAAATGTTTTTATCTCTTTGCTAATGAATTCTCTGTTCTTTATCATTATGGTTTCATTGTGGTATTGTATAACATAGCTGCCGTTTAAGTGTCTGGTTGAATTATTTTCGAAAAACTCTCCAAGGAAGTTGTCGAGGAATATTATATTTTCGTTAATTCATATTCATATGTGCTTGTCTTCGGCAGTGAAACTATGTACAGAAGAATTGACTCCTTTTCTACAATTATCGGTTCAGCGTACTCTATAGCATCTATCTCATTTTTGTATGGGAGCGTTTCTATTTGAGCCATGAGTTGGTTAATTTCTTCTTTGTCCAGGATGTTAGTGTTTATAATTCCTTTCTTAGCCAACTGTTCTGCAAATACTATTTCATTAACTTCCTGTTTTAGGATACTTAGCCGGTTGAATAGCATCTGTTCATATTTTGCACCATTTCGTTCATCTAGTTGTTTAGCGATATTGTTATATTGATGTATCAGTGTAGTTGTGGACTCCATTAAGTTGTTGTTTATCTTATATTGCTCATTATTATTGGAAATTATATCGTCTTGACTTCTAATTATGTTATCCCAATCTGTAGCATCAGGTGAACCGGCTATCCATTTCCACGCAGATCCTATCCAATTATTTGATCTCCCTTTTCTTGAATTTGTTCCCTTTAACTTTCGGGTTAATTCCTGTACCTGCATTATTTGATATTCTAGTTGGGGCTTAAGAATGCTGGTTTTGTCTATTCTCCCTAATGCTGATATTCCGTCGTTGAGCACTTCTTCATACTTAGTAATGTTAATGACGTGAACAAGTTTTATGCTGCCGCTTAAGATGCGTCCATTTCCCTGCTTAATGACGGCGACTGGACCCAAGTATTCAAACACGCTTGCTGTGAAGGCGATATGCGCCCATATTAGTCTGAAATAGGAAAGTACAAAAGTACATTTTATTGGTTAAGATTTTTAATGTGCGATTTATGGATACGTCTTCCACTAGTTGTTGTAACAGTGACTCTATTGCCTTTGGCAACTGTTTCCTTCTTAAATACAGGTTTGTGTTTTCCTTGAATTTATTTTACGGTTGTGTATATTGTCTGCCCAGGATGATTATTTTTCGGTTTTTGTCTCTTTAAATTTTGATTACTTATTTTACTTTTATGGCTCTTTTTTATTTGTTCTAATAGGTCCTCATTTACCTTTGCTCTAAAATCTAATAAATTCTGATAATTGATTCGCTGTGTTCTTCCAAAGAATATGTCGCTGGGTTTTTGCTTGGTTATGGAGTGTATGGTGTTATTGTATCTATCTACTGATATATTCATTATTTCCTTCAGAGATAAATCCGGATATTCCCTTTGCAGACATCTTGCGATTTCGATTATAGTGGAATGAACTCTTTCCACGGTTCCATTTACCTCACTTTTTTGAGATGGGGTTCTATATAATTCTATCCCTAATGTTTTGATATAGTTGGTTACGATAGGACTAATAAAACTTTTCTCGTTGTCTATTACAAGAATTTTAGGTGTGGTAAAATAGTGCAATATCTTTGTTATTTTATCCCTTAAAGTTAGCACTGATTTGTCTTTTATTCTGAAGAACTTAGCAAATTTTGAGAATTTGTCCACACAAGAGATGAACTTTTCGTGGTTAAATATCATAATATCCATGTGTATTATTTCCGATGGGTAAGTTGGAATGGGTGTTTCTAGCAATTCGGGCCTGTTGGGGTGTCGATCGTATTTGTTGGTATTACAGATATCGCAGGATTTAATCCTACTTTTTAATTTTGCTCGCCATGTGGGGGAAGTAGTATTTTTCTAATATCTGGTTCTTGTTTTCGTTACCATTCCTGTGGGCTCTTCTATACTCGTGATCGATGATTTGGAATTGGTTTTCTGGATTGGCGATGTCTTGTACTACTATTTGTGTTATGCGGATTTTAAATTTACTAAAATCTTTTTTGAAGATTTCTTGCAGCACTTGAATATGTTGTTCTGGAACTTTAAGTCCGTTCAGAATATTTGGGTTAAGAAGTTCCTTTAATATTTTTACGAGATTCCCTTTGGTTATTTCCTCAAGTTTTATGTAATGTCGGTAATATGAAGTTAGTCCAATGAAACTCTTTAGGTCGTTTAAATTTTCTGGTGGTGTAATTCCTTTTATGGCTCGCACCTCTTTTCATCAGGCTTGATGCCTTTATCAGTGATCATAAAACCCAAAAATTCTGTTTCTGCTTTTAGGAATTCTGTTTTATCAAGATTTACTTTGAGTTTGGCTTCTTTTAATTTAGAAAATATCTTCTCAATATTCTGTAGATGTTCTGCCTCGGTTCTGCCAAATATGATTATGTCATCAATGTATACGTAACATATCTTTCCGATATGTTCCTTGAGGACATCATCAATCATTCTCTGAAATATCGAGGGCGCGTTTTTTAGACCAAATGGTAACCTTGTATACTCGTACTTTCCGTTCATTGTAGAAAATGCCGTCTTTGGAATATCTTCCTTTTTCATTTTTATTTGGTGGAAGCCTGACGTCAAGTCGAAGGTCGTGAAAAACTTTGAATTCCCTAGGCTTGCTATCGTGCTGGATATATCAGGTATGGGATAGGTATCTGATGTTGTTACGGCATTCAATCTTTTGAAGTCTATTACCATTCTATATTTTTTTATTCCTGAAGCATCCATCTTCTTTCAACAATCCAGATGGGTGAGTTATAAGGGCTTTTAGATGGTCTGATTATTCCGTCCTCCAGAAGCTTGTTTATTTGACGTTCCACCTCGTCTCTCATATTGGCAGGATAAGGGTAAGACTTTGAGTAGACTGGCTCATCTGTTGTCGTTTTGATCTCAGCTTCAATGTTTGTATTCACTATTTCTTGATCCTTTATTGGTTCAAATAATATATGGTATTTCTTTAATATTTCATGCAATTTTCCTTTGATTTGTGGGTTCAGATGTTTGTCCCTAATTTCTAAATTATTAACTTGAATGGATTGTTTTTCTTTGAGAGGTATTATGATATTTGACTTAATTTTCAGAATATTATTCTTCCTATCAATCATTGCTTCTAATTCTTTGAGGGTATCATCACCGATAATTCCGTCAAATGATTTTAGTCCAGGTAAAATGAAAAAGTGTATTAAGGTATTATTTCCTATGCTAGCAAAGAATCTTCCGGTAATTTTTTCTTTAACTTCTATCTCCCCTGCAGCCGATTGTATTTAAAAGCCCTTTTTGCTGGTTTCTTATTCGTTCCCCATTTTGATTTTATAAAATTTTTATTAGCTCCCGCGTCGATTAGGCATTTGAGAATTTTGCCATCCCGTGTTTGGTATTCTAGGTATGGAACGCTAGAGAGGCTTCCGTCATAAAATTTAGTTCAGGATTTTCGTCTTCAGTTCCCTCAGAATAGTCGTCATCTAATTCATTCTCGCGAGTTTGGATATAATCTTCATATGATGGCCCAGCTTCTGTTTCTAAAATATTTATTCTCTGCTGTTTGTGTGGATAATTTTCGGAATTGTTGCATCTCTTATACGGATAAGGATTATTGATACCAGGTCGATGCATATAATCAATTTGTTTAGTTTGTATGGATCGATCAACTTCCATTGGAACGGGGGGTTCCGGCTGATTTGGCCTTGGAGGTGGTTGGATACGTTTTTCGTGTTGAATGTTATAGGCCTCGTTCCTTTGGTTAAATGGCAAAGTCAGTGGCATGGCTCGCGGAGCTAGTTTAGGTGGTACTCTTGAGATGGGTTGTTTATAAGTGTAATCGCTACAGAAGAATTGGTTTATGGGTGCCGTCACTGAATTATTTAAATTAGGTCTACGTATCGCGATATTCCTAAATTTTAATTTCTGGATATCTTGACATGAAGCATAAGCTTCTGGGAGTGTTTGGGGTTTTTGTATAATTAACATCTTGCAAAGATCACCATTAACACCTCTCATAAACACGTCAAGTGCTCTATTGCGATAAGTTTCAACCAGTACGTTGATTGTTTCTGGAGAATAATCTTCCGTTTTAATTTTATTAATTATTAAAGAGAATTGGTGGTTAACATTTGCATAAAATTCATCTAAACTCATGTTTCCTTGGCTAAGAAGGTTTAATTGATGCTCAGGAGTGCGAATATCCCTCTTGTCAGCATAACGTAAAGATAAACACTTTTTTATAGAAGGCCAATCGTCACTAAATATGTTGTAGGAAATTAAAGGAGTGTCAGCGGAACCTCTTATTTTTTGCCGTATACTTTGTAGGATCGCACGATAAATTGATTTATTACGAACAATTTCGTGGTCGTTTAATATGCTTTCAACTGCGTGTATCCAAGAAATATATTGCACTAGATTTCCATCAAATGTCTGCAGTTCACTTACACTATCTGGAAGTTTCCAGATATCCTTTAATTCCTCTTCATTTTTTGGAGCTTGGGGTATATTATTAGTTGGAGTTGGAGCTACCTTGGAAGCAGCTATTTCTTTTTCTAACTTCTGAAGTCGACGTTCGATTTCTTTTACCAACGCGATTTGAGCATTAGATGCTCCTGTCAATTGCTTGATTGCCTCATGTAATTGCTCCATTTTCGAATATTAGTAACGTTAATATAAGAGATTTTAGAAATTATCACTTATAACCTTAGAGAGGGAGAAAGGGGATTTTACCCGTACGAGTATATTATTGAAATTATTATCAACTGAAAAGACACTTTCCCTGGCTTTTTAAACTTTAATAATTAATTCAACCAGACTCACTTTTTCTATTCTATTGGCTTTTCCTCACTTATCAAATTTCAGATAATTATGGCTTTTTCTTAGCTCTTATCGGTTTAAACGCACTCTCGAGAAATTTTATTCACAACCACATTTACTTTTAATTCAACTAAGCTCTGTTATTCTTGTTAAAAAAATTTATTTCAATGTGTAAATTTCCAAGATATTCAGTGTGTTCAATATATTTGATATAATATAACATAAGTGAGAGTTTTTACTTACATTAGAATGAGGAATTTCATAACGAGAGTGCGTGTCTTATTTCTCCCAATTTTTAGGAACTGTTGCTACCGGATGATGGGGGGATGAGCCGTATATTTCCCTTTTAGCCTACCGCGTTGAGATTATCAGCAGCCTACTCGTGGTACGAACTTCTATCACTTCCGTTGTTGGTGGATATGATGCACTGGATAAGCCGTAGAATTCCCTTTTAGCGAAAGACTTTGAGATTGTAAATCGCCTACTTGTGGTACGCACTTAGATCACACGCACTTAAATCTCACACAATTAACCAAAAGAAAAGAAAAACTTTCTTGCTTTTTATCACCATATTCTTTGGTCATTTAACAACGGTCCCTGCTCGGGCGCCAGTTAACAAAATTTATTTTGTTTTGTTTAAAAAAAAATGAAACAACCGATTTCAAACAATTCCCGATTTAATCTGATTCTACCTAATTACAAAATTTACTTTTACCTGCTTAAAACGAACTTATGCCTAAGAATCTTTTTCTTAGCTAGCAATTTATTGAAATATGATATTTTAATTCTACTGGTAAAAATGCATTGTCAGCGGCGCGTGTTGCTGCGTTAACTGAGTTAACTTGGATAAATCACAGAGCAAACCGCGAACTTGAATTACACGGGATCTGCGATGCATCAGAGAAAGGCTACGCAGCTGTTGTTTATTCTAGGACAATCGATTCATTTGGAAAGATTCACACTGCTCTATTAACTTCTAAAACTAAGGTAGTACCACTCAAACAAAAGGTTTCACTCGCACGCTTGGAACTCTGTGGCGCATTACTCCTCAAAGCAACAAGTGGCGTCCTAGACGCCTCCAAAAAACAACAGCATGGTGTGATTCGGAGATAGCATTGGCTTGGATTGCAAAAATTGGAGTACCTTCGTTGCAAGTCGAGTATCCCAAATACAAAGATTATGTCCTAAGGATTTATGGAGGCACATATCGTCTAAAGATAATCCAGCAGATGTTGCATCAAGAGGAATTAACCTTCCAAAATCCTATCACACAATATATGGTGGAAAGGACCGTCATGGTTATCACATGGTCCTCAAGCATGGCCCTTAAACAAATTAAATATAGTAACTCAAGAAGAGGCCAAAAACAAAAGAAATTCCATTATCAAGATGGTCCAGCTAGAGGCATATAGCGAAGAAATAGAGACCCTATCAAAGGGTAGAGCATTAAAAAGATCGAGCATGGTACTTTCGCTTCATCCATTCCTAGATTCAAGAGGTATCTTATGTGTAGGTGGGCGAATACAAAACTCGATCTTACCAACAGAGACCAAGCATCAAATACTCCTGCCACAAAAGCACCACCTAACTAACCTAATCATCGACAGCGCGCACCGTCAGACCCTTCACGGAGGAACGCCGCTCACCTTAAGTTACATTAGAACTCAGTTCTGGATTATAAATGCAAAGAGTATTGTGAAATCCAGAAATCAAAGATGTATAAGGTGTATCAGGCATAAGCAAACCTCTTCACAACAATTAATGGGAAATTTACCGGCAGTGCGCATAAAACCATCACCACCCTTTTCACATTGTGGAATTGATTATGCAGGCCCTTTTATCACAAAGATGTCGAAAGGAAGAGGCACTAAAACATTAAAGGGCTACATAGCGCTCTTTGTCTGCATGGTCACCAAAGCAATCCACTTAGAGCTCGTCAGTGATCTGACCAGTGATGCCCTTCTAGCTGCCTATAAGAGATTCGTTGCCCGCCGGGGACATTGCAAGCAAATCTTTAGCGACAATGCCACCAATTTTGTCGAGCCAAGAACCAGATGAATAAAGACTTGCAAGAGGCAATAAAAAGGTCAACCAAAATGGCTGCCGAAATAATATCTAACGACGGCACAGACTGGAAATTCATTCCTCCAGCAAGTCCCGATATCGGAGGCCTATGGGAAGCTGGAGTGAAGTCAGTCCAACGGCACCTGAAATGCATTTTGGGCGAAACTCTCTTAACATACGAGGAATTCACAACAGTACTCAATCAAGTGCAAGCATGTGTAAATTCAAGACCCATTAGCCAGCAATCTTGCGATCCAACGGATTTCGAGCCTTTAACTCCTGGCCATTTTCTTATTGGACGTCCGTTATTGGCTCCCCCTGAGCCAGATCTCAGCAACACGGACGTGCATCAAGGATGGAAATTAGTCATAAAAATGCAACAAGAAAAGGTGGTCAATGGAATATCTTTCCCAACTGCAGCAACGCAGTAAATGGGTAACAAAAAGGGAAAATACTTCACAAGGTGAACTGGTCTTAATAAAAAGCGGCAGCTACCCCCGCAAAAATGGTCCCTGGGCCGTATAACAGCTCTTCATCCTGGAGATGACGGCATAGTGCGAATCGTTTCTGTCCAAGACAAGGACGGCATCAAGAAACGACCACTTGTCACTTGTCTACTTCCACTCAATATAGCCAACAATGAGGAACCATCCACGATTCAATTAAAAGTGATAACAAGGAAAATAAGGCTGACTACAGAAAGGTCTATCGAATACTCGGAACTGAAACCTGTAGCAGTCAAAAGTACATCAAAGAGAAAAGTAGATCAGCCCAGGAACACGTCACGCAGCAAAACTCCAAGAATAGCACCATGCACTTGGACATCGAAATTGTTCCAGATCATTCTAATAATGTTATACTGGATAACAATAGCTTTCACTAAGGACTACGAAATACTTCAAGCGAAATCTGGACTCTACGTGGAAGATTTGGGTTACGCACAAATCAAACGAGGAAATCTTCGCCTACAAATAACGTTTCCAATGAGCGAAGCCCTAGAAGATCAAAGGCTAGTTAACAATGCATGGACACAAATTCAGACCATGTGTGAAGAGACGAAAATATTAACACACCTGACTCATTGTGACTTACTGTTCAACCACATGTCATTGAAAAGAAACGAGTTGCTTACGAGCATTGACGATGTTCTGGAGATTTTTCAGTCTAAGAGTAGACATAGAAGAGGCCTTCTGGGAAATTCCTAACTAGTGTATTTGGGGTTAATGATGAAGTCTATAGGGACAGAGAGACAATACATCACAACCAACAAGATCTGTTACAAATAGCAAACCAACAAGCGATATTAGTGAGCACAAGAATAAAACAATCGAATAATGTCATCTGGGATAAGCTGAAGCAATTCCACTCTCGTCTATCGCAAGTCATATCCTCAATTAATGTGATGAAAGGGTGGTACTCCCAGGCAGATCACAATAGAATAAGCATTGAAGTAATATCTACTTACGTCAGTGCTCAAGACTATTACAGCGAAATTCAAGCAAAATACAATAAATGGCTCAATGTTATACACCAGCATGGACATTTACTGGATTTTGTTTCTACACGCGTCGTCAATGAGATCATAAAAACACCACGAAATCAATTGGTCCGAACTACCTCATACCGAAAAACAGCACCTTATTGCTCCATGGATACTTGAACATCATAGAAAATAATATTTACAGCCTGATACATGCTACGCCTATACCTGAGAAAATTGATAACAATTCATTTTCTATAATGGATCTAAAAATCCTTACTTATACCGTTAACTACGACCAACAAACCTACTTCACTTTAGAAGATCAGGCGATGAAATCATGCTCATCCACCAGCAGGGATATCCATCTTTGTACTCCTGGCATCGTACACAATATAGAAGACAGGCCATCCTGCATTATCGACGCAATTTACGATCGGCATAGCACGATCACATGCGACATGAAACAATTTCATTTAACAGGCGCTATTTGGAAGGCCTTAACAATGAAGAACAGCTGGTTATACGTAACATCAGAGCCCAAGGTAGTAGCCGTCATCTGCAAAGGTGCAAGAACAGACGTTCTACTCAACAACACTGGAACTATACGTCTTCACTATGACTGTGTTCTCAAAACGAGATAAATTATTCTAAAAACCATGTTAGATCAATCAGTGAAAGTAGTGTCCAGACACGTAGTAGGGACAGTACCATCTAAAACTAGTATACATTTCAATCAGCCCCCAGCAATTCTAAAAACAGGCACCTTGATACGGCAAGATGAACCGATACTCGACCATACCATAAATTTCGACCTACCTCATCTCGAGACTTTCAAGAGAAGAGTGACCTATTCTGTACTATCTACGGCGACCGTACTACTTTCACTGGCGTTCGTACTGTTAGCATGCTACTACAAGAAGGAAATTAAAAAAATATTTACGCAATGCAGGAAGATCAAGAAGAACTACTATAAGACCCAGGAGAACGCTGATCACCCAAAGATCTCTGAGGATTACAATCGAGTTCTAGCATCTGTCGCCCCCCAGCATGTTCACAAGTGAACAAATAACATCAACCGGATCACCGTAACCCAATTCTGACGCAATGGTCAAATCATCTATTTCTAGCTTTGACGCAATAATTAAAATATTTTTTTTTTTTATATTATTAAGCCAAGCTCAGGGGATACCCTATGATGCAAAGCACAGCATGGCAGGAAAGAGATAGGGAAAGGATTAGGGGATATGAGGAGAGTGGCGGAGGTGCCGATGTATGTCGCCCTTAAACTTCCGCAGATTGTATGCCGGAGGAAAAGCAGAAGATGGTAAGCTGTTCCACATTCGCACTGTTCGGGATAGAAAAGCATCACGGAATTTTACTGTACGGCCGAAAGTAATTTGAAGGGTTAAAGGATGTGCTCGGTTTGCAGCGCGAGTATTGCGTGCAGGAATCATTCTACAAGGGATTAGACTAGATATTTCATCAGAACATTGACGATGCATATAGCGATAAAGGAGCGAAAGGCATCCAACATTGCGGCGGTGCTCGAGTGAGTCGATATGACAAGTTATTGCCAAATCGCCAATGAGCTTGAAGGCTCTCTTTTGGACAATATCCGATGAAGCTAAGGCTGTGCGACCAGCCCGGCCCATACATGGGAGTTGTATTCCATTCTAGGTCTAATGTAGGACTTGTAGAGGAGCGCTAGATTTGACGGGGTGAAATATTTCTTACACCTTTTCAGAAATCCAAGACATTTCGATGCTTCTTTGGCAACAGAGAAGATGTGATCTGTCCAGTTTAACTTACTGAAAATATTAATGCCAAGAATGCTTAGTGACGGTGAATCAGAAATTAATGCTCCATCAAAAGAAACGGGTATGGTTAAGTTATGATCTTGTTTTAATGAGATGAGACAGCTCTGGGTCTTAGATGCATTGAATTCGACGCGATTTGCTTTGCCCCAAGCGAGGATACTGTTAAGATCGTTATTCAATGATCTAGTCATGCAATCTCGTTTAACACATGCGGCATTCCCCCTGGATTCCGCAAGAGTTCAAAGGAGTAAGCGAAATCAAGAGTACTGTCATCTGCGAAACTATGGATGGGATTGAAAGTAAGAGAAAGCAGATCATTAATGAAAATTAAAAAGAGAGTTGGAGAGATAACAGAGCCTTGAGGCACACCGGCATTTATGGGATGCGGTTCATATGTAACGCCATCTAATATAACACGTATTTGGCGACTAGATAGGAAACTTCCAATCCATAATAGAAGAGGAGGGGAGAGACCAAGTGCTTTACGTTTGGCTAAAATGGCTGGATGCCAGACTCTATCAAAGGCCTTTGAAATATCTACGGCAACGCTTTTAGACTCACCAAAATTATGAAGACTACGGTTCCAACGTTCCGTAAGAAAGGTCAGCAAGTCTCCAGATGAGCGTCCAGCTCGGAAGCCATATTGGCGATCGTTGATGAGATGATTAATTTCTAGATACTTCATTAATTTTGAGTTAATGATAGATTCAAAAACCTTTGAAAGAATCGAAGTGATCGCAATTGGTCGATAATTTGAGGGATCGCTACCCTCTCCTTTCTTGGGAATAGGCTGAACGTGAGCTAGCTTCCAAGCAGTTGGAAATTTTCCTGTCGACTAAGACAAGTAGAATAGTTTGCGCAGAGGTTTAGCCAAGGATGAGGCACAGCTTTTAATTAACAGGGGCGAAAAACGATCAGGACCTGCGGCTTTGGAGACGTTGATCCCCTTAAGGACCCTGAACACATCCCTCGTACGAACGTGTATTGGCTCTTGTACACATTGACACGGTCGATGCAAAACAGGTGTTTGTGAAGTAGGTGGAAGACAAGAATTTGAAGCGAATCTAGCAGCTAAAATATTAGCTTTATCCAGAGAGTCAACAATCACTTCACCATTATTAAGTAGTGAAGGTATAGAGGAACTGGGGAAGTTGTTCCTGATGGTTTTGACCAGGGACCAGAAACCTTTGCTACCTTTGCGGCTCGCCAGGATTCTTTGTCTAATATTCTGGTCAAAAAGAAATTTTCTCTCTGGATAATGGACTTGCAGGTGTTCCGTGCAGTCTTGTAGACTTGTTTCATTTCCGGACATGGATTCAATTGATAGGCGCGAAAAGCAGACTCTTTCGCTTTTATAACTTGGTTGCACTTATCGTTAAACCAGGAGCGATCATGCTGTTGTTGAGATCTGCTCTAAGAATACGGAATGTATTCACGCATGCCAAGATTTAGTATGTTACTAAATTCTAATGTGCATTCATCAACATTCCTCGAAGCAAAACAGACCGACCAATCAATTTCTCTAAGATACTTATTGAGACTTTCCCAATCAGCATTCTTATAGTGCCAATGAAGCCTACTTGTAGGTGGAGAAGTAGAGCGGCACAGGTTTGAGGTGGTAAATTGAGCCGTGATTAAGCAATGGTCTGAATTTTCGAGAGGGGAACCGACTGAGATGGAATATTTGTCCGGATGAGATGTTAGAAATAAGTCGAGTAAATTAGCTTTATCACCAGCTTTATCGGGAATTCGCGTTGTCTGAGCCACGGTATATTATGAACATTAAAATCGCCTGCCAGGACGATTTCGGAAGAGGGGGAGACAGAAAACAAATGATCAATATTGTTGGAGATATTGTCAAATATGGATACCGTGTCGTCATCAGACATATTTGGGCTGCGATAAAGGAAACAGAAGTAAATGATGTGCTTGTGAAGCTTGAACCTAATCCAGATATAGTTAAACTCTGGATGTTATGATGGTGCCTCATAACCCTCACATATGTATCCCATAAATTATTTCGCTTATTCAAGCACTTTCATTTTCCCATGCTCCATTTGTCACTTATCGCCGTCCTGAAATCTAAATATTCATAACGATTAAAGCAACGTAAACAGAATTTTACTAAAAGGTAAGTGCACACAAGTGGCATATTATATTTCAGACGTACAAAGTTGCGATGGCCTACGTGACAGAACGGGCAAAGTGGAAAAATGCTGACGCTACGCTAAAGGCGTCATAGGTACCTAAACGGGCACTATAGAAAAGTATTTCGAGTTTTGGATATATACTTGCGCGCGTCGGATCGTCTCGAGTCTCGTCTTGATTAAATTTTGATTCTTGTTAAGTTCAAATGAACAAAAGCAATCTATTTTAAATAAAGAAATAAAGAAGAATTTTATAGAAATAAAATAAAATTGTGTATTAATTATTTGTATTGAATCGCGCACATCCAATTCTCCGCCTACCCGCTCTTCCCCTTCATATAGGTAAGCACGGCGGGAGGACATAACACTGGTGGCAGCGGTGCCGATCACGATTTAAGTTGCAACGACGCGCAAAGCAAGTTTAAAAAGTGTTAAATTTTTCCTAAAAGTTAAATAAATGTTACTGAAAAAAAAAAAAGTTTCATACAAATAAATTTTCTAAAGATTTCAAATTACTTTTCCTTAAAATATTGTGAACAAATAAAATTCTGCATTAAATAACTAAATACGGTTTTCTAAAATACTGAATAAATAAATTTTTCGAGAAGAAATAAATAAAGTTTGCAAAAAAAAAAACGTTTAAAACTAAATGAAATTTCTCTAAAATTTTAAATAAACAAATTTTCTAAAAAGTTGAAATAAATAAATTTTCTAAGGATTTTAAATAAATTTGCCTAATATTGTAAATAAATACAACCCTGCTAAAAACGTATTAAACAAGTAAAGTAAAAACAAAGTAAACAAGTAAAATATTAATTTTGTTCAAGAAGTCAAAAAGTCCAAAAGATTAATCTTTTTATTTATCTAAAATATTAAATAAATAAACTTTTCAAGAAGCTGCAATTTTAAATAAATTTTTCTAAAATTTTGAATAAATAAATTTCTCCACAAGTCTTAAATAAATAATTTTTTTTATAAACCTAAAATCAGTAAATTTTACAAAAGTTTATATAAATAAACTTTTCTAAACTAAAGGTCGAAAATAAATAGAGCTCTAGTAAAAAGCTTAAATTAAGAAAATTTTAACAAAACGTTTATAAATAAATGGAGACGTAATATTACGAAAAATATATAAAAAAAAAACATAAAAGTCAAAGGTCGGTGGACGGACGGTCTCGACCCATCACTGGTGAGATCCTGAAAGGGACGGGCAGCCCCTTAATATCGAAAGATATAACCCGTAAGTGATTACGAAATTTCAACAGTAACCTGCTAAATGAATATATACAGTCTTAATATTAGTAATTAATTTTCTTAGAATCGATATAAATAGTTAAAATTTATTGAGTGTTAACAGGTGTAATTATTAAGAAAATTGGTAACAAAAGCCTCTCTCGAGTCATTTCTTATGTTGCTCTTCGAATACTTGGATTTGCATGACTTTTATTTTCAACGATATCTTTCCATTTTTACCGCAATATAGTTCTGAAGAGAATAGTGAAGTGAAGTAGTGACTTAGTTATCCGCGATAATTTTTGTGATTACTCTTTGATAACTTATTCTACATTGCTTGCACTTCCAATGAAATCTCTTATATCCTTGTGTTGAATATACGTATATAAAAATAGAGAAAAAATAATAATTTCATACAAATCAGCTACAGATGTACCTGAATTATGTTATCCGAAATTGAAAGTACTCGTCAACTTAGAGACCATTGAATTAGGCCTTTTACTTTCTAATTTTGCTACTAAGCACATGTAAGGTTTTACGAAATTTTTGTTTTAAAAAAGGAAATAAACGTAACTCTTGCATCACGTTTATGAATGAATAATAATATGAAATCTAGTTCGCCTTCGCCCTATCAGTAATTTAACCCCGTGAATAAGTCTAATAGTGTTCTAATTAGTGAAAGCGAAACGCTTAATAATTTTGAAAAGAAGCAGATAAAGCTTACAACGATTAAATCTCTTTAGTATAAACGACGTTGTGCTGAATTTGGTTACCTACTGGTGAGAGCCCGATATTTTGGTATCCACAAACTTTCCAATTCCACGTTTTTTGAGAATGATACAAACCTAGAAAGTTTAATAAATCCTTTGAGGTATGGAAGAATAATTCTTGCCTACATAGACTATCTTATATCTTGTGTATTAATAATAGTGTCGTAAAACTTCTTATTTTGGGATTGTGATACACTAAATGAATAGTGAAACCAAGGAACTAGGTGGTAACGAGAATACGAAACTGATTACGCAACAGTCACCCTCCCCAAATCCTAAGGTAATTACTCGAAGCCAGGCACGCACAGAGACAGTTACCGCACTTTTATTCGAAGAACTGCCTAACTATTTTAACGAACAGAACATGGACACTAAGGTTCAAATAACCGATATATATAATTTAGTACCAGTTTTCGACGGGAACCCGTCAGAACTTAACAAATTCATTTCTTGTGGTGGAATAATTTTTAAATCTGCTAAAACCGCTGAAGAGAAAAAGCTCTTCCTAGAGATAGTGAGAACCAAACTCGAAGGTCCTGCCTTCGAACTCATCGAACATAAGATTTATAGTTCATGGGAAGAATTGGCCGAAGACTTAAAAGGGAATTTCAAGGAGGAAATATCACGCTCTACTGTCCAAAATGAAATACGGAACGCGTCACAAGGCCCTAGAGAAACAGTAAAAGAATATGGCCAAAGACTTACACACTTATTGTCTTCATTAAATCAAGCAACGTATAATAACGTTGAAGACGAGAATATACGAAAATTCCTTGTCGAAGAGAATAACAAACTAACTGTCCAAGCATTTGAGGACGGATTACGAAATCCCAATTTGAAAATCCTTGTGAAAGCTCACAACAAAACTGCCTTGAAAGATTCGGTTGCTTACGCTGTAGACCAAGGCTCTCGTTTAAGCTCCGTTCGAAATTTTCAACAAAATGTTGTTCAACCGGTACCAGGACCCATTCCAGTGTGTCAAAGGTGCAACAAAAGGGGCCATACAATCGAAACCTGTTACCGAAATATAACGGTTCCCAATTTTGTACCTCGCCAGGTGAAGGCCGAAGTACAACATTTGATGTGCTCTTTTTGCCAAAAACCAAACCATTCGTATAATCATTGTCGCCTACGGCTTGCACAAAACACCCAACAACGATACAAAGAACCAGGCATTCCTAACTCGTCAGACAGAAGAAATTTCCATTTAACTCACAATAACCAAAGGGCAAATGCTAATCGAAACACTGGTTATCGAAAGTATGATAATCAAGAAAAGTATCCTGACGGTAGAAGAACAAACAATGTGCATCACATCCCCAGTGGAACTCAAAACCGTAAAGGTTCAAATTCCAATAACAGTCAAATGAACTCCAATGCAAGGGATAATATGAAGCATTCGGGAAACGAGACGTCCCGGGTGGAAGTAATCGGCAATCCATCCCGTATTCAAGTAACAGCCGATGTCCACGAATGCTAAGCCTATCCGCAAGTTCTAACTCAGATTTTCTTATTAAAATTTCATTAAATGATACCAAACACGGGGCAACAATCTGTTTGCCTTTTTTTCCTACATTAAAAACTAACTTAGTGTTTCTTATAGATACCGGTGCCGAAGTAAGTCTGATAAGAACAGTCGAGACAAGCCAAACCAATGCTTATGTTGGGCATCAGTGTTCCATATCCACAATGTTTGGGGAACCTGTCTTAACCCAAGGTAGCATTAATGGCACTCTCATCTTTGACGACACGAAATACCCTTACAAATTAACCCACACATTCTATTTGTTGGGCTGTAACGCTAATTTTGCATACGATGGCTTAATCGGAAACGATTTTTTAAGAAAACACAAGTGTAGAATTGATTACGAACACGATGTACTTGAAATCAAACCAATAACCGAACAATTCATAACGGAAAATTTTAAGGGAAATGATATAATCATTTCAGAACCAGGTCTTCCGGAATTTGTTTCCAGTGGAACGGGAGGTGGTAATGTGAAAGAAAGGACTATAAGCCTGAGCTTTAATGACGGCAATGATGAAGTCGCTAAAGCTATGAAAATAATCGAAATTCCAGCAAGATGCGAAACGGTGATAACCGTACCAGTTAATGTGATTAAAGAGGTAGTTTTAAAAAATAAAGAGCTTGCGCCAGGAGTTTACATTGGTAATACTATAATAAAACCCGAAAATTCCATAGCAAAGGTCCTCATAATAAACACAAACGAAAGCAAAACCCAATTAAATAGGGAAAACTTAAAATTAGAATGGGAGGATTTGAACTCCTATGATATTGTACAGGGTAATGAATACGGTAATTTAATAAGGAAACGCCTTCAGAAAATAGAAGATGCATTAAATCTTGAGCACTGTAATGCGGAAGAAAGCACATCAATTTTGAAGATCTGTCGCGAATATAATGATGTCTTCCATTTAGAAGGAGATCACTTGACTTTTACTGATGCAATAACACACAAAATTCAAACCGAGTCCAATAAAGCCCCAATATTTGTACGACCATATCGATTGCCCGACACACAGAAAGCGGAAATCCACAGGCAAGTTAACGAAATGCTCGAAAATAATATTGTTGAGCATAGTTTTAGCCCATGGAATTCTCCATTGCTGCTTGTGCCTAAAAAGGCAGACGTCACTGGTCAAAAACGTTGGAGAGTGGTGGTAGATTTCCGTAAGGTTAATGAAATTACCGTGGGTGATGCATACCCATTGCCAAACATTACGGATATCCTAGATCAACTAGGTAGAGCAAAATATTTCAGTACGTTAGATCTGGCAAGTGGTTTCCACCAAATACTGGTTGACCAGAATGATAGGGAAAAAACTGCGTTCAGCACTCCTTTCGGCCATTTCGAATATAAACGTATGCCTTTTGGATTGAAGAACGCGCCAGCCACTTTCCAGCGTCTTATGAACAACGTACTGATGGGACTCCATGGTACTCATTGTTTCGTATACGTTGATGATATGGTAATTTATGGGTATGATCTTCATGATCACAATCGAAAGCTGATTAAGGTGCTTGATAGACTACGAAAGCACAACTTAAAGCTACAATTAGAAAAATGTAATTTCATAAAAAGGGAGCTAGCCTATTTAGGACACATTATCTCGGAGAATGGGGTAAGTCCCGATCCAGCAAAGATACAAGTCGTCAAATCCTATCCAACTCCCAAGAAGGAAAGGGACGTAAAATCTTTTCTGGGATTCGTTGGCTATTATCGTCGCTTCATACCGAATTTCTCTAAAATTGCGAAACCCCTCACAAATTTACAAAAAAAACATGTATTATTTAAATGGGACGCTTTTTGTGACGAAGCGTTCCAACAGCTCAAAGAGAAGCTTATAAGAACTCCAATTCTAATTTATCCAGACTTTAATAAGGACTTTATTGTAACGACGGACGCTAGTGATCTCGCCGTCGGAGCCGTATTGTCACAAGGCGAAATAGGGAGTGATAAACCCATATGCTATGCAAGTCGTACAATGAATCCGGCAGAGACAAGATACTCTACAACAGAAAAAGAGTTACTAGCCATCATTTACGCCACGAAGCAGTTTAGACCGTACATTTATGGCAGAAAGTTTATCATCGTAACAGATCATAAGCCGTTACAATGGCTAATGAACTGTAAGGAACCATCTTCAAGACTGATGAGATGGAAGATTCAACTTGAAGAATTTGAATATGAAATAAAATACAAACCAGGCAAACTGAATACTAACGCCGACGCTTTAAGTCGAATCTGTGAAGAGCAAAAACTTCAAAAAACGCCGGAAAACATTAGGATGATTACTCGCAGTCAAACACGGGCACCTCAGGAAAAGGATGACTCCGTTAGCAATGAAGAAGAATTAGTTGGAATAAACGACCATGTGAGGATAATAGATAAATCAGAATCTCTTCTGAATAATAGTGAAATTAACTATAAAATATTTATCTTTCCGCTAGTAGATAGCGCTGAAGAAACTAGACTGTGCGAAAAGTTAAAAATTCCACATCTAGAAATAGGAAAACTTAAGGTGAGTCATGATAACAAAAACACCTACCTTTTAATAAAAACTTTCATTCCTGTACGTTCCGGAAAGGATCGCGAGAACTTAACATTCATATTAAATGAAACTCTCTTATTCTTGCAAGAAAATTACTTAAAGAAAGCACATTTATCGATTCCTGCCTTGGAAACCAAAGACCGAATTGAACTCAAAGATCTTATAGCAGATGCTTTTAAAGGGACCGGCATATTAATAATATTATACAGTGATACAAGAGTGAGATTAAGAAACCCGGAAGACATACAAAAAGTGCTCCATGAATACCATAATTCAGGTACCGGAGGACACCAGGGGATATCCAGAACCATTAAGAGATTAAAGATGGGGTATTATTGGCATAACATGTTAAAGGACGTGAAGGAATTTATTCGTAAATGTCCATCTTGTCAAAAGAATAAACTCAGAAAACACTCAGTGACTCCAATGAAGATTACTACCACGAGCTCTAGACCTTACGAGAGAGTGGCTTTGGATATCGTGGGGCCTCTACCTGTGAGTTATGAAGGTAATAAGTACATACTCACATTCCAAGATGACCTCACAAAGTTTTCTGAAGGATTTCCTCTTAAAAATATGGAAGCGCGCACGGTTGCGGAAACTTTTGTACAACAAATAGTATGTCGTCACGGTGTACCCGAATCCTTGCTAACTGATCAAGGTAGTAACTTTCTCTGTCTTCTCTTCACTGAAGTCTGTAATTTACTAAAGATAAAAAAAATACAGACTACCCCATACCACCCACAAAGTAACGGTGCGCTAGAGCGAAGCCACCGAACTCTTGCGGAATACCTACGACACTATATTAACAATGACCCACTCACATGGGATACATGGTTACCTTACGCGATGTATGTATATAATACTACACCACATACCTCTACCAACTACTCACCTTACGAACTTTTATATGGATTTCAACCGTTTATCCCAAGCTCACTAAAGAAATCACCGAAATATGCTATAATTATGATAACTACGCGAATGAGCTTAGGACTCGCCTTCAATATGCGCATAAACTGGCAAGGGAGTCCATACTCAAACAAAAGAAAAAATCCAAGGTCTATTACGACAAGAAATCAGAAGCAAAGTGTTTCAATGTAGGAGACAAAATCCTTCTTAAAAATCGTCTACTCAAGGGAAAGCTATCATCGCTTTGGGAGGGTCCGTACGAAATAATCGAAGTGATCTCTCCCGAAAACTCAAAGATAAGGATGGGTAGCAAACATAAAGTAGTTCACAACAATGAACTCAAACCTTTCATCGATTAGCAAAATAAATACCCATGACGTCTTGATTGAAGTCATTTCCTTTTCTTTTATTAAACAAATTTTTAAACACAAATATATAAATACGTATCAAACTTAATTAGACCAATTACTAATATGAGTTTTGTAGCCACCTTGAACTAACACATTCCCTTTTCAGGCAATGAATTCCCTCAGAATTCTCCTTCTGAGCATGTTATTCGCCATGCCAGTATATGGGGATGGAATCAACATTACCAACCTTGGTCACAACCCAGAGATTTACTTTGAGGAGATTGCAAGGTTGAGCTTTATGCAAATGAGTGGAAAGTAATAATATTCTACGACTTGTACCACTTGAAAGCTGCTTTGGTGGACTTGGGCAGGCTTGTAAACGAAATAAGTAGTCTGTGTTACTCTTTAAGTGCCGAAAGTAGTTTTGTACAGTTGTGCAATAGTACAGTCATGGAGATGACTCACTTGATGCTGGAACTAACCCATAAAAGCAGTCTTTTGCACGAAGGGTCTAGACAGAAGCGATCACCTTTTTGATATTATAGGCACTATAAGCAAATCATTGTTTGGTACATTGAATTCAGAAGACGCTGTATTCTACGACAAACAAATAAACACCTTAAAAGAAAATGAGGAGCACCTATTAACATTAATTAGAAACCAAACTACTATTTTAGATACAACTATTAATATTCTTAATAAAACCCAGAGCGCTATGGAATCACAGTTAGTAACTCTAAATACAAAGTTACGAACGGTCAAAATGATGATTGGTGAAATTTATGATATGACTATGGATAACCGTGTCATTAATGAGTTAGAATCTTTAACCTCCCTTACAATTCTTGTAATAATGCGTTATCAAAACACATTTAACATTATCATCGATTTAGTTACCGACGTTCGTCATGGCAAGCTACACCCTAATATCATTACACCCAATCAGTTAGAAAACATTCTTACTACCATACGTAAAGAATTGACAAGTAATGTCAGATTATCCGAACATCTAAAAGGCAACAGCCTCTTACCATTATATCACATAAGTGAAATGAAAGCCGGTTTGCTAAATGACAAAATCATATATGAATTGAAAATACCTCTGCCATTCAGAGAGAACTATCAATTATATAAAGCTAATCCCTTTGCCCACACCTGTTGGAGAAAAATTCGTTTTTATACAACCTACCACGGACTATCTAGTAGTTGACTATAATAGAGAACACTATTACGATATGTCCCAAACAGATCTTGCCAGCTGTCTAACAGAAAATCATGATCTGTTTTTGTGCCGATTAGTGCACCCAATTTTCAATTATCAAGCCAGCAACAACATGTGCGAACTGGCACTTCTCCGAAGAGAAAGTAATGTCCCAAGCACGTGCAGTCTACGAGAATCTCTGAAAAATCCTTTTGGATCCAACTATCGCAAGTTAATAAATGGCTATATTCAACCCGATTTAATATGACAGTCGATGTAGTCTGCCAAGATAAAATATACCCGCACATACTCACTGGTACTGGAATCGTAGAGTTAACGGACTCTTGTTATCTCAGGACAAGAGATTTCACTATTCAAGCTTACACCTCCAAAGTAAATAAATTAAAGAAATTTTTCGTACCCCCTTTAAACATCTCGTATATGGTGAATCAAACGAGATCCTACCCCCTTGTAGGCAACAATGCCACAAATTTTGTCAAATACACATCTGATAAAGATCTAGAAGAGCTGTCAAAACAAATTAACATATTGAAGACCGAAGAGAATGTTGGACTTAAAGCTCTAGACACCCACGAGATACACCATTATGCATTGGGTTACGCCGTGCTACTAATCATTTTGATATATGCTCTTTATCGAAACTATAAACGCGTATTAAGACTCCTCTCGTGTAAATGCAAAACTGACGTTGCCGAAACCGTTGAGAATGGTGAAGAAATCCAAACCGAAGACGAGCAAGAAATGACCGAAAGAGAACCAGGTGAGGTTAGATTTTCCTTAATTAGAGATTAAATCATCAAAAAGATGCGATCAAAAATGTACAATTTAAAGTTCTTATTTGAATTCCTCAACTTTATATTCGTATTGTATTGTAGTGAATAGGCATAAGTTTTGTCATTTTTATATACTATAGAAAAAAAAAATATGTATATAATAAAAAAAAAAAAAAATATTATTTTATAAAAAAAAAGGGAGAGAGAAGTAAACGAATAACTTACCTTTTGTATCATTAAATCCTTCTAATTCTTTTAAAAAAAAAAAAATAAAAACCTAATATGATAACCAATAACATAGGTTGGCAGATTACGTATTAATATTTCGTAATCATTTATTCAAACGCATAATTTTTTTTTGTATGCATTAGTAATTTTTAATCTTTTATTTCATTTTCTTTGTTATAACATAGATAATAGCATATATTAATTAATTACGTATTAGTATTAATTTGTTTCATTCTTTAAATTTAGGTACTACGATGTACGATAACATAAAAATAAAATAAATAGGGTTAACTTTCCAAAATATAGAGAGGGACTCTAGACGATGCTGTACAAAGAAAACTCATGATCCCTTCAGGATATTAGTTTCCTTTTTTTTGGGGATGGTGTTATGATGGTGCCTCATAACCCTCACATATGTATCCCATAAATTATTTCGCTTATTCAAGCACTTTCATTTTCCCATGCTCCATTTGTCACTTATCGCCGTCCTGAAATCTAAATATTCATAACGATTAAAGCAACGTAAACAGAATTTTACTAAAAGGTAAGTGCACACAAGTGGCATATTATATTTCAGACGTACAAAGTTGCGATGGCCCTACGTGACAGAACGGGCAAAGAGCGAAAAATGCTGACGCTACGCTAAAGGCGTCATAGGTACCTAAACGGGCACTATAGAAAAGTATTTCGAGTTTTGGATATATACTTGCGCGCGTCGGATCGTCTCGAGTCTCGTCTTGATTAAATTTTTATTCTTGTTAAGTTCAAATGAACAAAAGCAATCTATTTTAAATAAAGAAATAAAGAAGAATTTTATAGAAATAAAATAAAATTGTGTATTAATTATTTGTATTGAATCGCGCACATCCAATTCTCCGCCTACCCGCTCTTCCCCTTCATATAGGTAAGCACGGCGGGAGGACATAACATGGATTGGCAGAAGGAAAATCTTGAAGAATGGTAAAGGCCACATCATTCCGAATATATACTGCGATCCCTCTATGCTGAGAAAAAAGAGGCACGAAGCTGTAACCAGGGACGTGATACTGATTAATATCAGCATCAGAAACGACCTTGGTTTCACTTAGCGCAAGAATTGCCGGTTTTTTTGAGTTAAGGTGGCAGTACACCGAAAACCGATTTGCTCTTAATCCGCGAATGTTGCAGAAATCTAAAATAAAATTCTGCATGCTGAAGGCAAAAACAAAAAAGCAAAATAAAAAAAAAGCGACACACAATAACACAAATATTTGGGCGCCACCAGCAGCAGTCAACGACACAGCGTGGTAAAAAAAAATAACAATAGTGTTATGCCTATTGCAATATTTCAATACCTCAGACCGTGCAGTTCAATGACCACAGCTGGGTGCACCCGGATTGCTGATCAGTGACAAGTGCTAATGCATTTGCACTGATCACAGATGAAGAGACGGAAAGGAAACGTTAACCGTGCTGCTGGCTTATAGCATGTTGATAGGGCATAGAAGAGCCCTTCACTTGGCGGATAGGTGCATTTCCCCATAACGCGATTGTAGGTAACTTGCCCAGCAATTTCTTTTTTATACAATGGAAATGAAATTGCTGAAATCGCTAAAAATGCTGATCGACATTCTTTTTACTGTTCATTATTATGAGGAAAGGCACTACGTAGAATAACTTTTCTTTGATAAGTAAAATTTGTATATAAATATGCTAGGGCTACAAATAAAGTTTCAGTGATATTTTAATACCCATTTCAAGTCGTTTACTTTCACTCAAGCAAATTAAACTTATTTACCCCCTACCAAAGGTAAGGTGACCAAGACATATCTACCTCCAACAGCACATCAGTATACCTTAGTCAACACACCGTTGACTAACGTTCAATGTATGACTTCAACGTCGCGTTATCTAATGTTCATATCTGACACTACTCATCTCCTTTAATGTTGAAAGCTTTTTAAAATGGTTACACAATTTAGTAGAGCTAACTTCTCCTTGTTTCGACTTAACTAATTATTTAGGTTTTGTACATATAAATTTGAATTTCATTGAACGTAGATTGGGACATTCGAGCAAAGCAACAAAACAAAAACAAAATTTGCCATTGCAGATTCGTTTTATGATAATTATTCGTTCCCAGTAGTCTATTCTAAAATCTTAACCATTTACTATACTTATTGATGGTCAGATGATACGACTATCTAGCACCTTGAAACAGGTTCCTTTTTCAAAACTTGAAGTAGCGAGATCAAGATATTTTCAGCTTGATAGTGTTCCGAATGCTCAGAATAACTTAAGAGCTACGTATTTCTTGGTCATGGAATTAAAAAGATGTCTATAATGCGCAACAGTACTTAATGCCTCAAGACTAACCTTTCATACTAATTAGATTTTGTATGTTTCGATACCATAGAATTCATTCACCACTTGTAATATTTACTCCTAAGGAAATGCTTGTTCAATTTGAGATAGGATTATTACTACCTGGAGTATACAACTTCCACCTCTCTTTCACCTAACCCGGTAGATAATATGTAGTTAAACAACCTTCTGCAAGAAAGGATGCTTACAAAAGCTATGTACACCATTCTTTCTCACTGTTTCGCTAAATCGACTGATACGCTAAATACCTTTTCCACGAGAAACATAAGATATTCGCGCCGATCTCTTCCTAACCTACACTAATGTCGTCGAGTAGGTCAATTTAATGAAAGGCAGCTGAAAGAATTGTCACAAAAGGCAAATTGCCACAAAAGTTTAAAAAGTGATCAACAAAACTCAAGGCACTGATTCCTTATCCAATATGTTGTGCTTCACGCCCTTCCATCTGGGACCCCTTTCAACTACAAGAACTACAACCGATCACTTTGGTTCAATGAGGAAAGTAACAAAACACTCCTAGATTGTGCAAAGCCCTTTTAAGGCAGTAATAAGCTTAACAACTTCTTTAATACTTAAGAACTCTCCTTCGTCAAGGGTCCTTTCTCACGACATCATACTCACGATAAACACATACCCCGAAATTTACCAAACGTCCGAAATTTTTTTTTGATTATCGCTCTACTTACATACGTCCTGATTACTAAACGTGCTGTTCTAAACAAATCCCTTTCCCTTTTCCTGTAGACAAACATATACGCACATACGCTCCTGCTACGAACACCTCCACGCTAGCAGCCGTATTTACCAAATTACTAAAACTGAGGAATTAAATCCAGCAAGGATAATCAGATTTAAGTTTCTTCACGATTCTACAACTACCACTAGTATCAACTACCAAGCCCTAAACAAAGCGTGACATTTCCAATAACACACTTAAGATCCCGGTTGAGCCACCAATTTTATTACCCATTCCCTTTCAGGTGTTCTATTTCGAAAATATCTTGCGTGTGCTGGAGAGGCTTGGTTTAAAACTCAGCACTTGATCTACAACAATTTATTTCAACAAATATAATTTATGATGCTACTGCTACCAACTAAACTTAGCCTTACAGCTCAATAATTATTTTTAATCTTTTTGTTTTTAATTCAAATTATCTAATTACTACTTAATTTTATAGTGACTGTTAATCCCAGGTGGTGTCGTTGTTGTGCTGAATACCGCTTTGTTGAAGCCGTTGTGCGAAATACCGCTACGATGACGCTGTTGTGCGAAATACCGGAAATACGGGAATCGAACCTACACTTGTTAGAATCGGTCAAAGATGAAGAATCGAAGAATTTTTAAGAACTTTTATTTTTAACGCTTCTAAATCAAACCATAAACGTCCGGGGTTTGAAACCGGGAGCTTACGCTTCCCGAGCGACTGCTCTTACCTCTGAGCTTACGAGACAGATTATTTTCCCTCTTGCATTTCATAATTTGTAACTAGCCTACTAAGCCATGTTTTGAATATACAATTTATTTGTGCGCTTTTATCGTTACTGGTTAATGCCAGCTGAAAGTGTTTTAATAAGTTCTACTTTTTAAAGTTTTTTTTATATATATATTTGGGGGGACAAATCCGGCTACGCGAAAACATAATTTTTGTGCCAAAACCCGGAACGGGGCATCAGTTTACTCGCAATAATTAAAAAATTAAAAAATTAATTCAATACAAAGCGGGAAAGTTATGCATAAAGATTCCCAATTGGGAACAACAGTTTTGTACTTAACATACATATCGTGCTGTGTTGCTGTGATATCCAGTTGAACAATTTGAATTAAATGACTTGAATGCAAAATATCTTGTGCGATAATAGTTAATACATTTTTGAATTCTCATGTATGGTGACTTATCGCGGTTCTTTGTTTTAATCAGCATTATTAATTGTGACATATTAATCCGGTCTTTTTAAAGTCCAAATTTCATCTAACTTTAGCTAATTACATATTGTAAAACTTGTTGCTAATTTCATTTAAAATTCGGTACATAATTTGGATTACGACAAAAAAATGAACATAAGGCGATCAGTGAAATCTATCAAAAGGTCAACCGGTACAACACACATACAAGTAAGTCCGTTCCATTTATCTACTCGTACGTAATACTAAAATGGAGAAGCTTGTTAAAGAGCAGAGCACGCTCATAAATATATTAGCAATTTCTTAGACAATACAAATCGTTTGGGAAAAGACAAGCAGACCCAATGTTATTTACAAGTGCGAGTATCTATCCTCAACAAGTGTTGGGATAAATTCCAATTATTAAATGAACAACTTCTTCAAAAATGTACTGGCGATGAGCTGGACCACGAATACTTTGAAAAGGATTTTTACTCTACTGCAGAGGTAGCATATACTGAAGCTCTTGGTACCTTAACCGATATTTTGGGAGAATATGAACCCCTTAATAATTCTAATTTATCATTAAACAATCAGAACTTACATGAATGTTCCCAATCACATATAAGTTCCAGCAGTTTTTTGGAAAAAAGGTTAAATTCCTCGTTTCGAAGGTGATTTGCGAGAATGGCCGTCATTTCGTGACTTATTTCAAAGCCTAGTACATACTAATACGGGTTTCAGTGCGTCAGCGAAATTTTATCACCTAAAAAGCAGTATTTACGGTCACGCTGAACAGCTTCTAACGGAAACACCTATCTCTGACGCCAATTATAGATCCGCTTGGAAGATTTTATGCGATCGCTATCAAAACAAGCGCTTGCTTGTTAACATAAACCTTAACTTACTTACCTCATTACCTAATATGAAGACGGAATCAGCCGAAGAATTTAAAAGGCCGAAGAATTTATGGGACTATTGAAGCTATCAAGGCGCTAGAGGAACTTAAACGACCAGTCGATCAATGGGATGATTGACTCGTGTTCACCACCGTTCAAAAATGGGATCCCATCACGTGAAAAGACTGGGAGTCTTCTATTAGCAAGGACACTGAACTCACATAATTCGAAACTCTGTCATCATTTCTACAGAACCGCATTAACACGTTGGAAGCTGTTGGCGCATGTAATAAAAAACAGAAAGTTTAATTTAAAAATTCTTTCAATAAATTACAAAATAAGCCCGCAGCCTTGAAAGCCCATGCTATAACAGCTGGAAAGTGTGTATAGTGCTCAGGGAAACACCTTCTCTTATTCTTCCCTGATTTCAGACAAAAAACTGTTTTGAAGCTAAGAGAATTTATTTAGAAACATTCATTTTGTTTTAATTGTTTGCGCTCTAATCACACACAAAGTAATTGTCCGTCATCTAACCGTTGCAAACTCTGCAACCAAGCACATCATTCGACCCTACACCTAGAGCTCGACATCTACTTGTGCTGAATCGTCGTGTAATCAAACAACCATCATCTAATTCATGCACTTCTCGGAATTCTACCTTGTTGGCTATAGCTATAGTGAGAGTGAGTTTCTGCCACAAACATAAAGGTTCGAGCACTCCTCGATCAAGGCTCCAAGGCCACTTCTATCTCATCTTCTATTGCAGCCTGCCTGCAACTTTCAAAAACAAGGGTGAATATTCCTATCACTGGAATAGAAAATACAGACGCTGGTGCCGCAAAATCTGCAGTGTAAGCCAAGCTACAATCGTGCATAGATTCTGATTTCCATCTGAACATAAAAGCATAAGTTCTTCCCAAATTAACTAAGTTGACTGCTTTGCCAAGGACTACTGCTTTTCTTAATGCAATTCATATTCAAGGAATAAAATTTGCAGATCCTGATCCTTCCGATAATAAGCCAATAGATCCACTCCTTGGCGCAGCCTACTTCTATACAAATTTAAAGGAAGGATTACGAAGAGGGCAGCCAACTGCTCAAGAAACTATTCTGAGTTGGATCTTGTCTGCTCCTACTGTAACAAATTCCGATTACATCCGAACTACTTCATTCAACTTCAATGTACACTGTACGGATTCTAATACAGATGCAGCCACTAAATTGGATTCATTGATCCAAAAGTTTTGGGAAGTTTATGATAATTTTCAGCTACTCCACAATTCTCCGAAGAAGAACAAGCTTGTCTGAAATTGTACAAAGAACCTACTCGCCGCGATAAGGACGGTCGCTACATACAATGGAGAATCAATTTCGATACAATGTGTCCAAACTGTATGATCCGTTAGGTTTCTTGGCCCCAACAATCCTATTGGCTTAGAATTTCTTTCAACAACTTTGGCTGCTAAAGTTGGAGTGGGACACGCCTCTACCAGAGTCTGTTTCTCAAGAATGGCTGTTGTTTCGCTCAGAGATACCAAAACTTGAAACAATTTCAGTACCTCGTTGGATAGGTATACGCTCAGGGAGTCTTTGATATAAAATACACTACACGGATTCTCAGACGCGTCGGATATAGCAAATGGCGCAGTCGTGTACGTTAGGATCATACATAGCTACGAGAATATGCAAGTGTCTCTTCTCTGTGCAAAAACCAAGCTTGCGCCAATCAAACAAGTATCGATTCCAAGGCTCGAATTATCTGGTGCTCATTTATTGGCTCGTCTAGTACACACTGTGCAGTCTTCATTGGAACTCGTCGAGGCTCCCATCTTCTGTAGGACTCATTCACACACAGTAAATTTAAAAGCACACCCGTCGCGCTGGAAAACGTTCATTGCTATGTGGGTCAGCACTATTCATGATCTTCCACCATCAGTGAAATGGATTCACATTCCTCGTTCATGCAATCCAGCTGACTATGCCTCAAGAGGTGCTAAACCATCTATGCTAGCCAGCCATCCTATTTGGTGGCAAGGTCCTTCGTGGTTAAAAAGTCCTTCTACATCCTGGCCGGAACAACGACTCTCTAAGCCTGATTGGTAAAGAAAGTCCGCTCGCAAGCTTAATCTACAATGATGCACATCAGCGATGCCTCCATTACGGTGTTCAGCTGACATCGAGCGTAATACGGCAAAAATTTTGGATTCTTATCTACAGAGAAAAGGTACGATGTTTAATTCGACGCTGTCTAGTATGCTTCCGTCTTAGAGCATCTGCATCCAATCAACTGATGGTCTAACTTCCAATCGTCAGAGTCACCCCATCTCGGCCGTTTCAAAATATTGGACTCGACTACGCTGGACCAGTCCTGATTCATTTTGCTCCTGGAAGAGGACATCCAGCCTACAAGGCCTACATCGCTATCTTCGTTTGTATGTCTACCAAAGCTATACACATTGAGCTTGTTTCGGACTTAACCACTGCTGCCTTCCTCAGTGCTTAAAAACGTTTCATCGCTAGAAGAGGATATCCTAAAAAATTGTAAAGCGACAACGGTAAAACGTTCATCGGTGCCAATACCGAATTGAAAAAATCTTGGTTCCTTTTGAACTCGATACTTCCTGATGAATTAAGTTCGTTGGTATCAAAAAATGGTACAACTTGGATTTTCATACCACCATATAGTCCAAACTTTGGCGGGCTATGGGAAGCGGGGGTTAAAGCTGCAAAGCACCATCTGTAACGAGTCATCAGTGACAGCTCTCTAACCTTTGAGGAGCTGTATACACTCCCAACACAGATCGTAGCGTGTCTTAACTCTAGGCCACTATATCCTATGTCTTCAGATCCCAATGATTACGAGGTACTCACGCCAGGACGTTTCCTAATTGGTACAGAATCGCTCACAGTTCCCGAACCTAGTCTGTTAACAACAAGTCCTCATCGTTTATAGAGGTGGCAGCTTGTCCAGCAAATGTACGAGCACTTCTGGTGTCGATGGTCATCGCAGTACCTAAATAATCTTCAAGTGAGGAATAAATGGACTACTAATCAACCAAATGGAAAACTTGGGAGTTTGGTACTTCTTCGGGATGATCGACTACCACCATCCCAATGGGCACGCATAATCAATATCCATCCAGGACCTGATGGACTTATCCGCGTCATCACAATCAAATCTAAGGGCTCTACCTTCAGACGTCCAGTCAACAAAATTTGTCCACTTCCGATTCCAGAAGTTGACACACCAGTCTCGAATTCTTCCAATACGGCGGGCGGCCTATCTACAGCTGTAACTGTATTTCGTCCGTATGGCGAGGCGGGCGGTGATCTTAAAATGCTATTCTAAGCTATACAGACACGCAGTATTAATCTACAATCCACATAAATAACATTTACAAACATAGTTCTTAAATTACATTCATACTAGTAATTCTCATTTACATACATGTAAATTGTTATCTCCCTTGCATTCCATCAGTTCTTTGCACAATTTTGCAACAAAAGAGTAACAGTTAACAAATAATCTAATTTGGCTGAGTAATTTTCTTGCTACTGTGTAACTCACTTCTCTTCCAACCGGCGTGCAATAAAGATTACATTTCTAAACGATTTCGAGTGTTTTAATTAAATCTTCTATTTAAAGTTTTTTTTTATATATTTGCGGGCACAAATCCGGCTACGCGGAAGCACACGCATGACAGAATATATCAATGAAGTATTTCAACTGGTCACAAAATTGCAAAGTGCTGCTATTGACATTGATATAAACTTTAACGAGCCTTAAAATTTCAACAAAATTTTAAAAAATGTTGCAGCAATTATCAGGTAATCTACGACAACTTACGAAAACATAAGTTCATGGAAAATATAAACATTAATAATGCAAATAAAGTAAGACTTGGATTATTGTAAGTGACGAAGATTATGACTTTGAGCCTATGAAGACGAAGAAGTTGATTGATTTGAATTGCAGTGTGAATGCTAACGTCAAATAAAACTTATTTTGGAGTGACTGACTGAAATATTTCTGTAGTACAGATGCTACTATTTTAGGGTTCAGTACAACAAATGGAAATACGGAATCCTTATAAGATTGTTCTTGCGTCCGTTAGCTTGTTTGTCACACACTTTTCCCTAAAACGACATGCGGTATAGGAACTTGAAATTTCCAGAATACTAGATCTTTGAACATGAAATATTTATTTTTTATGAGGATAAGTTGAGCCCCGTCAAAAAACAATTTTTTCTTTTGTATCGTATAGGATATCGATTGAAACGCTACTTTCAGGGATTTCAAAATTTTTCAGAATTTTTGGTGAGGTGGTTATTAAAATAAAGCCCAAGATGTGAGAAAATTCGCCGTTCCCCTGATCTTCTGACTTTCTAAAGCTAAAATTTTGCTGCAGAAAATTTAGATTTTATCTCTCTAGAGACCATTGCTAAGTTTTTTGTCATACAAGATGGGCGTGTATAATACACGTACCTACTACTAGTATGTCATTCTAGTGTACAAAAAGTGTACCTTAGTAAAAACACAAATCTGGTAAACACCAACAAGGTTTATGTTAGAGCGTGGAACTTCGCAGACTACTTACACCCTTACTCAAGTACAGTACCATCTACAACCTATGGGTTACTCCGGCAGCGTAAAGCCAGAGCTCTAAAATTTTATTTTGATATCAAATTAAGAGACATTACACTAAATTATCTAAATTGAGCGATAAGCGCAAGTTTGATTTTTGAAGTGGTTTTTGAATTTATCTCTAGAACGGTTCGTCGAACAGCAAAAATGATTATAACATATTTTATAGGATTTCATATTCTGAAGATTTTTTCAGTACATTATTACCGTATAGGACTGATCGTTTTCACAGGATACGTAACAATCCTAAATTTTTATATGGCAACACCAAGAACGGATTGCCCGATTTAGTCCCTTTTTTAAATTATATTTACTATTTTTATGAAAATACTATGTACAAAATCACAACGTTCTACGATGGCGCGTTCTCACGCATTGTCCAAATATGTTGTGAAAAATGAAATTTTTGTATGGCAACACTACGATTTGTCCCATTTTCGAACTCAATTTTACTCACGCTCTCAAGTTATCGTGAGGACCGACAGACAGACGGACAGACAGACGGACGGACGGACAGACGGACGGACGGACAGTCAAACATTCAAAAATCAAAATAACTTTAATTTTATGCATGGGTGTCCAATCCATTATGTTCTACCATTATTATTTCTAGGTGTGACAGACGGAATGACAAACTTAGTATTCCCTTTTGATTTCATCTAGAGTATAACAATTATGTACATATAAAAAGTCCTGATACCGAAGCAAGGAACAACAACAATACACTTCTTTCCTGCAATATGGTGGCTGATGTTTTATTGTGTGACACAGCTTTTACTGTATACCGTGGGAAAGCTCACCTGGCACGGAAGTTAACTGGCATTAAACTTGTGTACTTGTACACTCTTGTCTAATCTACAATGCATGGTAAAACCACGTCGTCAAGACGACATGGATTTTTGTGTTTGCTTTCCACTCTTGCTTTTGAAAATTCGTGCTTGCAAAAATGTCTCTTCTCTTTCATTCATTTGATGACATGAGCACGAGCTTATGTGGAGCAGTTAATCAGCAAAAACGACGTAGTAATACCTCAGGTATATTCAGCATAATTAAGCACCATGTAAGGGACTTTGGAACACAACAGCTGTAAACTGTGTTGTACTTTCAGTCTTGAAAGCAATATTTTATATTTTTCTACTAGTCTCAAGCAATTTCTTAGTTTACTATATTGTAGTATAAAAAAATGAGGCCAAATACTTCTTTTAATGTAATTCTGATAATTGACAGGTCAACTTAATTTGCCAGCTTACCACTACTTTCATATTTCTTGTATTTATATGCATTCTTCAGCAAACGATATCGTTTTCACGACGATGCTTTACCATGCATTGTAGATTATGCATCAAAGTCCGTGACAGAAAAACCTTCAAATGGTCATAGAAGAATCAAGAGTAAAAAATATCTTTTTTTAATATAAATATGTTACTATTGGTAAAAATGGGGTATAGATAACTAATACAACACTTTAGACAGTCCTTCAACAGTCTGTTTTGCATGTAAATAATTATACTGATTAGAGATAAGGTCTGCCAATATCGTTGCTCTAGGAAATCTGAACTCATACACTTCCCATTGAGGTAATCGACAAGAAACAAAGTATCAGTTGGAAAACCAGGGCCCCTTCCTTCACCCAAACTCACCGACAGGCAGGAACCACCGCCCAAATTCACCCAGTCAGTCGCCATGTCGCTATATATCGACCCAACTTGGGGCTGATGACCGAGTACTTGTTTTTTTAATAGCGTGTGCTACATAAAATGTTTATGTGTGGGGTGCGATACCATATCTACACATAAACGACATCCGACTTACTACCAGACCCAGACAGGTCGGTGAAGGTCATTGCTTCCAAGTTCCTCGTTCCTTCTCTCCTCCTCAGTTGCTGGGTCGATGTCGATACTCGAAGTTGAAATTAAGGGAAACAGCATTCAGTAAACGTCCGTTTCCTCTTTGCCGTCTTTGTTACCCACGTCCTTGGTAGACTTTTCAGTGTTGAGAATTACAGAGATGAAACCAGTACCACTACATTACCTAGGGCTGGATATCTTTCAACCCCATACAACTATATAAGCTCCCATCGCATTCTCTATTCCTTCTTACTAACACAAAAACCCGAATAATACTTCCACCCCTAGATGCGCCGCGCCGCAATTCAATCATTCTCGCCCTTTCTGTATTTACCCTCAAAATTTGTATGTATGTATGTCTAGACCTTGATCATTTGCAAAACTTCTCCCCATTCATCCACCTCTACCCACCCGACAAGTTTCACGGGCTTTTCCGATTTCTACACAGAACTGTAGCGCTTGTTCCTCATATATTGTGCAAAATACGGTCAGGGCAGTAAAAAATTAGGTACAAACAATACATTACTAATGAACTGAAAAGGATGTGGAGACTTGCGAAGAATATAAATTAGTTGGGGCAGTACTGCGGCGGTTGGTCGTATCTGGCACGCGATTTACCATTTTTGCGTTTTGAAAAAGGAAATTGTAGACGTAAATATTAGTAACTGCCCTGCTTAACAGCAATCGGCTGACGACCCCGCGATTTCGCTCACATCTTGTGCTCAAAATTTATTTGCATTTTACCATTGCATTCAGAATATTTTCACTACATTCAGACGTCTGAATCTTATGCACGTAGAAATTGTGAAATTAAAACCAAAAAGGTTTCGTCCGTAGTTTTGGATAATCTAGATCCTAGCTCTCAAGTACTAAGTATAGCTCACTGACTTATAACAATGGACTGAAGCGATTTGCTATTTCATGTGGACAAAAAATTTTGTGTTTCTGTATATCAGAGCTTGAGCGCCCTTTAAAACGTTTACTACATAAAAACATGTTAAACTCAACCAAACTGATGAAATTTTACACCCCAAAATCAAATTAAATTAAAAAAATATTTTTCTTGAGTTAAAGTGATATTTTAATCGCTTATAAGCACTCTTATCTGAAATTAAGCTCATTCCTAATTTAATTTTCAAAGGGTTATTTTTACCTGAATCCTGCGTTTGGGCAAAAGAGGCGGAGCATGGTAAACACCAATGTAAATATATAGAAGACAAGGTATTCCCATTAAAATTTGGACATATTGCAGCTGATAGCCTGTGACGTAATTCTGTGACTAATGTATATATATTTTTATCGGAAAGACAGAGAGATGAGTGAGAGTGTTGTGTACTCTGTATCGTGCTTTCGTATACATTTTCACGATAATTGGTCAGAAATGGC
This sequence comes from Dioctria linearis, assembly GCA_963930735.1. NCBI lineage: Eukaryota > Metazoa > Arthropoda > Insecta > Diptera > Asilidae > Dioctria > Dioctria linearis. Next base: position 84,426,312 of record OZ005743.1, on the reverse strand, counting down.
GCAACGTGGTTCGTGATGGAAATAACTTGTATTCTATATACCTTGGGAAACACTATATCTTTACCTTATTCTTCCTGCGGTGATTGCATCTGCAGCCAAACTAAAAATATCAAATGACATAAGAAAACGTTTAATAAGCAATATTTTGTGTTGATAGCCCCAACTCTGCCATGGCGCGAAAGAGAGAGATATAAAGCTTGTGTCATTCTTTCCTATACGAAAATGGCAATACGCTCAGTCTATTGTTATAGCTGCATAGAAAGAAAGTCTTAATTTGATTGTTCTAAGATGAATTATAAATAATAGAAATTAAGAACGTTGTCATCTACACTTATTTGAGAAAAAATATTTACCGCGGAATGTAGACCGGTTTCAGATTTTCGGCTATCTTCAGAACACTAAAAAATGTTGTATTGCTGATGTAATTTAATGCAATGGTATGCAAAGCGACGAGTAATGAAGATCCGTTTGGTCCTTGAAGCATGCAGAATGTGAATTGAATAGAGCTCGAGATATTTCGAGTGATTCCAGCAAGTTTACCAAGATTTCTGGTTCTAAGTCAGGAATGTGTTTATTTTCTAATAGGTGTTTAGCGAAGTTCGATTTTAAATTGTTATTTCTTAGAGAACTTAAGTGCTTATTTATTCTTTCTTTGACAGATCGTCCTGTTTTACCAATGTTGCGAATTTTAAGCAATAAACCCCATTTATATTTAATTTACCGGTTGTATCATTAACATTTGGCAATAGACTATTAAGATTTTTTACCGTTTTAAAACCTACGTGCATATCACGTTTCTTTAGTGCCTTAACTATTTTGTCCGATATCTCTCCATAATATGGTAATGAGGCACAATTAGAAAAGAATAAATAATAGTATATAGTGCTAAATTTTGTACGATGGTACGGAACACTTCGTGCGCGAGTCCGAATCGCACTTGGGCGGTTTTTTTTTTAGTTGACGTTAATTCTGGCTTTCTTTAATTATTTGCGAGAGTTTGATTTAGAATAATGGAAAAAAATTAATAAACATAATTCGTGATCATCCGTATTTATACGATAAAGCAGGTGGTCAAAATGAAGGTGCTGCAGTTAATGTGGCTCATATGCAGTGAAGTTTACTTTACTGCAATGACTACGGCAGAGTTGAAATTACTACAGTGAGTGTATCTCAGGCTAATCTATTTGTATTTTACCACTTAACCTGACCGCTCCATTTCCAGCACACCATTTCATTTCCACTTCAGCCATCCATTTCCACTTCAGCCATCCATTTCAACCCCCATCGACCTTCCATTTTTTACGCTTAACCTCCCCCCGATTGCAACTTTCGCCAATTTTCATTCTCCCCATTTCAAATCTAACGCAGTTTTAAAATTGCCTATCTAAATGACACTATAAATTGATGTCGCAATAATTTTGTGATTTTGTTTTTTTATTTTTCACTTGGTTTGTTTTATTTTTAATCTTGTCCTATGCGGGCCTCGAACTCACACTATTTTCAGAATCGGCCAGACGGAATGTTTTGTTAAAAATACATTTTTTTTTCGTGTTTGTTATGTAAAAGTCTATAAGAAACTTATTAAATAAATTTGAATTAAAGAAAATGTTAATTATTAAGTTATATCGATTTCTTCCAAGTATACAACTTCTTAGTTTGCTAGCCATACAAAAATGCCATTTTGAACAATATATTTGAATAATAATTAAAAATACTCTAATGTAGATATCTACGACTTTTATTTGAAATTTATGGAGCTACTGCTGGAAATTGGTTAAATCTGGCAATTCCTTCGTAGCAAAACCACATGTTAAATTTGCTTTTCGCTTTATATTTACTACAATCTTCAATAATATAGACTGCTAGCTGCAGGCATTTCCGATACACAATTATTGAAGCCAGCATAATATGCCCCCATCCAGAGGGGCAAAACATCCCCAATTACTGTCATGTTGTGGTAGGGCTGCCATCTGAAAATCATTAAACTAGGACCACAAGTTCGAAAGTCCCTTCTTTTATTTATTTATTATAAAATTGGTCAGCTTACAAAAAAAACGGTACAATAAAACGATGTGAATGAACTAAATTAAATCTCTCTTACAATTAGAAGCATAAATCAATCTTCTAAAAATTAGAAATACAATTTTATATTTACATTTAGTGTACCATATAGCTTTCAAAATAGTTTCATTTCTCGGGAAAGGTGAAGATACATGACGAGAGACTTTAACTTCAAGAGACCACCTTCTCGATCTCTGGACACCCAGGGATCCAGGCATGCACATTGAAGATGCAAAAAAATCTCTAAAGATACCAAATTACTAGAATTTTTTTTGTTCTCCGGCTCCGGTCTCCCGTCGTGTGTTTCAAATCAATCGGGTTTCCATGCTCGGTCTCTAGTCTTCGAAGGTTGCTCATTTTTCGTCTCTAGATTTCCGGAGACTATTGTGTGTTCTACTGTTAAACTAACTGTGAAGTGAGTTTAGCAAAGTTTTTTGTTAATTTTTATTTAATTTATCATAGGTTAATTCCATCGAAAATCGAACAAAATTTACACTTTCCCAACGTTCTTCTTTTGCTGAAAGTTAAATTTTTTTATCGTGCGATGAATGCTGCCTGAATTATACTAAATTTAAACTAACTTTGAAACCCTTAAAATTTTCCAATTTTTTGTATGTGTAGTTACATATACCTGAAAGTTATATTAAAGAAATGATAAATTTGAATCTAAATACCTATCACAGAGGCACGGTCTTTAAATTATTTCAGAGAAAGTTATATAAAGAATGCCTTTTATAAAAAAAGAAGTGAAAAAGCTAGAATTGGTCTAAGACCAATTCTTATGATGCTGTAGATGAATACCCGTACGTAATTTCGTATGGTCACCTATCTGCACAAGTTTGATTTTTGAAGTGGTTTTGCGCAATTTCTAGAACAGTTCGTTGGAAAATATAAATGATGATGACCAATTTCATAGGATTTCATATTCTGAAGAACTTTTCAGTGCAATTAAAACGTCTAGGACTGATCGTTTTCACAGTATACGTACAAATCATAAATTTTTATATGGCAACACCAAGAATCCGTTGCCCAATTTAGTCCACTTTTGAAATTATATTTACTATTTTCATGAAAACACTGTACAAACTTTCAGTTCTCTACGTTGACGCGCTCTCAGACAGTGTGCAAATATATAAAGTAAAAAACGAAATTTCTGCATGGCAACCCTAGGAAAGTGTTAACCGACTCTTCACATTTTCGAACTAAAATTTACTTTTTTTCAGCTCTTTAAATATACGCGTTCCCAAGCTATCGTGCGGACGGACTCACGGACCGCCGGACAGACGAACAGACGCACGTCTCAAGTTCGGATAGTAATGACTTTAAAGAAGAGAAATTTTTTCGTCAATAGGAGGCTGGTTATTTTTGAAAAAAAAATCGCACTTTGTTGTGTTGTCTTTTATCCCGTAAAATTTTTGCATACATTTTTTTAAAGCTTTTTCACTTTCTTTCTAACAAAGTTTTACTTGACAATTAACACAGATTTCTGGAGATCAAACATAAATTTCGTGTATACACTTTAAAAGTGTCTATAGAGACTTTTTCTTATGGTCTTCAGAGCCTAAATTTTTGATCTGAGACAAGAGTATCTTGCCATGTAAACATTTTGGAGATTTTAGATTCTGTAAACCAGAGACTAAAGAGCAAAGGCTTCTCACCGTGTATCATTTTTTTAACAATGTATAAAAATCAACACAATTAAACTCTTTAAAATTAAATTTTGTTTTGATTAGTGACGAAGCCCTTTATATGTTCAGTGAATTTCTTTCTTTCATCAACAGTTGAGAAATTGTTAAAACAGCCTCTCTTCGTTGGCATTATGAGCTGGTACAATAAAACATACTGTGCAATCTTCAATACCTCGGTGCACAAAGGAGGGTACAGTTTTTTAAAAAATTAAGCCAATGTTGATTTGCCGATAAAAGCTTGTCTTATCGCTTATAGTGAATTCTTTTCTGAACTAGGAATCACACCCGCACCAGAACAGTGCTGACACCATTCCTGTTCGGAGCTGTCAAATGTGAAATTGGCAATTCCGGTGTGTATTCGGTGGTGACGGTGGGGTTATTCAATGGTTAGAAAGAAACAAATAATATTACGACGCGGACGCACTATGAAGAACAGTACAATTACGGAAAATTGGCACTAGTGATAAAAACGTTTCCACATTATCTTCCTCTGAAGTATCCGCCGAATCTTCATTTAAAATATTTAATGCCATCTTTCTTATTAGGCATATTGTTATAATAATAATATAAATATATAATAAAATAATAAATATAGTAATAATGTTTTTCCACACACAAATTATAAAAAATTCAAAACAAACGCTCTAATGTTTTTTTCACACACAAAATTAATTAAAATCAAAACAAATGTTGTAAGACTTTCCAAACACAAATTACAATAAACTAAAACAAAAACGATGTAATTAATTTTTCCACAACAAATAACACAAAAATCCCGCTCAATCAAAACAATAAAACAAACTTCAAACCCTAGTCAACGCCCGACACCGGAAAAAATTTGGGAGTTGAAATTTGCAACCAGGGGCAGCACCAAAAATAACAGAGGTAGAAAAGATTGCGCGTTTGGTTTGCTACTGGTGTGGTGGGAAGAAAAGAGTACGAAAATGACAGATTCGGTGGCAGTGCTTACACCTAGTAGCAGAAAAGAATTCACTATTAGATTTTGACTGAAATTTTGTAAATTCATCCACTTATCTATCAATTTTGTGTGATCAATTTCAACGTTTTTGTTTTGTAAAAAAAACTGATTTTTAAATGGAGTCGATGGAGTGCAAAAACATCCAGTAAAACTGATTAAATTGTTGTAAAATTATACACTTGCACTATGCCGAGGAACAGCATGATCTTAGGAGTGTTCACATGCCTACACTTCCCCTTTTCGGTAAAAGTTCAGATGTTCATCCTTTTAAGAATGAGTTTTACTTTTTATTATGTTATACCCATCCTTTATCTTACATACTTTTTGTTTTTCTGGTTGTTTTTGTAAATTTTTATGTCTTTTTTTCTGTCGTTAAGTGTCGCCAACTTGGGTTATTTGTACGGTGGCCTTTACAATTATTTTACATACGTGAAATAACGCACTGTACTATCGAGATTTTACATTGGTTGGGGGGGGGGGGCATAAAACAAACACAGGTACCAAAGGCATGTTACACAAGCAATTGTCGTACTGCTCGTTACTGAGCTACGCCTGGCTGGGACCAGAAGAAAGAACTTGAGTGATAATCGAGTCGGTCTGACTGTCGGCATTATCAACTACACCGTACATACACAAAAAATTAAATTTTTGTTTAATTGATTTCCAAAACTTTAAAACATTATCGAAAACCACGCGCGGGCCCTCCAGACTAAGACAAATCCGGGGAAACCCGAACGGATTGCAGCCCTATGTTGTGGGATGTTACATATTTAGGACTACCATGACTACCATGATTAGGTAAAATAAAGGGAAAGTTTTCATTTTATTTTAAAAATTAATTTTGTACGCAGTTCTCAATTAAGTTGTTGCTAAATATTCAGAAAATATTTTGAGTATTTACGTTTCCCCCGTTTCAAATTTAAAACTACGCTTCGTAAAGAAAAGTAAAAATCTTAAGAATCTTAAAAGTTGGTGTTTCTTCACGAATTTTTCCTTCATGTAACTCCTTTTCAGCTTGAGAAATAAATAATGCGAAAACTCTCTGCACTCTGTGTAATTTTTTTGCATCATCAATTTATGTGGTGAGCATACAGTTTTAAAATTATTAATATGTACAACTTCGTAAATTTTCTGAATAAAAAAGCATTCTTCTGGGTGACGACATTGCCAATCTTGATCTATTATTATATCAATATGTAGTCAGAAAAAGGATGGTAAACAGGGTTACTTTAAGATTTTTAATTTTTCTTGAGGAGCGGCAATTTTGGCGTCATAAAAAAATTAATAAATGAGTACCTCCCGGAATAGGTTTCTAAAATTTTCGACGACGAATGCATTATAATTTCGTAAATTAATACCGTCAGAATACCTAAACCATTGTTTCGCTTTGTTATAAATTTAGTGTCTATAGCCAGATGTACGCCACCGCTTTCACATCCCAGGCAGAAAGGCGACTTACCTATCGGTCAAGTATCTATGCACTAATCCAAATACCTTGGTCTAATATATTCCTACATACCTTATAAGAATATATTTCAATGGAAATTTTGTTTCAATCCGTGCACATTAAAAATGAAAGAGAGACGGGAGAGAATTACATTTCTAGTTATTTATTACGATATAATTTATTTCGTACTCATAGCGTCTTATACATAGGGAGGTTCGGAATCTAACTTAACTACAACACCGGAACGGGTGCATTGCATACCTAGATTACTGGAACTATATGCATCAAAATTTTAACCATGTGCATATAAAGATTTTAAAATTCATTAATGGTAAGTCTGTATCCACTTCCCTAACTCGGCTAGTCTCAAAATGTCAGCTCACTGAAATGAACACCAATTTCTCTAAGGGACAACCTATATCTACTAGATAAATCGTTACTTATCACTATATACACAGGTGTTCACCAAGATAAAACTTTACTGATTATAATTAACAATATTATTTATATACCTTTCATGTATACTTCATACGAATTCAAAAATTTTGTATTAGTTTCGAGAACACAAATAAATCTCAAAACTTAATACTATTCTATAGTGGATTTACACACCTGTATTCTATACATATCAAAAATCTAATATCATTTCAGTGGAAATAAAAATAATCTTAAGCCCTAATACTATGATTTAGCATACATCGATCAAAGGTGCCTTCTACAAAAGTTATCTACTCCCGAATGTTACCATCATCGTATGAAATATTTAAATGGATAAACCGGAATATTAAGCTTACATACTATTAGCACTAGGATTCCATAACTTTTCCAGCAATATTGTGTGTGGCAAAGAAATTCAAAAGTTCAATAATGTGTATGTTTTCCGTCTGGCTTGACTACACAGTAAAAAATAATTCCCTAAATTGAAGTGAGTGGCAACAATTTGTACCACAAAAGCTAGGTATTTGTCGATAATATTAGGGAAAGCTCCCCTTGGAATACGTAAATTAGTGTTTTATCCCTAAAATGTTTTTTCTCCCTCAAATGTAGGGAATTTTAGTTTTTCCTCCTAAAATGTAGGGAATTTTCAATTTTTTTTTCCCTAAAATGTAGGAAATATTCCTTAAAATGTAGGGGACATTTCCTAATATGTAGGAACTATTCCACAAAATTTAAAGAATATTCCCTAAAATGTAGGGGATATGTGATAGCACCACACTCCACCATAGGTGATAGAACACCATCCCCTTTAAAAGGTATAAGAATTAGTTGAATAGCTGGCTTATTTCTTATGGCCTATACTACTAAGTAGTACGGAAGTTATATTGGTGCGCTGTGCACCCTCAAAAAAATATTGAAAAACAATATATGACTTGTTTTCAAAAACAATATGTGAATTATATAAACGAAAATATACTTCCATAAAAAATGTAGCATAATAACCAATTTATTTAATGTCCTCTTTCTTATATCCAAGAGCCTAATATTTTGTGAATTTTATGTACTTTTCTGGTACCAAATACCTAAATTCATTGATTTGAGGAAATTAAACTGATTTCGTTTATAGCAGAGAAAATTACATTTATTTTTAGGGGAAAACGTGTCTTAAATTTAGGGAATAGTCCTATTATTTTTTACAGTGTAGTTGTTGTCCACAGATTGTTCAAAAAGAGATTAACAATTTTCTTGGCTTACAGTTTTGACCTGCTGGGGCTCCCCCGTAGAGGCACCTCCTCGGAAGTTCAGCGCCATCACTATTAGGAAAGATTAAAACTTATATAAAATTTTGTTTCTGCTCAATGGAATCCCTGCGCTAGACTGCCTATTGGGGTATTCCTCCAATTACAATGAATCCAATATGAATTAACTTATCGAACAATATATGTCCTGCGCTCCGCGTGGATACGCCATGTATCTGTGATGTACGTGCGGTCGCTGTATGTTGAGGAAATTGGCATTAAAAGATTATATAATGTTGCCGCAATGAACCAATGAGACACCAGAACGTATATTGTTGCCATTAGTTGAAGAAAATGGTATATTTCTTCACCCAGCTTTTTTTTATTTGGTTTTGCTTTTTCTTTTCGTGTACTCGGTGTCCCCGATATCGTTGGATGTTCTTTTTCCGGTTTGGTTTTCCACGTTCCCTACTACTCCCAACTTTTCAAGAAAAACTTCCTTCTTAATAGGACTCCGGCAGGGATCGCCGACTGGTCAGCTAATAATGGGCTGTCCCTTAACCCCATCAAAACACAAGCCATAATTTACTCCATTCGTCTCTTGAATGCGGCTAACTCTTCACACCTTCCCGCTCTGCATTTATTGCCCCAGATTAACAAAATCTGCTCTAGAGTGTATTACGAATTGCGCTCACTATATGCAGCATCACAACATGTAGATGGGACCACAGGCACTAGACTTTTCTCTGCACTGATCTTACCACATTTCTTCTACGCAGATGTGGTATATCTCCTTCAGCAACCTCAAAAAACTATGCCGTGCCTTACGTGTACTCGCCTTTCTCCTCGAAATGCTTATCACATGTCCGCTAGTCAATATTTATGAGCTTAGTATCCTGATGTTAATTTTCAGACATGGCCTACTGCCCGGCTCCCTGATGAGTCGGATCAATTGGAGTATGTTAAACAGGTCGAGAATTGTCCTCCCAAGGGTACTGTCGCAATTTGGTGGAAGAAAAATTTTCCTGCGTGGGGCGACTATCTGGAATCAGATGACCGATGAAGCCAGGTGCACTGATTCACTGAATTCATTTAGGTCAGCTGCTATCGACTTTCTGAATGCAGTGTAGAGTTTGACACTTTCTATAATACCGTCTCCCTCACGACACCTGTCAACCTACCGCCTACTTTAATATAATTTTTACTTGATGCAACTGAATTGCTTTAAGTGCGGTTTCCTTCCATATATTTTAATCCTCTGTCCGATATGTTTAACGTTGTAATCAAGCTAAATCAAGTCAAGTCATTCTTAGAGCCAACGCAAAAACGTAAAAACTTAAAAGATAATTCATTTTGTTTGATGTATATAGTTAAGTTAAATTTTAAGTTCAAGCTTAGTGTTCATTGGTTTCCTCTAATATATATACTGTTTAGTCGCTAAGATCCTCTATTACTTGTCACTATTCTATTTATTTTTATCTATTTTTTCGTTACTATGTTATTTCATGCTACAAATCATACTACAAATTTTTATATTTTTATTATTTTTTTTTTTTGTACTTGTATCTTATCTTACTACTCTTGTTAGCCTATGGATTTGTTATTGTATAATTTTTCTTTTGCTCCAACATTACTCTATGCTACTATGGCTGCTACTCGTAATTGTTTATGTTTAGTTTTGCTACAATATATATCTCCTATGTAAATCGCTATGATGTGCCCAAAGCTTTTTGTGCCTTTGGCACGCGTACTCAAATAAATAAATGTTTATGTTATGTTTATGTTCATGTTCTTAAACAAAACTCTAATACACCGCTAAAAACAATCTTCTTCTTCCCCCTCAGTTTTTTCCATCCGTCAGAGCTTACTCGTGCAGTCCCGTAAAAGTTGTAGCACCATCACGACGCGCTCGACATAGTTTGACGTTAGATGACAGTATCACACACTATGTAGCATGCTGCATCTTGTGTCCATTACAAAATCGCAATAAGTTCGCCTTACTATTATTCTCTATGTATAAATGCCCAAACACTCAGTCAATGCTATACAATTATAGTCCGCGCCACGAAAAGTGAGCTATCAAGATTAGTTACAAATGAACAGTAAGAATATTGGCAAATAAATGATTAAAATTAACAAAAATTTATTATATATATATATACAACTTAAGAAACAGGACGTAAAACATATTTTCATGATGAAATAAAACAAATAACTTAATTTAAATGGGGAAATTACAAAATGTTGCTCATGTTGAATTGGTGAAGCGGCAAAACTCCAAACTGAAATTTCCCTCTCCTTAATGGCCCACTTTTTGTGACGCGGACTATAGCTGTTCAGGGGTGCTCTAATGTTCAGATTGTAATCAAAAATTTTGGGGGGAATTTTCATAAGTTGTGCAGTACTGTATATCTTTAACCCAGCCGTGCCATCAAGAAGTTCTTTTCTACTGAAAATAGCCGGAAAAGCTTACCTGCATTTACTATCTGATTTCGAACAAACAATGCCACAGTTTACAGTCTTCACACTTTCATTTTATAGTTTCCCTTTTCTACGTGTATAGTATGTATATTGTATATGTATGTATGAACTGCTTTGTTATAAAGAAACAAATCTAAAAGTCTGGAAATATTTACCCACATAACATATTGCACTTGTATTTCTGTATTCCCATGTTTTCCACCCATTGTGAAAGACTGGGACATTATGTTTTGGGGTAGGATGGTGCAAAAGCAAAGTTAGAGGGGTTGAAAAACATCTTAAGAGTGCGTCGAACGTCTGGCTTTGGGTGCTCTTTTTTAACTCAGTTTTCCCCCATTTGCTTTTTGGTCGGTGAAACTGTGGTATCTATATCCAGGGCAGGAAGGATGAGTGGAGAGCAAACAACTTATCTCTGTGGCCCACCTAGAAGGAACGGGAAAAACATTGCAATATAAAGAGTCCCGCTGATGTGTCTTATAAAGGAGTGCGAAATCCCCAGACGAGACTTTGTGTATGTGTGTACGGGCATGTAATTCCAAATGCAAGGGTCATAACGAAAGAGGGTAAGAAGGTTAAAGTTTCCCTATATCTGCACAGGTTAAACACAAGTGAGTCATAACTTCACTGGTTGAAGAACGCAAATGTAATCATGGATAAGATAAAATTTGGAAATTTGGTTTTCTTGAAAAAGAACCAGAGCAAAAACCTTTTATCAGTGGCGATAATTAAACAATTAATTTTAATATAAAGATAATAATTTATTATTTTATTTAACTAAACTTTTTATTTCTCAAAGACTTTACGCTCATCTGACACTAGTTCCTTTAATTATTCATTTCGGCTCATTTTTTACTCACCAGCAAACAAACAGATGCCGAAGTCACGTTCTTTGGATGCTAATTAGTGTACTCGGGTTCTTATTTTACATGTGTATTCAAACACTTCCGAATACTTATGTATGTACATAGGAACTTGGAATCTTTGCTCCCATTTGACTTTTGGCTAGCTCAAGCGTTTCTTTCAGACAATCATGGGTTTTCCATTTAATTTCTTTTCGTGAGCTTTGTTATGGCTGCCAGTGTTTTTTAATTTGTTTCATGAGGAATTCAGAGCCCAGAGTGAATTTAAACAAATAAGGTATAAATGAATAAAATGTTCCATTTGTTGTGTTCATTGCCATCACATTTTAAGACAATTCTACTTATATTATCAGTAGTTCAGGTGGTGATATGGTAGAGTTATCATTTATAAATGCTGATACTCGAAACTGATCTTTTTATTATAACTGCCACTTATCAATTACAATATATACAATACGTATATTGCATGCACATATTTTGTAGGTATGTTAAGTCCTTCATTCTACATGAGTCAAATCGGTGGATTCAATTCAGGTGTACAGCTGCTGGCGCGTTTATATGAAGACCAAACCAATCTTATTAGATTAAAAAGACGTCATTCGGATAAAAAAGTAGCACTAGTTATATTTGGTGTTGTTTTTGGTCGTAGCAAATACGACTTAACCAGTCCTGCACTAACACATAATTACTTAATCCTTAATCTATGTCATAACCTAAAAAAGTAAAGCATTACTTAAAAATTAATTGTAAATGACAGGTTCAAAGTTATAATAAGAATGTAAATTTGAAGTTATAGTGAAAGCGCAGAGGAAGGAATTACTCGTATACCAGGAACTTATTACAGTTCAAATTCACATTCAATTTATTGGACGGATAATGCACAAGATATATTATATTCAATATGTACATCAAGAAATTGCTATCAGTAAATAGGGAGCGGTACGGTTGACCGCAAGCTAAAATTTTTATAACGAAATCTCGCATTTGAGAGTTAAATACAAAATTCCGCATTTCCAAAACCTCGCATTTTAAATTGTAGCATGACACATAAAAATGTCGTAATTAGAGAAAAACTATTTACAACAAATTAAGAAAACTATGGTTCCTTTTACCACAAATTAGCATAACTCAAATGTGTATTTCTCTAAAGTTTATTTATTGCCACAAACAATAATTTCTTTACAATTGTTATTTAAGAAACAAATATAAAGTTCAATTCATTTAACTCTTAATGTTAAAATATGGATGTTGTAAGCTTATATGTTCCATAAAAAAATTATTTTTAACAATCTAAGTCTCCTAGTTAAAATAATTTAATTCATTAGATAGATATTGAACCAAACTATAAAAGCCAATTTGCATTTTATTCATAATAGGATTTAAACGACTGTGCCAGGGGCTTGCACATTATTTTATGTCTTGGGAAGTTTGTTGAAAATATGTCCACAACATTCCAGTAAAGCATTGTATCGTATAACATTACAAATACATTATACATTATATCTTCTAATCTGTTTGACGTGTTATAGCGATGTAAAGACTATTAAAATTCTAAAAAATTGATGGTTTGACTTTAGAATGCTGGAAGGAACATCAAATTTAAAATACTAGCCTGGCATTCAAGTAAAATATTTTTTACTTTGCGCGCGCGAATTGAAAAATATTTTATTTCAATGCGAACTTTTAATTTCCGCGATTTTAGAAAAGGTTTTAAAATGAGAGATTAGAAATTGCGAGCTTTTAACACGCGAGATTTTAAAAACGTGATCTTAGCTTGCGATCAATCGTATCCAACCCCAGAAAATAATACTCAGAAAATTGAAAGGGGAAAAACAAAATAAATACAATTAAATTAACATTATATTAAAATGATAATGATAATATTGACAAATTCTGCAACAGCTAAAGTTCAATAGTGTTATGGTCGCAGCCCCACACGATGCCGTATGCTACATCGTGTGTGGCATATCGTCAAATTATTTCGAGTCCACACGGCGAAAGTGCTGCCATTTTCCGCAACTACTGTGCGATTGACAGCAGACGGCTGGCATTCGATTGAAACGTCTGACAGGAAACAAGAAGAAGAGTTTTCGAGAAAGGTCAGAAAAGAGGGTTAAATTTTTCAGCTGAAGCAGTAAGAATAAAAGATCGAAAATATCAAGTAGAAAAAGGAAAATCTACGTCAAAAAGAAAGAAAGGATTTGAAGATGAGAAAACATTTCTGCTGGAGAGGACTTTACCCTTTACCGTCGCTTGCCCAGGGGTATGTTTTCTTACGGCGTAATATATAGCCTAGGGCAGAGATTCCAATTAGCCCAAAATCGTCTTGGCGTTGTCAAATGAGTTCGAGTAGAGTTCCACAGCTATTCCGGCATCATCAGTTGTCCATTTGCACATACCCGTCGATTGAAAGAAGCCGAACGGGTATGAACATAGGTGCACCGAAAGGAATATTCTAGTAACAACCATTTATCACATCAATCTGTATCCATCAGCCATCGTGTTGGAGGGAAAAAGTTTTTTGAAGTCCGAATTGGTCTACAGTAACACCGTCGGGTTATTTTTTTTTTTAATGCAGTGGGACAGGAGATCCTATCCTAAGCACGTGGGCCAGAGAGGCCCATTGTGCTATCCTGCTACCAGATCTTTCACCAAAACCTTCCCGTCCTCTTAATGAAGCGCATCAGGTCTTGGAGATGAAGATTTTTCAGCTCAACTGCAGATAGAAGGGCAGGCCCTAGAACCTCCAGCCTGCTCCGGGCGAAGGCCGGACACACACAAAAGTGTTTATTAGATGAGCGTGAAGCTAGCTGTAGCCGGTGATGATGCCAACTACAGAAAATCGGAGATCGCCCATCTCTGTTGATGCTTCCTATGAACATCCGCTTTGATAAGAGATCCGATACTCGAGCTGGCAAAGCTTACGGCGGTATATGGCCCTTTTGGCATCTGCCTGAATGACAAGATCCAGAGGTGGCAGGTTAAGTAGGATCTCAAGAGCAGCAATAGCCGTAGATTGAATAAATCCCGTAATTGCCAAGCAGGCAAGTCTTTACAGGCCTGACAGCTTCCAGATCGCATTAACCACAAGCGTTCTCGACTACCGTACACAAGAGGCATATGTTAACACCCCATTGTGTTGATCGCATTACTGCTGTACTTACGGCGTAAAAGGGCTCATAAGTAATAGACTCATCCTACAGATGTATTGGCAATTTAGGCCGAAATAAATTTATTTTTCTGCAATTCAACAGTGTCATCGTAGAATATCCTGCCTTTGGAGGGGCTCTACGGGGGATTCCCATCAGTAAAGTACGTAAGTGATGAGCAAAATTTTTTAAACTTTGTCTGTTTGCCACACTATCATAGCAGTCGCACTTTAAGATTACATGCAGAATCCGAATGGTGAACAAATTTTTTGGAATATTTTCTATTTGGTACACTATTGTAGTTAGTAGCGGATTTTTTTTGGAAGGTTATTTTGTGGAATACACCGAGCGTTTTGTTTGAAAATATTTAATCTTCTATTTCATTGCTCGACGTTTCAGGTCAAGTGCGGGACTTCTTCAGGAGCTCTATACATAGTATATTATTCTTTACATATGAGTTCACGTTTTTTTGAAAATTCTAAATACAAATATTTTAAATATCTTTTTCTGTCTGCAGCGTGCATAAATATTTTTTGAAGATAATAATAAATAACAATTAAACAACATGGGAAACAAATTACAATAAAAGAAAATACATTAGTAATAAATTAAAATAAAGACTTGGAACAAAAGAGACAATTAACTAGCTGTCGTGTCCCAAAGCAATCACTTAGCGGAAAATTGAATAATTAGTCACGATCACTAAAAGTCTTTAATTAAAACACTCTCAGATTACTTTAACATATGTATTTCTTTATTTCACACAAAAGCTTGACCTATCTTAACAATACTGCAACTACTCCGAACCGAACTGAAACTTGATACTCTTAACAAAAGTAACGACGCGACTGAACTCTGAACGGCACTCGCCAGACCAGTCATTGGTCTCTTATGCCCCGATATTCGGAAGTACTTTCTTTGCTCACAACGCGGATGTAAACAAACGACAACAATCTTGCTCCACTAAGCGCTCATCGCAGCCAGCTGTTGGGCTAATCAGCAAAACAACCGACAGTTGCAGAACAATACCATGCAGGTATTGTTTAGCAATTGCTGATTATTTCGCTAGAATGCGCCCTTGGCTGCTGGAAGAATCTTCCGTATATTGGGCCATCACATAGCTACGAGGACATTATGTAACTGAGTGGTTGTTGACTAGAAAATGTTTAAACTATATGATTAATGCTGCGGTTTTAGTTTGTTCAGTACGTATTTGTAATCTATATTTATTAGTTTTGTATCCTGGCTTAAGTTTATAACTTTGTTTTTGTTAATGTCTATGTGACATGCTTCTTTAAGCTTACGTTTTTTTCTATTATTTTCCATGTCGATTATTTTTGTATTATCGAGGTCAAATACATGCCCTGTATACATTGCGTGGGATGCTACTGCTGATCGTGGTGCTTGTTTATTAACATATGCTTTATGTTGTAATAATCTGGTTTCAAGTTTTTTGATGTTTGTCCAATGTATGCAGTGTTGCAGTTCTCGCATTTGACGTTGTATACAACCCTGTTTTCCCTTCTGTGAGTGTCGGATCTTTGGTTTTTGTGCAATTGCTGTTTAGTTGTTATGGAACTATAGTGAGTGATTTGCTTGTGACGTAAAGTCCCGACTGCCAGCGTGAGCTGACAGAACACTCGACGGACAGCGTTGTTTGCAGGCCGGCACGCTAGTTCGCCTCAGCTATTGGCGGAGAGTGTGGGGAGGTTCCACAAAAAAACCTGCCGCTGCCGTCAGTCATAATCAAAAAAATTTCGTGCCTATCAACACAAAAGCCGGCACACATTCAGTCCTGAAGGGACCCTTACGTCCCTTACCTGTATACCATCGAACGCGCAGATATTCTGCCTTCTTTGCCTGCCCCATCCTCCCATCTGACTCTGAGGGGCATAATTCTTCAGAGTCCCTAGTTGACCTGTAGAGAGAGAGAGAGAGAGAGAGACTAGGCGAACCTAGACGACCTTCATCCTATGTGAGAGGGCCCCGGGATGTGAAGGGAAAAATAGAAACGTTTAGAACATCGTTACGGTATAATAGTTCATTAATGTATTCAAAATTTTCATTCCTATAAAAAATCCCCTTGTTCTTCCTGACAATTCTCTCTTACTTTGTTCTAAGGTACCCTATACAATATTATGCTTCGTTCATCTATCGGGCACAGTATTACTTATTACATTAAAATATAAGAATCTAATCTAGACTTAGGATAAAAAAATAATATGTTCTGCTGACATACAACTAATTATGGGAATAATATATATATATCGGCGATATCATGCGTGAGACGTTGAATCAAATCATAATAATTTCCATCTAATTCAATTTCAATTTAAAATCCCAATAACTAAACTTAACTTGTCGAATTTCATTTCCCTTGAACGCTAAGTTACTTTTAAAGTGATTATCTTGCTCTGAATATGCGAAAGTACAATATAAAGATTTTTTTCATGGCTATGATATTTCGGCTATAATTCAGTTAAAGAGAAAGATATTATTGAAGCGTTTTTTCAAAGTAACTTAGAACAAAACAGTTAATACTTTAAGAAAATATTATAAAATTAGAAAATGTTATACAATTAGAAAGTATGAGTCATATAGTTCCTTAATCAATCGTATTATTTCCGGACAACCAATAAAGTTCAATGTGCCGAGATAGATAGGAAATTTTATATTGATGACGTGAAATAAAAAGAATTTATGAAATCAAAGATCTTGTTTTATATTTGTAGCAGAGCCGCAAATTTCTTCAAAAGTCGGGTAATCTGTGTTTAATCTTTCTGACTTAAGTTTTCAAATAATAGTACTTATCTAAACTGACTAAAATTTATAGACAAAAATAAATTTAGTGATTCTACATAAAAAGAACCTGGATGCTCAGCTAAGGTTCCTAATGTTTTTGTCAATTGCTAATCTGTTGTCAACTTTCGATTTAGTTTTCAAGGGTCACTTATAACTATGTATGTCGAGGAGATTAATTTTACTTAGTCTGGGAAGATCAACAGAATATTGTAACAATATTCCACAGAAAGGTACACGTAAGAACGATAAAGTTAAAAGCAAACCAATCATGATTGCGTGCTTTAAAGACTAGTACGATTTATACTAAACATTTTGTTAATCGCCGCCATAAAATTCAGACTGATTCTCTTTATTATGAATTAGATTTGTAGCAACTGTATACCGGGCGAGAGTCTAATTGGAATGTCACAATCTGTTCACTGACCTTTTGACAAAATTTTACGAGTGCTCCATAAATACATATAAGCAAGTCTCACTATTTGATTTTAGCATCCTTTCAGGTCTAAACAAAACAAAATAAAGTGTGCAGTACGCACAAATAGAAGAACAAACGCTCAAGGCACAAAAATACACGCATTTAAGTGTCTTGGCTAATTGTCTGCCGCCTACTTACAATTCGCTGAGTAGATTTTTACAAGTTTTGATTTACTTGTCAATTAATTTTTTGAATCAACTAGCATAGATCGTTATTCTAAATTATTTTGCGGTGTTTACTTGACATATTCACAAATCACACTATAATGTTCATGTGTTCAAAGAAAAATCGTACACTTTTGGTATTGCTCTTATACGACACCTGCGATACTTAAGAACCTCATTTGAGACACTGAATTATAGCAGACTTGAACTTGTCAGATCAGTGAATATAGATATTTATAATTATAAAAGAAAATATGTATAAATGCATTGAATAGAATAGAAAATAATTAATTCCTTATTTCATATGATTTGATTGTCCGTCTCAGGAAGTTTTTCACAATAAAGAAAGAACACATCTTCAGGAAACAAAAATCACGTGAAGTGTAAAAATCTGAAAATTGATTCTTATAAATTCAAAAAAATAATATTTCTTTATCGCTGACTTAAAAAGGCGAATCGACGCGACCCAATACTAAAGGTTTTCCTTTTTTTTCTTTTCTAAATATCCTGAATGTAAGGGTAAAAAAATGTATCTTTTAAACGAAATGTTTAACTAAACCTTATAAGCTAACATGTCCAGCGTCGGTATTCTTAAGAACAGGATGATATATGCCATCAAATTATATCTCCGCTTACTATGTGTCATTCGGAAGCTCCTATAACAATGTCTGAATGTGACGTCTCGTTTGGTTGATCGACGGATATGGTATAATTCTTTGAATTATTAAGAGGGATCATTTTCTGGATGTGGTTTCAGCATAGGCGTACGTCTTGTCAATCGGGCCGAAAGTTCTCGTTGAAATTGAGCTCTCAATATTATCTGGGCTCACTCTGGGAGACTGCGGTGCGTTCAAGTTTTATGCTTGACGCAGCCGGCTTATACGCTTCAGTATTTCGTGTAGCATATTGCTATTGCAATACGCTACGACCATAACATAGTTTAGTTACTGGCTTGAATGCTATTTTTATGCGATTATTCTCGCTTTTAAACATCAATCCCGTCCATATATCCTTTATCCCTAAAAATCGCGAAAATTATAGTAGATTTCAATGTAAAAAGACCCTTCATTTCCTCTGCTAATTCTTGTGTTTCCACGCACATGCAGACCTTTTCAATCCGAAATTACAAGATTTGTGCATAAACAAACTCCACCTCTAATAGACGCTCCTGTTGCTGTACAGTTCGATGTAGCATCATACATACTGGGCCATCGACTTCTTCAAGTCCTAAAATTTTCTCGCCAAAACGTGTTCGTGGAAGTAGACTAGAATACATTCCTCGGTCGTCGTAAATTTTTTACCTAGCGATAGACAAATTAACATTCTGGCCCAAAATGCAATCGCGGCCTCAGGCCACGGGCCACAAGCCACTTGAGGCTTGTCCCTTTATGGCGGACTATTGAAGTCAAGTAAGTGACATTCACGGCCACTGCCCGCAAACAGCCATGTTTCTTATTATGCATAAATGTATGTATTTTTATGTAATTAATATTTTTTCTACCATTTTATTTTTTTGCAGAATTATTACAACCCAGTCTGAAATGCTTCTCACAGGTAAATAACTTTCACACTGATAAACAAAATTCCAATTAATTACAAATCTACCGCCATATTGAATAACCTACCATTCTTATACTTTAATGTTGGTAGTACTGGGGCCACGAGCCACAAAATTTGAGATTTGACAAACTTGACCACAAGTCACAGCGTGGCTGTAATTCTGAGGGTTCGTGTATGGTGGTCTTGGGAGTATTGTCACAAAAATGAGGCGTGCTAGGGCAAAAAGAAAGTGACACTAAAAACGCGTGACAATCTGTTTGCCATGCGTGTGGATCGGAAGAAACAAAATTTTTTAAATATTTAAAAATGCTATTTTATTCAAAATAGGATTCTAAATAAAAAAGTCTATGATGACCAACCCGTATCTCAGTAATGCGCGATAGGGAAAGCGAAGGAAAGGTGGTCACATCCAGGCGGTCACAACTAAAATGTTCGAGGGGTGAAAAAAGTCGGAAGTAGTCGGTTTTAATTTTTTTTCATCATATTTAAGTTAGATATGATAAACCCCAATTTTCGGTTTGATTTGGAAAACCTGTCGATAATATTATCCACATCAATTAAGAACTAATATCCAGATTCTCTTTCTCGTGCAAAGATTGTATAAATAGATGGACGCAACCGATTCTGTCACGGGTGAAGTAAATGCTACTACTTTTATTTATAAGAAAGTACAAGCAAAGCAACGGCAACTACCGCAGAGGAAAGCGAATGGTTTTTATTCTTGCCGTAAAAATTGTGAAGAAAATTTGTACAATAAATTTCAAACATGATCGTTTTCAGCAACCAATAGTGTATAAAAATTCAAAAGAAAAATGTTTAAGTAAATTTCTAAGAACAAAATGTATGCTTGCCAACGCTCATAAATATCTTTGGTGACCCAGATCAGCCAAGGTACCTGAATCAATCTTTGGAATTATTATCCGCCACCAATAGTGCATGAAAAATCTAAAGAAAAATTTTCAGATCTTTCTAAGAAAACTGAATGCTTGTGCCCCTGTCCGAAAGAGGGAGCCACCAGAATCAATGCACCAATTCGTTTAGACCGTCGTCGGTGAATAGTTATTCTTTCAAATTCTTAAGAACAATTTGTAAATGAATTTTTAAGAAAAATTTTATGCTTTCCTACGAACGTAAAAATTTTGAACAACTCGTAATCAAATCGCTATGAAAAAGCAACGGGTGGCTAGACGTTGATTGCATGGAACTACGGTTCTCCTGGAAGATGGAAGAACAGTAAAACAAAATTTGTTAAGTCAAGGCTTAAATACAATTGCGACGGGCAACGGCAAACGACGAAAAAATGCCGCTGTCAAACTTCTAACAGCACAACGTCTTATGCGAATGCCTCAAAGTACGACAGGTGACGGTCAGCGGTCGACGAAGTGGCCGTCGGGACTGATCAATTTCTAATTTTTCCGTCGTCGCTGCAGTACTACCAGCAAAAGCAAACGAATGAAGTTATTGTGGCATTTATTTTTGTTAAGGTTTCAAAACGATGAATTTTGATGAAAAATTGATTGGGGAAATGCGAACTCATAAAACAATTTATGATAATCAAGACAACCAGTATAGACGAGTTAACAAAAAAAACATGGTTTGGATGGATATTTCGAGGCGCTTAAGTACAAATGGTAAAACTGTGATATTTTTGGCATTTAGTTAATTTCTGTATTTAAAATTTTTCTTTCCTCACTTTGGTTCAATTCTTTCAAAATAATGTAAAATATTCTCGATAAAAATCTGTTTCAAAACGCTCAAAACTAATAACTCAGTATCTTCCTCTTTCACAATCGCCGCTCACTGCCTGTCGTTGGAATTGTACTCCGAATTTGTTCACTACTTGTTTTGACAGCGAATTTCCCGCTGCCATCTACCGTCGGAAAATCAGAAAAGTAAAAAAAATGTTTTGATCGCTTACCAATTTCTTAGAAACAATAACATTTTTTAAACTCGAAATTGTGTTCTTTTTCATATATATATGAGTAATGGGCACAACAAAAATATAAAAGCATCTTCATAACCAATAACCAATACCTGCCATTTTCTAAGCAATCAAATACTAAAATATATATGCATTCCAAAATTACTTACTATCCTGTGTTACGTATGATAGATGACTTTTCGACACTTTACAAAAACGCAAGAAAATTCTAAAAAAATTGTAGACGTTTAAAAGACGAAGAGCTACGAACGAATGTTTATTATACCTAATCCAATATTACTACTCACATCGACGAGATGGTGACCTGTAACCTCCCCCCACGGTATTCGCGCCAGGACACATCTCTATATCCACTAACATGTGTGCCATTACTTCAATTCTGCAACATTTTGGTTCAAGAGCTAGCAACCAAAAGAAACGTGAATTTTTTAAAAAGGATCGGAAAAACGGGGGAGTGAAGAAAGTTACCGAACTATATGTTGCACAATATTTGTGCTCATGTTTTAATCTCGTGACGTATTTGGATCATTTTGGAGTTTTTCTTAGAAATTTTGGCTGGTTGTGCAAAGTGAAAGGAGATATGATGATTTCTATGCAGTAGTAGTGTAAACATATCTTCCGAACATTCAGGTTACCAGCATTGGTTTTTTTTATTCATTACAAATGTTTAGTTAGAATGGAATAGAAAAAATTTATTAAAGGAACACACACACACACACAGGCAGGGGCACACGTACACACAGGCAGGCTGGCACACACACACACATACACAGGCAGGCTGGCAGGGGATGTGTATGTGTGTTTCTTTAATAAATTTTTTTATTCCATTCTAACTAAATATTTGTAATGAATAAAAAAAAGCACTGCTGGTAACCCGAATGTTCGGAAGGTATGTTTACACTACTTGTATACGTGTTACTAAAAAGAAGAAGAAGAAGAAGGAAGAAGAAGAATAAGAAGAGTTAATAATCGTGAGAATGTCAAATTGTGTTGTGAAGTGCAGTACAAAGTTCGGGAATTTTAAAGTCGATTCTCTCGGAAACTATAACTTTCCGACAAATTTCGTTTTCATATTTGTGATTTGTGAGTGAAAAGGAACTAGTGTGCAAAGTTTAAAGAAAATCTGTGATTTTTCAGGGATGTAATCTTAATCCAAAATTAATTAATCAAATTAAAAATGAACAATTCATCTATTCTGTAATATTCAACAAATGTCAGCTGATGCAGTGTGCAGTGTTTTTAAAACTCGCCTAAACTATTCAGTGAATGTGAATTGCCTCATGAACTCTAAATTTCAATGCAATGCAGTGCACTGCATGGCATTGTGTTTTAGGCTTTAGAATTTTTTCATTTTAGTTCATTATGGCTGTAGTTTTGAACACTCGATGGATTTTAGGGCCTTAGATGAGTGCGATTGGGTCAGCATGTGAAAAAGATATGATGATTGTTTTAAATTGGTGTAATGAAACATTACACTACGGAAGGGGTAAGATATCTTATGAATCACACTATAACTTCTAAAAAATATATTCTCGTAAGATGTCTCTCATCTTAGGTTTAAAAATTTTGCACGAAAGTGTTTTGGCAGAAAATAGTTCAAATTTCAAAAAACCTAGGAAATAATTTCAAATTTTTATTTTTTCATTTTTTTTTTAAGTCTATCAGAACTGCCACGATTGACCAGATCATTACTGTTGTGGACATAGCTTTTTTAAGTTACTATAATTTTCAAATTTGTCAGGAATCATGGCAATAAGTAGCCAAGTGGAGACCCAGGCCACTTTAGGGTATGGGACTCTCCAACAGAAATTATACTCTAAATAACTTTGGGTTACAGGAATAATAACGTAAAATACAATTGCAAACACAGCTCGGGAACACCAATTGCAAGTTCGAACGCGAGTAAACTGATTTTCCGTCTTGAGAAGAATGATAACGTTAACTGGCGCTATAGGGAATCTCCGTCCGAATGTTCCGATCGTGCGAGTTAGTTTACTTGTTTTGTAATAAAATTATGTATTAACCAGGCAGAGTGTATCATGTTAACATGAACCAATTTCTCTCATAACCAAATAGAGTTTGGCTACTGAAAGTAGATCATGAAAAAATGGTGGAAAACTACTAGGGCTGCAAACTATACAATGACAATGACCTTTTTATACGAGTATGAGTTACTTTGTATGATAATTTATTGCCATTAGAATTTCGAATAAATCCCATGATCTACTTTCAGTAGTCAAAATCTAAGAGCTAGACAACTTTTAATAGGTTGTTTTACTAGTTGAAAAATTGATCTTCAGTTGGACTGCTATAGCAGAGCCAGGGCCAGCAGGTCAATAGGTAAAGATGGCACTGGCAGGAATGGCAACTGGTCATTGCCGTCTTTCGTTATGTTCAAGAATGAGTTTTTCCTCTTCAAATGTGCTGACTGATTTCATATGTCCAAAATGTATGTAATCCTTGACGAAATCGAAACCTTGCTTTTCAAGTGCATAGTGGCTGTGCGCAGTATGGTTATCTCTGATCGCTTACCATAGAAGTTCGATAATAGAGTCACCCAATTGCCTATACAAATACCTTATATCAAAAGCAAGTGTGAATCATATGGTAGCAACATTTTTCATTGCAATTTTCAAATTTGGTGATTATTCCCCTTGTAGCAATAAGACGCTGGATAAACCACGTAAAACTTATATGTGGACAATTTCTCGTCTGTGAAATAATTTCTATAATGCATTGAAAATGCAGAACAATTTTTACTTCCGACTTTATAATTGTTACAAAAGAATAATAAGACCTAATGGAAGGAAGAACACTAAAAGACAACACAACTACACAACCACAGCCGCTCAATATTCGCATTGTCTGCAGAATATTTTACGTATGTTTCTCCCGCTGCGCAGTCCGCGTACCATACATAAACAGAGGCGTATTTCATGTGCAAGTAACACTGCGACGGCATTCGTCGAATATATTATACACTAAAAAACTCAGTCACTGAACTGATATCGTGTGACATTGAATTTTTATTTTCATTGGGGGTCAAAAACAAAACGTAACTGAGCGATGAATGTACTGCCACATTCAAATAGTACTTAGTGTGTCTCTGTGGTACCGAGCTCTGAAATTGGAGGTAATACAGAAATTTTGGTTGAGAGGAAGGACTAAAGACCGAAATACAATTATGTCGACACAACAATTACGACGCGACGACACTGCCGTCGTAAATGTCGCCTATAACCCAATGCCATCGACATTCTTATGTTCGTTAACATATCAATATATGTAGGTGCTGAAATTATTTATTGAAGATTTTTAACAAAATGGGAAAGATAAGGTGTAACAAACATGGCCTTGAGGAGCTACATTTCATTACTCGATCAACTCTAGTGGTAGCCGAAGCAAACCATGTCAAAGAAACCTAATAACAAGCATATAGACATGTAACAAGATAGAACACGGGCGAGATTTCCAACTGTTTTACAC
Organism: Dioctria linearis; assembly: GCA_963930735.1. Classification (NCBI taxonomy): domain Eukaryota; kingdom Metazoa; phylum Arthropoda; class Insecta; order Diptera; family Asilidae; genus Dioctria; species Dioctria linearis. The sequence goes on along the minus strand of OZ005743.1, from coordinate 84,401,542 downwards.
ATTTAAAATATACACGGCGCGAAAAGGAAAGAACGAAGAAAAAATAACAAGAACATCAAACTCATTTTAAAACTTTTATGAATAAAGATAAAAAATGTGAAAGTGCAGATTACTTGCAACGAAACAGAATGGATGAGTTTTCAGATTTTACTCATAAAATGTTCCCGCGCTTTTGTGAAAACAGATTTTATCCCAATGTTTTCTGAAATCCTAAGGTTTGTTGCTGTAATGTACTATGATATTTGAACAACACGTGATTGTGTACATCGCTTTGCTCTAAAGAGGTTAAGTGGGAGAAACTCATGCTGAATTCTCTGATATTTTCTGGAAATATGAGAATTTTATTTAAGAGGAATTTTACATCGCCTTTCAGCACCTTGACCAAAGCCAAATTTATCTTTTTCTTAAAAAAGTGAGGTAATGTAATAATGAAGTACATTATTATGCATAGATTGATAGGATTTTGAGAGATTTTATAAGATTTTGTCGTTCGGGTAATCCTATGTTCTCGCGATTTTTGATTTTAACTCGTTGTCTCAATGGCACTACAATAATGCATTGCATAGCCAAGTTCTTTTCACCCATTCGTCCAAAAGACGAAGTATATGACATTATGTACTTGTTTCTTTCTAAAAACACCGAAAATTTCCAATTTTGTTCTTCCATGTCTACTATCTTCTTATTAGGTTATCTTTGGCCATGTGCCGTGGAGCGTAAAAAATATCATGACACATAATGAGTGTTCTTTTGTAAGGGGCTTTGTCTGTGTAGCAGCATGAATTCGACTATGGAAATAGATATACATATATAGATTTACAGCGAGCTCAATGTGTGATCTTCTCTTAATAATGAAAATGAAATCGTACCCTGCACAAGAGACACGAAGCGATTACTTTACTTACTAACATACAGACCTAGTCACGCATTTTCCAGACTCAGTTCACCACACCCGGCCGGTCGAGGGAAATCTGGTTATCAGCCGGGGACCTATTTGTTTCTTTTATTTTGAGCTGATAAAGCACATTAAAGCGAAGTAATTTAATGAAAATGGCTAAAAGAGTTATCTAGACGTCCGAGGGACCATGAAAAAATTATGCGCTGTTGTTCGCTGGTGCGTGCAGTGCATTCAACTTTTTGTATCGCCAGACGTTTCATTTGAACAGCGCACAGAACATTGAATTAACCCATTTGAATGCGTGCGGGTGAGGGAAGCAGAGAACCGCAAAATAATTAACAAAATTTATAACGAAAATTAAGGAAAGTGGTATACTCTAGGCAGATGGATCACATTATGATAATTTTCGCGAATATACATACATATGTATAGGTACATAATTAGCGAAATATTGCAGTAACTACCTCGTGAGCTACTAGTATTTTTTACAATTCAAATGTTCCTTTACTAGATCACGTTACTTTCTCTCTAATACTCGCGTATAATTTAGTTTTAAATGCATTATAGCAAATGTTGTTAATTAGGTGATTCCTTCAAATTATAACTAACGATGGATTTTTAAACTTCAGGCTGGAAGTGATTTATTTATTTCCCACATATTACTGTAAGAATTAGTTTAAGATCAACTTCTAGAGGTATATTGTAACCCATTTCGATCAAGTTTGATTTAATAGTATAAAAGAATGTGAACGTGTAGAAATTAAGACAGAAGTCAAAGAATTGTGATGACATGATCATAAAATATAAGTACACTTACCGCCTCAAATAATTATCGTGTTTTTTTTTTGGCAGTATTGGCTACAGTTTCCCCTGTATTTTCAGTGATAATTTAGTGCTATTGTAAAATTGAAAATCTGTTCGAATTAAGTTCTCTCACGTGTCTAATTTTTTAGTGTTCACATGTCATGTTATCGAATGTAAGATTTTGTTTATTTCTTTGATTTTCTTCAGTTTTACCATCTAGCTAGGTGACAGCAATATTTGTGACGATTATCGAATAAAACTCAGATGTCCCTTGTAGACACCTAATTGTACAGATTACGGTCTGCCAAATTCCTGTAGAACGAAATTGTCTACAGCTAAAGTTGCTCCATGAATAGGTAATGTTTACATTAAATTATGAATTCTTTTCTCATGAATTATTTCTTCAGTTTAATTAAATCAACATTTTTCTTTAATCTTGTATATTATCTATGTTTCATACAGGAGCGATCGGGGCGGTGCTCCCTTCTAGAGCACTAATAAAATCGAAATTTATGCTCTAAAGATGTGTACTGTAATTAAATGAAAAAAGTGGTATAAAAAAATCTTTTTAAAAAAGACTGCTTCAAAATCCGCACTAAGAAATAGAGAATAATTCCTCTGTTCACTTAATGAGAACAACACAAAAGTTTTTGTAGAGTTTCCCTTCATTTTGCATATAATTAATTTTTGAAATTATATTATATGTGTACATCACATTTAATATTTTCTAGGTACACAAAGGAAGCAAAATCTGGACAGCAAGCCATATTTATTACAATAATTAAGTATTTTGATAAAAATTAGGAGCTCCAAATATCAATTTCGGGAAATTGTTATTCACTGAGTGTTAAAATTTGAACTGCCCAGATCTTTGTGTACCTTGAAAATTTTAAAATTTATACGCAAGTGTAATATAATTCAAAGTTTAATTAAATTCAAAATAAAGAGAAATTCTAGAGAACTTTGGTAATGTACTCATTAAGTGAAGAGAAAAATTATTTTCTATTGTTTACTGCATATTTTGAAGTATTTTTTTTATTTTGTAGTCTACAATTATTCTCAAAAAGTTTAAAACTATATCATTAAGGAATTTTCAGTATAAGAAAAGGTGTATTCTTTTGTGATGAAAGCTTAATATAGCCAGGGTATTTTGATGAAAAGTAGTAGGTATGTTGAGAAAAGAAACTTATCATAGCCGAGGTAATTTAAATCAGATTCAGTTTTTCTGCAAATATTTAATTTAACCGAACCCTACCAAATTAGCGCTCCTCAAAAATTTCTTTAACGAATCGATTTGAAAAAAAATTATTGGAAAAAAAATTTAAAAACTTTGCCTTTAATTTGTAACAAATTGCAGCCCAGCCCAGGAACTTATGGTGTTTGAACGAAAAACACTAGCAGTAAGACAAAGCAAGAAGTGTATAATGTCGGCCACTAACCGATCCGCTATCCTCGCATGCAAGTCGTACTTCATGGCTTGTGTATTCCGGGGGTTACGACCAGCGTTGCCATACATACGGTAATTACCGTAGTTTCAAGGTAATTATACAAGAAATCTAGCCTACGGTTGAAGGAAATTACCTTGTATGACACCTACGGTAATTTAAGAATAAAACATTAAAGCAAAGAAACTCATTCAATTTCCAACGTTAAGAATTTTAGTGAAGAGTGGGGCATCTAGTGGTCGATAGAGAATTACAGATAGAGAAAAGTAGTTTTTAAGACTGCACCAACTATCTAGTGATTGCGAAAATGCTTCCTTGTTATAATATCAGATGGCTTCATTTGTACCATTTTGAACAATTTTTGCTCACGCTCAGTCGATAACTCTGTAACTGAAGTATTGACAAGGGGTTCAAGGGATAAACCGTAAGAGCATAGACACAAACTCATTACATACAAAGGCTTGGAGTAGAACAATGCCTCGTTAGAATATAAAATCGACGATGCCTCGACATGATGTAGCGAAGACTCCAATTTCTTCTTAGAAATTTACTAGAATTTTTTTCCTTAGAATTGCTATGCATTATTGGAGCCCGAGGACGGGTGCTTGGGTTGGGCAACTAACAATTTTTATGAGCGTGGATGCGTAGATGAGCAATAAACATTCATTTCTTCTTAGAAATTTACAGAAAATGTTTCGGCAGAATTTTTATGCAGTCTTGTGGCTTCCCTACATCAGGTCGAGGGATTATTGATTATATTGGAGCGAGGCATTGCTGGCTTACCCTTTGATTACGTCTTCAGTATTGCGCCTCTGCAATACAATAAGTAACTAAGTCAAACTTCGTCTCGCAATCACTACACTAGATAGTTCTATACACAAGGACTGCACTCTAGGGGGGATGTGTTAGAATCTTAGAATTGAAGAATTCTTTTTACTGCCTATACCTAGTGTTGGTTAAGGTTTTTCACAGAAAACTTGGAATGATTCAGGAGTTTTCTCGAAATTGAAATTATGTTCACAAAAGATCTGGAGCAAATGATTCAGCTCAACAATCTTTCATGGTTATCTTGTGAAGTAGGACGTGGACGTATTTTAATAAAGGATTGTGCTAAGAGTTTTGTCGCTAAATTCGATTTGAAAGGTATTTTGAGGTATTCATAGAAAATTGGAGCGTACTACAAGTGTTTTTTAGTAACCAATGGCTCGTAGAGCATATATCAGTTGCCCAGGAAATTTTTGAAAAATTATCGGATCCATTTACGAAACTATACTTCCTATTTCTGAACTGGATTCTGCCCAAATTCAATGCAAAAGTTGTCATAACAGATGTACATGCGAAAATGTCAACAACGTTTTTAAAAATATCTCAACAATATATGAAATATTCTTATATTCATACGACAGAAGTTGGAAATATAGATCCTAATTTAGAAGAAATGTTTTTGCCTCTTGATAAAATATATCTTTCTAATGTTTTGAAAGATCAATTTGAAATGAAAGCTGTCGAATTCAAAATTCAGTGCCTTAAATTTTACAGAATAAGTTGTACAGAAATTAAAAACCGATTTGATTTTGATGACTTATAAGGGACGCGTATCCTTCCCTATATAATATATACAAACATTGCCTCAACATTTGCATGAATATTGATGCCCAAGAATTAGACAATGAGTGGCGTAAGCTGCCATCATTCCCATTACCCCAAGAGCTGAAACAAGTAAGCTTACCCATTGATGTATTTTACTTTAAATTAAGTCAAATAATTTACAATGACAACCGTCACGAATTTAAGAATCTCTGCGAGTTCGCTTTAAATTTATTTTCACTACCCCACTCGAATGCAGATTGTGAACGTATATTTTCTAAAATATTTCTCTTAAAAACGAAATTTCGAAATAAATTAAATACTAATATTATAAATGGAGCTGGTTTAGCTTCTGAAAGTTCAGTGGATGCGTTGATTTTGAGCCAACTGATCTCATGTACAAGAAAATTAAGACTAATATTTATAGTGATTGCGAAGATTTTAAAAAAGTTTTTTCAATAAATGAACAAAATAATTAGAATATACAAAAGCAAGTTTTCTCCTAGTATAGAGTAAATAATCCATAAAAATGTACTTAAAAAACTGAATTTGTGTCATGTATATTTCTACTTCTGCATCCACTTAAGTGTTTCTTCATAATTTATTCAAAATAAAAAATGTTTCTTTCGGTTATATGATATTTTATTACTCCTACAGTAAAAAAGTTCGAAACAAGGTAATTTTTTAGCAAACCTATGGTAGAGTCACAAATAATTTCTGGCAACGCTGGCGACTGACCGATTTTCTATTTTAAGTGACACCAAATTTTAAGAAGCTAATGGGATCATAAATTAGAAGAACTCCGGCGGTGTCTGAGTCCGGATTCACTAGCACGGAGAGTTGTGGAGATGAGAGTTCTTTTTGCACTTACCTCTCTACTTGGAATTCTGTAACTCGGGGAATTCGTATTGAGATTTTGAGAATTACCAAACTCTCTATTCCATTCGACAAATCCTTTGGTCTTGGCGGTTTTAGTTTTGAAGAAATAAGAAGAATTTTTCTCAACTGACAGTATTGTATTTTGTGAAGGTATCTAGATACCTAGGATTTTTAAATTAAATTATGGATTCATCGCATATCCCACTGACTGCCTGATTTTCGATTTCATATGGGTCAACTTTTGTTGGCAGGGTGTGACAATTATCTTAATTTCAAGTTTTACTTTCGCTTTAATATTAATATTAAAAGTTCAACAAATTAACGATGCATTCGAAATTATTTCTATTTTTGGAAGCTTGATTTTTAAAGAAATAAAATTAATCAATTTTTTTGCCGGTCCCTAAAAGTAGGTATGGGGGATAGAGAAAGGATTACAAATATTGTATTGCCGTCTATTTCTATTCTATATATTCATTTGGAAAACCACTGAACTGAAACTGGACTATAGTGGATTTTATATAGAACTTATTATTTCTATTTCAGCGGAATAAAGTAGTTAAACCAAAAAGAGACAACTATAGAAAAGTGATCCCATAATAATGTCAAATAATGTAAGCAATTTCAGTAGTATCAGTAGTCGATTTTATATATTTCAGTGGCATATCCTCGTTATATTTACAAAAACAAATTATGGAAATCCATGCAATACTTACAGAAAAATATTGCTTCTGGTGTCTCAAGGTACCCGCCAAAAATTTTAAATGACACGAAAATGGTCAATTTTCTAGTACAGAAAAGATGCTATAAAAATTTTAAATATTAAGGTTAAAGCTTGTATGTAGGATGAGATTGCATCTACATTTTGCCCCCTAATTAGATATGTAATTAGTTTTTTAATCCGATAAATAGTTTTAGAGATAACTGTGAAGAAACTGAATCAGTCCTTCTTATGTTAAAGAAATGGCCGTCTTTTGGTACAAAAATGATATCTTTTCAACTAATCATTATGAAGAACTTGTAGGTCATGGAAATTCACGTTCCCTGAGAAAAATGTTCATAACAGAGTACTAATGGATGCGAAACAAAGAACGGAAGAAATATATGCAAAATATAGGAACTGGGGTGTGTACGACCCAAGTGCAAAAAATTCGTCTTTCGGCGGTAAAATATCAATTATGAAGCTAAAATGATCAAAAACAAACTACACCACTAGATTACCTGGTCCTCCCTTTAATTTGATACAAAACGTGACTCAATTTGGACAACCCCCAATGAGGGGTGGTACGACTCCCATCCCCAAAAGCCCATCCTACAGAAATTGTTCACCTACATTTTTGTATTCTAGACCTTAAATCCGTAGGGACAAACTCCAATGCTCTTCAACCTTACCACACAATATTTTTTGTTTTTTTTCTTATGATGATGCCAAGGCCCAGGGGATACTCTGTGATGCCGTAGCACAGTCGTTGAAGGAATGAAGAAGGGGTAATGAATTGGATATCAATGGGTTGAGTCAAGGTGGTAACGGCGTGCATTACGCTCGAACGTTTGCAGCCCTTGGCTAAGGGGGAAAACAGATGATGGGAAACTTTTCCACATGCGTGCTGTCCTACCTATGAAGGATTCGCGGAATTTCACGGTACGGCCAAATTTTACGGATGTGAGGGGGAGCTTGGGTTGCAGCTGGTGTGGTACGTATAGGTATAATTCTACAAGGGATCAGGCTAGAGATTTCGGTAGAGCAATAGCAATGGAAATAGCGATAAAAGAGATATAGACAACCGACATTACGCCGGTGCTCTAGCAAATTAATAGTTGCTATTGAAATGTCATCGCCAATAAGCGGGAAGGCCTCCTTTGGACTTGGTCTAACGCGGATTGTGAGATCTAGTCTCGAACGTAAGGAAGGGAGTGCCGGTTTTGATGAACAACTCAGTTTTAAAATTCAATATATAAAATTTTTATTTAAAACTTAAATATGCTTAACCTAAATATCACAATAATTCAACAATTCAATGGTCTAAAACTACCCTACAAACTAATATCAAATTCAATATTAAAACTTCAAAATAAAAATAAATTCACTAATTCAGAGCAACTCCGCAGTTCGCCACCCTTGATTTATTTATTCTGAAAAAGAAGAAGAAGCAAAATGTCAATCTTCTATGGAGAAATTAAAATTTTCTGAAATAAATTTCAAAGGGGTGTTACGTCTAAGCACGCGGAAGTAAAAAACTTCTAGAGAATTCTACACACGGAAGTAAAAAACTTCTAGAGAATTCTAGCACTCAGGTTATCCCTGATCAGAATTATCTTCTGTGTAATGGGAAAGGAAATTCAGGTTATCCCTGACCAGAATTATCTTCTGTAATATGTGACAGGAAATTCAGGTTATCCCTGACCAGAATTATCTTCTATGTACTGTGAAAGGAAATTCAGGTTATCCCTGACCAGAATTATCTTCTGTGTAATATGAAAGGAATTTCAGCTCTGATGCAGATCAACTCTGCCAAAAGAATGGTGCCATCTACTGAATTTCATCGGCTTTATATAGCCGCTGTAACGAGTTACGAATTCTTGCCTCTTGGTGTTGCCCTAGCAACGATTGATGCGATGTCTGAATGTACCACAGACAGCTAGCTGACGTAATGTCATTTGTTGTCATCACAAATGTAAATATTAAGAGGTAAGTATGCTTTGCTGCATTTTTATATTGATTTATTTATTTTGATTGTTTATTAGTCTTCTTTATATTTTTAGAGACTATATAAAATTCGACATCTCACAGCTGCAACATTCGGCTGTCACTAGAATTTGTGGGGTTTTTGTGGTTTATCACAAGATATTTTAATGCCGTGGGTGAACCCGTGAACCACACTGTCAGCAGCAAATCGTTGATTGGATCAACAGGAAGCTTTAGATAAGTATTATGTAATTTAATCATTTGAATCTAGATACTTTGTGTTCCTTTTTTTGTATATTTTAGGTAGATTGAGCTGGGAGTACATCGAGGGATTTGTTACATAAAAACTGACAGTAGAATTCATCATGGGATGTCCACATATTTGTGTGAGGACTGAACACGGATAATGCAGTACCACCAGCCCCTGTCCAAATATGGGAATTATATTCTAATCTAGGCCTGATATGAGACTTGTAAATTTACGCCAAGTGTTATGGAGTAAAATATTTCTTGCGGCTTTTCAAGAAGCCCAGGCATTTCATCGCGTTTTTGACAATACCAAAAATATTATCCAGCCAACTAAGATTGTTGGATATCTCAATGGTTAAGATGTGGTGAATTCGAGATATGGAAAATGGGTTGAGCGGGTGCTGGAGTAGTTTGAGTGATAGCAGTCAACAGTGCGTCTTGGAAGCATTAAATAAGACCTGATTCGCTCTCTCCCAAGCGAGTATTGTTGTAAGGTCATAGTTTAATGAACTGAACGTGTGCTTGGTTTGTCCGCTATAGCATTTCTATGGGAAGCAGCTATAGGGTCCAACGAGTACACGAATTCAAGGATGCTGTTGTCTGCAAAACTGTGAACAGGATTGCAGTTTTTTTCGTCAGTCTCATAGTTTCTGGAAAATAATTTTTTTTTTGTTTATTTGTAAGACATAGCTAATTAATAAGACCAACTCTTATAAATCTACTCTTACATTCGTCTCTTTGAATATTAGTCAGTTATCATAAGCACAATTGGATTAGATTTAAATAAACTTAAAGTCGGGCGATCGACTGTTCCTTGATAAACTTCTGGTAGGGAACCCTGATTGATTGAGCACGATTCGCTCCTAACCGAGTTATTTTTCAGTATATAATATACGGGATCTTTCAGATAAGGATGGCATCCTTGCGAGCTCGAGACACGAAGAAAATTGTACCGACAAATTTCAATCCTCCTAACAGTTTTCGAGGAATTCGACTTAAAAAATATTCCACCTTCAAAATGCAGGGTCTTGCATTTTTATTTATATCTTTAAAACTACGCAACGTCGGACAGAGATCTAACTCGTATGTTAAAGCACTTTAAATTGAGGTAGTTTTGAAGACTTTACATAGGATATCACAACTTAAATTCAGACTTTTTCCACGAAATTTCACATCATTTTCCGTTCAAGAAGCCAATTGCAAAATTCCCGCAGCTTTTCTAAATCAGCTGGAAGCTATTCTTGAACAGGAGTAAAATGATATGGTCTTGGTTTTTTATCCTTCAATAACCTCCATACAGACCGTACCGGTACTAAGAGCAATCCGGCTAATACTGATTTCAGAATTTTCTGTATGAGTTCGATTACCCGGTCTCTCATATTTTGAACAAAGCTAGTTCCTTCTCTTGCTCTACGATATGCCGCATCAAAAGCTCTTCGACCCAGTAATCTTCTGAATGCGAATCTTTCCTGATAAGCAACCTGCCACGGCATTTTCATCGGATAAACCAGCAGTCTAAAATATCTGCATATTTCTCTTGGAAAATGAAGCCATCTTTGAATAAAAATACTTGCAGATATTAAAAATATTAGTTATTTTTCCGCTTAGAGAGAACTAGGATTTTGAGATCAAAATCCTAAAGAAATAATACCAAAAGCATACCTGTTCGTTCTAGTAAGTGAAAAATTCAGTTGTATTGTGACCTTGCTATTTTAAATACCAAAACTTTTGCAGTAGTTTATTTTATCAGTAAGGTAAGGGGAGTATTTGAATAAAATTTCATAAGCACATCTGTACAAATGTGTTACCTGTATCGGGAATTGTTTGATATTTACACAAAATTCTATGAACTGTTTAATTGTTAAGTGATTGGTAAATTTAGAATATTAATACACTTTGAGGTTCAAGCAGTCTGCCTACCTAGCTTTAAATAATACGTAGCATTTTCAAACCATTTTCGCCAACAGCCATACAATTTTAAGAAAAAATGCAGAGTAAGATAGGGCATTGTCTTGCAATACAAATCTCTACCTGATTGTTCAGTAGTTAATTGCAAGACGTAAATAAAGATTTTTAAAGCATTTTAAAATTCTGGTGACCTAGCTACTAAATAACATGTACAACATATACAATAATTCATTTTTGTGAGTAGTCATAAAATTTTAGATAAACATGGAAAGTAAATCATACACAAAGATAAAGGGATGAAACAACAAGTGAAACCCTAGATAAATGCACGTATGAAATTTCGTATGGTCACCCATTTGAGCAATTTTGATTTTTTGCATTGGTTTCTCGCATATATTTCTAGAACGGCTCGTCGGACAGAAAAAATGATTTAAACCAATTTTATAGGATTTCTTATTCTGAAGAAGTTTTTAGTACAATAAAAATGGCTAGGACTGATCGTTTTCAAAGTATATGTAAAAAACCAAAATTATTATATGGCAACACCATTTACACGATTTAGCTCCTTTTTGAAACTTTATTTACTATTAGTATGAAAACACAGTGTACCAAATTTCAGCTTTCTATGTTGACGTGTTCTCAGGTAGTGTCCAAATATATCGTGGAAAACGAAATTTTTGTATGGCAACACCACGAAGGAGTTGCCCGATTTATCTCATTTTCGAACTTAATTTTACTTTTTTTTTTTAATGTCCGTGTACAAAATTTCAGCTTTCTAGGTGAATGCGTTCTCGAGTTATCGTGCGCACAGACAGACAGACGGACGGACGGACGGACGGACGGACATGCAAAAATCAAAATAACTTTTGATATTATGCGTGTCCAATTCATTTTGCTCTACCATGATTATTTCGAGGTGTTACAAACGGAATGACAAACTTAGTATGCCCCTATAAATTTCATCTAGGGTATAAAAAGGAATTTAAACAAGTAAAAAAGCTAGAATTGGTCAAACACCAATTCTTATGATATCCTACCTAGATAAATGCCCGTATGAACGTATATTCACCCATCTGTGCAAGTTTTATTCTTGAAGTGATTTTCCGCATATACTTACATATTTCTAGAAAGTTCCGCGGACAGAAAAAATGATTATAACCTATCTTATAAAATTTCATATTCTGAAAAAGTTCTTAGTACCTACCTACAATCAAAATGCACAGAATTCTTAAAAAACCAGAAACATTTATATAGCAACACCAAGAACGGATTACCCGGTTTACTCCATTTTTGAAATTTTATTTGCTGTTGCTATGAAAACACTTTGTGTAAAATTTTTGCTCTCTACGTCGACGCGTTCTCAGGCAGTGTCCAAATATATAGTGGAAAACGAAAGTTTTGTATGGCAACCCCAAGAATGAGTTGCCCGATTTGTCTCATTTTCGAACTAATTTTACTTTTTTTAAAGTCCGTGTATAAAATTTCAGCTCTCTAAGCATACGTGATCTCGAGTTATCGGGCGCACAGATAGACTGACAGACAGATGAACGGACAGACGGACATGCAAAACTCAAAATAACTTTTAAATTATGCCTGAGGGTCCAATCTTTTTTGCTCTACCATCATTATTTCGAAGTGTTACAAACGGAATTGCAAACCTAGTATACCCTTTAGATTTCATCTAGGGTATAAAAAGACCAAATTGTGCTTTATTTAAGGTAATAAAATAAAAGCAAATTGTAAGAGAAATTTCCGAGATATTTGACTTTCCGCACAAAAAAGGGAAATTTCATGAAAAAAGTCTGAATTTAAGTTTTGATATCTCGGCAACTATCTCATGTAAAGTCTTCAAAACTAGGGTAAACTACCCATTTCTTCTACTCCGTTTAGAGAAGCAGAGGAAGGTAAAAGAGACAAAAAGGCGCGGAGCAAAAACTAAAAGAAGAACGAAAAATAAAAAGAGAAAATAACAAAGAAAGGAAAGAGGAAATCAAAAAAACCCGGGCGAAAAATAAAATGCAGCGGAATGAAAAAGCTAGACTCCTTTTAAAACAAAGGCAAGAAAAAAAAACAAAAAACAAAAGAGACCGTGAGAAATACAACTAAATTAAAGTGTTCAAGAGTTTCAAACGAAAAAACAAATGCTTCTACACAGTGAGCAAAAAGAATTTTCAATAAAAATAAACAATATGACCTGAGAAAACCTAATGCCGTTATGCTGTTACCAACTGTGGCGGAGTAATTAATCAAGCTGTTATTCTCTTTTCTTCTTATTTTTATTGTTTTTTTTTTTTTTTTTTTTTTTTGAAAGTCCTGTTTTTGTTTTGTTTATTTACACACATAGATAGATCTACTATAGTTTTATTTTATTACCCGTTTTGTTTTATTTGTATGATAGGTATGTAAATTTACTTGGCTTAAATACCTACCTATTTCGTTTTAAAATTGTGTTTCTTTACTCCAAGAATTGGTTTTGCTTCAAATATCCGGGCTCGAAATAGGAGGATTTGCACGGCTCGAAACTAGCCAAAAGGGGGCTCGTATCTGGATGATAGCGCATATTTTAGTTAATTTCTTATTATAACAATTCTACTAATATAAATTACTGTTGTTCGATCAAAAACAATACCTTATTTCACAACCTATCTTAAATAACTTACTTACTTAATAACAGAAGAATACACTAATTGCAATAAATCACAGAAAAGTAAAAAGCTCTTAAGGGGGCTCGAAATTGGGTGGTTTACCCTACCTCAATTTAAAATGCTTTAAAATGTGTGTTAGATCTCTATCTGACATTGCTTAGTTTTTAAGATATAACCCTGCAGATTGAAGATGGAATATCGTTTTAAGTCGAATTCCTCGAATATCGTTAGGAGGTTTGAAATTTGTCCGTACAATTTTCTTCGTTTCTCGAGCTCCCCTATCACCTCCTGCACGGATGAAACACCCTGTATATGGACAGTCTGTAAAAGACTCGACGAGCTGGAACTTGAAGCATGGCCTAATATCTCAAATAGGATTCTTCATAATAGAATAATTGTCCGACATGTTAATTTTCAATAAACTTTTCAGAAATGCGAGTGTTTTGTCTGTCAACACCTCTTTCATCCCAGTGTTCGAAAATACCGTCATTCAAAAAGTAGACCACATGAAAAGCATCAGCACGATGATTGAAGGATATCTTCCAGATGATTCGAAAACAATTCAACAAGAAGTCCTCCATTTGGAGCACATTCGTTCCCGAAGGACATGACGTCTGCAATAAGGAGATGATAATCTTCCACGATAAACTTTATTGTCCCCGAAATATGATGCGCGAATCATCTGCGCATCATCTTGCATGCTGGGGTCAGTTTAATAGAGAGAAAGAACAAAATCTCTTCATGTACTTCTTACATCATACAGGGTGCTTCCGCCTAGGAGGTCAATAGAGCAGGACATAATAGTACTCACCTAGGCAAACAAAAAATTGTATGGAATGGTGGGGGGGGGCGCATGTCTACGGTTTAAGAGTTACAGGGTGATTAAGGAAAAAAGCTAGTTTTTCAGAAAATACCCTGTGTCTCAAAAAATACAGGGCATACGGTCACCGCTAAGAGTATTATATGCGGAGCTTCGTGGTCTTTCCAACGACTGCTCAACTAGCTCGGTACTCCTCTTATATCAAAAGTCTAAACTAAAAGTTTCGGATTTTCTTATGATTGCAGAACTTCGTGGTCTTTCCAACGACTGCTCAACTAGCTCGGTACTCCTCTTATATCAAAACTCTAAACTAAAAATTTCGGATTTTCTTATGTTTTTTTGCAAAAAGGTCATTAACATAACTTTTTTTAAAAAAAAAACTGTAAAGGGTAGACTCTCCTCTTTAATTTGACCGATGACACTCTATCTGCTATCCGTATGCGTTAAAGAGCTATTAGCTGACAACCTTTTAGGTCATTCCGAAATTAGCCGATATTTTTCTTATCATGACGTGTTTGCAGTCACCAAGGGAACAAATTATCTTTGAAAATAGGTTTCAGAATAGATTTGAGAATAGGTTAAGAGCTAACACTATAACTCACTATAACTGTTACAGATAGCACATAGGAGGACAGTCCACAGTTTACAGTTTTTATAAAAAAAGTTATCTGAATGACCTTTTGCAAAAAAAAATAGTGGTCGAATTAAGAAAAAGGTAAGAAAATCCGAAATTTTTAGATTAGATAACCGTAACCCTTGTGAGGAGGGGTACGGGGCTGGATGAGCAGTAGTTGTAAATGCCATGGAATTCTGCATACAATGAGCTTTTAACTGTGACCGTACGCCCTGTGAAAAACCAGTTTTTTTCTTAATCACCCTGATATCCTATACGGTTGATATAGCCCCCCCCCCCCCCTGATATAGATAATAGCCACACTGCTATGCTTACTGAATGCCTTCTGTTATGTCGACGTTAGTGTTCACGTGACTTATCGACAATATGATGTAGAAGAAATCTTAGAATTGGTAGTTCAATACCTTCAGCGACAGACTCCACAGAATGCGACGGAGCTTCCCGTTGTAGGTATATTTCTCTATCGATGGTCTAAATATAAAGTATATCAACTCTTCGAAGCCATACCTATTTTCAGACTAAAATCTAAAAAATTGTTAAATGTAATGGAATGAAAATATACGAAATGCCCGCTCTCTAAGTGTGCGCCTCTTCGTTGTAAGTGACAAATAAGTTTACATTAATTTGCAAACTTTTACAGAGTTCTTTTGTTCATTAATAGCAATCTAAACTGTAAAATCATACAATAATTTGTTAATCAACTTATGCAAGACTCGTATTCTTTACATATCAGGAATATGTTATTATTTAGTAAACTTCCCTATTTCCTCACCACAACCGCAATTGTAACACTTCCACCGTTTTTGGGGAAACTCATTATGTGCCAAGTTTTCCTATATGTTCTCTATATTTTTAACCAGCGCTATATACTTTCGTTTGAAAGCTTTCCATACTCTTGCAGAAAAATACTTAGAATACGGTTGAACTCGAGTAATCGTTTATATAAAGACATTTTTGAGTTGAGCGCATGCGCTAATATCCTTGCCCTTGGATTCCGCCCATGAAAGTGTATCTTTATCCTTCACCTTCGACAAGAACACACACTTACTCACCTCAGTGAAAGATGTTATAAATGTATTTTATGATATCCCCATAAATGTTCTCAACCTACCATTGAGTGAAAAGGTAAAGGGTACCTATGCATGTGTTCGTTCATGTACTTTCAACGTCATTCAAAAGCTTTATATTTAAGTCAACAAGGAAGTGCGATGTTCGCGGGTATGAGTTCGTTATTTTTACCCTCTCGAAGCTTGATGTGAAGTTGAAAAAAGATTCGGTTCATACGCTGAGGAAAAGTTTCCTGTAGAACAAAGGGTGAGAAAGTAACTGATAAAGTGTGACAAATTTCCGTCAACATAAATTCTCTGCAGGTATGTAGCATATCCATATGTAATGCCCAAAAAGTGGTTACATTTCAAAATTAGTATACTCGTATCTGTTCAGAAATACGATCTCCGAATAATTACTAAACTTATGCGGCTAGTAAAATCAAAGAATATACTTCAAAAACTTTACGTATACATTTGCTTAAATAAAATCTCTTAAGATGTTAGTCTAAGCTTATTCATGATTTAATAATGGATTTATGTATCACAAAGATCTCAGTCGAAAGTGCGAGATGAATGTAAATGTTTACGTTTTATAAATGCCAAGTGCTTAGAACAAGAATGTGGTCAAAAGTGCTTATGCCCTAGACACACAGCACTCTTAATGAAGAAATAACTAACGACTCATTAGTGTATAATGATTCATTATAAACTGCGGACACACAGCCATTTCTTTAATTAAGTTGTGCTGTCAAACTGGTTTTGATGAACTTATAACATTCAAGAAGCAATATGGATCGAATTAACGCGATAAACTTTGTTTTCATTTATTTTATTTTCAACTTAACAATTTCCAAATGAGAAACACATTTTATTTAAAAAAATATTAATAATTAAATTGTGATTTGCATTTCTTCTTCTTATTTTTCAAATCGGCAGATGCACAGCGCAGCTCCAGATTTACATCATATGCCAAATCTAGCACACTTTTCCTCATTATAGCTATAATGAAGGAGGAAAACACTTCATTAGTGTACTTCATTATCATCTGATTTTCGAGCTATAATGACATATACTATTTCACACACGGCATTTAAATGAATAGTTAGTACAAATGATTCATTAGTTCGTACTGTCTGTCTAGGGTATTACACATGGATTTCTTATCACATGAAATTGAAGAAATACTAATGGCGAAAGGAAAGAAATTATGGGCGAATATATTGTAAGATTATAGGGCCCATTCTTCTGGACATTCTGGAGAGTAAACTGCGAAAATAGAGAACTGTTGCAATATTCAGAACTTCTCTTTTGGACTAAGGCTGAGGATGCTTGGTTCAGTAACACATTCGGTAGTAG
Organism: Dioctria linearis; assembly: GCA_963930735.1. Taxonomy (NCBI): domain Eukaryota; kingdom Metazoa; phylum Arthropoda; class Insecta; order Diptera; family Asilidae; genus Dioctria; species Dioctria linearis. The sequence goes on along the minus strand of OZ005743.1, from coordinate 84,384,588 downwards.
CTAGGATGTTTTCTCAATACCATATTCAGATGTATGTATGTATTATGTTCCCGAACTACATAAAGGAAATTAAATCTATTCTGAAATTTATTTAAACTCATTCATTCCACAAAGCTTATTTTATGCAATAAAATTTTATATTTTAATTCCATTATGTTCATGTGAGATATTTTGCTGTTCGACTGAATCAAAACTTACACAGTTTTTCGGGCCTACTTTCAACACCATTCGAGCTGCACAAAGTGTATATTATTATTAATGTCGAAGAGTTTAAGAATACATCATGTTCAGGAAAAAATAATAGCTAAAAAGCTGAAGAAAATGGAATCAAAATTATGGTAGTTTCTGCAGGCGAGAATAATTCCACCGCCAAGGCCTTTAAAATCACTCTCTATAACTGTTTGAAAATTTACGCTATTCTCCTGATGCATAATTTCAGTCTTTTATTGCGCGTTGGTGATTTTTACTGATGCCTATTTGATTTATTTCGGATGTATGACACAAGGAGGTTCACTCCAATGGGGCGACTAGCAGAATTTAATAAGTTATCCTGAACCGTATCAAAAACATTTCAAATGAGTGAAGGCAAAGTTTTGGAAAGTTTGCATAATATGCGGTAAAAGATACCATCTGTACTTATATTTTTCAAAAAATTGCAGTACCTCGTGTCTGGCGAGAAACGGTCATTGAAATTTCTAGTAGGTTTTGGAAATGTTCAGTTTGATTACCTGGACCGCTGTAGTTGCGCATTATGCCACAATTACCCTAATATGTTTATTATTCTTTGGAACTTTATTTGTGTTCACTGGCTTCACGGCATTTATGACTATGGAGACCCCAGCACCGATAAGCGTTTCATGTGCAATAATAAAAAGCAATTGTACACATTCTTGAAATTGTAAAGATTGTAAAGACCCCATTATTATTTAGTTTTAAGTTATCGCAGCCTAAATAAAGTAATCATGTCTACATAGGATTCGGATAAGGACAATCGAAAGTCTAAATGTGCTTGATTGTAAATAATTCAGTAGCTGTTGATCTAACACAGCCTGACATATTCGCTATACGTGAAGTGACGGACTCGAATTGATCCCTTATATACGTTTACTTGATCCCGAATCAAATGTGAATTTAAATAGATCAATAAGTGACACATATTTTAGTGCTTTTATATATTTTTTTCATCGAAATGTCCTTGAATTTATTTTTTTTTTCGTAGCTATGCTGGTGTATATAGTGGCAATTGAAGCCGCGAGTGGTTCTGATTCTAACGAGTTAAATTTAATTGATATTTCGTCACCTGGCCTGGCACAAAATATTTGTAACGACTTTGAGTTGAAGTTTCGTGGAGTCAAGTGAACTGTGATTTTTAGTGCTATTTTTGCCATTAAGTCTAATGTCGTCATAGCATTCCAGCCATTATCGGTACACAAACTCATATCTTTAAGACGTGTATCATAAAATCCAATCTTCCGAGGGCCTCGAAACTTGCCCAAAAGTGATACTTATTAAAAAAGAAAGTCAGTGCAACTGCCTATCTGGCTACAGACCAATCAGCTTGCTCTGCTTCTATGGGAAACCTTTTGAAAAATTAAGTACTGATTCAGAAAAAAACGACCACTTATCCCCTCCCATTACTCACTCCACGGTAAACAAAATAGGGGTACGCTGGTAAGCTCGCCCTAGGCCTTGAGTGCAAAGTTCTGGTATAGTGAAAATGGAACAGCCAAAATATACGACGAAAAATAATTTTTCCCCTCATATGGAAATTTCGAATAGGTATGTCTCAAAGCTTAAAAGCCCGAAGACGACCATCCAAAATGTTCTCAGTAATTTTGGGGAATCTTGTAGTGTCCAGAAAAGTTCAGGTCAGGAAGAAAATTTAGTTCGGTTGACAAAAACTGGCCAAAGAAATGGTAGACAACATTAAACGAAATCCCAATATGTCGTTGAAAGATATTGCTGTTCTGGCTGGAACATCTTCTGCTACGGTCCATCGAATTAATTAAATAAGAGAAGGCCTACGAAGTTTTCATGTTCAGAAAACTTCGGACAGAACATCAGAAAAGAAACAAGTTGCCTAATCCAGGAGCCGGAGTTTGTATAAAATGTTTCTAGCGAAATTCGACTGTTCCATTATGGACAATGAAACGAACTTCAACCAGCTTCCAGGACAGGAGTTCTATGTGACAAAAAGAGGGGTTATATGCAGGTTCCAAGATTAAGAATCGTCGGTACACCAAAATTTTTTTTTTAAATAATTAATTTGGCAAGCAATATATACGTGCGACTCAAAATCTTCATTTAGAAACAATCAGAAATCAACTCTACTATAATTATCGCTAGTACTTTACTTCAAATTATTGCAATCCAAATACGTTCACTTCAGTGTCTGAGATAAGACTGGCTCCTGGCGTGACAAGCGCTGTATTTATTCTCTAAAAATTGTCCTAAAACCTAAATTCCATTCTAGAAACATCGATTCTCCGAACCTAAAATTATTTATGTTCGTACTTTATATATGTCGTCTATTGCGTGTAATACGATTCTCCGAAAGTTGATTATGTCCGTACTTAATTAGTCATTTCACGTAGGTATCCATTTCCAATAGATATCGCTTGTCCTTTTCTATTGCACGTTACCTCGGTTATTGTTCAGTCCACCGTTGTATCCATGTCCCCCAGATGCATTCTCTTGTTGGTATTTCCTGAAATACGTAAATACAGAAAGCACAAAGTATTAAGTCTAAAGAAAAATCATAAAACTTGACGCTTATCTAAGAAATCCAATCAAATTTAGCATCCTGGATCGTTCGCTTACAGCTAAAGATTCATCGATGGAACACAGCACTTCATGCTGCAAAAGCATCCATAAAAGGCGCTTTGAAGCCACACTTCATCTACAATCATAAAACATAACTAATAAATAAATAAAACAACAAAAGAAAGCAAAACTTAAATAAAGTACACATCCCTCTTGTCTATTTACTTTTCGTAATGTCATTTATTGACATTACCATAGTCAGCTATCTCCGCCGCAATCAAAAGTTAAGCCGTCGTTAGGGAAACACCTAGAGGCGAAACAGACATAACTGGTTACGGCGGCTATATAAAGCCGACGAGCGGCAGTAGAAAGTCATTCTTGGTTCAGAGCTCATCTGATTCGGAGAATAATCCGAGTAACAAGAATATCATTCCCAACCTCCAAAATAGAAGAATAATTCTATATTTCAGAGAATAATCTGAAAATCCCATCATTTCCCAATCTCCTGCCCACACCTAAGCAGAAGAATAATTCTGCCGCAGAGAATAATCTGCAATCTCCTGCCTACACCTAAGCAGAAGAATAATTCTGCCGCAGAGAATAATCTGTAATACAAAAGCATTTTGCTGCCAGTCAGCGTCAACGCAAAATAAATTTGCTCTTATACTTCGTTCTTGTAGAAACAAGCTACATACTTCCCTTCTGCTCACTTGCAGAACAGTCAGCGATAATCTGACGTAATTACTTTTGCATATTGAGGATTATACGCTGCACTTCGTGTTAGCATACGTGCTACACTTTCAGTGTAGACGCTGCTTGTGGCTACTACCCATTATCTAGCAGTTTACTGCAATCCTACGGATTTACACGTTGCATCATATATCTTATTAGATTTAAAGTTACCACAGACTAGTAATTCTTCTTCTTCTTCCTCTTTTGTTTTCAGGATTAACAGGGACCGAAGCAGACCATTTTTTTTGACTGAATTTTATATTGGTTTTAATTTGTTGAAGTTTTATTGAATTGTTTAATTATTAGTTTTAAGACCTTTGAATTGTGATAATAGTGTTAAGCATCCTTTTAATCTGAATTCTTTTAATAAAATTTTATATTTGAATTAATTAAGACTGAGTTGTCCTTTTTACCGGAACCCTCCTCCCACGATCGAGACTAGATCTCACAGTTATGAATAATGTAGATGATTAAGTTAGTTTAATTAAAATTATTTTATAACACATGAAAAAGGTTTTTCTTGTCGATTTTTGTCTGAATCAGGCCTTAGCATACCTTCAAATCAAACGTGTGTTAAGTACTAATGATCTCATAAATACCAGGCATGCGAATTTTGACAAAGGCATAGCTTTAAGGTAACCTTCCTTCATTTCAAACAAATTTGTCATAACGGAACTTTCAAATTTCTCACAGACTATATTTTGTTAGCGTTTGCCAAAGTAAACTATTACATAGCTTAATAAGCCACTTCAATTATGCCCACACCTCGGTTCTTTTAATTAAAAATTTTTTCGAAGATCATTTAGAATGGCTAATTTTAGACAAAGTTAATATATCGAACTCCATACAAATCACTATGGGTGTTCCTTTGCTCTTCGTCATACACATATGTTAATGATATTTCATATAATTCATAAGTTGTACGAAAGGCAAGTATTCACAATTTCTACTGATGATATTCAAGTCTATCACAGCATTCTTGTAGAACAAATAGCAGATTTGCTGCACTTATTGACAATACCTTCAGTATCGTCGCGGACAATTGGAAGTAGAGTAGACAAATATAATTACCTCATGGATAAGACGACAAATTGAGATTTGTTAGGGGTTAACGTCACTTTATTCATACATATCAAATATTACACTAAGTTCGCTCAAGATATATCCGATCGCCAAACAGAGCTGGGCCAGTACCAGCGAAAAAGTACTGACCAAAGTACTTTTTTAGAATCTTTATACGTGGTAATATAATGAAGTTTATAGAGTTTAGTTAACATTAATAAATAAATACCTTTTGAAAATTGTAATATAAAAAAAGACTCTATGATATATGTAGTAAGCAGTGGTTATTAATAGAAATCGAGGCTGCGCGTAGATTAAAACTTTCGCTTCTCATTTCCTATAGAACCAAAATTAGAGATTACTCCTTAGGATTTTTTACCGGAGCAAAGTTATATTTGTTCAAGAAAGCATTTTTTTTGGATTCTCCGGTATATAGCAAAAGCTAAAATTTTTTACAAGAAATATCTATACAACATAATATAAAAAACAAAAAATAAGCAACTTCATCCGAATTTATTTTAAAAACATTAAACATTTTTTGAATTATTTAAAAAATATTTTATTTGCTTTTAAAAGTTTGTATCTTTTCAAAGTTCTTCTCAGTTAGCGCATTTCTTCTTTGAGAGTTTGTGATAGTAGCGAAGAGAACAAGCGTTGTATTGTATCGTACTATATATGAAAATAACTCCAGTTGTCCACCAAAGTGAATAAAAATGCTGCGGAAACATTCTGTAAATTTTTAAGAAGACATGAATGCTACGCTCATGAAAACTGTTAGAAGCTCAAACACCCGTTTTCCCATTGTAGCCTCCAATAATGCATAAAAATCCTAAAAACAAAATTTCCAGTAAATTTCTAAGAAAAAATTGGGGCCTTCCTTACAGCAGGTCCAGGCATCGTTGATTTCATTTAGAAGCGAGGCATGGCTGGCATACCCTTGGTTACTGGTTCTTGTTCTTTTTGCCCAGTCTTCTTCGTATGTTAGTAGTTTGGCTACGGCTCTGCTTTGACGCGAGGGTCCTGCACATGCCTTGACAGTTCTTTGTATGTTTTAAAACTCACCGTAAAAGGAGCTACGCAAGAGAAGAGTTAGATATTTTTAAACCCTAGATGATATCTATATATATACAGTTTGTCATTCCGTTTGTAATACCTCGAAATAATTATGGTAGAACCAAATGAATTGGACACCCACGCATAATATTAAAAGTTATTTTGAATTTTGCATGTCCGTCTGCCATCTTCCCGATAACTCGATAACGGGTTCACTTAGAGAGCTGAAATTTTTCACACGGGCTTTTTGAAAAGTAAAAAAATAAATTTAAGTCCGTAAATGGGACAAATCGGGTAACTCCTTCGTAGGGTTGCCACACAAAAATTTCGTTTTCCACTATATATTTAAATACTGCATGAGAGCGCGTCGACGTAGACGGCTGAAATTTGGCATACAGTATTTTCATAGTGATAAAAATAAAGCTTCAAAAATGGACTAAATCGGGCAACCTCCTTGGTGTTGCCACTTAAAAATTATGTTTTTATGTATACTGTAAAAACAATCAGTCAGTCAGTTATTGTACTGAAAAGTTCTTCAGAATATGAAATCCCATGAAATATATGCAAAAAACCACTTCAAAAACCAAACTTGCATAGATGGGAGACTATACGAAATTACATACGGGCTTCATGTAGGGTATCATAAGTATTGGTCTTAGACCAGAAATATTAAGTCTTAAGTACAAGTAAAAAGAAGCAAGTACTTATGTTCAAGTACTAAGTAGGGCATTTCAATAGTATTAAGTAATGAAAATGTACTTTTTACTTTTTACTTAAGTATTGCCCAACTCTGTCGCCAAAGGTGTCCCTTGCTAATTGAAATAAACATTATTAATAAATTATGTTCAGAGTATCAGAATGCATGTTTAACACAGCTCTTATGTCTGCTAATGTCGGGCCTAAAGTTGTACGAAAAGTGCGCCTTTCCCTTTATTAATTTTTGGTACTACATTAATATAGCTCTTTGCCATATTAAGATGTTTTCCAGTGTGGAATATAAATATTCCTGTCTCTTTCCCTCATCTGGCTCTTTCGCACTTATTGTGTGTATTAATTTATAAATTTTCATGACTGAGTTGAGTTAGTTAAATTGAGTTTTCCACGTGTCAATTTGACAGTCGCGATCGCAGTTTTACAGTTCGACAGTGTTGTGTGATTTTTATATTTCTTCGAGGTAAGTGCAATATAATGCTTTTTGTAGCGAAAGCGCAAATAAAACTCTTTACTACAAAAAAATTCTTAGTAAACTTTTATTAATATATAAAAATAACTCTTTTTCGGATTCTTAGAGGAGACCCCAGAGTGTTCCTCAGTCGAATGTTCAGAAATGAATGACTTAATCTAGTTGAACACTCGCCTTTTATATGAGGGCCGTGAGAAAGCCACGCCACACAAAATATCCAGAAGCGTGAGAAGTTGTTGCAGGTGTTCGTTGTCGGCTTTGAAATATCGCCCAAACGTGGGAATTTGATGCAAAATATTGTTTGCTAGGATGATGTTTGTTATAGTCTCCCCTTCTGTCTTCGAGATTCGTCCCGATGAGGAGGCAGGATATTGTCGATATTGGGGCTCTTACTTTTACTTCGGACGTCCCGTTTTACGTATAGGGCGAACAGGATTCCTTGTCCCTCTAGGTATCGGGTGAGTGCTAATACATTTTGGGTTCCGAGGCTGTTTCTAGGATCCTCCCTGGAGGCGATCTCATAGCTAGTTGGTTTATATAATTGCGCATCCCCATCCAGCAATAGCTGTCTGTGAGACGTTGAATGGTTCGCTCGATATCATAGTGACCAGCCGTTCGAGCGTCGTGGAAAGCTTGCAATATACTTTCACGCTCATGTGCGGATACCACCAATTGGGCGTCCTCGTTTCTGTCTGGGACGAGAAGAAGTGCATTGCTCGTTATATATCCTTTGGATGTCCATCTGGAGTAGTCGTCATCTGGCGAACTTTTCTCGAAGCAGCCGATGATTTTTGATAGGTCGAGGACGCCAATTTACACACTTGCAGCATCCGTAGTTGAGGTGTTAAGTAGCGCATCTTGCGGAGGCCCCGACAGTTTATCAGCGACGACATTCGCTTTACCAGGTATGTATTTTATCTCGAGGTTGCAGGGCTGAAGGCTTAACGCCCATCTCGCAAGTCGTCCGGATGGTGACTTTAAGGACATCAACAAGTTTAATGTTTGGTGATCTGTTGCTATCAACACTTTGCTTCCCTCTATGTAATCACGGAATTTAGTGACAGCCCAAACGACTGCTAACGCTTCCCTCACAGTTGTGCTGTAGTTCGTCTCTGCAAGAGTCAAAAACCTACTTGGGTATTCTACAGGCCTTTCGTCAGTGCCCTCCCCTTGCAGTTTCATCTGCCAAGCGTAATATTGGTGTAGAGGTTAAGCGTCTTTTTAGCTCATCGAAAGCAAGCTGTTGACTTCTTGACCATTCTCATGGAACGTTCTTCTTTGTTAGAGATGATAGGGGTTTCACTAATTCTGCGAAATTGGGCACAAAGCGTCGGTACCATGAACACGTCTGATGAAAGGTTATCAACTGTTTAAGGTTCTTTGGCGGCAGCCCCTCTTAGACTGCGTCCATCTTTGTTTGGCCGACGCTTGAACCGGTCTCTGCAAAGATATGACCCACAAATTTATTTCTGGACAAACAAACTTCCTATTGATTCGTAGTTGGGACTTCCTCAGTATATCAAACAATTCCTCTAGGTCCTTTAAATGTTGCTCGAATGATGATGATAGATTTAGGTGATATCTGGGTACGCGAGAATTTCACACTGCTGCACTTTGTTTGGAGGCGGGTCATCATTCTTTCAAAGGTGGCTGTCGCATCACGCAGTCCGAAAGGCATCCTGCTAAACCTGTCTCGTCCGAACGGTCTGATGAATGGAGTCTTATCTTTAACTTCGTCGCGTACTTTAATTTGCCAGTATCCAGCGTGCAGGTCAATGGTTGCCATGTGCTTTGTACTCTGTGCTGAATGTAGGAGGTCATCGATTCTGGGTAGTTGATAATTGTCAGGTATGGTTGCTGCGTTAAGATTGCGATAGTCCGCACAAATTTGAATGGAACCGTCTTTTTTGCGGACCATCACTACGGGCGCCGCCCAGGCTGATTCAAATTCTTCTCTTATTTCGTCATCGATCTTCTATGATAGCTCTTGCGTAAGAACTTCCTGTTTCTACTGGGTTAGTCTGTATGGTAGTGTTGCAATGGGTGGACTATTTCTCGTGTTTATGTGGTGCTCGACAAATTTTGCTGGTGTCCCTCTTGAAATAAATAAATCGGCGTTGTCATCAAGCAATTTACGAAGCTGAGAGCGCTCTGTATCCGTGAGACTGGGGGCGTCATCACTTTGTAGAGACGGGCCTTCTATACTGAACTCGGATATCTCGATGTCATCAAAGTTTCTAGCCATAGAGAACTTAGAGAAGCCCCCTGTTGGTTTCTTCTTGGGTGTGTCTGGAATCGGACTTACTGGAGTTGGCAGTCTTATGCCCAGGCGAGTGCATGGTGAGTCGAAGATGTTGGGGACATCGTAAGGAATTTCCGGTGTTACTGGTCGAGATGAAAGTCAGTTGTTTGGATTATAGGCATGTTCTTGTCTTCTTTCTGCCAAAGGTCGAAATTTTTTTGGGATTGCCACCGAAATACCAAAACCTCTGTGGTAAATTGATTACGATGTTGGCGTCATCTATGAAGTCGACTTCTTAGAGTGTTCTGTTGTCCGTTAATGCAGGTAAGACCACGAAAGTGAGTGAGAATTCTCGTTCCCTTACATTTTCTGGCTCTGCGGGCTTATTGCATCTTGGGCGCTAGCTATGGACTGTACAGGGGTGGCCACAACCGTAGCAAGTGATTCCGACTTGTCTGGATATTTGAAGGGTGTTTTATCGTTTGCGACGGACCTCTATGTTGTGTCCAAACCTATTGCAAAACTCGCATTTAAGTTTTCTGTAGTTTGGCTGCTCAAAATGTTTCAGGCGGACTCAGTCTTCTTTCCCGCGTGTTTTTCTGGGCAGTTCCTCTAGACTATCCTGGCTTGTTCCAATAGTTCAGCGAGTGTGTCGACTTTGTTGTGAGATACGTGCTGTCTAAATTCCAGACTTAGCAAGCCGAAAATGAGGTCCATCTGCTGGGCTTCGATATGAGAGTTGGGTGGAAGTTCCGATAGGAGGGTCGTTTTCCACATACAAACAGATTTGTTGACATGTCATCATTCTGCTTAGCTTCAAAAATCTCCCCGTAGACCTGAAAAGCCGGTTTCTGGATTGCAAGAACGTTTCGTAGTTTATTTGATGCCTGTTCCCAAGTTGTCGCTTCGGTCTTGATGCCTTGCCACCAAGTAGCTGCGCTGTCTTGCAGTAGGAGGGAAAGGCCGAGTGTAGCACTGGCATAGGTTATACTTTCGAATTCCTTGTATACTGTTGCTGCTACAATAATTTTTTCCACCTTTGCTCTGGAACGTGTTCCGTTAAAACGGGCGGAGCAATTGGAGAAATTTCCTTTGTGATTGGCTGCCACTGGTGGTATGTTTTCTGTCCGTAGGGTAGCAAGTAACTGTTGCAATTGCTCCGATGTCATTTGAATAGCCATTGCGGGGTGCAGACGAGGGGTTCTCGGGAGGGGCAAACTCGGTGTCTTCTTCGTGGTGAGTATCTTCCTTCTTGCTTCGTGGTGAGGAGTTTACTTTTTCCGTGCACTATTTTGGGCGCCAAACTGTGGCGAAAGCGCAAATAAAACTCTTAGTAAACTGTTATTAATATATAAAAATAACACTTTTTCGTATTCTTAGAGGAGACCCTAGAGTGCTCCTTAGTCGAGAGTTCAGAAATGAATGACTTAATCTAGTTGAACACTCGCCTTTTATATGAGGGCCGTGAAAAAGCCACGCCACACCAAATATGCAGAAGCGTGAAAAGTTGTTGCTGGTGTTCGTTGTCGGCTTTGAAATATCGCCCAAGCGTGGGAATTTGATGCAAACTATGGTTTCCTAGAAATAATTTGCGATAAATATGTAAATTAAGTTAAATCATGCTGGGAAAGTGTTTTCGAAGTGTCAAAAATGACACAAGAGTACAATTCTCTCAATGGAATAAGGAATTAAAAACATTTTTTAGTTCTTGCTATATACCGGGGAATACAAATAAATTCCTTCTTGAACAAATATCTCAATAGAAGGTGACTTCGTTTGTTAGAAATTAATATATTTTGCACGTTTTAATACTTCTGCCAGTTTTGCAAGAATTTATTATGCACGATATATGAAATTCACAATAAAATATATTATGAACGTTGCGTACACGAGGAAGTACGCTCCAGGACATGCGCTACTGGTGCCGCCATTTGTCAACTTACTGTGTGTTTAGTTTTTCGCTGGGTAGAAGGAGAATGACGGGTTGAAAAAGAAGAAGAGTTTTTTTTTTAGTTGGACAAGGAAGTTTTTTGGTCAATTTGTGGATGGCGGGAAGGGACGCTTTAGATCGCATCAAAATTATATGAGAACAAGAAGTTAAAAAAAGCAAAGTAGAGTTTGGAAAAGGAGCCTCAGCCGGGAAATCCTTCGACAAAAGCATTAATCAATAACCGAAAAAGGCAAGATACACGAGAATTATAGTAAAAATCTGGAAGAAGAAAACAAAGCCGAAAGCAACCTCGGAGTTTTGACATCATCACACATCTTTCACGACGGTGGATGGCAACGAGTGAGAAAATACCACTCAAACAAGGTATCATATTAAATATTTTTTAAATGTTCCAAATAGAGCAGAAGCTGCGGTGTTGTCCCATGTTCTGGCAGCGCAAAGATAACCTCGCAAGGGATTACACAGCATCGGCGCTTGCATTTTTCACATACGGTGAGGAATCCAGGAAGAAAAGAATCCTATGAAATATACGAAATAAACCCGGCCTGGCTGTAAATTTGCCGTACATACAAGTACACTCGACGATCCAGCGAGTAAAAGAAAGAAAACAATCAGAACGGACATGGAAAGCATAAACTAATGTAGAGAAGACCGCTGCTGTATTCGATCAACCGTCTATATAATTGTTATGGTATTAGGAGAGTGATTGCCATTGGACGTTAAGTCCAGATAACGCTGCAAGTGTAGTCCGGTACGCTAGGACGTCGGCTATTGCGGGAGAGTTGTGGTGTGGGTAACACAAATGCTGCCACTGGCACAGCACCATTAACAAAAACGAATTGTGCCTTACAAAAAGCACCACATCCAGGCCAGAAAGGACTTTTGCACCACTTACCTTGACTTCAGGTGAGGACACAGATGGATAGTCCTCAGTGCCATCGCCCCATTCACCGAATGATATTGAGGGCACACGTAATTTGCAATAACCCTAGATGATCTGAGTAGAGCGGAGAGTGAACGAGAAAGCAAACTTTCTAGTACTGCATGTCGTACGTTATAATAATCTATTTACTTCCACCAGTCTATTGCCCTCTAATTTTTTCTAGTTCCGCACTATTTTTTTTTAGTATTCTTTCACCTATTCTTTTCTCCTTTTCGCTTTCACCTTCAAAACTTTTTAGATGTTTTCAAAAACTAAACTATTATTCCCTTTCTATAACTTTTCTTCCTTGACAAACGTTTTTCCCTCCAACTTAAAAACTCTTCTTTTTTCGGTCACTACTTTTAACCCATCCACCCGCCAGCTATCAATCACACAGCAGATGTGACAAGTGGCAGCACCCTCGCCGTGTGGGCTAGATATAGCTTGCTTTGCTAGATCTAGATGACAGACCCACACACGATGTAGCATACTGCATTGTGTGGGCCTGCGACCATAACAGGGCAAGATCTTATGCTTCGCCTGTGAATCAGACGACGCTGAGAACTAATATACTGAACTAGCCGGTGTTAAAACATAGGTCTCATCCTTGCAAGCGCCCCATGTGTGACACGACCCAGGATCACTTCTTTTGTTAAAATGAATGCTGTGCTAGCGATAGGAAAGCCACGAAGGCTTGTTAGACTCTACTTGTATGTGACGAGTTAGAAGCCCATACCCAAGGTCATACCAGTTATTGGCTGGCCAAAGCTTTACATCTGTCTCGTTATCGAAAGTCAGAGGCCAGCAATCTAAGAAGCCAATCCGTCAGCATCACTCTGCCTTCCCATACCGATATTAGCCGGACAAACCTCTACAGTCAGTAACCTAAACAACTGATTGTAAAGCTTCTCCGCTCCCGATAGGTTTAATTTAGCACTGACCTGATTCTGGAAACTGCTCTGCATGAAGCTCCTACTAAATACCCTTGACCTACTTTGAATTCTACCAGTTTTGAGCGCAGGTTATAATTTTATGTGCCCTGCTAGAACGCACGGATCACGTTTTCTTGGAGCTTAGCAGCAATTAATTTTAGTCGGCCTCACATATCGCCATTGATTCGCTCAACACTTTTCAAAAGTTTATAAGAACTTGCGTGTTCCACCATTTGAAACCAAAAAAGTACGTTATACGGTGAGAAACCAGTCGTCTGATGAACAGAGCTCCATAAAGAACTAGCAACGTGATTTATTTTCGTCCCATGTGCTGTATTCGTTTGTGAGACGAGCCTGAATTCCCGATAGTATGGACCGATTCACTCTCTCGGACGTATTTCCCTTGGGGTGGGGGTCTATACCTCTGTTCGTAGGTATTGCACGCCGTATCTCTCCAATAATTTAGGCAGAATAAGCCGACCGAAATTGGGACCCATTGTCTTTTGCTATTGTTTATGGAACTCCAAACATGTGAAAGAGTTCAGTTTCCACAAACCGAAAAATTTGTTGGTTAGAAGTTTTTCTAATTGGTTTCAGGAAGGGATATTTTGAGAAATAATCAAGGCAATGATCATGTAGATGTTTCCGTCTGTTGATCTAAGGTAAGGACTTGACTTAAAAAATCGATATATATATACGCTGCCAATGTCGTTCTGTCTGCAACCGGGTTCCCGTAGGTGGTCTTAAAATGGTGTTCGGAGCCTAACACACGTCACATGAGCCAATATAATTTCTAACGTATTCAGTATTTCTTATGCCTCCATGAGAAGACAGTGGCGGGTCATGCGCCGTTGAAATGACGTCTGTGACAAGCCCTCGTGGAATCCAAACCTACCAACCTTCTTCCTCCAGGATTGGATCTCTTGTCGATGGAACGGTTCGGATGTAAACTAAGCCCCCTCTGACACATAGATCTGGTAGCGTCTTTGAGGCTGATAGAACTCGTTGCCTCAACTCTTCATACTCCAATGAATCAAAGTGTGAAGAGCTGGGGTCGACCTCAGGACCAGTGGCTTCCATTGATATTAAACCGTCACAGTATATGCGTCACAATGCATCAGGTACTAACTTGAGGATTCTCTTCCGATGTTCATTGGTGAAGTAAATGCCCTGAAGCTTTAGAATCCTCAAAGTGAGTGTACCGCTGAGGTCCTTTTAGGACATCAGCTATTTCTAGCTAAGTGTCGGTGTAATTACATTGAGCTGAGTTTAGCTTCCTTGACACGTACGCAATGGGTCTTTCGTGGCCACCGTCATCCAGTTGCACCACACTCCACCAATTCCTTTTTGACTGACATCACATTGAATGACGAAAGGCCTGGTGAAGTCTGGACTCACGATTAACGCAGCAGACTTAAGCTTTTGCTTCAGCTGTTCAAGAGACGTTTTGGGTTCAGTGGTCCACTTAAACGGACTAGTAGGCGTCGAACATGCTGAACAATTTTAGGTGTCGGGTAGTCAACCATTTCTGCAACTTTATCCGGGTCTGCCTTTATAGCACCTTCTCCGAAGATGAAGCACAAATACTTGGTTTCTTTTCTACAAAATTTACTCTTCTCGACGTTAATAGTGAGGCCAGTCTTCCACAAGCAACCCGCCATTCGGCCTTGTAAGGCCAGATGGGGATTAAAGTCTTGCCACAGAACTAGCAAATCGTCCAAGTACGCCAGGACATTGTCATGAAGATCGAATGAGATGACTTTATCCATGAGTCGGCCTATAGTTTAAAGCACGTTGCACATTCCGAGTAGCATCAACGAGAAGTAATAGAAAGAGTTACCAGGCACTGCAAAAGCGGTCTTTCTTCGGGACACTTGATCTAAAGGAATCTGCAAGAATAAGTATTTCAAGTCCAGACTTAAAATATATTTTGCCGGAGGCAGTCGGCCCAGAAATCCGTCTATCTATAGTAACGGATAAGTGGCCTGCTTGGTGACTTCAAGACGCTCGATTCTTGTTCCGAAAGAATGTGGTGGTCAGTGTCTGAGGCAACTAACATATCTGGTTTTACCTCCGCAACTCCACCCAGGACATCTGGAGTCAACCTAAATAGGCGCCAGGAGTCTACCCTAACTCCAGCGCTTGAGTAAGCCCGGGAACTACGTTAAAACGTGCGTTCTTCTTCTCTACCGAAAGTGACATCCATGAAGCATGAGCACTCGTCAGGACCCCAGTAGCCATCTCTACTTGAATCCTGTACTGCTTGCATTGGATAATAATCCTGACACGGTTTGCCCGAGTAACAGCATTTCAGCATACGGCCGAATACCGCCTGGTACCGACACTCTAATGCGGTTCAACTTCTTCCTCTCGGTTTTGACACGCTCGTACTGTTTGCGCTACCGAACAGTAGATTTTGGCTGGATAAAAGTACATTTTTGGAATCGTCATATCAGGGTATTCCGTCGCGGACGAGCAGGTCCTGTCTCTCAAGGCACGGTAGTTTCTTAAACGCTCGTGATATGGTGTCAGTGGATATTGAGCAGACTCACGGCCATTCGTCATAACAGAAGTTTATGGCCGTCTCAATAAATATCTCTGATGTCTCAATATCTGGAAATCTGGACCTCCTCCCAAGTACGTTCCGAAGGTTTTGTCGCAATTGGGACTAATGCAGATCGGAGACAGATCCGAAGGATTGTCTAGAAAATTATCGCTGTTGTTGTTATTGATTTCAGAGGTGGAATTCGGGATATCTAAGTCTAATATTGAAGATAGTTTTCCGAGATCTCCGATCTCGAATTTTAGACTGATAAAGCTGGTTTTTGGAAAACTACCTGGACTGTCTTGCACTTCCATGCAAATATGCATTTTTCATTTCTTTTTGTTTCCTGCCATACAAAGTGTGCAATTTGTATACTTTGTTTCCTCGCGTACAAAATTACTGACGCTGAGCATTGCTGCCCGCCAGCGATAAGAAATTTAATATTTTTTGTTAGAGGATACTTCCTCCGAATCTTTTTTTATTCTTAAATCGGCGCGCGATTATTTTCTCCGCGTATTTTTATCGCGAAATCGTTTAATCAGCAAAGAGACAAAGAAGCGGCGTTGGTAGCGGGAGATATATGTGGCGGCTGAGAAGATCGTTGGGGCAGTGTATCATAAACCGGCGAGGATACATATTTTAAAACTCGTAGTTTGGCCCGGCAACTTTTCACTTCTAATTAAATAAATTGTTCCCAAAAAAGGGCAACTTTTCAATTCTAAATAATTAGAGTTAATTGTGTTAAATAAATTGTTCTTATTAAAAGGGCAACTTTTCGCTTCTAATTAAATACAATTAATTGTGTTAAATAAATTGTTCCCATCAAAAGCTCAACTTTTCATTTCTACTAAAAAAAGATCTAAAGTTCTAATAATAATATTATGTTAAATAAACCATTCCAAATAAAGGAAAACTTTTTGTCACTAATAAAAAAAACAGGAATAAAATTCTAACAATAAAATTTGCATTAATTGATAAAACGTATAGTGTTTTGATAAATTGTCAACGGGGCTGGTGCAACTTCCTGACGAAACCAGAAGCACTCCTAGTCCTTTATGGTTAATCAAGCAAAAAACACCATGTAAACTTTTTGTGGCAGCGGTGTGGGATAACCAAGTATCTAGAGTAATCCTACAAATTTTATTGAAAGACCTGGATGGAAAAGACCTCCATGCAAGGCACATTCCAATTTCCAAAAAGACGTCAAGAAAGAATTACGTCAGCTACTTCAATAAGAAGACAGAAGACCCGATTTCTACTTCTATTGGAACTCCAGGACAGAGCAGTGTATAGGATCGGTCATCCACAGCTGTCAAGTAATACGAAAACAAACTCTAAGTAAGTCGTATGTTCGTAAATTTGTTATATAGTAGTAGGCCTTGTTCCCTCAGAAATAAATGAATAAAATAAAATGGAATAAATAATATTGTCTAAAATAAAGATGGAAGAAATTTCGAGAATAATTTTAAGAGAATGCTGCATTCCGATATAAATTCTTCTAAGTGTTAAAAGTGTTAGAAAATAAAATAAAATTTTACTATGTTTACTTTAATTTGGTGCATATGAAACAAAAAAAGGCACTGTACACTTCATGTAAGAGTATTTTGTCTTTTACACGATTTTCCTACCACACAAGTTTTCATGATCTCAATTTGGATGGAATTGATTTACTGTAATACTCGACGACTTTTGCACATAAAATATTTCATGAGAGAGCCAAATGCGTATGACAAAATACATAACTAACATATAGCTACAGTTTTTTAATTAGCGCCAATTATAAATTTACTCTCCATATGGACTTAAAAAAAACCTGATCAACCACTATCTTTTGTGTTGTATTTTTAAAGGAAATTTTTGTTCAAAATCAAATTTTAATTCCATTTTTTTAAATCGCTAATTCTATGTATGTAGCATAATTTGGTTCACTAAATATTTTGGGAAATGGCGCGTTGTTAAAATTGTTGCGTTTTTTTTTAACAAATAGAAACACTTTCATTCTTTTCAGTTTGTTTTTGCCTAACCAAAAGAGTATGAAACTCAGTTGCACGAAAATAATTGCAGAAATATTTCTCCGAATATACTGAATATACATTTCCTTTTTTTGAAAAATCATAATAAACTTTATAGAAAAAAAAATAATAATGAAAAATTTAAGGACAATTAAAAAATCTTAAAGGAGAAAATGATATGAGCATGTGCGATGCTAAAGTGATTTATTACCAATCAATAAGTGATTGAGAATTTCCTTCAAAGTAATCTACTATCCAATTTTATCACAATTTTGCCTCTTTTACACATTTACCTTTTAAAGAAAATAACAATAAATAAAATCGTGGAAATGAAGGTTATGATCTTCGATTTTGCAGTGCAGCGTTGTCATGTCTATATTACGGGTGTTATGGTTATAAATTCATCGATTTTATGCCCTCAATTGCATTAGCAGTTATTTCGGAAGATTTGAGGATGCTTGCACACAAATAGGTGGAAAAGTAACTCAAGGGTGATCAATCTTGTTTCATTGAATTCAATAGGAAATTTTTAATTAAATTTATCTTGATAAAAGTAAGACGTAAACAAGCTCGAAGAGAAAAGTCTGTCGGTCAAACGGAGCTACGACGAATTAAATAAAATCGAACGTGTCTAACGCGCAATACTGCTCATGGGTTCTTGTGTGTGTTACAATTAACATATTCTTCCATGCTAAAAACCGAATAATCTGGTATTTTGTTTTTTGCTTTTGTGGTAATTGTTCTGAAGCAATACCCCTCCTTTAAATTATCTGAAATTTCAACATATAAGACAGTGAAACAATTTAGGCATTCTTACCCTACATAGTGGTCGATCTGTCCAAAACTGACTCAGGATGCCAGCGGTCCCACCAATTCCACCTCCTCCGCCTCCCCCTCTGGAAGAGTGTAGCGATTTCCCCATACGCTACCCTTTTCCTCCCCTCTTCGTTTTTTTTCTTGTTCGGCTTCTCTACCTTCTGTAGAGAAACCCCCATAATTTTCCCAGGGTACCTGAAAAGGGGTGAAAAAAAAAGTTCATAATTTTGAGAAGTAGCCCTATGCTACTTCTCCATACAAATAAAATCCTGAAAATAAACGTTATACATTTTTGAGAAGTAGCCCTATGCTACTTCTCCATATTTTATCAATCCTGCAAAGAAAAGGAAAAACCCAAAACAAAACATATCTATACATACCCGCTTACCTGAAAAGAGAAGGCAAAAAAAGGATATTTTTCATATGAAAAATTCTAACTTGTGCAGAACGGGCATAAATTAAAATCTTTCACGCATAAAACACCAAATAACAACAACAACAAAAATATTGCAAACGTAAAATTCTAAATCATACAAAACGCGCACAAGTTACAATTTTTCGTTTAAAATCTGCCGCTATCTACCAACATCCTTTGTTGCTTGGATGGTAATTCGCCTAGCTGTAATGCATCGTACGAACGAACGAGTGGTGCGCGCCTGCCGGTGGTTACGGGCAGAAATCGTTTTCGATGGAGGGAGACTGCGTCAAGTCATGAGCTCAGTCTGATTTGAGATTTGGTGAAGGGTAAGTCGGCCAGCGCGTATAAGTAAATGGATTCGGTTCGGAAAGTCTGGAAGTTTTTATTTGGATTGAAGGGTGAAGCGCGCGTGATCAACAAGTTGGGATGCTTGTTAGCGATTAGTTGTGTATCTACCGCTTGGGGTTTTTTTTGTAAGTTCTGAAGAGTGAGAAATTATTTTGGTGGAAAATCTAAGTGATATATGTATATATACATACATGGATACTTATTTGCATACTTTGTAGTAAATCGATTTGTGCCTATGTTTTCGAGTTTTCTGATAAAAAGGAAATTAGGAATATTTTGGATTATTTTGGTGAAAAATAATAGTGATATACTTACTTTGTAATAATCTTTAGGTGCACGAATATATTTAATTTTTCCTGAAAAGAGGGATTTATAATTATTTTGGTGATACATAAATATCCATCTACTCACATCGCAATAATCTTTTGGTGCATAAACATCTTCGTTTTTTTCCTGAAAAGAGGGAATTATAATAATCTTGGTGAACATTTTAGTGATATATATAAATACATATACGTAGAGTCATATTTACTTATTTCATAGTGATTCCAGTCTGGGTATATACATATCTTCGATTTTCTTTTCCTGAAAAGAGGAAAGTAGAATTACTTCGAGTGCAAGTTATTAGTGATAGTTATACAAATACTTTCATCATTTTGGCACTCTATCATTTGTGCGTATATCGGCGTTTTTGCTGAAAAGAGGAAATTAGAGTTATTTTTGAGTGAAAATTATTAATGATACGTATCTATACTAGTACTTACCTCGTTTGAACTCTATCATTTGTGCGCATGTCAGCGATTTTCCTGAAAAGAGGAAATTAAGATTATTTCGAGTGAAAACTATTAGTGATACACATACATACAAGTGCTTACTTCATTTTTAACTCCATTTTCTTTCTTTTGGTGCTTGCATCTTCGATTCTCTGGAAAAGATGAGAGTAGAACTATTTTGAGTGGAAACTATCAGTGATACATATGGACACATTTCGCAGTAACCTTATCGCGTGTATATATGCCTTCGATTTGTCCCGAAGGAATTAAATAACGAGAAAAGAAAGAAAAGTGAACATACTTGGGGCACAGCTCAACTTCACTTACCTCGATATAGACATTCGTTTGTATTGATTTAGTCCTTTCATCGCGCGAAATAGTGTAACTGCAGGCGAAGGTTAGCGAGCAAGACGTTAGGATATACCCGAAAGCACCCAAAGGGGTGAAAACGGTCAAATAAAAAAATAGGTCAATGTAGCCACAAACGCAAACTAAAAGAAGTGAAGCAGCTGATCCAGTTTGGCACGTGAAGGACGTCGAAAGGGTGCACCCCACCAGCTCCAGCCTATTCCAGCAAGGGAATTCCCTGCGTAGGGTAGTATACCCGCACCTAAGTAAGTTATTCTCATTGAGTATTACTTAACTCTTTTGTTTATATGATACTGTAAGCATATGATCTGTACCTGATACTATTTAATATCGTTGGAATAGTTAGGATAATTACATAAGTTACTGTTAAGGTTAGCTAGTAGGGGTCTAGCCTAGCTTAAGTAACCAGCTAGCTTTATTCTGTAGGGAAGTACGACGAAGTGTATACGAGGTTGGTGAGAAGACTTGTAAAGTGTAAAGTAAGGTGAGAGAAAGGGGCGAATATATATGCGTGCCTATGCATGTTTTATTTTTTTTTTCTTCTTTTCTCTTCTCCACACTTTTGCGCCCATTTTGAAGTCTAGATCAATGGCGTACTAATTCTCGTCGATGAGGGGCGGCGGTGAGATCCTCGGACGCACACATGTCATATGGGGCTAAGAATTCTCTTCTGACTGTGACATCTTAGCCAGGGTGGATGGGGTGATGGGCCCAATTCATGTCCAGTCCGGACTTCATCATCATCTGAAGTCCACGTTTTCTCTCTCTCGAAATATCTCTCTCTGCGTCGAACTTCTCCGGGTGGTAGTCACTTGTACGGCGTTGACCTTTTTTTTATTATTATTTCAGCACTGCAACGCTGGTATGGTATTAAACATAAATTTTCCTTTCAGGTTTTCAGGTTGCACCAGTGGAGGCGACGCGAGAAGTTTTTTTTTCTTTTTGTCCGTCCGTCCGTCTGAAGTCCCCAGGTAGGCAACCCAGTGCCGTGTTTGTTTTCTTATTTACTTCACACAGCTTTTCAAGCTTCAAGGGATGTGGGTGGCAAGAACCACCCCAAGCCGGCTAACCGCTAGCGTTGTATTCGCTCTGCGGCCACCCACATGAGTCCCATGATGATTTTGCAGCAAGAGGTGTCAGTTGCAGCGCCTATCTACATTCGTGGCAAGACGGATGTAGGTAGGGCTGACAATGGGCGGGCTCTTCGCTACAATGGCGCCTAAATAGGTTTTTCTTGCACTTAGTCAAGCTTCACTTGACTAAGGTGCAACTACAAATTTTAGAACTATTTCTGGTCGCTCATTTGTTTGCTTCGCTACAATGGCGCCCAAGTAGGTTATTCTTGCACTTAGTCAAGCTTCTCTTGACTAAAGTGAAATGCTTTTACTCCGTCATGTTAAACGTTTTTGTTTCTTTTGTAGATCAATTAACTACACCATATAAATCATTTCATCAGTTTCATTCGCTTTTCTTTAAGTTATTCAGTACTTTCTTCTCAATTTCGATTTTTCAAATAGGTTCTATATTGCGTATTTCAATTCATTTCAAATGAAAGTCTTTTCGTCAATTTAAACATGCAACTTTTAGCTTGCTGGAGCGAGTTGTCTTGCTATGCCGCCAATGGTTTTGTCTATGCAGAGCTACCTTTTTCTCCCGTAAAGCTCCTTGCTTTCGTGGTGGTTATTTTTTAGCTCTCGTTAGATCCGGCTTTGGAGGCTGGTGAGATGGCTCGTGATTTCGCTCCATTGGTACAACCACGTGATTCTCGTCGAATCACATTCAAATAATATATACACTTTTATTTCTTTTGGATTTTTTCAACCTTCATGATGAAGTATACATCTTCCTCGGTAGGTAACTGGTTTTGTACGCTAGGCGTACTCTCCGCGGCTAAAGCTTCAGCCCGTGAACACTGGGTATATGATCTATCATCGACAAAGGCTTTTCCACATTTAAAGAATCATGCTCATATCTTAGCCCCGTCGTTAAGTTGGTGAACGGCGTGCAGCTCTTGATTCTACGGTATCCTTGGCAATGGGCTTGAATTGACAAGGCATACAATTTTCACATCGATTTGTAAAGCTGGTTCATGGTTTTTTTTTTATTATTTCAATTTTCCTACTCTTCCGTCAGTGCCCGTCGTAAGACATCAGCACTGGTAATGCATGATGATCGGATGATCAGTGGACAGTGAACGTTGTATGCGAAGTATGCTTTACGAGCCTCAGCTCCGTTCACAGCTGCTGGTTCCAGGAGGAAGACAGAATTTTTTATATATTTGTGGCAGTAATTACAGTGATTCGTCCATTCGGAACATTACGGCTGATGGTACATTTTTATTTTATTTCTTTTGTGGGTATCTCATTACAAAACAGCTACTGCTTCCTCCTGAGTATTAGTAGCCACTGAGCCAACTTGTCTTAATTCGTTCTTCGCTAACTAATTCCATGTTTGTGACCAGCCCAGGGGTTAGACAAAGAGAGTTGGAGAGAGAGATTGAGAACGATTTTTTTCGTTCCGGTTCGCAGAACCGGATTGTTGAAATGTTGTTGTGGGTGTGTGTTCGGTTGGACCGGTGTATGGCCAAACCACCTCCTCCGTATGATTTAGGACCTCGAAATATAGTACGCGCATGTTTTACAGACCTTCGTCTCTAGATTCATAATAAAATTTTCTTAATTTTCTCTCGAATACCTGAATATTTATGTACGCATAAAAATAATACACGCAAGGTCTACAGATCTTCCTCTTTAGATTTATAACTTATTATTTTAAATTTTCTCTGCGTTAATTTGTTGATCGAGCACACAATTTATAGGTCTTCCTCTGTAGATCTATTTTAAACTATTATTTTTAAGTTTCCTTTGAATGTATTTGCCTAAATATGCGCAAGTATAGTACGCGTAGGTTTCTAGATGTTCTTTTCTGTTTGACAATAAAGTATTATTTTTGGATTTCCTTTCGTATATACCTTATATATATATATATATGAATATCATACACGCACATAGTATAGATACTCCTTCGTTAGATTTATAATAAATTCATAATTTCGAACTTTCTTTGAACTAACATATTTATAGGCGTACAAATTTAATACGCGTCATACTATGCTAGATTTTCTTATGAGTTACATACCAATATGCGCACAAATTAAATATCTTCCTCTTTAGATCGCAAATAAATTTATTATTTTGGATTTTTTTTTATATATATATATATGCACAATATCTAGATTTCCTTCTTTATATTTATAATAAAGTTTGTTTTTGAATTTTCGTTTGAATGTACACAGTTATATACGCATAAATTTAGTACGAGTAAATTTCTAGATCTCCCTCTAAATAAATAAGATATCAATATTAATATTGAATAGAGGTACCAATTTTGAATTTTCTTTCGAACGTATGTATATATACCTATATGTGCGAATAATATACCCGCACAAGAATAGTTGCTTCTTCCTTAAATCTATAATAAATTTATTATTTTGAATTTTCACTGAGCTGAGATAATAATAGAACGCACAAGTTACAGATCGTCCTCTTTATATCTATTATAAAGGTAGTATTTTGGCTTCTTTCTTCCGAGTTTATACAAGTCTACAGAGAACTCTGGCCTATTGCATATTTGTCATTTTGTACACCTTCTGGATACAGAACACTTAACCTCCGAACGGGTTCCACACACGAGCCATATACCTCTTCCCTATTTCCGGGATATTGGTACAATCCCAATACAAATTCCTATTCCAAGTGATCAGTTTCAACTGACCAAGTATGGATTTCAACTATCTATCTTCAGACGAACTGGCGGTCGAGTACAGTGTGCGCAACATCGATCCATCTCACGAGGACGCTCGAGACCAGCTTCTGAAGGCTTTCGAAGCCGAGCAGCTAGATCCTAGCTGAGAAGCGCAAAGATCACACGCGCACAAGAATCCCTCGCGGGAGGTCGACTATATTAGCAGCCGAGTGGAGGCTGTGAGGTATGACCTCACTACGGACCCTATTCCAACGGATTGGGAGCGGACTCGCTATCGTAGTCAGATCATCCACGTTGTTCACAGGGCCCGACCGTTGCACAATACTTCTCCGTCTGCGCGCTCGGAAGTCCAGGAACATCTTTCGGCATTGGAAGATCTCCTGAATTCGGTCGAGACAGTCCAGCGTCCATTGCAGGGTCGGGTGCCTGATGAGGAAGGCGCTCGTGCCCTGGAAATCTCATCCGTCAGCGTGACAGATACCAACCTTGGAGGGGCTGGTCTAACGGGTGTTACTTCCAAAGCTCCAACTCGATTAATCTACTTGACAGTGAGTACTCCTAAGCTTAGCACAGGGAGTCCCCGCTTCAACCCGGGTACGCCGGGTCCGAACTTTCCATTTCCGGGTGGGAGAAATGCCCAACAGAATCCTACCAGCAGTCACACTGCGCAGCGGACGCACACGGCATTTCTGGAGGGAAGACCACGCTTCCGTTCGGTAAACGAACATTTAGAGGCCTTGCACATGGGACCAAACCGCGGTGCAGGAGCAGATCCCCTACCAAATCATGATTATTTCGATTCACGACCACCCAGACCATCAAGGTCAGCAAACACAGCCTCGGTCGCACGTCTTACGTTGAGCACTAGATAGGTGTCGGTACTGCAAAGCCCATCAAACAACGCTATTACGCTGTGTTCCCAGTGATACAGAAAGCAATGTACGACGAGCTCGACCGTATGCTAGCACTCGGAGTCATCGAGGAGAGTCAGAGTGCATGGTCTTCTCCCGTCACTTTAGTGAGAAAACCAAATGGAAAGGTTCGATTATGTTTGGACGCTCGCAAGGTAAACTCTGTGACCGTGCCGGACGCACTTCCTCTACCTCTCATCGACGGGCTTTTGTGTCGATTGCAAGAGACTCAGTTTATTTCAGCCCTCGATCTGAAAGACGCTTTCTGGCAAATTCCACTAGCAAAACCTTCCCGCGATAAGACTGCGTTCGCCGTTCCAGGGCGGCCGTTGTACGAGTTCACAGTACCCCCTTCGGGCTCTGTAACGCTCCTCAGACGATGTGTAAGTTAATGTGTAAGGTCATTCCACACCAACAGCACGACCCGGTATCTGTCTACTTAGACGACTTGCTTATTACCTTCTCCACGTTTAATGAATATTTCAAGCTACTTAGTACAGTCGCAGAGCAGCTGCGTAAGGCCGGCTTGACAATTAACGTGGAGAAGAGTAAGTTCTGCATCCGAGAAGTCAGGTACCTTGGTTTTGTAATTGGAAATGGCTGCATGAAGGCAGACCCAGAGAAAGTAACTGTCATTCAGAACTTTCCAAGACCAAACACCGTCAAGAAGATCCGAAGCTTCCTGGGTGTCTGTGGCTGGTACCGGCGTTTCATTCAGCAGTTCACGACAATCGCTACTCCTCTCACAGACCTGCTGAGAAAGAATATTAAATTCCTGTGGAATGAGTAGGCCGAGCAAGCATTCACACAGCTGAAGGGATGTCTTACCACTGCGCCAGTTTTTGCTAATCCAGATTTCACGCGGCCATTTCTCATACAGTGTGGCGCAAGCACGACGGGATTGGACAGCTTATTATTCACGCGATCTGCTGAGGGAGCGCTTTTGTCGCAAAAGTTTAATGCGGCACAAAAAAATTATAGCATCACCGAGTTAGAGAGTCTGGCGGCAATACTGAGCGTCAAACGCTTCCGACCATATGTTGAGGGTCTGGAGTTTATGATCATCACCAAAGAGATCTATGTGGCAGGCTGGCACAGTGGAGTCTTTAACTCCAAGCCTTCACCTTCAACATCGAATACCGGAAGGGCAAGGAAAACGTGGTGGCTGAAGCTGTGTCCCGGTGTTATGCTGAGGAGTTGAGAAGACCTCTTATGGGGAAGGACGCTTGCTCTTCCGCCATTGAATCAGTCGTTCTAGACTCACGAGCATATCTTGAGACTTCTTACGTCTAGCGAGTTCAGAGAATAACCTCTAAGCCAAACGCTTTTGGTAACCTTCGCGTTGCAAATGTCAGGGTGTACATCTCATTTGCTTCTCCCAAGAACATCGTGGGAGCCAGTCAAACATCATGGAAGCTCTGGATTCCTGAAGGTCTCACCACCAAACTGATTGCGGACGAGCACTGCCCCTCTACGTCTGCGCATTTTGGAATTGCCAAAACTCTTGAAAAGCTGCGTTGTCAGTACTATTGGCCGTCTATGGGGCGCGATGTACAAAATTCGTCAATCAGTGTGAAGTTTGTAAAAGCGTGAAGCCGTGCAACTATTCTCTTATACCTTCTTTGGGAGAACGACGTTACACAGAGCTACCTTGGCAGCGCGTGTTCTGCGATTTCTTGGGTCCTTCCCCACAAAGCAAGAAAGGCAACAGGTACATTTTTTATCATCCTCGACCACCTCACCAAATTTGTGCTGCTGAAAGCAATGCCCGAAGCTACCGCTGCAAGAGTTGTAAGTTACCTAGAGCAAGAAGTGTACCATGTGTTCGGGGTGCCAGAATTTCTTCATTCCGATAATGGGAGTCAGTTCATCTCCGAACTGTTCATCCAATCAAAGCAGAAATGTGGGGTCGAGCACTGTATCTCTCGATCTTACTCACCCCAATCTAACGCGTCCGAGCGAGTCAACCAATCAGTACTCGCCACGATCCGCGCGTATATTGGAAACGGCCATGGGAACTGGGATGAACATCTAAGTGAAACAGCGTTCGCTCTCCGAAACGATTCAACCAAGTGTTCCCCATACTTCGCGATGTTCGGAAGACACCCCGTAACACATGGGAACTCCTATAAATTATTGCGAGATCTGACCTCGGACACAGATGGTGCACCTGAAATAATCCCAGTAAACCAAAGAGTGCACTCAGTGCGGGATCAGATCAGAGCACATCTGGCTGCGGCATACAAAAGATACTCCTCAGGTTACAATCTCCGAACCCGCGTGAGAACCTTTCAGCCAGGGAAGATCGTTTTCGTACGAAATCACGTGCAGAGTAGCGCTGTGGACCGGTTCGCTGCTGCTGGCTCCAAAATTCACCAAAGCGACTGTTGTAGAGCCAATAGACCGCGTTGCGTATCGCCTAAAGAACGACATGGGGCTTTCGATCGGAGTTTACTATGCTCAGGATATTAAGTCCTGACCCGAGCTAGGTTAGTCCTGGTAACCCTAAGAAGGCATCCAGCCAGCTTAACTGGTAATTACAGGTTACCAAAGCGCCGCTTAGGACCCGTTCAGCCTAGCGGCCGATATACCTCTCGTTATTAGGCCAACCTTTTGCACACTTCCTCACATGACAATGCGTCAAAACCCCTCCCACACGATACATTACGGAGGCAACGCCACCGTAGGATTTTCATATTGTAAAAGGCCTTCGAAATCTCAGTCTTTGCTGTGCCCACACCTGTGCTGATTAACATACGCTTCCGGAGACCCGATCTGGGTGTGGGGACTTACGGACGCCCTAAACACGAGCTGTGGTCTGCAGCCAGAGGGAGATGCAACCGTAAGAAGGGCCATGCATCAGTTGGTTAGGTTGCTGGTCGCAGAGAAGCCTCCGACCTGTCTTGTGCGAAAGGGCGAAGGCGGACGTACAGACCAGTTTGTTAGGTTGCTGGACTGTAAGTACGTCTTTGGCTTTCGTTGTCGTGGACAAGGTTGAACTCCGACCAAGGACCGTCGCGACTCCCGGGATGCGTCCGTAATTCGCCACACACAGATCGAGTCCGATGAAACCCTAGGGGCTTCGGCAACGCTGGTACAGCATCATCTCTACCTTAGCTGGGTACATGTTTCACCTCTAATCCCTTCTGGATTAGCCTCGATATGAGGATTTTCTTCTTCCCTGTCTCTTCTTCCTTATTTCCTAATCTGTGGTGGCTGAGCGAAAATGTTGTTAATGGACAATGATCCTAGTAAAACCTATCTCTACCTTTGCTGAGTAGATGTTTCACCCCAAATCCCTTCTGGATTAGCCTCGATATGAAGATTTTCTTCTTTCCTGTCTTTTCTTCCTTATCTCCTAATCTGCGGTGGCTGAGCGAAAATGTTGTTAATGGACAATGATCCTAGTAAAATCCATCTCTACCTTAGCTGGGTAGCTGTTTCACCCATAATGCCTTCTGCATTAACCTCGATACGAGGATTTTCTTCTTTCCTGTCTTTTCTTCCTTATTTCCTAATCTGCGGTGGCCGAGTGAAAATTTTGTAACTGGACAATGATCCTAGTAGAACCCATCCCTACCTTAATGAGTAGATGCTTCACCTCTAATCCCTTCTGGATTAGCCTCGGTAAGAGGATCTTAATTCTTTCTATCCCTTCTCCATTTTCCCTAGTGTTTTGTTTCCTCTGTGCGATGCGGAGCCAGAGCAAGTTCAGGCTGTAGAACCAGGCTAGTGACGTATGCCCGGCTTGAGACTCTGGTGGGTCGTCCCCACATTGGGCGTTGCTACAAATGTTTTCACCTATTCCTCCAGCTGGTTCAAAAATTTTGGTTTGTGTTTGGACTGGCTTGAGACTCTGTTTCGGTGGGTCGTCCCCACGCTGTTGCGTATTCCCCATGCGCTACCCTTTTCTCCCTCTTCGTTTTTTTCCTGTTCGGCTTCTCTCCCTCCTGTAGAGAAACCCCCATAATTTTTCCAGGGTACCTGAAAAGGGGTGAAAAAAAAATTCATATTTTTAAGGAGTAGCCCTATGCTACTTCTCCATACAAATAAAAATCCTGAAAATAAAAGCTATACATTTTTGAGAAGTAGCTCTATGCTACTTCTCCATATTTTATCAATCGTGCAAAGAAAAGAAAAACCCGAAAAGAAAACATATCTATACATACCCGCATAAAATCCTCAAAAGAGAAGGCAAAAAAAATTATATTTTGCATATGAAAAATTCTAACTTGTGCAGAACGGGCACAAATTAAAATCTTTCACGCATAGAACGCCAGATAACTACAACAACAAAAATATTGCAAACGAAAATTACAGCAAGCCCGCCCGAAATTCAAAGAAGATTTTGGCTCACAGCACACATTTTGCTGCTACCAAACATTACACGCACACCCGTTCATACAGCGAGCAGAAATCTCGATTTCAGCCCGAACGAACGAGTGGTGCGCGCCTGCCGGTGGCTACTGGCAGAAACCGTTTTCGAAGGAGGAAGACTGCGTCAAGTCATGAGCTCAGTCTGATTTGAGATTTGTTGAAGGGCAAGTCGGCCAGCGCGTATAAGTAAATGGATTCGGTTCGGAAAGTCTGGAAGTTTTTATTTGGGTTGAAGGGTGAAGCGCGCGTGATCAACAAGTTGGGATGCTCGTTAGCGATTAGTTGTGTATCTACCGCTTGGGGTTTTTTTTGTAAGTTCTGAAGAGTGAGAAATTATTTTGGTGGAAAATCTAAGTGATATATGTATATATACATACATGGATACTTATTTGCATACTTTGTAGTAAATCGATTTGTGCCTATGTTTTCGAGTTTTCTGATAAAAAGGAAATTAGGAATATTTTGGATTATTTTGGTGAAAATAATAGTGATACGTGCAGTCCATATACTTACTTTGTAATAATCTTTAGGTGCACGAATATATTCAATTTTTCCTGAAAAGAGGGATTTATAATTATTTTGGTGATACATAAATATCCATCTACTCACATCGCAATAATCTTTTGGTGCATAAACATCTTCGTTTTTTTCCTGAAAAGAGGGAATTATAATAATCTTGGTGAACATTTTAGTGATATATATAAATACATATACGTAGAGGCATATTTACTTATTTCATAGTGATTCCAGTTTGGGTATATATCTTCGATTTTCTTTTCCTGAAAAGAGGAAAGTAGAATTATTTCGAGTGCAAGTTATTAGTGATACTTATACAAATACTTACCTCATTTTGGCACTCTATCATTTGTGCGTATATCGACGATTTTCCTGAAAAGAGGAAATTAGAATTATTTTTGAGTGAAAATTATTAATGATACCTATCTATACTAGTACTTACCTCGTTTGAACTCTATCATTCGTGCGTATGTCAGCGATTTTCCTGAAAAGAGGAAATTAAGATTATTTCGAGTGAAAACTATTAGTGATACACATACATACAAGTGCTTACTTCATTTTTAACTCCATTTTTTTTCTTTTGGTGCTTGTATCTTCGATTCTCTGAAAAAGATGAGAGTAGAACTATTTTGAGTGGAAACTATCAGTGATACATAAGGACACAGATATATCTATTCGCCCATTTCGTAGTAACCTTATCGCATGCATATATGCCTTCGATTTGTCCCGAAGAAAAGAAAAAAAAGTGAATATACTTGGCACACACCTCAACTTCACTTACCTCGATATAGACATTCATTGGTATTGGTTTAGTCCTTTCATCGTTCAAAATAGTGTAACTGCAGGCGAAGGTTAGCGAGTAGGACGTTAAGGTATACCCGAAAGCACCCAAAGAGGTGAAAAGGGTCAAATAAAAAAAGAGGTCAATGTACCCACAAACGCAAACTAAAAGAATTGAAGCAGCTAATCCAGTTTGGCCCGTGAAGCACGTCGAAAAGGTGCACCCCACCAGCTCCAGCCTACTCCAGCAAGGGAATTCCCCGCGTAGGGTAGTATACCCGCACCAAAGTAAGTTATTCTCATTGATTGTTACTTCACTCTTTTGTTTGTATGATACTGTAAGCACATGTTCTGTATTTGATACTATTTAATATCGTTGGAATAATTAGGATAATTACATAAGTTACTGTTAAGGTTAGCTAGTAGGGCTCTAGCTTAGCTTAAGTAACCAGCTACTTTTATTGTGTAGGGAAGTACGACGAAGTATATACGAGGTTAGTGAGAGAAAAGGGCGAATATATGCGTTTTTATGGATGTTCTTTTTTTCCTTTATATTTGAACATATTATCTATTTTTCCTTTCTTCTTTTCTCTTCTTCACGCTTTCGCGCCCATTATGAAGTCTAGATCAATGGCGTACTAATTCTCGCTGAAGAGAGGCGGCGGTGTGGTCATGCGGTGAGATCCTCGGACGCACACACGTCATATGGGGCTAAGAATTCTCTTCTGACTGTGACAACTTAGCCAGTGTGGATGGGGGCGATGGGCCCATTCATGTCCAGTCCGAACTTCGTCATCATCTGAAGTCCACGTTTTCTCTCTCTTGAAATATCTCTCTCTCTGCGTCGAACTTCTCCGAGTGGTAGTCACTTGTAGGCGTTGACCTTTTTTTTATTATTATTTCAGCACTGCAACGCTGGTATGGTATTAAACATAAATTTTCCTTTCAGGTTTTCAGGTTGCACCAGTGGAGGCGACGCGAGAAGTTTTTTATTTCTTTTTGTCCGTCCGTCCGTCTGAAGTCCACAGGTAGGCAACCCAGTTCCCTGTTTGTTTTCTTATTTACATCGCACAGCTTTTCAAGCATCAAGGAATGTGGGTGGCAAGAACCACCCCAAGCCGGCTGACCGCTAGCGGCGTATTCGCTGTGCGGCCACCCACATGAGTCCCAAGGTGATTTTGCAGCAAGAGGTGTCAGTTGCAGCGCCTATCTACATTCGTGGCAAGACGGATGTAGGTAGGGCTGACAATGGGCGGGCTCTTCGTTACAAGAGATGGTACTAATTCCTTACCTAATAGTGTTGTAATAATAAAGTAAATTGTATGTATATATGTATATGTACGGTCGCCATGTGATAATAAATGATGATGAAGAATGCTCGTTGTTATGTGTCACCAAGATGACCGTAGAGAAGATAGGAGAAGCTTTGTAAAAAGCAGACCTCCGCTACTAAGACGGGTGCAGCTGTAAACAGCAGATGTCCGTTAGTAGGTACGATGGGCGCAGCTGCAAACAGCAGATGCCAAGTGAAATTAAAGACTACTTGTTGTTTCTGATTAACAAAATCAATTGATTGTTTATTGGAGTATCGCTACTTATTTTATACAAACGTGAATTAGCTAGCCAAAACTAAATTAATATTAATGTACATTAAACACGTGTAAACTAAACCGCTTATTTGCACTTATGTGCTTAACTCCGGCAGAAAGATGTGACGCAATATAATTGACCCATATTACGCTGGTTGCGAAAATGTAAACAATTACAGTCACTTCTTAAGGTTGTCACATATATTTTGTTTAGCGTATGTTTTGCTTAATTACAATTAATCAATCGATCACATTTATTGTGATTGATTAATTGAGCGATGGGTTTTGAGTCAATTTAATAATGCAAGAATGCAGAATGTGCATTCTTGTAAATTTAATTGATTAGAAAATTGTTGTGCAAATTCACATCACAGTGTGCACTTATCATTTCCTTATGCAAAACTTATTATTCCCGAATTCGATGAAAACCCTCGAGACCTTCAACTTTTCTTTTCTTTTTGCGACCTATTCCAAATAGATTCACGAAACGAAGAAAAGAAAACGGTCCTCTTGAGTATAATTAAAACAAAGGTCATTGGATGGCCTCATACCAATATGGGAATCATCACCGTTGGAGTGGGTTAAAGAGCGTACTTCAGGACCAATTTCTCCAAGGTTTATCTCGCACCACCTTACAGAACAAACTGATGAAAATTCGCCAACACCATAAGGAACATGTAATGGAATTCACACAAAGAGTTATCAAACAGCTTGCCCTCTTAAAAGGTGCTACAACTACCTCGGTTACTGATGTTACTCTTCAGAAACTACTCTTTGCCGAGAACAAAAAACTTGCCTTAGAAGCCCTTGTAGATGGAATACGAGACGATCAGTTGCGTATCCCCACTACGTTAGTACAAAAGACCGAGTCGCGTGAAGCAGTTAATTGTGCTATTGAACCAGCGTCTCGTATTAAGAAAAGCTCTCCCTCTGCGTCTAACATAGATTTCGGCCCCAATCACAAGTCCCCAGCAGTAAAGACTGAAGGACAACCCATGTATCTTCCTAATCCTCGACCCGGCATCAACCGGTGCTGTACTTATGCCATACGTAGTGGACATACCCGCGAACAGTGTTTTCTGAATAAAGGAGTACAGTTACCGCATTCTATGCAGGTCAAAGGGGAGGACCATGGGGTTCGTCATCGCATCGAAGAATGTAGAGCTCTTGAGTACTATAATGCAAGAAAAGCCGACCAAATGCCCAAAAGGCAAGGCCAACTGTATACTGTCAATAGAGCTCCTACCCCACGGGAGTACATTATTCGGCACAATATAATGGTCCGCTTTTCGGACGAATAGAGACGGCCCGTAGTATAATCTCCTTGCCCGGAAAACTCATCGTGGCCGCTGAAGAAATTCGGCATCCCAGCAAGCCTGAATCAAATAACTACTCAAGCCGAAATACACAAGGATCCATCGCAGAGGTTAGAATTAAATTTAAGTAAAAACGCCCTTACTCTTTCTTACAATACCGGTTTCCCTATCCAAAAGTGGACATAGTACATTACTGATAGATACAGGAGCCGAAATAAGCCTCTATAAGGCCCACCTAGCTAAAGGTGACTGTCTGGTATACCCATCACAAAAAACTAATGTCACAACTATTTCCAGTGACAAAGTCTCTACTTTAGGACTGGCATTTGGAGCCTTGGCTTTGGTAACTTAATCGAACACCCATTTCACGTAGTAATTGATGATAATATAAATGTAGCATTGACTACGAAAGGGGAATAATCAACTTCAAAGCATACAATTTTCAAAGGAATCTCCTGTAAGAGCTAGTTGTATGTGATTCCAGGAGTAGACAAACCCAACCACTGTGGTTTCGCAAGATGAGGACTTAATGACCTGTAGAGGTGTCTGCACTCCTCACTCGGATCCCTCTAAACCAATACAAGATTCTACAAATGTTGATAAAGTGGATATGACGTCAAGAGTGGCCAATCTTAAATCTAAAACTAATGCTACTAGTAAATAAAGTGCCACAACGAAAGGACTGGAATCAAACCCTATATTACCTCCAAGATCAACAACTATTATAGAAGCATCAACCGATCAAACGGAAGACTTTCTGGTAACCAGGCGCAAGCCTACACTTGCCGTATACTTGGATAGCTCCATTTCTTGGTGCCAAAATGGCAAAGCTAATCTAATACTATTGAACGTGAGAGACGAAAACTTTCCTATTAACTTGAACAAATTGAAACTGGACGCTGAACTCTTAGATGACTATTTTATAGTCCAAAATCTACATATGGCGAACAAAGCCGAGAAACGTCGTAACCAATTAAGGTAGAGACTTATATTGCAAATCTCTCGGAATTACAACGATATATTCCACTTAGACGGTGACTTTCTCTCAGTGACTGACTCAGCTCGTCTTAAAATTCAAACTTTTTTTTGAGAAAGCCCCTGTAAACATTAAGCCCTACCGACTGTGCGAGTCGCAACGGACTGAAATCAGCAATCAGATATCCCAAATGTTGGAACAGGACATCATAAACCCAAGCACAAGCCCTTGAAACTCCCCCCTGTTGCTTGTTGCCAAGAAATCCGACACAGCAAGCAACAAAAGATGGAGAGTAGTCGTGGATTTCCGACGACTGAACGATATAACTGTCGGAGACTCCTTTCCCCTGCCCAACATTGCGGATATTTTAGACCAACTGGGTAGGTCACAATATTGCGCATCTTGAATGATAAGTGAAATAACTTGATGTTGATGTCAATTGGGATTGGTCTAGCCTTCCACCCAGACGTGACAGCTAATCATTATCTCAAACGGAGTTAGAGGTAGTAACTTACTTGATCGTGGTAGTAGTTTTCTCGTGGATACTGCTTTAATTTCATCAGGAAAGCACTCTCGTTGTATAACCTTAATACATCTTATAAGTGTTTGATGTTTTTGAATTGTGGATATCAGCATATAGGACGCGGAGCATCCTAGTCAGATTGAAAAATTTACTGGATAGTCTGTACCTTGGTATATATACCTGCAGCGTACGCCTTCTCCGACGCGTCATGCAATCCATAAATTTCTATATTCTGGCAAGTGTTAGTGTAATTTATCCATCTTGGAATGATAATATTTTCAACAGCCGGAAGTTCTTCTTTGAATTGCTTCCATTTATTAGCTAGATCAGATGGTAATGGGCTGTCCCAGTTTGCGAGCCACAAATCTTAAATTATAAATTTAGCTCGTATGATTACAGGTGATAACCAGCCAATAGGATCGAATAGTTTCGCTATTTCTGAAAGAATAGAGCGCTTCGTTGTTGTACTGTATGTTCTCAGGAAATTAACGCGAAATTTGAGCGAATCGATTGCCAATGCAATCCTAGAGTTCTAATCGGTTCTCCATCGTTTCTTTTTGGCTGATTCTTTTGCACAGGTCTTCGGTAATGCTTTGAAGGAGTGATTATTAATTTGTTGTCCACTTTTGGAGTTTGAACCCTCCAAACTCCAATTCCGCTATCAGGTATCTCTGTAATGTTTTAGCTTCTCGGAGAGCAGCAAATAACAAACGATGGATAGTAGTCGTGGATTTCCGACGACTGAACGATATAACTGTCGGAGACTCCTTTCCCCTGCCCAACATTGCGGATATTTTAGACCAACTGGGTAGGTCACAATATTTCTCCTCTCTGGATTACAGAAATACAGTTTCCTGGATTGGCAGTTGGGTTGGCAGCTTTTAGAAAATAGGTTTGAGCTCTGTTTAACCCAGCTTCGTAGTAATACAGCCACTTATATTGACAGCTTTGTTGACAATCGTTGTGCCAGCTCGGTTTATAGCTGACTATGTAATTCCGCAGCAACCTGGATTGGCAGTTTTGTTGACAAATGTTGTGTCAGCTCTGTGTAAGACTGTCTATGCAGTTCGGCAGCAGCCTGGATTGGCAGCTTTTTAGCCAGCTGGTTTCTCTGCTCTGTGGATGGCTGGGTAGATGCCTCTGCAGATCTCTCGGATAATTGTTATAGACAAAACGTGGGATGATACTGCTGTAGAGTCCAGTCCAGTCAGCTCTGTTGATGCAGTTCGCTTAACGTTTAATCCAAATTCCTACTGAAGTAGGCTCGAAGGACCAATGTTAGCTAGTTAAAGTTAGAACCCTTACCGCTGGTGGGGTGAATTCTATATTTATATCAATTTTACCTTAAAGATAAGTTGTGCGAACCAAGGTTTTCTATCCAGAAATTCAACGTTTTCACATGAAATTTAAGTTTACAAAACGAATGAACGTTAGCACGTGAAATTCAATTCTTATTCACGCACGGTGAGAAAAATAAAGTGCAAGTATGCATTCTATTTTGTGTGAAAATTGAATTTATGGGTAGGGAATTTGGTGAGAAAAATTTTTATTTTAGAAATAATTCTCTGGATGATCGTCTTGATCAGTCGCAAACCTCCTGTTGATACTGTTGTTAACGCCGACAACAGGCCCGTCAAGGGGAAACTCGTTCCGAGATATCCAACCCTGGTGTTACTGCTAATTCTACTCCCCTACAGCTGATATTTATGAGGCCTATGTCGATTAGTTAGTTAAAGAAAAGCACACTAAACTACTCATTCATTCACTAAAAAAGAGGTTCCTTAATAAGGTTGAAATCCCCCTTTCCAAAATTCATCATACTAGATCTAAATGACGACAAGATGAAAGAAAGTCTCGAGCTGTGCATAGGTCTAAAATTAGGTACCCTTCCCGGAAAGCTAAAAACATGTATAGCCGGAAAAACAAAGTCCTAATCGCCGAGCTTCCCCTTCCACTATCAAGCCCCTTGAAAAGAGGACCACTTTCATTACCTTAAAAGAGTGCCTGGAGTCTGCTGGATCACTCAAACTTTCAAAGGTACTACTCTCCCTTAGTGCCATAGACCCAGCAGTTTATTGGATCGGAAAGCTATGGGCACTTTTATTTTCTCAGCGAAAAACCTCCCTGTCCACATTTTTCTCGCCGAAGTGATCGAATTAAGTGACAGTGCAACGGATAAAGATGGCCTATTATTGGACAAATATGAACAAGGACGTCCTTAGTTTTATAAATAAATGCCCCTCCTGCTAGGCTAATAAACTAAATCGAAACAAAAATGTTCGAATGAAAATAACCACTACGACTAGGAGACCTTTCGAAATGGTTTTCCTCGACATAGTCGGGCCACTTTCCACTAGTTACAACGGGAATAGGTTCATTTTTACTTTCCAATACGACCTCAGTAAATTCTCGGAAGATATCCCCTAACCAGATGCCGAAGCAGATACAGTCACCAAACAGCTCACTACTAAAATCAGATGCCGCCACGGACTTTTCTCAGAAGTCTGAAAGCTACTAAAAATCCATAAGCTACAATCTACCCTGTATCATCCTCAGACTAATGGCGCGTTTGATCGTAGCCATAGGATATTAGCCAAACACCTCTGCCATTACGTTAACAAAGATCTCCTGTCTTGAGATTCCTGGATACCATATGATATTTTGCTTTTTAATTCAGCCCCCCATTCAAGCACCGGATTTACCCCGCATGAGCTTGCTTATAGATTCCCGGCCAGAATCTCCTAAAACTTGAACTAGAAACCTGTTACAATTACGATAAATATTCTAATGAGTTAAAGGCCCGACTTCGGCATGGATTTGAAATGGCGCTTCAAATCGTCCTGAAACATAAGCAAAAATCGGAGAGTTTTTATGATAAAAATGCAGCGGATCTTTCTTTTAATCTCTGAGACAAAGTCTTTCTCAAAAGTTATGCAAAAAGGTCCAAACACGCACCTCTTTGGCTCGGACCTTATGACGTTGTGGAATTGATTTCCCCCGAGAACACCGCCGTTAAAGTGGACAACAAGATTAAGATTATACATAACGATTTAAAATTGTACGTTGAGTAAGTGAAACTCTTTCCTTTCCAGGATGTCGATCAAGGGCAAGCTCCTGCTATTTATACAACTGCTATGTCTATGGAGCAGTCTGTAGTTCGAGAATTGCCTATATGAAATGCCCTCTTTGTGCAATGAAATTTCCTTTTTAAAAAAAAATTTTCGTTTGCATAAAGAGTTTTTCCCACTCAATTCTCGAGCTGCAGACTTAGCAGCAAACTGAGTCAATTTTAATTGGCTGCTTTCGCTATGAATTTTCATATCAAAACTCTCTATGAAATGCTAGTCCCACATAGGGCTAAATCTTGCTAGGCATTCAAGTAAATACGTCGTATTTCGCCTCATATAATTCACACTTAAAATTTATTTTAAGTCTATATATGAGGTCAGCTTGGCTGTTTGCTTTGGCATATACGGCAGGCAGGAACCAAGCCATACTGACGATTATACGGTTCCTGCTTATATGAAATGCCCACTTTTTGCAATGAAATTTCTTTTTCAAAAAAATTTTTCGTTTGCATAAAGCGTTTTTTCCACTATCTTTAGTAACATAAAGGACAAAGAAAGCCTATTGTCCCCTCTCAATGTCCGACAAAAATGTATCCTCTTTATCGTAGTGGGCTCTCTGAGCTCATTGGAACTTTGAATGAGGATGACGCCATTAAATATGATCACCAAATTGACAGTATAAAAAACGACCAAAGGTATATCCTCGATCTGTTAAAAAACCATACGTCAATAATAGACGCTATGGTTAATAATTTCAACAGAAGCCAAAAAGAAATTAAAAAACAATTTTTGCCTTAACGCTCTCGTTAATGAGATTCGAGGCAACCATAAACTCGATTCTCGATCTGATGATAGACGTGAAACATGCAAAACCGCCCCTGCTGTTATGACTCCTAACCAGTTAAGAAGTTCTATATTAGCCATACAACAGGACCTCTCTGATTCCCTGAGGCTCCCAATTTCCCCCGGCCTACAGGATTTGCTCGGCATATACGCATTGATTCAGACAAGCACAGCTCGAAGTGCAGACAAGATAATTTTTGAATTCAAAATATCCTTATCTTATCGAACGGCATACCAACTGTACACCCTGTTGCTAACCAACCACGAGAACGAAATCGTCTAAATTCAGCCATCCGTCTTGTGGTTGATTAGAATCGGGAGCACTACTATGCTCTTAATAAGCTCAACTTTCGGGATTGCCTTACCTGGAACGCTTTTCATTACATTTGCCGGCTGAAGCACCCAATATTAAGTGTACACCCGGAAAGCAGTATCTGTGAGGTTGAGCTTCTTAAGCACGTCACTAAACTGCGTGACTTTTGCCACATACAGAGGGCCTCCCCTGGTAACCTTTGGATCAAGCTTTCGCAGACAAACAAATGGCTTTTTGTTCTAACCAAAAACAATACACTTGACGAAGTCTGTACTAACAAGATCATCCCACAAACCTTGTTGGCCACCAGAATACTGCAGCTCTCAGACAAGTGCTATTTACGAAGTGACACACCGACTATTCAGCCTCATTCATCCAAAAATATGGAGATACATAATTATTATATCCCCAGTTTGAATTTATCTACGGCCTTAAGATTCACTAACACGGGTGGATCCCCACTGCTCAACACCACTAAAACCCACCTTTTAAAATTTTCCCTGACAACAACCTGCAACGGCTGAGCTCCTCCATAAAAGAAATAAAGCAGATCGAACACCTGGGCCTAAACGCTGACGATGTCCATCACTATTCTATCTCATATACCATGATTATCACCTTTATTTCGATTTTTGTTTTCGCCTACATCTATTTGAAGCGAAGAGGGAAATTCTCTAAATCAAACAACTCTACTAGTGAAACAACCCAAGAATTAAGTGTAAAAGCAGCCTCTAAAGAGGAAGGCCCAGCCCATTAGGTATGTAAAGGATTTATGTAGGTTTTTGATTATCCAGAGTAAAACACGAAAAAAAACCAAAACAATTGTGAATATAGTGCACAGTTTCTATAAGTTAGTTAACTGAAAATAAAATCAGGTACTCACCTAGAACTAAGTTAGAATAAATTTGGCAAACCATGTTGTAATCCGATTGTAGTGGAATTTTCAAACTATTAATTATATAAACAAATACTAACTTCAGAAGAATAATGTAAGGCCGGCGAGCTCTTGAATCCCCGCATATCTCTTGGTGGCGTGAATTAAATGTTTTTTTTTATCATTGTCAAACCGGTGGGTGCACGGCGAAAATCCATACTCCTATTAGTAGTACGAATTTTCTTTTTCTATGAGGGATATTGTGTTTTGAGTCAATACTAATAACGTTCATTACGGGCATAAGCACTTCCGTGCAAATATGCATTTTTCATTTCATTTCTTGCCATACAAAGTGTGCAATTTGTATACTTTGTTTTCTGACGCTGAACATTGCTACCCACCAGCGATAAGAAATTTAATATTTTTTGATAGAGGATACTTCCTCCGAATCTTTTTTAATTCTTAAATCGGCGCGCGATTACTTTCTCCGCGTATTTTTATCGCGAAATCGCTTAATCAGCAAAGAGAAGAAGCGGCTGAGAAGATCAGATCGTCGGAGCAGTCTATCACAAACGAGGATACATATTTTAAGCTCGGTCCGGCAACTTTTCTTCTAATTAAATAAATTGTTCCCATAAAAAGGGCAACTTTTCACTTCCAATTAAATAGAATTAATCGTGTTAAATAGATTGTTCCCATCAAAAGGGCAACCTTTCATTTCTACTAAAAAAATAATTAAGTTCTAATAATAATATTGTGTTAAATA
Source organism: Dioctria linearis (assembly GCA_963930735.1). Lineage (NCBI taxonomy): Eukaryota > Metazoa > Arthropoda > Insecta > Diptera > Asilidae > Dioctria > Dioctria linearis. Next base: position 84,343,850 of record OZ005743.1, on the reverse strand, counting down.
GACCATTCCAAATAAAGGAAAGCTTTTTATTAAAGAGGAATAAATTTCTAATAATAAAATTTGCATTGATTAATAAAACTAATATTGTTTTGATAAACTGTCAACTCCCAGTCCATTGCGGTGAATAAAGCAAAGAACACCAGACTGGCCACATCTATAGCAGAAATACCCAGTGGGAGCTCTTCGATAGTCAGTGTAGTGATCTTGTTGATGACAATTCCAACAGACAGAATCAGATCGAGCAGGGGCTCGGGTGTGTAGTTCAACCACTTCCAACTCCTGCGAGTTGGGAAAGCACGGATTGTCTGACTCTACGTAGATGTTATTCGTTTCATTGACTCGATCGCGCGGGTTTCTGGAGGGATTCATCATCAGCTCAGCCATAGCTTGGTAGTGCAGATTAAAGTTTTCTCCGACCTCCTGTCGCCTGTTCATCATCTGGCGATGTACTGGGGTGTCATCTCTAGGGTCACCCCACTCAGCTAGTAAGGTCGCTGCAATTTGCTCCCAAGAAGACGTTGGATTGATCCTCAGCAATGAACAATACCAGTTGGTAGCTCTATCACTGAATAGAGCGTGTATACTCCTAACCAACAGGTCAAAGTCACCATACAATATGGTATTCGTTAACGCCTCTACGCAGAAGATGAAATCTTCTTCGGAGAGACGTGAATTGGAACCATTGTGGTCAGTCTCCATCGCTTGATCGCGCTTGACTAACGTCTATGCTACTAAGTAAATCGTTGTCGAGGGGTTCGTTCAGAGTTTCTAGGGGGCTCCTGTGCTGAGGGTAAACGAGGCACGTCGATTTGTAACGTGGATATCGATTCTTGACCAGCATTCCGTAGGTTAATATCATTGCTTATTCGCTTAAACTTGCTTTACGGCTCTACACCAGAAGACAAATGTGGTTTAGTTCACAGCGGCGGAACAGGCGGGGTGGACGAGATAGATCTATTTGGGGCACTGTCGTACGCAGTGGTGGTTGGTCGGTGGAGATCGAACGCTTATCCTGTTACTGACTCATGTCCAGCTGAAACGTATGCTGGACTTAATGCCGGAATTCTTTCCTTCAGTTGATCTATTCCGTTGTGGACTTGTGGGCAGTGAGAGCTGAGGTGTTGGAAACGAAATCATCTGCCGTGAGGTCGACAGCTGGCATCTTGGCCATCTTGGTTGTCGCAGGAGAACTGCAGAAAAGTTTTTCTCCTACTCCAAGAATGTTTGTCGCAAGATAGAATCAAGAATAATTCTCTTTTACTAAGAAGAAAGTTGGTCGCAAAAGAGAAAAATTTTCATCTACAAATAAGGATAAGTATCACAAAAGATCCAAAACAATTTCTTCTACTAAGAAGAATAAGAATCACAAAAATATTAAACAAAATTCTTCTACTAAGAAGAAAGGAATATCGGAAAGAAATTCTATAAACTGTCTTCTACTAAGAAGAATATGTATCGCAAAAATATTCAAAAGAAATTACTTCTAATTAGCACACACTCAGTCCGGAAGGGACCTTTACACTACTCACCACTTACTCAGTTGGAAGCGCAGATATTCTGCTTCCATCGCCGTTGCCCCAACCTCCCTGCGATACTGTTGGCGAGATGACACAGTATCCCTATGTTGACCTGGAAAAATTAGAGGAGGAGCGGACCTATACAACCACCATCATCGAGAGGTCTCCGGGAGTGTTAGGTGAAATAAGAAACTTACAGTGCACGTTATAATATATCGTTTTAATGCTAGATTTGCACATCGGTACATAGGTCCACGATCCTTATTCCTTCTAATAAATCACTACATACTGTTCTTACTATAAAAGAAAACGAACCTTACAAAATTCATAACACTAGCACTACTAAATCCTTCGTCGTCATAAGTCATATTACTGTATGCATAAATTTTCAATGTTAATTCATTTTTCCCTTTGCAAAGTTGTATTCAGACACCTTGAAAGGTCATATGAACTAATATACATATTCAATTGACATAAATAGAAATGAACGAAATACTGAAATTTAACGTGGATATAAAAAAATAAAATCAAAAAGCAAAAACTTTGCATTGTGTCATTAAACTATTAATTTTTGAAATAAAAAGATGAAAATATAAGGTTACAAACGGACATGGCAACCGTATCTTAACTTTCCCTTACATTAAGGATATTCTATCAATGAGTATAATATGGACAAAAAAATTAAAACTTTAAAGGATAATCTTCAATGATGTTAACGTTAAATCATTTTATGTTTAATTATAAACGAAATGTTTACTTTTGACTGTCAACTTATCCTATATATACCTATATATATATTCCTTCCCTTCTCCTTATTCAAATAAAAATTCAACTTGATTAATTTTAAGTGGCCGACTAGAAAACTTTATTGTACCGTAGGGAAGACTGTCACGTTCTTGCCCCGAATTCATTTAAATTCCGACATTTTCTCTAATACGTTGTATCATCTTATGTGCTTTTTGTTTCTTTTTGTTTTTTTAAAGAAAAAAAAATTCATAATATCGTTTAAAGAATCAAACAAATCACTTACATCGCTTTAATTTGTTGCGAATCCCCCGTAGAGGCCCCTTCGAGGATACTCCACGAACTTCAAAATATTTAAAAAAAAAATTTCGATTAAGAAGAATAAGTATCACCAAAATATTGAATAAAATTCTGCTACTAGAAAAAAATTGCTTCTACTAAGAAGAATAATTTTGTTCAAGAAAGAATTTTTTGGGATTCTCCAGTATATAGCAAATGCTAAAAAATATTCTAATTTGTTATTTCATCACACAACTCATTAATTTTTGGTGACAAGTTTCAAGTCTTGGTTTGACTCATCAACAGGTCCCAAATAGCTTGGGTGATTTGAAAAACAAATGAAAAAATGAAAAAAGAAGAAAGAAATGCAAAGTTTGAGAAAAATAGAAAAAACAATTTTTTTATTTATCAAAAAAATATAAAAAAATTTTTTAAAGAAGCAGATTCATTCGAAGCGAGTCGAACCTGTATATGCCACGCAGTGGGCTGAAAATAAAAATAAAGAAGGAAAAGGAAGAAGAAGAAGCGTTTCGTGTCAGCAGAAAACCTTCCACTCATCGGTGCAGCTTGGTTTTCTGCCTGCTGCAGACGCTTGAAAATAGATCAAACTGATCTCTTCTCATATAAACTCAGAATAAATCCTTGGTGTGAATTATATGAGGAAAAAACACTCCTATACGAGCCCATTTGCATATAACGGAGAATCCCAAAAAATTCTTTCTTGAACAAAATTAAGTTTAACCCGGTAAAAAGTCCAAAAGAGTAATCTTTTTATTTAAGAAGAATAAGTGTCGCAAAAATATTTTAAAAAAATCTTTCTGTATGCTCGTTTATTTCTCTCCCTCCTCCCGAAGCTCTGTCTCTATTCATGAATCCCTATCATCACATGTAAGTGAAAATTGAATTTTGAATTAATAAAGAAGATCAAGTCTCTATATGAAGACCCAAAGAAAAGTCGGTCGGAGGTGCCAAAGACTGAGAGCAATGCAAGATATTCTTCAGCCAGGCTGTTAGCAGTATGCCAACTTCTGATTACTGAAGGTCTCTGGCGCCATTTCCATCCTCCAACAACTCTTTCCTTCTCCCCAGATCAGGTATCTCTCCAGGTAAGTTATGTACCGTGTGTACAGTAGAATGGAAAAGATCTAAAAAAAACTCGAGCTCCTCTAGGAAAGTCTTAAGAAAGGTTGGTCAGAGAGGCTAAAGACTGAAAACGGCACCAGAGAATCTTCGGCCAGGCAGCTAGCAGTATGCCAACTCCTGACTGAAGGTCTCTGGCGCCGTTTCTATTCTCCAACAATTCTTTGCTTCATTTCACCGGACTGCACTATCAATCCAGCTCTCCAACTAGGCAAAGTCATGCATACAGTTGACCAGTTGAATTTCAGTCAAGGAGTCATTCGCAGATGCATGACTCTGTCGGGCCAGATGACCAGAGGAGACGGAGACGGGCCTCCATGAGAAACTGAACACAAATGTGAGAGAGGCCATTTCCATGGCTGAGGGCCAGTGGGAAAGAACACCAAAAACCGAAATTCTAAGTTCGCGACATTATACTTTAACATAACATAACAAAACAAATCATTTATTCCAGTCGTACACAAAAAAAAGATTATAAACTATGTGACTTCAGCAGAAAACAGAAAAAGAAAGAAAGATCAAACAATCAAGATTACAGAAACTTTTAAGTGTGCTAAGAAAGGTCAAATAGAATCTACGTTCAGCTGCTAAAAAGATAAGTAGTGAAAATATAGCAAAATTCAATGGAACGATTATCAACAACTATATTATTTGTAAACTAATAAGCCTCTTGAATGCGATCAAGGAGTTGGCAGTTTGGACATTCATAGGAAGATTATTCCAAAGGCGCGAGATCTGGACAAGATAAGAATTTTCCATAATTGTCTTATAAAAACGAGGAGTTGTTATGTTCCTATTGCGTTCAGATGTTTCGAAACTGAAGAGTTCTCTGAGATACTCTGGTTTGCCTGACTTTAAAAGATTAAAGAAAAATATCAATGTCCTACGCCGAAGGTAAGAAGTCAGGAGACAACCAAGCAATCTTGTCCGAAAAGGGGAAACCTGATCAGACCTGCCAAGACCAAATACAAATCGAATGCAATCATTAAAGGCAACCTCCACTTTGGGGGCACAATAAGAATCAAGCTTAGGGTAAATCGTACTACAATGTGTAAAGTATGGCATAAGTAGTCTCTTTACAAGCTTAAGACGAGCAGGTGTTATTAAGATACTCGCATTCGCATAGAGCCAAAGTGTCCGAAGGCCGAAGTAGACTTTTCTAATCAATGCTTTAATCTTCTCACAGCACTTGATGTCCTGACTTAAAGTATCACCAAGATTTGAAACTTTACTTTGTATTACTAAGTTGATACCATCAAATACGACCAGAGGAATACTATTTCTATCAAAGTGTTGTTGTAAAAAAAAATTCCTACACTGCCACTTTCCTGGATTCAGTATCAACTGATTGCTCTTAGCCCACAAACCTATTCTGCCTAAATCATCGTTTATGCGTGCAAGGCAGTCTTCAATAAGTCAAATGGGTCTGCTCAAATAGATTTGTACATTATCAGCATACATATGGTTGGCAGCTCTGCTCAGAGTGGATAAGTCAAACTAATAATCGCTCCACATAGTTTTTATAAATTTTTATGGCTTTTGGAATATTTTCAACATATATTTTGCACTTTATGGAATTTTAAAAATAAAAAAGTATAATTATTGAAAATTGCATACGAAATCGCCTGGATTAACTAGTTTTGTTAAACATACCTATTCTCGCCTTGCACATCCACACACTTGACAGATCAAGTGACAAAAAAGCTGATTCTATTAACCACGTTGGATTATGGAATTTTTATTCGACACAGGTAAAAAAAAAACAAAAAACTGATATCCTAGTGGGAGTATATGTTCTGGCGGAAGTGTTCTGTTTTTGAAAAACTCACGCAATATTGTTTTCCTTTTTACCAGCTCCACCTGTAATGAGAACCTGAGACGCGCCAAATAATCCATCGGCCCAGGGAATAACCAAAGCAAGTGGAAAATATTCCTGGGAGATACCTCACACATAAACTCACTATAGAAATCACTAATTTATCGGAAGAGCACAGGAATCGTCTTCTATATTCTTATGATCGCATCTACGTCTAATAGTCGCAGAAGCCCCACATCCCCAATAATCCAGAAAAATTATAAGAAATACCAACCTGCTGTCATGTCTAGTCGTCAACGATTGGGGGCCTTGACAATGTATCAATTACTGCAAGCGGTACGGAATGCAATAAAAGCAGAGAACGTTGCTACAAAAAATGATCTAGCAGAAATTAAACGTGGAGTTGACTATCTTAGGTCGCAAAATGAATCGCTTAAAAATATTGTCGACACCTTAGTGGGTCGTGAAAAACAACTAGAAGATCGATCGGATAGACTCGAGAGCATTGCAAGGAAAAATAACATAATTATCCGTAGTTTAGATGGTAGCCTTGACCCTAAGACTAGCATTGAAAAACTGTGCAACAAAACACTGCAAACCACAGAAAATATCAAGATAAAACGCGCTTTAAAAGTAGGAGAAACGCGGCCTGGACAGGCTATTATATTTGCAGAAATTGAAAACTCAAACAGCGTAAACAATATACTGAAGAACTGCAAGAAAGTGTTCTGGCACCCAAATATCTGTTTCTGGAGACCTTGCTCCGGCTGTGAGGCAAAAACATAGGCAACTGGCGGTAATCAAACCTGCTTTAAATAAACAAAATTTAAAAATAAAGACAAGGCTTCGAGACAACAGACTGATAATAGAGGAGAAAATTTTCACTTGGCATAATAGCAAACTGCAAATGTTAGCTTTTACCCGATTAGTAATAGAACAGTGTTAAAGTTAAATACAAATAACGAAATGTTTTATATAATCCCATGCTATCTCAATCCTAATAGATGGAATTCAGATTTTGAAGATATTGGCCAGTTTTTGGCAGATAATAGCGATAAGAGCTTTATACTAATATGAGACCTAAACGAGCGGATAGGTAAAGAACAAATTTTACCAGATGAAATTATTACAAGCTGCCCATTGCTTAATCAAAATAGGAGGTCTAAGGATAAAACTTTGAATGCTAGAGGAAGACAACTTCTGGATCTATGCTCAGACCATGGCCTGGGAATTTTAAATGGCAGATCAAAATCTGACTCTGAAGGGGAGTTGACCTTTATCGGACCTATGGGAGTATCCAGTATAGACTTGGCATTAGTTTCATTTGATAAGCTTGATCAGATTCTGGATTTCAAGGTGGAATTAGAAATATATTCGGATCACCTCCCCGTAAGCCTACTTGTAAATGTTAACTGTGCAGAAAGAGCAGCTAGTTTTATGATGGAATTGCCGCTATTGCCTAAGCTGAATTGGAAAATACAAAGAGAAAACCTGTTCCGCACTAAGTTGAGATTGAACACGGAAACAATTACCCAGAGAGATGATAATCCAGAGCTGACAATTCAAATGCTCACAGATCTAATCAAGAGAATTTTCTGCGGCATACTGCTAGAAAGATTAACCAACTATATAGAATCGAATTCTATATTAAATGAGTACCAGGCAGGGTTCAGACCGGGCTACGGAACGATAGATAACATTTTTAATTTGTATAATCTAGTAAATCTCGCATGAAAGAAGGGCAGGAAGAAAGTATACTGCCTGTTTGTTTATTTCAGCGCCGCATTTGACTCTACTGACAGACGATCATTACTCCTGAAACTTTATAATTTAGGCATTTGAACAAAGTTTATAAACACTTTACAAGGGCTGTATGCTTTCATCCAATGGAATGGAGAAGGCTATAGTAATTTGTTTGAAACAACGTCCGGTGTGCACCAAGGCTGTGTACTAAGCTCCTTACTCTTTTCATTATATTTAAACGACTTGATGAATATTTGGGCGCTGGAATTACAGTAGAAAGTATCCATGTACGCCTCCTGATGTATGATGATGATGTTGTACTCATATCTGACAATCCAACTATTCTGAAAAATTCAAACACACCATTTGATAGCGCTACTGTAGCGTGTAGCAATAATAACTCGCTATTCCACCAACACAAATAGAGTACAACTCGGACAAGCTATCTAACAAATTTTATTAAAAATACCTTTCCTAATCACAGAAGCTTGAAACTGGGAATTGGTGTCTTTGTATATAAATAAGACTGCGTATTTTCAAAACACTCTTCGAAAAGTAGTTTTTCAGTATTTACCAACTGGAAATAATTTAAATCAGACTTAGAGCGGGAGCCGATATAGAAAATGTCTAGTCACTAGCACACATACTAACACTGGATAAATATTCAGAACTTGAAGGAAGATCTGAACCTTATAAAATTGAAAAATTTCTGGGAACGTATTGCAAAACCAAGAGGAAACGTAGCGCATAAGCAGCTAAGTCGCTGGTTGTCATCTTTCCGGCATCTTCAAATCTTCTTCTTATTTTCCATTTTTTTTGTCAAATCCCCACCGTCAGCTGTCAATCGAACGGCAGCTGCGGCAAGCGGCAGCAACTTCCCCATGGAGAAGTTGCCACAAGATGAGCGTACCACATGCGGTGCTACATACTGCATTGTGTGGACCTGTGACCATAAAAGATGTTTCGATTGGTTGATCTAGGATATGGACCTAGAATGTCATTATAAAGCCGTTGTGCCATTGTCGTCCTGTCATATACTGGGATCCCATACGTGGTCTAAGGATGGAGCTCGGAGCTTTCACTTCTTTACGCATCTCACAGGGTACTACGTAATTTCTGACATCGACTGTCATTCGAGGCTAGTACAGATGTTATCTTAATCGTTCCAGCGTCTTTCCGATCCCTCCTCTTCTAGTGGCAGATCAAGCGCCCTTGAAATAAAGTCGGAGACAAGCCTTTGTGGAACCCAAGGCTTCCAAGCTTCTTCTCCCTGAATTGGTTCACCTTTTCCCGGAACTATCCGAATATAAACGAGGTCATCCCTAACACACAGATCTGGTAATTTGTTAGAATCTGATTTAGTTCTCTCCCTCAGCTCTTCGTATTCCAACGAGATGAAATATGGAGAACTAAGATCAACTTCCGGACCAGGATCTTCAGATGGTGATAAACTATCACAGTGAATCCGTGTCAGCGCATTAAGGACGACGTTCAGGCTTCGTTTCCTGTGTTCGATAGTTAAGCCAAAACTTTGAAGTTTCTGTGGTCATTTTGGGCCATCAGCCATTTCAAGCTGGCATGATCAGTCACCATCTTAAATGGCATAAGTGCAATGAAAGGCCGAAACTTCTGTACACTTAGTATTGCTGCTAAGCATTCCTGCTCTTTGTGCCGAGTTCAAATTTTTCGAGACGTTGGCTATCGGCTTCTCTTGGCCATCGTCATCTAGTTGTAACCGCACTCCACCAATATCTTGTAGGCTCACATAGCACTGTATATTAAAAGGCTTGGTGAAATCTGGACTCACTAAGAGGTAAGTTTCAATTGTTCTAGAGACGTTTGGGCTTCAGGTGCTCACTGGAACTGACTGGGCTTTTTCAGAGTGTCAGTGATGGACGCAGTGAAATCAGTATAATTCGGAATGAATCGACGATACCATCCCGCCATACCTAGGAGGCGTCAGCTTTCCCAACAGTTTTACGTAACGCGCAGTCAATAATTGTTGAGATCTTGTCAGGATCAGTTCTTATTCCTCCTTTTCCAACAATTAAACCCAAGTATTTATCTCTGTAATACAGAGCTTAGTCTTCTCTACATTATTAGTGAGGCCACTTTTCCTCAAACAATCCGATACACGAGTTAGTAACACAGAATTAGCAAATCATGAAGGTAAACGTGAACATTTTCACGAAGATCGAACGAGATGACTTTGTCCATGAGGCAGGACAAAGTTTGTGGAGCGTTGCATAGGTCGAAAGACATCACCGTGTACTGATAGAGAGGATGTCGAGGTACTGTAAAAACGATCTGCTCTCTAGAATCAGTATCTAATGGGATCTGCCGGAAAGAATCTTGCAAGTCCAGGCTCGTTATGAGGTTTGCCGAAGGAAGTGGACTTAGAAGTGCGTCGATCTGCGGATATCCTATATCACACCCAGTGATAGCATTCGTTCCAACTCGGCATCCATCAAACTCTACACTGCCTGTGAAATCGGTTAAAACCGGTTTTATCGGAGTAGCATAGTTCGTTTCGATCTTGTGAGTGACCAACGACGTCTTTCCTAAGCCCAAAGAGGCGACGGAAGGAAGGAGCTATTTTGTGGCTTCAAGGCGTTTATTTTTTTTCTGAACAGAAAAAACATGGCAATCAATGCCAGAGACAGACCTGGTGTAACCTCCGCAACTGCACCCAGAACATTTGGAGCCGACCTAAATAGATGCCAGAAGTCTATTTTCAAGTACAGTATTTGCGTGAGCCCACGAACCACTTAAAAACGCACGTTCTTGATCTCACCACGAAAAGTGACATTCACATCCACATGATCATGTCAAGACTTGGGGATTCTTCTATAGAAGTGTCTATTAAAAATGTTTCTGACTCCCTACAGTTACAAAAGGTGGCTTGAGAATCTGCAGAGTATTCAACTAAATTCTCTGCCTCTGTTAAGAGATTACTAACCCTCGGTTGACTGTCATAAGACTTGTTGAAATCACCGGAGCTACTGAATGAAATCAACGGACAGTCTAATGATTGTTCGACGAGATCTGCGGATTGAGCTGACTGTTGTAATTTGCGACCGGCTTCGCATTTTTTCGTAGATAATGTCTACAGTTTGGCTTAAGGACATCTTTTCATCCTCATCCATAGCAGAATTTGCGTGTCCTTTCCTGCAAGCAGTTTTGAAACAAGTGCCCTTGCTGGTCAAAATTCGAACAAATTACTGCTTGTCTGTCCGAGATAGCGGATATGTCTGCCAAATCGGTGTCCAACCAAGGTGATATTGGCAACTCAGGATAAAAATGTTGTGGCTCCTCGACCACGCTCACTCGCTGATTTCGATCAGTACTCCAGTTGCAAACTGTTGCAATTCGCAGCTGTATAACTTGAATTTTGTTGACTAGAGATCGTAGTTGCGCAATGGTGTTGGTTAGGTGCAAGCAGATCTTATTCAAAATACTGTCAAATACTATCATAGATCTCAGCACGCAATATTTCAATGCCTGGTATGATCCCTTTGCGTACCAGATCCTGGGGCTGCACTATAAGACCGGCTACTAATGCATCTGAGGCTACTAGGCCTTGGCCCGTAGGAACAGGTGAAGGACTATTTCTTCGCGAGTTTGTGTGCCAAATGAATGCTGAAAATAAACCAGGAGATTCAGATGCACGACTTGGCTGTGCGAGTGTTGGTTGTGGCACGTTAAGCAGTAGTGGCTAGCAGGGGCGGTTTCTCATTGGAAGCAAAGGAAGCACTGCTTCCCTTGACAACATAAAAAAATCCAAACATAACATTTTGCTTTAAAATATTCTTAGAATATTTAAAAAAATGTATAAAATTCAAAGAAGTTTACTCCTCTGGCATCACTAGATACAACCTGAAAATATTTTATAAGTAACGCCCAATTTTCTCCTACAAACCAAGAACATACCGCACAGCCCAATGTCATTATATCGCCACTAACATTCTGTATGGTACGCTATCCAAAATGTAGCGTATGACCCACCCACCATCATTCCACCCAGCACCAGATCCTCCCCGATTTGTCTTGTCAAGCAAGCTACATAATATTCGCGTGGTATGGATGGAACGGCATTAGAATCAAACACCGTTGCCACTGGCATCGCAGTGACGCTGAAATCCCTACAGCGTGTTTACAACAACAAAGCCAATGTAAAAAGTTAAATACATTTAACTTTTTAGACTCATATTCACTCACGAGTTTGCATGCGTACATTGCTATGGTACGCTGGCCGCAGCGTAGCGTTTGGCAATTGATTTACACCCCGTGATATTAACTTTCAGTGATAAATTCAGAAGTATATGCTGGTGCGAGTGGGTGTCGGTCTTGCTCACGATTTATTTAAATGCTGCCAGATGTTAATAATAAATTCGTAGCTTTTTTTAAATACCATTTATCCGAACTTCGTGACGAATATTGTTAAATTTTAGGAATAGTTTTAGAATAGTTAACGTGGATGGATTTACATGGGATTTTTTGTTTTAGAATTAGTCAGTGGGCTTGTTTACGTCTTTTGTGGTTTTGCGGGGAGGGTGGTAGCTACACTCATGGCGTTGTCCAATTTTGGCCGTGCGCAATACCAAATTGAAGCTTTTGCTGCGGTTTATTAAATGGCATATTTTCTTTTGCTCTATAAAAAACTTTATAACCGACTTTTTTCACCCGAATATCTTTAAAATGCGTGATTTTCGAATTTATGTACAAAGGAGGTACGTTCTTGCGGGGGCTGATTTTTCTTTTAAACGCTTCCGCATAATGTTTTACATATCTCATGTGAACATTTAAATTTTATATGTTTAACCGATGGGTTTTGATGTGAAATAAATTTTCCAGTTTTTTCATGTAAAACGTTTTTACATGGAAGTACTTACATTAAAGTGCGATAATCTTCTAAACTATACTTACCGCAGAGGTAAAAAATTACATCACAAGATTCGCAAAAGAACGTAGATGCGAGGTAATATGCATATATCAGATAGATTATCAGTACGTTTACATGAATAGTTGAAGCATACTTGAAGTATGCTTGAAGTAATCAAAATATCATGAAAACGCTCATTCAATCCGTAAATTTAAACTTAAGTAATTGGAAAATTAAATTCAAGAAAAATTCAACTCAAGTAATTGGAATTAATTCAATCAACCGCCCTACCTGAGCTTCAAGTGGATTTCAAGCCAAGTATTTATGTAAACGTACTGAATGTCCTATTTTATGAATTTTTAGCAAAAATGTAATGATAAGAAAATAAATACATAGATATATTAAAAAAACTTTTTAAATAAATAACTTTCATAAATAAATTATAGGTACTAAGAAAAAAATAATTTTTTCTTTCTACAAAAAAAAAATTCTTTGCAAAACTGAATCTATCCAATAACAATATTTTAAAATTATATTATCTGGTTAGACTTTAAATGTTTGAATGTTTTTTATTATAAAATTTTGTTAAACATATTTTATTCATATTGTGCAAAAATAAGATATTGACTATCTATAATATTACGTACGTTTCTGTTTAATTGCGAGAGAATGTAGAATTCTTGGTTTTATTTGAGTATTCCGACGAACGAGTATACTTAAGTATAATAATAATGGTAATTGAATTGAAAAGAATGAATTAGATGATTAGATTTTTTGCGTACGTTGTGAAAGGGGATATTGAGTGAAATTTTTGTATTTGCTTAATTATGGGGCAGGCAGTATTTGCTGTGAATGGATTAAATGAGAGATATGATTGCATCGCTGATTTATTTAACGATGATAATGGCTTCCTTCTCTTTCAAGAGCAAGAATAAATATGAATATTTATATTGTGTATTATTGACATCATTGACTTTGATACATATATAATTACTTATAGTAGCAATGAAATAGTCTGAAAAGCGGAGCTATAATTTACATAAAATGTATTGCTTCCCTTCTTCTGAATCCCACGAACCTCTACTGGTGGCTAGTGACGAGGATCTTGGTGACCATGCCCAGTAGAATACCCTTCGGAATGGCACCGATATATGCAATGAAGTCCTATTCTGGGAGGGCGCATCTGCAGTTGCTTGCTCATCTATCCAGTTCTGTAGACATGCTCTGTTAAACATATGTCCACAAATGGTAGCTACTGTCTTCCTCTTGGCAGACCTGTCTCCATTTTGACAGATGATGCACTGGTTTATCCTCTGTATATGAACATCGACCGGAGGTGATGTTCGCCTGGTAGCCATGTTAAAAAATTAACAGTCTCACCAAAACCAACTAGTGTACCTATATCTCACCAATCTAACCAATTCTGCCGTCTGTGCAGAAGCAGAAGTTGGACGTAATCCGGGAAAAGAACAAAAAAAGGTGTATTATCAAGGCTAGAATCAGGACATCAAAATTTTCCGATTCAAAAAAAAAATATCGAAATTTCCATCCATGATGCTAAAATTCAAGGTTGTTGAACAACTTCAATGTTCTTAATTCGAGCTGTACACCGAGCATATATAATATGTTTGTCACAGCAAGAACAAAAAAAAATTCAACAAAATCAATCTCGCCAATAGTATAAGATCCAAGATGCACCAGCAATATTGTTGTTGCCAAAATAAATTGTAACCCCACAATATCAAAAAAGCAATGAAAATTCTAGCTCATGAGCTAAAATCGTATTTTCCCAAAAACAAAATCGAAAAATTCATAAGAATTTTCTCCCCCTCTCTCAGAAGCTGTCTTTGAAAACAAAAGTCTTTCAGGCACACTCTTCCAATCAAGTCATATGTTACTACAAGGAAGTGGTGTGGATGTGTGTTTGAAAATGTTATTAGAGATTCTTCAGCTAGGTAGTTAGCAGTATGCCAGTTTCTGATTACTGAAGGTCTCTAGAATCACGTGCATGCTCTAACAAGTCTTTCCTTTCTCTTCTGTTGATAGCAATATCTAACTATTATTCCTGAAGGACACCTGTTATTTGCAAGGCTGAGGCCAGCCGGAAAGATAAAAACTCAAAAATGTAAAAATACGATAAGTTCAGGAGACTTGAGGCTTAACCAAAGTTAAACTTGAACAAACAAAAATCGCGAAAATCGAAACTTGAAATTCTAATAAAAACCTGAAAGCTCAAAAAGCTTTAAACTCGAAATGTCAGATGATCATATCACTCTAAGTCCCAGTCCCAGTAAAATTTACAATTAGACCACCAAAGTTTAATTAAGGTGGCCCAACATTGGGCGTCATTTGTTATTGTATTAGGTGTGTGATATCATTGGACGTGTTGGAAAACAACCTAAACCACTCCATCTGTAAAAACAAAACACACGTTAGACTTCATCCATACAGCGGAATATCAACGAAGCTCGATCCAGAGAGTTTGTAGTTCAAGAGGGGCAGCCATCTTGTTTTTTGTTATGATACGGACATGTCAAGTCAAGGTGGAAGAAAATAAAGCCACATTCTTTTTTAATCTCAATTAAGGTGCGAGTTGTTTTATTTCATCCTCAAAAAGAAAAGTTTATACAGTCCACTTGCTAGTAACATTTTGGTCCATCAATCCGGATTCCACGGATATAAGTGAATGTTTGAACAAAGACATCGAACATTGTGGTTACCCAACGATTACATCTGGAATATTGCCACAGCATATAGTTGCTTTGAACTTTGAGAAGCCCTAGGGCCCCAATTTATAAAGGAAAAAGTCACGACGAAATATTAATACAGCAGAATATTTCAAGTGAACTTTGAGGAAAGTTACACCCGTGGTGAGTAACTACAGTGCATGTCCCTACCAGATTTAATTCCGTATATATTTTTGATCATATATATCTAATCATATATATTTAATCCTATATATCTAATTTAATATATATAATCCTATATGCAATCATATATATATAGTCTGTCTATTAAATAAAAAGAAAGAACCAAGGTTTGTGTAGTGAGATTTGGTTATCGTATTTCACAAAGTTTGCATTTTGTGAGTCAGTTTGCATTGCGCCCGTCCTTTTGCAGCGTATTGAGAATAAATAATATATTTGAAGGTTATTGAGGTTAATCTTGATATATAGAGTAATAGGCTAGTTGACAGGCCTTGTGGTATGATGGATGCGTTAATAAAAAAGCAAAAGCAAGGTTGGAATAATATATCGCAGTTTATAGAGAATACAAGAAAGTAGAGTACATTAAACCGCTCTGCAGATTGTTATCGTGGTAGATTGGACGGTATTGTAGAGTTGTGGAATTCTTACAGGGCAAGACATGACGAGATTATGTCGGGGGTTACAGAAGAGGATTTGAAAAAGAAATATTTCACAGATAAAGTTTTCGATACAAACGAAGAAACGTTTTACGACTATCGTGGTGAGATTAACGATTTATATTTTAAGCATAAAGCTATTGACAGCGTGAACAGTGATTCAAAAGATGACAAGTGATATCGGCAAGGATGTAAACCAATCGTGTACGCTATCACCCCCTCCAACTAATGTGAATAGTTCGATAGTGCGCTACCACCAATACAGTTGCTTAAATTTAGTGGAGTTTATCGGACGTGGATCTCCTTTCATGATTTATTTGTGTCAATAATAGACTCAAACCCACTATTGTCCGATGTACAGAAGCTTCACTACCTTAAAACTCATCTCAGTGGGGAAGCAGAGTTACTATTTCGTCCCTTTAGTGTCGCCATGGCAAATTACCAGCCGTGTTGGTCTTTATTGTGCAAGCGTTATAAAAATAAACGAGTGTTGGTTAGTGCGCACTTAACAGCTTTAACAGAGCAACCCTCCAGAACTGTAGAGTCTGCTCAGTCTATAAAAGCTTTATTAGATAATACGGTAGAATGTTTAGAGTCATTGAAGGCTCTCGTTATTGACATCAGTAAATGGGATGACCTTCTAATTCACTTCCTTGTACGGAAATTGCTCCTAGAAACCCATCAAAAGTGGGAATCTCATTCGAGTTCATCAACAGAGTTACCAACGTTTAGCCAATTTATAGAGTTCTTAGAGGCACGATTTAGAGTATTAGAAGCGGTTAATCTTTCAAAACCCAAACAGAATAAGAAAGTCTCCAACGAATTCATGCCTCGTGTAAATAAACATTCCTATTCCTATCATATGGTAAAAGGAAACAACTGTCCTTTATGCAGCAACTCGCATAATTTACGTACCTGCCCAGATTTCTTACAATTAGATGCGAAAGCTAGATCCGAATTTATAAGGAAAATCTCACTCTGTATTAATTGCTTAGCACATAGTCATATGGTAAAGGACTGTAAAAATAAAGATAATTGTCGGAAGTGCAATAAACGTCATCACACATTGTTGCACAAGGACTATCCAGAACAATTAAATCCTTCCACACCATTAGTAAATAGTACAGAAATTACTGGACGATTAAGGGACAATCCTTCTTCCAGTCATATTGTAACTCTTTGTTCGCAATATGTTTCTAATGAGGTGTTTTGTTAGCGACGGCACTCATAAATGTTTCTTCTGGTGATGGAACATTTACAACATTTAGAGCGTTAGTCGACCCAGGGTCCCAAGCGACTCTTATTACTGAAAATGCTACACAACGACTTCGATTAAGACGAACGCCTATTCATACCACAATTACGGGAGAAGCAACAACAGAGACAGCACAATCTCGCGAAATGGTAGATGTGTACGCACAGTCCCGAGTATATGCTTCCTTTATCATTAGAACTCAAGCCGTAGTTTTGAAAACCTTGACTGACACCAAAGATTCTCAATGCCTCCGTGGCTTCAAACTCAGAACATTCCTTTAGCCGACCCTTTCTGGGCGGTTCCCGGAAAAATATATGTGATATTAGGTGCCGATGTATATACTTACATCCTCACGGGTGGATTGATGAAATCCCCTGATGGTGAGATGATTGCTCAGGAAACTCAATTAGGTTGGATTTTAACCGGAATGGTTCCACATCCCCGAGAAGAAAAGGTCTCGCCTACTCAAATGTTCAGTTTCTACAGCTGTGTTGCCTTACAAGAGCAAATAGCCAAGTTTTGGGAACTAGAGGAGATCCCCAGTGAGAAGATTCTGTCGCCCCAAGAAATCGAATGTGAAGATTTCTTCCAAAGGACATATCGTCGTCAGCCCGATGGTCGATAAATTGTCCGATTACCATTTCTAACACCAGAGCATCATCCCCCTTTATTAGGCTCCTCACAACACATTGCAATCAAACGCTTCCAAGCTATGGAGAGAAGGTGGGCACATGATGCAACCTTTCAAGAGAAATATGCCGAGGTTTTAAATGAGTATTTAGAGTTTAGTCATATGGAGGAATGTGAGAAATTGGACGAGAGCCCTAGTGACCCTCGAGGTCTGATTCAAGGATGTTACACTCCTCATCATGCTGTGATTAAGAACGATAGCAGTACCACAAAATCTTCAAGGACATCTTTAAATGAATGTCTAATGATTGGGCCTCCTTTACAGCAGGATACCATGTCTATATTGCTCGCTGGCGGAAACATAAGATTGTTTTTACCGCTGACATACGGCAAATGTATCGTAAATAATGGTAAATAAACAAGATGCTGAATATCAACGCATTGTATGGAAGATTAGTGCAGATGCGCAAATAAGGGATTTTCGTTTGCTCACTGTTACTTTCGGGGTAGCATCAGCTCCCTATTTAGCTATTCGAGTGTTAAGTCAGCTCGCGTGGGATGATGGTAAACATTTTCCATTAGCCCAGGCCATTCTATTAGATGATATATATATTGATGACATTTTGACTGGAGGAGATAACCTAAGCGAGGTACAAGCGGCACAAACTCAAGTGATTTCGCTATTGAAATCAGGAAAATTGGAGCTTCGAAAATGGGCAGCAAACTCTTCCTCTTTATTGAAAGACATTCCCATTGAACATAGAAACCAAGGTCCCACTTGTTGCATGAATTCGGAATCCACTATAAAGGCTCTTGGAATTTATTGGAATTATAATTCTGATGAATTTATTTTCAAAATTGGCGGTAACTTAATGAAAGAACCATATACGATAGCTAAGCTGTTCGGACCTCTGGGATGGATAGCTCCGGTGATAATAACAGCAAAATTATTCATGCAAAAGCTGTAGTTAAGCAAGAAATCATGGGATGAGGAACTTTGTCCTAGTATGACTATTGAGTCGAAAAATTACCTGATGGAAATTTCAAGTGTTTCTAGCTAGGGTATTCTCCCAATAGATCCATCGAAATTCATGGCTTCTGTGATGCGTCAGAGAAAGCTTACGCCGCCGCAGTTTATGTACGAGTAATTGATAACACGAAAAACATTGTGATTAATCTTTTAGCATCCAAAACCCGAGTAGCACTGTAGCGTATACCCCCTTACGCTACTTTTGTTTGGCTTCTCTACGTCTGTAGAGAAAACCCCATGATTTCAAAGAGTTTATAATTTAATAAAATTTAGCTATTTCCGAGAAGTGAACCTATGCTACTTCTCCATATTAGAAAATTCCTGAAAAGTTAAAATGTATATATTTTCGAGAAGTAGCTCTATGCTACTTCTTCATATTAGAAAATTCCTGAAAAGATGAAATTTATATATTTTCAAGAAGTAGCCCTATGCTACTTCTTCATATTAGAAAATTCCTGAAAAGAAAGTTTATATATTTTCAAGAAGTAGCCCTATACTACTTCTTCATATTAGAAAATTCCTGAAAAGATAAAATTTATATATTTTCAAGAAGTAGCCCTATGCTACTTCTCCAAAGTACAAAAATTCCTGTAAAAATAAAAGATAAAATCTATATATTTTCGAGAAGTACCCCTATGCTACTTCTCCATAGTACAAAAAATTCCTGGAAAAATAAAAGATGAAATCTATGTATTTACAAGAAGTAGCCCTATGCTACTTCTTCATATTAAAAAAATTCCTGAACAAAATATATCTATACATACCCGCATACAAGTCCAGGTCTAAAATAAACAACAACAACAGCAGAATATTTTCAGTTGAAAAATTCTAAAATGTGCAAAATGAACACAAAATACAATTTTTCGTTTAAAACTTACCGCTAGTCAACCACATCAAAACGACGAAAACGGCAATTCGGCTAGCTGTAACAGATCGCGTGATGCCATCATGCAATGTGTTGCAGCAGGCTTGAAAAAAGAACACAAAACTTCTGAGAAGAAAAAGGCGCTCGCTTGCCGGTGGCTGAGTGAAGAACGATGGAATGTAGGGAGACTGCTGGTAGTAGAGGAGTTGTCTTTTGGCTTTGAACGAGAACGGTCGCACAAAAATTTAGTCGTGATTCCTCTTTATTTAAAAATTAGTCTTTAGAGTTTCTTTTGCTTTTGGTGAATGGAAAGGAAAAGTTGAGTTTATTCATTCTGGTCGAAAATTTTATTAATTGTAATTGTATATCATCTTGTTGGTGAACTGAAAGAAAATTTTGGTGTTAATGCTGCACATTCCTAAGTTTTATTAATTGAATTACTTACCTGTGCTACAGTGATTTTTTTTTATTCATGAATGATATTGATGGATTACCTACCTGCGCGACCGTGATTTACCTAAAGATCTTTCTAATAGTGGACTGAAAGAAAATTTTAGTATTAATGTTGCACATTCATAAATGATATTAATTAGATTATTTACCTGTGTACCAGTGATTTTTCACATAGATCTTTCTAATAGCGGACTGAAAGAAAATGTTGGTAATAATGTTGCGCATTCATAAGTTTTAATATTTGAAATAT
Source organism: Dioctria linearis (assembly GCA_963930735.1). Lineage (NCBI taxonomy): Eukaryota > Metazoa > Arthropoda > Insecta > Diptera > Asilidae > Dioctria > Dioctria linearis. The sequence goes on along the minus strand of OZ005743.1, from coordinate 84,323,882 downwards.
TTACCTGTGTGCCAGTGATTTTTCATATAGATCTTTCTAATAGTGAACTGAAAGAAAATTTTAGAATTAATGTTGCGCATTCATAAATTGTATTAATTAGAATATTTACCTGTGCTACCGTGATTTTTCCTAAAGATCTCTCCAATAGTGAACTGAAAGAAAATTTTAGTATTAATGTTGCGCATTAATGAAATTTTATTAATTGGATTACTTACCTGTGCGACAGTGATTTTCTTTTTATTCATGAATGTTAGTGATTGGATTACCTGCCTGTGCGACAGTGATTTTCTACATAGATCTTCCTAATAGTGAACTGCAAGAAAATTTTAGTATTAATGCTGCGCATTCATAAGTTTTAGTATTTGAAATATTTACCTGTGCGACAGTGATTTTCTACATAGATCTTTCTAATAGTGAACTGCAAGAAAATTTTAGTATTAATGCTGCGCATTCATAAGTTTTAGTATTTGAAATATTTACCTGTGTGACAGTGATTTTCCCCATAGATCTTCCTAATAGTGAACTGAAGGAAAATGTTGGCATTAATGTTGCGCACTAATAAATTTCATTAATTGGAATACTTACCTGTGCGACAGCGATTTTTATGTAGATCTTCCTAGTGGTGAACTGAAAGGAAAATTTTGGTTTATTCATGCTGTGCACTCATAATTTGTATTAACTGGAATATTTACCTGTGCGACAGTGATTTTTATGTAGATCTCCCTATTAGTGAACTGAAAAGAAAATTTTGGTTGATTCATTCTATGCAGTCGTAATTTGTATTAATTGGAATATTTACCTGCGCGACAGTGATTTTCATATATCATCACATTGGTAAACTGTAGAGCAAATTTCAGTTTAACCATTCTGTGCACACATAATTTGCATTATTTGAAATACTTACCTGTGCGTTGGTGAGTCTTATATACCATAGTAGTGGCGAACCTGAGAGAAAATTTGGGGAAAAGTTTCCTTGCACGTAACAAAGATCAGGTGAACTCAGACTTCAACGTAGTCCTGAAGCCGCTAGCAGATAGTTGGAAAACCAGTGTCCAACCCTTTTGGTAAAGGAGGAAACCCCGAATATGATTAAATCAGGTGTTATGTAAGTCCATAGCGGACCACAAGGTTAGTTCAAGTTTTCTCTAAGTATTATTATTTGCTTTGTGTTCTTTTGTTTCTAATTTTACAGTGTTAAAACCATTTAGTGTACATCTAAGGTTAGGCGTCGATCACAGAGTTCGATAAGTCATATAATAGGAAAGCGCTTATTAGGGCTAGTCGTAAGGATTCAGATCTAGATTAATATTAACCGGAGACTTTGTTTCCTTTAGTTTTCTTGTATATCTACCATGTTAGTCTTTTTGTGATCGGGTTTCCTCCCTCGTAAGTGATTCATATGCTTGAACATCCTAAATAAATAAACTATTTTGATATGGACTTGATGAGATTTTCAGTTCCTTGATACGACTTCCTTCTTCTTTTGGGTGATTTAGTTTGGTCACCTTTGACCGCCCTTCTCCAAGTTGCTTTTTTGCTTTTGTTTACAGGTTGGTAATGGATTCAGCGCGGTGGAGTCAGTAGTTCCATAAAGGGAATGGTCGCGGACAGGAGGGAGGTCGTTTCCACACACACACGGCAATAGATGTAAAACACGTACAGATGGAGCTGAGCATTTCGAAACGGCTTTGGAGGCTTAGCCAGGGTGGATGGGGCTGATTGGGCCCAACATTACCCAAAGCCGGAGTCTCAACAACATCAGAGACCCCTTTCAGCTCTCCCACTCTCTCTCAATCGCTCATTTGCCAGCGTTGTAAACTCTCCGAGTGAATTAACACTTGTTCGGCGTTGCTGAGGTCTTCTATTCTCCTTCTTTTTGCAGGATATAAATAAAATCAATTTTCTTCTTTTCTTGGCTTTCAGGTTTCACAAGGAGAAGGAAGCCTGCATTAGATCTTTGTTTTTGTCTGTCAGTCCGTCTGCAGTCTCGACTACAATTTCTTTTTTTTTCTGTCTTCCGTCTGTCTGATCAGTTATGTTGACGATTTTGCACAGCTTAACAAGCTTCAAGGGATGTGGGTGGCAAGAACCACCCCAAGCCGGCTGATCGCTAGCGGCATATTTGCTGTGCAGCCACCCACGCTAATCCCGCGATGATTTTGTAACAAAGAGGTGTCGGACGCGGTATGTATCTGCATGCAGGTACAAGTGGATGTAGGTAGATCTGTCGGCTGACAAGCTCTTCGTTACAAATGGCGCCCAAGTTTTTGTTTTTTTTTTTGCCTTTAGTCAAGCATCTCTTGGCTAAAGTGCAATTACTATTTTTAATGATTTTTTTCTGGTCGCCCATTTGTCGTTACAAATGGCGCCCAATCTTTGGTTTTTTTCCTTCGCATTTAGTCAAGCTTCTCTTGACTAGAATGCAATTGCTATTTCAATGTTATTTTCTCAATTTTTTTTTTGTGTTATTATCACTATTAGAACTTTTCTTTGTTTTGTAAGACCTCAGTATGTTTTAAGCCGACGCAAATGATTTGCCTGGCGGATACAAGGTGCTGGGTCTACGCAGAGCTCTTCTTGTTTCTGTGGAGTGCGTCACTTCCATGATAGCTCCTTTTTGGCTCTCGTTAGGCCCGACCTTTGTATCGCGGCTGGGTCACTCGACCATGGTTCTGGCTGTATGTGCGATCGTAAACTGCCTTCGGTCAAGTCTAAGTCAATTTCTACCTTAAATTTAATAGTTTCTTTTGTCTAAGTGCTCACCTCCTTGGCAGCAAGCGAGTTTTGTGCGCGAGGCGTACCACCTTTGAAGCCAAGCTTCGGCTCGTGGACACCGGGGTGATGACCACTTGGAATTTTATCTCCTATCTAAACTTTCGAAAGTTTCCAGTTTCTAGTATTGAAGTGCTCTTCTCTTCAGTGGTATATATGCGGGCTTTGGGCTTGCGGGCACCACTGGGAAGCGAAGCTTCGGTTCGCGGCCACTGAACAGCTGACCACTCGATGCAGGCCTACCTGAAGAACCGCACGTCTGTCTCAACTCAACAAGTTGATGAACGACATTCATCTATTGTGACCTTGTCCTTGTTGGGTTGATGCAGCCTGGCAGTTCGAATGATCCTTTTTCTAACCTTTCGCGCTTGCGTGGCGCTCCGCTCCCATGGCTCCATTTAGGGCTGCTTCGATCACTCTGACGGGAGGATGGCTGTTGAGCATCCTCTAGATTGGTATCCGACTTGGAGTGATCGATGCAATGCCGGGACGGTTATCTTGGAGCGGAGTCCCACACGAGGTGAAGGTGACTTTTTTTTTGTCTTTTGTCATTCCCCATCAACCTTCCCTAACTTCTAGTGATGGGAGGCTAAGTCGATCAGTGGTCAGTTAGCGTTGTATGCGATGCATACGTTTTTGAAACTAAATCCGTTCACCGAGAAGAAGCCCGTATTATCTCTTTTTAGTTTTATTTGGGTTGTCCCGTATTATCTCTTTTTAATTTTAGTTGGGTTGTCCCATATAGATTTTTAGTTTTAGTTGGGTTGTCCCGTTCAGATTTATCTCCTGATATAAATCACCGCTACGACTTCTTAGTCGAGTACCAGCAGCCACTTGATCACCGACCTCTCACCTTTCCTTGATCTGTTGACTTCAGTCTCTTGCCAAGTTGATGAACGATGTTCATCCTCCCGACTTTATCCTTGGTTAAGGGAGTGCTTGTCGCGATCATGCAATGTAAGACGGCAACTCGAAGTTCCGTTCTTCGACATAGTAGTAAACCCCTTCCTATTTAGATAAATGCTCATTTGCTTGGTGGGACTACAAGCTTAGTGTACGCGGTTTATACCCCTCTTAGAAGTTTTGCTTCGGCTTGTTACGCGTTTATGTTCGGACAGCCACCAGTTTTTTTTTTATTATATAAATATAGATTGACCGGGAGTTTTGCGATTGGCCTGATTCAGAGCGACGACACCTTGGCGAGAGAGAGAGAGAGAGAGAGAGAGAGAGAGAGAGAGAGAGTTAGAAGGAAAACAATTTTTTTGTTGGGTTTTTTTATTTTTCAGCATTGGATGAAGCTTATTGATGTTTTTTATTTATCTTGTTTGTGTTGGAACGAGTCTGTTTCACCTCTCGTCGTGCCGTCATGCCGACGCCCTTCATGAAGAGAATATATCGACGCTTAATTTTATTATTGACGCTATATATATTTGTTTCGTAAGTTTTATTCATTGACTCAATCTTAACTGTTAGTAGAGTAATACACTGTAGTGTTATTGATTATTCTAACGTTCACGAATCTTGTTACCAATATCACCGTCGTTTTTTTTTTGCGTTTATTTTTAAAATTTATTTATATTGTTATCGTTTTAATTGTCCAGTGAGCCACTTCGATGCAACCCAAGTAGTGCGTGTAGTGAGCGAGATCTTATTTTTTTTTGTCTAGGCATTGTACATATAAAATTCTTTTTTTTTTTCTTCTTCGACACTGCGAGTAATCCAATGATCAAGTATAACCAACCTTGTTTTCTTTACGAGCTATGGAATCACTGTCGCGATTGTTAGGTTTGTATGTTATCCGTACTACCGTAGAAGCCATTCGCCTAGTCGGATTGTCAGTCGGACTAGATCTGTTTTATCTTATGAATGGTTATTATAGGCTAAGGTTTATTTTCTTTATCAGGCACACAATAATGCCATTCCTTTTCGCATTCTTTCAAGGTGCCTTTAGTAAATTCTCCTCTTTGGAATTTTTTTTTCTCTCAGGATATTAAGTCTTGATCAAAGTTGATTAGATCTCGGTAGCCCTAAGAAGGCATCCGGCAAGCTTCACTTGTGAACTACAGGTTATCGCAAACCCTCCTACTACTTCCTCAGTGGTGGGTGATAAACCTCTTTCACTTTGTTACTAACCCCTTCTGGGTTAGCCTTCACCTGAAGGATTTTATTTTTCTGTCTTTCTTCAGTTTTCTTCCAATTAAAAGGTCTCCGAGCGGTGGTTGGTATGGCTGAAGCCTCAGTGGAGTGTATTTTTTTTATATATTGTGTATTATCTCTAAACTAACAAGTTTAGATGGTCCCAGTCTTTGTTACTAACCCCTTCTGGGTTAGCCTTCATCTGAAGGATTTTTCTTTCCTGTCCTTTCTTCAATTTCCTTAGAGCTTGAACCCGCTTGCTGCATCTCGCGGGATTTCCGTCATCCTGAGTGAGTTGATAGATGAATTCTATCTGTTACGAAGCAATTTCCTCTCTTGGGATTGGGGGGAATTTCCGGGGTGTTGCGACTGGATTCAGCAGCACCCAGAACGATAAGTAGCGACATTTCACCGACGAAATCGTAATCTCGAGCCGAACATTCCGGTACCCAATAAATCAATCGCTGCACCTCTTCCTGGTCAGTTCATTGGGCGAGGCGAGTTGGTAGACGACGTCTATCGGTTGATCAGTCCTCCCTCGTCCAAGACGAACTGGGATCAGGGCCGCAGATGGGATCCGATTTCTCAATAACCCAGGGTATAGTGTATGCCCGGCTTGAGACTCTTGTGGGTCGTCCCCACATTGGGCGCGACTGCAAAAATATTATTCATAGTTCCCCTCCCACGTCGACCTTCTTGTTTGTTTTTCTTTTCTCTCTTTTCTCTCCCTTCCTCGTTTTGCCCAGCATGAGACTCTATTCTCGGTGGGTCGTCCCCACGCTGTAGCGTCTACCCCCTTACGCTACTTTTGTTTGGCTTCTCTACGTCTGTAGAGAAAACCCCATGATTTCCCAGAGTTAATAATTTAATAAAATTTAGCTATTTCCGAGAAGTAGCCCTATGCTACTTCTCCATATGAGAAAATTCCTGAAAAGTTAAAATGTATATATTTTCGAGAAGTAGCCCTATGCTACTTCTTCATATTAGAAAATTCCTGAAAAGATGAAATTTATATATTTTCAAGAAGTAGCCCTATGCTACTTCTTCATATTAGAAAATTCCTGAAAAAATAAAGTTTATATATTTTCAAGAAGTAGCCCCATGCTACTTCTTCATATTAGAAAATTCCTGAAAAGATAAAATTTATATATTTTCAAGAAGTAGCCCTATGCTACTTCTCCATAGTACAAAAATTCCTGTAGATTAGATTAGATTCGTAGAGGGGTGTGTAGGCGTCAGCCTCACAATCACCGCGACCTAAAAGATCTATTGTGAGTCCCCGTTGAATTTATTCCCTTTCTAGGTTCAGACAGTTAATAAAGTCTAGGATCCTTCTGGGATTTAGGTTCCTTACGTAGTTAGGTGTAGGAAAAGCATGTTCGAGATGGAGTAGTCTCCGCCTGGTCAATGCTTCGCAGTTGCAGAGCAGGTGCTCCGAGGTTTCATGAGCATCCTGGCAAAAGCGGCAGGATGAAGTCTCAGCCAAGCCCATCTTGTTAAGGTGATACCTCAAGGGGCAATGGCCTGAGAAGAGTTCTGTAATTATTTTGAGCTCTGTTTTCTTGAGGAGTAATAGTTCTTTTGTTTTTCCTCCAGAGGTGTCGATAAACTTTTTTGCCTGACGAAGTCCTTGTAGCCTTTCCCAGTATAGGGATTTTTGTTTGTTCTCCCAGTTGTTCTCCCAGTTATTTAGGGCAGCTTAGAGGTAGCACTTTGAGGTGCCACAGAATGGCTCCGGTCCGACAAAGGGAGTTTCCGCTCCTCTTTTGGCTAGGCCATCAGCAATTTCGTTGCCTTTATGGCCCTCATGTCCAGGTACCCACATGAGGATAACTTTGTTTTCTCTTGAAAAATCTTTTAGGGTTTGTAGACACTCCCAGACTATCCCTGACTTGATCGTGTAGGACTTTAAGGCCTTGAGGGCAGCTTGACTGTCCGAGAGAATATTAATAGTTGAGCCATTTATGGCTCTTTTAATGCCGGTATTGGCGCATTCTTCTACGGCCAATACCTCGGCCTGGAATACGGTAGGGGTAGAGCCTAGGGCCTTTGATATATGGCATCTTGGGCCGTATACGCCCAGTCCGACTCCACTGTTCGTTTTTGAACCGTCTGTATACCACACCATCGATCCTTGTTGAAAGGACGGTCTAGTGGAATACCATTGCTGTCGGTTTCCCAAAACCACATCGAATGGTCTTACAAAATCCACCTTGGGTGTGATTATATCAGATATTCTCGTCATTTGCTCAAAGCGTATCTGTTTTAAGATACTTAAATGACCAACCAGATTCCCTGGTTTTAACTGTTTCTCCTTTTGCAGTCTAATAGCACTGGAGATTGCTTCCTTTTTCACCTGCAGATGTAGGGGTGGAAGGTTTAGTAAGGCTTCCACGGCTGCTGTAGGACAGGTCCTCATGGCACCAGTTATTCCTAGACAGGCAAGCCGTTGTGTTTTTTGAAGCAGAGCCTCAGCCTTCTTTTCATCAGTTTTTGGCCACCATGCGAGGGCCGCATAGGTGACCATGGGTCTAACAACCGTGGTGTACATCCAGTACATCATTTTTGGCTTCAAACCCCATGTTCTGCCAATGAAGCGACGGCACGTGTAGAGAGATCCTATCGCTCTTTCCGTCACTCTAGACAGATGCGAATTCCAGGAAAGTTTCTTATCTAAGGTGACCCCCAGATATTTGACTTCTTCTGAAAATATCAATTCCGTGTTATCGAGAAGAGGAGCCTTTAGTGAAAGCTTTGATCTTCTCGTGAACGGAACGATAACCGTTTTATTTGGGTTTACACTGAGGCCTTTGGTTAAGCACCAAGTGCGGACTTTAGAAAGGGCTTTTTGCATGAGGTCGGATATTACTTGGTCATGCTTGCCCCGTATCGTGACTACTAGGTCATCCGCGTAGCCTTGTACGGTAAAACCCGAACTGGTCAGCTTCTCTAAGAGATCATCAATCACGATCGACCATAGGAGTGGAGAGAGAACTCCTCCTTGTGGGCAGCCTTTAGCTGCAGTGATCGTGACTGAACAGTTTCCTAGAGTAGTAGTTATCCTCCTGCTTCTAAGCATGGAGTCTATCCAATTAACCGTGGGGGCTCGAAGCCCTTGTCCTCGGCAGCTGATTTAATTGCTTCGAAGGAGATGTTATCAAAAGCACCTTCTATGTCTGCAAATGCACATAAGGCCACCTCTTTTGCTTCAAGAGCTTTTTCGAGGTCTTTAACCAAAGTGTGGATGGCAGTCTCGGTAGACTTGCCTGCTTGATAAGCGAATTGCTTAGAATGAAGTGGTGATTTAATCAAAACTTCACTTCGAATATGTAGGTCTAGGATTTTTTCCATGGATTTAAGTAAAAATGACGAGAGACTAATGGGTCGGAACGATTTGGCTAGAGAGCTAGCTCTTTTTCCTGCTTTGGGTATAAATACCACCCTGACGTCTCTCCAGCATTGGGGAATATACCCCAGAGCGTACCAACGGCCCATCTAACCTTATTAGGAGTGAAGATTCTTCCCGCAAGGCTCTTACTCCTGTTAGAGACCCTGTAATTGCCCACCTCAATTGTGTCTGGAGCTACTATTCCTTGAACGGGACTGGTAGAGTCGGGGAAGTGAGTTTCTAATAAGAGCCTGACTGTTTCCTCACAACTCTCGGTATACTTCCCATCTTCTTTTTGAAGTGAGCATATACCATTCGTGTGATCCTTCGAAAGTACCTTATGGAGCCTGGTAGCTGCGGGCAGTTGATCTATGCCATCGCAGAAGGTCCGCCAGGTTCTTCTTTTAGATCTTCTTAATTCTATGTTATATTCCGTTAGAGCCTTTTTATATTCTCCCCAGGTACCAGAGAGCTTGGCTCTGTTAAATAGTTTTCTGACTTCTTTTCTTTTCAAACTCAGTTCCCTATTCCACCAAGGTACCTGCCGATTACAAGTCTTTTGCTTCAGAGGGCAGCTGTGTTCGAATGAAGTCAGTACAGCCGTTTGTAGCTGCGTAGTGGCTGAGTCCAACTCCTCCGTTGTGCTAATGCTACTACCGGGAGAGTTAACTACAGCCTTAAGATGTTGTCGATAGAGTTCCCAGTTAGTTAATTTAGGGATTCGGTACTCTAGACTTGAGTTAAGTGCGGCTTCTATATCGAACCTGATATGTCTGTGATCGGACATGGAAATCTCGTTCGATACGTGCCACCTGCTTATTTTTGTGCTTATGAACATACTGGCAAGTGTTAGGTCCAGGACCTCTTGTCTGATAGCGTTCATAAAGGTTGGCTTATTACCTCGATTTAGTATCTTTAATTATTAGATATTATAAAATGCTGTAAAAATAAAAGATAAAATCTATATATTTTCGAGAAGTACCTATATGCTACTTCTCCATAGTACACAAAATTCCTAGAAAAATAAAAGATAAAATCTATATATTTACAAGAAGTAGCCCTATGCTACTTCTTCATATTAAAAAAAATTTCTGAAAAAAAACATATCTATACATACCCGCATACAAGTCCAGGTCAAAAATAAACAACAACAACAGCAGAATATTTTCAGTCGAAAAATTCTAAAATGTGCAAAATGAACACAAAATACAATTTTTCGTTTAAAACTTACCGCTAGTCAACCACATCAAAGCAACGAAAACGGCAATTCGCCTAGCTGTAACAGATCGCGTGATGCCATCATGCAATGTGTTGCAGCAGGCTTGAAAAAAGAACAAAAAAATTCTGAGAAGAAAAAGGCGCTCGCTTGCCGGTGGCTGAGTGAAGAACGATGGAATGTAGCGAGACTGCTGGTAGTCGAGGAGTTGTCTTTTGGCTTTGAACGAGACCGGTCGCAGAAAAATTTAGTCGTGATTCTTCTTTATTTAAAAATTAGTCTTTAGAGTTTTTTTTGCTTTTGGTGAACGGAAAGGAAAAGTTGAGTTTATTCGTTCTGGTCGAAAATTTTATTAATTGGAATATATACCTGTGCGACCGTGATTTTCCATGTAGATCTTTCTATTAGTGAACTGAAAGAAAAATTTTAGTTTATTCATTCTGTTCGTAAATTTTATTATTTGAAATATTTACCTGTGCGCCAGTGATTTTTCATATAGATCTTTCTAATAGTGAACTAAAAGAAAATTTTAGAATTAATGTTGCGCATTCATAAATTGTATTAATTAGAATATTTACCTGTGCTACAGTGATTTTTCCTAAAGATCTTTCCAATAGTGAACTGAAAGAAAGTTTTAGTATTAATGTTGCGCATTAATGAAATTTTATTAATTGGATTACTTACCTGTGCGACAGTGATTTTCTTTTTATTCATGAATGTTAGTGATTGGATTACCTACCTGTGTGACAGTGATTTTCTACATGGATCTTCCTAATAGTGAACTGTAAGAAAATTTTAGTATTAATGCTGCGCATTCATAAGTTTTAGTATTTGAAATATTTACCTGTGCGACAGTGATATTCTACATAGATCTTTCTAATAGTGAACTGCAAGAAAATTTTAGTATTAATGCTGTGCATTCATAAGTTTTAGTATTTGAAATATTTACCTGTGTGACAGTGATTTTCCCCATAGATCTTCCTAATAGTGAACTGAAGGAAAATGTTGGCATTAATGTTGCGCATTCATAAATGTCATTAATTGGAATACTTACCTGTGCGACAGCGATTTTTATGTAGATCTTCCTAGTGGTGAACTGAAAGGAAAATTTTGGTTTATCCATGCTGTGCACTCATAATTTGTATTAACTGGAATATTTACCTGTGCGACAGTGCTTTTAATGTAGATCTCCCTATTAGTGAATTGAAAAGAAAATTTTGGTTGATTCATTCTATGCAGTCGTTATTTGTATTAATTGGAATATTTACCTGCGCGACAGTGATTTTCATATATCATCACATTGGTAAACTGTAGAGCAAATTTCGGTTTAACCATTCTGTGCACACATAATTTGCATTATTTGAAATACTTACCTGTGCGTTGGTGAGTCTTATATACCATAGTAGTGGCGAACATGAGAGAAAATTTGGGGAAAAGTTTCCTTGCACGTAACAAAGATCAGGTGAACTCAGACTTTAACGTAGTCCTGAAGCAGCTAGCAGATAGTTGGAAAACCAGTGTCCAACCCTTTTGGTAAAGGAGGAAACCCCGAATATGATTAAATCAGGTGTAATGTAAGTCCATAGCGGACCACAAGGTTAGTTCAAGTTTTCTCTAAGTATTCTTATTTGCTTTGTGTTCTTTTGTTTCTAATTTTACAGTGTTAAAACCATTTAGTGTACATCTAAGGTTAGGCATCGATCACACGGTTCGATAAGTCATATAATAGGAAAGCGCTTATTAGGGCTAGTCGTAAAGATTCAGATCTAGATTAATATTAACCGGAGACTTTGTTTCCTTTAGTTTTCTTGTATATCTACCATGTTAGTCTTTTTGTGATCGGGTTTCCTCCCTCGTAAGTGATTGATGTGCTTGAACATCCTAAATAAATAAACTATTTTGATTTGGACTTGATGAGATTTTCAATTCTTTGATACGACTTCCTTCTTCTTTTGGGTGATTTAGTTTGGTCACCTGTGACCGCCCTTCTCCAAGTTGCTGTTTTCCTTTTGTTTACAGGTTGGTACCGGATTCAGCGCGATGGAGTGAGTAGTTCCATAAAGGGGATGGTCGCGGACAGGAGGGAGGTCGTTTCCACACACACACGGCAATAGATGTAAAACACGTATATGTGGGGCTGAGCATTTTGAAACGGCTTTGGAGGCTTAGCCAGGGTGGATGGGGGCGATCGGGCCCATTATTACCCAAAGCCGGAAGACCCCTCTCAGCTCTCTCACTCTCTCTCAATCGTCCATTTGCCAGCGTTGTAAGCTCTCCGGGTGAATTAGCACTTGTTCGGCGTTGCTGAGGTCTTCTATTCTCCTTCTTTTTGCAGCGTATAAATAAAATCCATTTTTCTCCTTTTTAGGCTTTCAGGTTCCACCATGAGAAGGAAGCCTGCATTAGATCTTTCTTTTTTTTCTGTCCGTCCGTCTGTCTGATCAGTTGTGTTGACGATTTTGCACAGCTTAACAAGCATCAAGGGATGTGGGTGGCAAGAACCCCCAAGCCGGCTGATCGCTAGCGGCATATTTGCTGTGCAGCCACCCACGCTAATCCCGCTATAATTTTGTAACAAAGAGGTGTCGGATGCGGTATGCATATACATCCAGGTACAAGTGGATGTAGGTAAATCTGTCAGCTGACAAGCTCTTCGTTACAGCACCAATTAAGACTATATCCCTTCCTCGGTTGGAATTGTGTGGGGCAGAGCTCCTAGCTAAGCTTCTGCCATCAATTCAACAAGCACTAAAATTAGACAATGCATCGATATATGCCTGGACGGACTCAACGATCGTTTTAGCATGGCTACAAGGCGGAGCACATAAATGGAATACGTTTGTGGCTAACAGAGTTTCCCGAATACTAGAAGTCCAAGCCGCACAAAAGTGGTTTCATGTAGTGTCTTAAGATAACCCGGCTGACCTTGCTACCCGAGGCATCCCCCTTACATCAATACCCAGTTTGTCACTATGGTGGTGTGGACCCACTTGGTTACGTCAATTAGAAGATGTATGGAAGTTGCAACGGGAAGCAGTTATTCCGAGCACGGATTTAGAGATGAAAAGGATCCAAGTTTTTATTTCCATCAAGGAAACTAATGCTTTTTTCATCCTATTTAAGCATTGTTCCACGCTTAACAAATTACTACGAATCACTGCTTATTGCATTAGATTTATAAATCTTTCTCGATCTTCGGATAGGACCACACTTAGAGGATGTCTGAGATCAACAGAATTTTCTGATGCTCGCAAGCAATGGAGTAAATGGGTACAAGAAGTTGAGTTCAAAGACGAACTCCACGGTCTCCAAAAGGAAGGCACCGTCTCTTCTTCTAGTAAGCTTCGCTCGTTAAATTCATTTCTAGATAATCTAGGTCTAATCCGCGTTAGTGGAAGATTGACTTACTCGAAGTAGCTGAGAAGAAGCACCCAATAATATTACCAGAAAAACATAAGTTTACAGAGCTTCTCATTCTTCACTCTCATGATGTTACCCTTCATGGTGGAGTGCAAATTACATTGAATTTCTTAAGGGAAAAATTTTGGATTGTTAAGGCTCGCCATGCCATAAAACGGATAATATCTCAATGTGTAACATGCTGTCGGCTACGCAAAGAAATGCAGACTCAGCTAATGGGTACGTTACCCTCATGCTGTGTTTCTATATCCCGCCCATTTTCTAACGTAGGTATCGATTACACAGGTCCAAAAAATATTTGAGCCTCCAAAGGACGAGGAATTCGAACGTTTTAAGGATATATAGTTATATTTATTTGTATGAGTAGTAAAGCCATTTATCTAGAGGCTGCCGGAGACCTGACTACCGCTACCTTTATCGCTGCTTTTCGTCGTTTCATTGCTAGAAGAGGGCTTTGTCGGCATGTATACTCTGATTGCGGTACTAACTTTATAGGTGCTCGAGCAGAACTTGATGAAGGATGTCATAAGGCTGAACACCAATGGAGTCAGGAAGCTGCAAGACTATTTGCGTCTGACGGCATTGAATGGCACTTTATTCCCCCCGCCAGCCCGCATTTTGGTGGACTGTGGGAAGCGGGAGTAAAATCAGTTAAATTTCATCTTCGGAGAATTTTGGGAAACTCTAGCGTTTGTTTTGAGGAAATGATTACTCTACTCGCTCAAATTGAGGCCTGTCTGAATTCTAGGCCGCTTTGTCCCTTAACAGATGACCCGACGAGCTTAATGCCAGGACATTTTTTAATCGGAACCCCCCTATTATCCCCCCGGAATCCGTGGATGTAAACACACACCATGGTAGGCTTAATCGACGGCAATTGTGCCAGAAATTAAAGCAAGATTTTTGGCAGCGATGGAGCCAGGAATATCTGTCACAACTGCAACAGCGTCCAAAATGGGTCAACCAAACACGAAATCTCAGGATTGGTGATTTAGTTCTAGTTAAAAATGAGCGCCTACCCGCATTGAAGTGGATGATGGGCAGAGAGATAGACACCCATCCTGGTCAAGGTGGAATAATCCGAGTCGTTACTTTACGTACCCAATCTTCTATTCTGAAACGTCCCATTTCAAAATTGTACTTATTACCGGTTGAATCGAGCCAGCCTACTACGATAAGCCTAGATTCCGAACGTTCACTCAAATTATAAATAAATAACGCTCTTCTTCTTGCTTGAGTTTTATATTGCCGCCATCCTGCGTTATAATCAATGAGTTGATTTTATCTGAATTCCAATTGTTTTTCAATTCGTTGCGTGAAGGGGATTGCCGGCTTAAGTTCTTTTCATGTAGTTAACAAAGTGATTCACATACATTCTCACAAAGCAAACAGGTCAGTAAAAAAAAATCCTTTTGATTCTTCCCGAGCATTCCTCAGTCCTTACACATTCTCTTCCCTCCAAATCCCGCACTGTTAGTTCACTTATTATGACTATGGTCATCACCCAGCAATCTAACAAAGAAGCACCAGGACTCAGGATTCATCCTCTGAAATAGTTTGAACCAGACGCTTCAAGGCGGGGAGAATGTTGGAAAACAACCTAAACCACTCCATCTGTAAAAACGAAATACAGGTTAGACTTCATCCATACAGCGGAATATCAACGAAGCTCGATCCAGAGAGTTTGTAGTTCAAGAGGGGCAGCCATCTTGTTTTTTGTTATGATACAGACATGTCAAGTCAAGGTGGAAGAAAATAAAGCCACATTCTTTTTTAATCTCAATTAAGGTGCGAGTTGTTTTATTTCATCCTCAAAAAGGAAAGTTTATACAGTCCACTTACTAGTAACAGGACGCTAAGTTCAGACTGCCAGCATGAGCTGATCACTCAGATAACGTTGCAAGTGCAGGGCGGCACGCTACTACCTGTCTCTGGCACATTAACAAAAAAAAATCCTGGATTACAAAAGCACCACTTCCAGTCCAGAAGGGACCTTTACACCACTTTCCTTCACTTACGGTGTGGGCACAGATAGATAGACCGCAATGAGAATGAGGGCATAGGTGTTTTGCAGTAATGTCCCTAGATGACCTGAAAAAAGTGGAGTAGCGGATCTAATCGAACCTCATTCTATGAAAGACTCCGGGAGAGTGAAGAAGAAAGCAAACTTTCTAGTACTCCACGTCGTACGTTATAATAATCTATTTATTTCCATCAGTCTATTGCCTTCAACTAGACAAAACAAGGTAACATATTTCTTCGCTTTCCATATTTCGAACTACTCTAATAAGCTATTTCACAGCAAAAATTCAAGGACTCTATTTTCTTTACTATACATGAATAATGTATCCCAGAAATATTGAGACAAACCCAAACAGAGCTACTTGTAGTTACCTGACGAGCTGTTCCTCAACGAAGGTCTTCTGGAGCAACTATAGTCCTGTAAAGAAATTTTTAAAAGAAGAAATAAAGCAACCTGATAAAAGTCCGGCCGGGATTTTCTCTACATAATGTCACACTCAATTGCTTTCCTGAAAATAACTAGTATCATTCGGAATAATAACCTTCTGTCTAACATTGAATTTATAATAGCATTTAAAGCAGTATCATAGCATGAGCTCTCTTTAACGAAGTAATCTGCGATTAGAATGTCATTCCATCTGACACAAGGCTACTGAATTCAGGTGTACTCAAAGTGTGGAGCATCTTTTCTAAAATTTTAGTATAAGCATTCAACAATGATCAATTAATTAGCATCATTTCCGTCTAACAAGGTAAGTGAGGTAAGTATTTATGTAAGCAATCATTCCATGAATTCAAAACAAAAAAATCCCACTCTGTGGGCACTTAAATGCGAAGTCTCATTCACTATGGTCTGCCTAATGCTATGGTTTATATAGATAAAGCGAAAATATAAGTTATGTCCATTTATACGATGTGCACATTTATAGAAATTTATGTTGTCTATCGGTTAGATCAATCAATATGACCCAGTAAAATGTAATAATTCCAGACTATGTTACCTAGTATAGCATTATATATATAAGAGAGTACGGTAATTGATTTAGTGTCAACTTTTCTCCCGTCCGCTAGCTGTCAAGCGCAGACTAAATGAGAAAAGTGCCAGCACCTTCGCCGTGTTGGCTAGACATAGTTTGCCGCTAGATGACAGAGGCACACACGATGTAGCATACTATATCGTTTGGCCTGCGAGCACAGCACAGTTAGTTCTGGGGCGAACTGATAATTACGATAAGTACACTTATCGACGTCATGTATTAACAAGAAGGCCATGGTCCAGCAGCCGCTGTTGAATTTGAACATAGTTCTAATAACATTTTTATAAACCTATATTCACTATATTCAGTAGCAATGAGCATAACCTAAACTTTTACCATATTTTTTCTATGTAGATATAATATATTTAGGTACTATATCAAACCACATTACATAATTTCCATCATATTCTTCTAAAGGGTTTTCCAATAAGAGGTGTTATTTTGATATTCTAAGAATAATGCCATTTTTTGAGATAAATGATCAGATATTTATTTTATTATAAAGAGGAAGGTATGCCGTTAATAATGGAAAATAACATCAGGCAAATGACCACCACAACCACGCTTGCAGGACCATATCCTTTTCATGAAATTTTCCATAACGAAATCGCAAAGTGGCTGCCCTATGTCCTCGATAGCCTCACGAATTCCATCTTTGAGGTCTTGAATCGACGCTGGGCTATTGGCGTAGACCTTCTCTTTCACGTGGCCCCAAAGGAAGAAGTCGCAAGGTGTTAAGTCACAAGATCTCGGTGGCCAATTGTGATCACCTCTTCGAGAGATAACACGGTCCGGAAACTTTTCCCGTAAAAGATCAATGGTTTCTTTGCTTGTATGGCACGTAGCGCTGTCTTGTTGAAAGTAAACGTTGTCCAGATCAATTCCATCCAATTCCGCCCATAAAAAATCATTAATCATCTGTCGATAGCACAATACATTCACCGTAACGGTTGCTCCAGCCTCATTTTCGAAAAAGTAAGGTCCAATGACCCCGCGGGACCATAAACCGCACCAAACAGTCACACGTTAAGGATAGAGAGGCTTTTCAACAATAACTCTTGGGTTTTCCGAGCCCCAGATGCGACAATTTTTCTTGTTGACGAAGCCATCGAGGTGGAAATGGGCCTCATCACTCAAGATGAGTTTTCGATGGAATTCCGGATCATTTTCATGCATTTCAAGGACCCAATCAGCAAAGACTCGACGTTGTTGATGATCGCCTGGCTTGAGTTCTTGTGTTAACTGAACTTCATAAGCGTTAAGACCCAAATCGTTATGCAAAATACGGTGTAATGACGTTTTTTAAATGCCTAATTCCAAAGAACGACGAGGAATGGACAAACCTGGGTTTTCTTCAACACTTTCGGCTACAGCAGCAATATTCTCGGCTGTTCTTGAGCGACGTGCACGGGTTTTATTCTTCACATCACTAACTTGTCCCGACAGCTCGAATTTTTTTACCAATTTCTGTATTGCGGTCCGACAAGGTGCTTCACGACGACCCAAAAATGTTCGAATTTTACGAACCGTCTCTGCCACATTTTCACCATTTTCATAGTGAATTTTAATAATTTCAATGCGCTGTTGAATCGTATATCGTTCCATTTTTATTAATGGCGTAGTTTCTACTTGTCAAATGTCAAAAAATGACAGCTTCAAAAGTAACATCTACCGAAATAGCGGGCTAATTAAAATAACACCTCTTATTAGAAAACCCTTTATATATACATATATATTCTATCATGTTTTTTAAATATATATGCGCTATAGCTATGAACATAGCATAAGTTTTATTACAATTTATATAGGTCTGTCGTAGCAATGAAAGTAACTTAATGCTAGTATATTGCTATATATATATATATATATATATATATATATATATATATATATATATATATATATATATACTTACCGTGTCGTTCCTAACAAACGATAGCAGTACCCAACGAAGCGGGTTTGGAAATTTACAAATTCTTGTCTTGAATAATTAACGTCGTAGTCACTTCCATACTTATCTCCCTGTTAGAAGTAGATGATAATAATTATAGTATAATAGTTCTGCCAAGATGTAAAGGAAATCTCGGCCGGACTTTTTCTAGTTAGCGTTATTTCTTCTGTTTCTATGTAGTTGCTCCAGAAGGGCTTCGTGGAGGAAACTTTCTCATTAGGTAAATACGAAAAGAAAAGAAACTCTGTTTGGGATTTGCCTCAATAGTTCCGTCATATAGCACATATGTTTACCCTGAATTAGAATCTTCATTCTTTTTCTAGATATGAGCCCAAGTGAAACTAGAGTACTAGAGCGTTTAGCTTTCTCCTTTATTCTCTCCTGAAGCTATCTCTTGGTGTCATGGATGATTAGATCCGCTCCTCCCTCCACTATCTTTGCAGGCCATCTATAGGGAGATTGCCGAACTAGTGCCAGCAATGTCGCGGAGAGGATGGGGTAATAGCACGATTACGTACAATCAGCATTTACAATAAGTTCAGTTAAATGGTGTAAAAGTCCCTTCGGCACTGGATGTGGTGCCACACTTTGTTTTTGTAAGGCTGCAGTCAGAGTACGCGCGAGAAGCGGAGCGGAGCTCAAAGCAGAGCTTGCACAAGCGACAAGCAATGCGAGAAGATGTCTGAGTGAATGCGAGACGCGCTTATGATTTTACATGTCCTTTTTGGTTTCAGAATCAGTGATGCCAGATTGGGGGCTTTTCCGCAAATTCGGCTATCTTTTTACAAAATCTGTGCTTCGATTTTCAGGAAAAGCGCCCAACGCCCAATTGTGCGTGACACTGTTTTTTCTGCGCTTTTTTGGCTCTATTTAAAGATATAAAATAGAATGGAAAATGGGTTTTATTCACATTAAATGATTCTTGGATATCTCATTCTAACTAAATAGAAGAGGGTGGGGCCAATTATTCCGAGACCCGTATAATACACAGGCAATTTTCCGTCTACTGCGTGCAATGTTTAAACGACAAGTACCGAGGCACTGGTCAGTTACTGGCTTTGTAACCGAAAATCAAAATTTCGTAAAGAAATTTTGAGAGCATGTACTGCATGTTTCGATTAGCAGTGCAGGACGATCTCATCTGTACAGCAATGAAGCTCTGAACTGCCTAATGTCTACACTATAGTGAACTCAGATGTCCAAAAGCTGGTGGTGGATATATAAACATTGATTGAAAAATCTAAATATGAAAAATATGGAAAATGGATTTTATTCACATTAAATGATTCTTGAACATGTCATTTTAACTAAAAAGAAAAAAGTTTGGAATTTAATTAAGGTTATATTTTATATTTGTTCCGAAAATGTTTAGTTCACAGTAAAAACAAAAGCATATACAGGGTGTTCCGTAAAAGTCTTTAATTCTTTAAGGGGATGAAAGTAGAGGTCATTTGGGTCAAAAAAGTCTAGATACTTTTATATCGAACTCCGCTTGGTTTTCGAGTAAATCGATAATATCGATTTTCGAGATTTTGCATACCTTTTCAGAGTAATTTCGTTTTAAGTTCTATTGTGATTAATGGATTGGAGACGTTCAAACCTTTCTTTAAAAGAACACATATTGGCCTTTCTAAGAATGCATAATTAGTTATAATTGTGCCTTTAATTATTTAAAAAAAAAACAGTTTTCTCTAGAATTTTTTGTTTCACCAAAATTTTTGTCGCGCTTGAGTGTACATTTATTCGAAATATCACCATTGCACGAACTTGGCAAAACTATGAAAAAATTTGCGCATTATGTCCCCATTCCAAAATGACCTCCATAAGTGCCATCAACAATAACAATCAAAAGTTATAAGCAAACATTTGGAAGATGTGCCCATCGAGGTAATCTTCAGTTTTTTCGTAGGATTCTATCTCCTCCTACAGTTTTTAACCTACAACAACTATTTATATGTCATTGTACGGGAATCTGAGCTGACTATTAGATAGGGTTCTCTTCGATTTCGAATTTCGAAAATGGAGGGGGTAATTTCGAAAAAAACACTTTTTTACCAATCTTGACATTTACGTAGATTTCGTTATTCCGCATCTTCATTTTTGCGGGAAGGGCAAGCTCTGGGAGGGGCGGGAGTTCAAAGTTTCAACTTTAAGCGGCTATATTTTCTCAACCAATCATTGTTCTAGCAAGTAATTCCTAAATTCATAAATGGTGGTTTTTATTCAAATATAGCCGCTTAAAGTTGAAACTTTGAACTCCCGCCCCTTCCAGAGCTTGCCCCTCCCGCGAAAATGAAGATGCGGAATAACAAAATCTACGTAAATATCAAGTTTGGTAAAAAAGTGTTTTTTTCGAAATTACCCCCTCCATTTTCGAAATTCGAAATCGAAGAGTACCCTATCTAATAGCCAGTTCAGATTCCCGTACAATGACATATAAATGGTTGTCGTAGGTTAAAAACTGTTGGAGGAGATAGAATCCTACGAAAAAACTGAAGATTACCCGATGGGCACATCTTCCAAATGTTTGCTTATAACTTTTGATAGCACTTATGGAGGTCATTTTGGAAAGGGGACATAATGCGCAAATTTTTTCATAGTTTTGCCAAGTTCGTGCAATGGTGATATTTCGAATAAATGTACACTGAAGCGCGACAAAAATGTTGGTGAAATAAAAAATTCTAGAGAAAACTGTTTTTTTTAATAATTGAAGGCACAATTATAACTAATTATGCATTCTTAGAAAGGCCAATATGTGTTCTTTTAAATAAAGGTTTGAACGTCTCCAATCCATTAATTACAATAGAACTTATAACGAATTTACTCTGAAAAGGTATGCAAAATCTCGAAAATCGATATTATCGATTTACTCGAAAACCAAGTGGAGTTCGATATAAAAGTATCTAGACTTTTTTGACCCAAATGACCTCTACTTTCATCCCCTTAAAGGATTAAAGACATTTACAGAACACCCTGTATATACATTAGGTAAGGGTGGCCCGAATACGTATGGATTTGCAAAAGTGTTAAAATGTTCATTTAGAATTTGTTAGATAATGTAATTTCAAACTTCTATGCAAAATTTCAGTGAGATTCAGTAATGTTTGCAGCCGCTCAAATCGGAAATAGTGATTTTTTTTTTTTACTGATTAATTAGTGCACAAGATTACAAATCTTACGTGCTTAATCGGTAAGGAAAATTTATTTGTTAAAGAGAGATATATAAACATACATTTAAATTTAATCAACTAACTATACACCTATAAAGTCTACATAAATATTGAATATATAAAATCTAAAGCATATTCTGCCAGTGAAATGATTAAACTATTAGTCTGCGAATTTACGTTATGTGATTTGTTGTCGGCAACCTTTTAAATGCGTGTTGAGATCCCGCACACTGAATATTGGGCGCCAGAGAATTCCAGCAGCGGAACACCTGCACAAAGTAAGAGCGCTCACCTGATAAAGTTCTGAAGCTTAGCAAAAGAAAGTTCCGATGCCGGGCCGATCCTAAAAATTGTATTGGATTAAGTAAGTAACTTGGCTCCTTTTCGTGGATTAGAGAATACAGAAATAGCAAGCGTCTTCGTGACAAGTATGATTCAAGTCAACATCCCACAAAGGACTCAATATAAGGAGAGATATGAGCAAATCTACGCAACCCGTGAATAAATCTTATAGTATCGTTGAAAGCGACATTTAACTGTCTTTGGCAACCAGAATCGAGTTTGGAAAAAATTAAACTGCCAAAAGTTAAATGAGGTAATACCAAAGATTTAGCGGGTTTCATACGCATATGACTGGATAATATACTAACCGACGTTCTTAACTGACGAACATACACTTTTCCTAGAACAGAGGAGACGTGGTTGCAGCATGTAAGCCGCTGATTTATTTCTATGCCTAAACTTTTAACTGAGTTTGAGTATGGTATAGTAGTACTGTTGATCATTATCGGAGGCAATTCACTAAGATCTAGATTTCTCTTGTAAAATGCTATATAGTTTGACTTGAGCGGATTTAGCGTTAGGTAGTTACGGTTCGCCCAATCAGATATTCTTTGCAAATCGTCGCTTAATCGAGAGACGCAGTCCTCGACAAGCCCTATTTGTCGGTCAAAATATATCTGCATGTCATCAGCGTAAAGGTGGACTTTTGAATCCTGTAACGTCATTGGGAGATCATTGATGTAGCAACAAAAGAGAAGCGGACCTAATATTGATACCTGGGGTATCCCGCTGCTAAGGAAAAGTGGTAACGAACTGGTATTACTCACTTTTACTGTTTGACTCCGATGCCCAAGAAAGCTTTTGATGAAATTAATTGATGTGCTTGAAGACCCGAAATATTGTTGGAGCCTTACTAAGCAGCTGATCTCTGCCATATATTCCCAAATTCAGTAAATTCCTACATAGTTTCCTTGGATGTTGATTGGGGTTAAGTTGTGAGCCATAATACATTTTACATTGACAATATTTTTTCTTTTTCATTTTAAGGGGCATACCTATCAACTTATTGCAGTGAAAGCAGTTTTAAAAAATTGAATATTTCTATTTTTTATAAATTTTTTAGAACGAAAATTCGGACATGGGCGTCAATTTTATGATTTGGCGGTATTATGCAATCTACAATCGATTAAATCATTAAAATCTTCTAATGAAATGGCAACCACTTTATCAGAAATTCACCCTTATTAAAAAAATACATTTCAGCGCCTTATGGGCGATCTTTTTCGTCTTCATTTGGGAGGTTAGTCCATGGCATAATCTGGCATCACTGTTCAGAATTAGGTTTCACTACATTTAGTTGTGACATTCAGAAAATAAAATTATGGAGTCGTCGGACGAGGAATATTTTCGTTCGTAAAATATTCGCAATTATTTTTTTGCAAAAAAAAATTTATCTTGTGCGCATCCATTAAAGGTCTCACTCATATCATACCATAAAAAATTCCATTGTTTACCTTTTCCCATATTGTTGTTGTTGTGCAGAATTTCGTTTATTTGCATGTTTTGCATGAAAGTTAATTAATTTTGTAGCTTTAGCTTACCAATTCTTGAATCAAGTTATTTTGAACTAATTTATGTATGTATTTTTCTTTCAGATTGATTCATAAAGATACAGGATGCACCTGATGATGCGGTACTTGAGCAGAGTTGTTAAAGAATGCAGCTTATTTTGGTTTTAATTCAAAGGAATGAAGAATGCATATTTTGCATTCTTTCATTCCTCTTAAGTATTATGAATTAGGAAATACAACTCCACATACCTCAAAAAAATATCTTAAGTATTATGAATTAGGAAATACAACTCCACATTCCTCAAAAAAATATTGCCCAATGCATTCTTTTTCCTTTTAGAAAAAGAATGCATTACTTTGAACTGAATACTCTGGAATGCATTGCATTTATTGAAGCCTGTGTGAATTCACTTGCATTCACTTGCATTCATGTGCATTCACTTGAATTCAGTGAAATTATTCCATGAAATTATTTTGTGATTAAGATAAAGCACTTATAAGTATTTTTGTGAAAATATTTCAAATCAAGTCAAATCGAAAAGTAATACCCTTGTTTAAGCACGTACAAGGCCAACGTTGTTACGAGAGTAAGGAACATAATTAGATTAACAGATCATTAAATAATATTGATAGCATAATAGCAATTGAAAATATATCAAGGATTAAGGATTGTATAATCCTGTGGACAATGTGAGTGATTGGAAGCCAGCCCATACAATTTCTTAAAGATATAAAAGATTAATACTATCTAGTATACATTTGCGAGAGAAAAAACAAAAATAGTAGTAGGAGTAGTCCAAAAATATACATACTAATTCAATAGTTTTAGAATAAAGGTATATCATATATAGATGGACAATTATCAGAAGTTATAATGAGGGGAAAGGTATAATCATAGACAAGAAATACCCAGTTATCGACGTTAGTACTAAGAAAGTGAGGTCGAGAAGAGCTCATAGCAAACCTCAATAACTCACTGATCAGAGTACGATCATGGATACGAACCAAAAATGTTTTTCAATGTAGGCAAAAATACATTTCTTTCATAGAATTTAAATTGACCATATTTCTTCAGAATTTGTGTGCATTATTGGTGGCTGAAGACGATTCGAATAAGTTGTGTCTGGACAGTCACGGCTTCGTGAAGTTTGATTGATTTGGTTGCTTGGGCTTGTTAGCTAAAATATTTTATGAGCGGATTTTTGTCTCAGGCCTATATAAATTGATTTCAATGTAGGAAAGAAGGGGGAGATAAATAAATTAATAATTTCAATACCTAGAACACATTTTTTGAATCATGATATTTATTTTCATATTTCAGGCAAGGAGGGAAGCCGAAACCGCTGAAAGTTCTTGCAATTATTCGTTCTTTGGCTGTACTTAAGTATATACGCACTGTCGTTTTTTGCATTCCACGAACTGAATTTATTAGAGTAAGTTGAAATTTCACTGTGCACTCGCATTTTATTATCGATTTGCATTAACTTCATACTAATCGCTCTACTGGTAACTCGCAAGACGACAGACAGAATTTTTTCGGATCGTCTACACAGCCACCAATAATTCAAATGAATTCTGAAGAAATATAGTCGTTTTCAATTCTAAGAAATAAATCAATTCTTTCCTACATTAAAATCAATTTATAATGGCCTGAGACAAAAAACCGCGCTGATATTCCTAGATCTACGCTCATAAAATTTCTTCGCTAACCAGTCCAAGCAATCCAACTTCCACGAAGCCGAGACTGTCCAGACACAACTTATTCGAATCTTCTTCAGCCACCAATAATGCACACAAATTCTGAAGAAATATGGTCAATTTAAAGTCTAATAAAGAAATCAATTTTTGCCTATATTGAAAAACATATTTGGTTCGTATCCATGATATATTTAGCCGAGATCAGTGAGTTATTGAGGTTTGCTATGAGCTCTTCCATACATCACTTTCTTAGTACTACCGTCGATACCTGGGTATTTCTTGTTCGTGGTATAATACTTATAATTAAAATTTCAAATCCAAATGCAAAATACAGGAAAGTGAAACTAAGAATTATGACTAAACTGGATCGGAATAAAATAATAAAATCCTGTTTTGAGCTTTATTTTTGATCGAAAAAATGTGACTCAATCGTTAATCGTTATCTATTATTTCTGTGTCCAAATGAGTTTTATTTTGGGGGGCAAAAAAATAAAACTCAGGTATGATGATTATTGATGATTTTAAGAAAAACACCTGTATCTGAGTTTTTCTCTTTGAGTGAATGGCGTGAAACTCAGATTTAATTATAATTAGTGATTTAAATATTAAAACTCAAAAATTATTATTATTGACTTTTTTTTATTAATTAAATTTTCGAACACATAATTAAAGTAGATGTATTTTGTGCGCATAATTCATCTCCTTCTCCTTATGTAAATGATTTTTTCACATAAGAAATGAAAAATAAAGATTATTTTTGGCCCCTGATATAAATACTTTTTGCTTTGATTTGAAATTCTTTCAAAAAAATAATTAAAAGTGCTTTATTTCCTTCCTTCATTCCTAATCACAGAATAATTTCGTGGAATAATTTCACTGAATTCAAGTGAATGCAATGAATGCAAGTGAGTGCAAGTGAATTCACACAGCCCTCGATGAATGCAATGCATTCCAGAGTAATGCAGTTCAAAGTAATGCATTCTTTTTCTAAAAGGATTGGTGCATTGGTCAATATTTTTTTGAGGAATGGAATTCATTTAACTCCATTCCAATTCTTTAAAAATACTTTTACTGTTCGTTAATTTTAATAAAAAAATGTATAGTAATGCAGCTCAGAAATAATGCATTCTTTAACAACCCTGTACTTGAGCGACTATACAGATACAAGGAAGAATAAAACAGCTGATTTTCAGTGCTCTATTAATTTCTATACCCTAGATAAAATCTATAGGGTATACTAAGTTTGTCATTCCGTTTGTAACGCACAGAAATATTAAAAGTTATTTTGATTTTTACATGTCCGTCTGTCCGTATACTTACACAGCTTAAATTTTGTATACGGACTTTAATAAAACAAAAGTAAAATTAAGTTTGAAAATGAGACAAATCGGGCAACGCCTTCGTGAGGTTGCCATGCAAAAATTTCGTTTTCTACTATAAATTTGAACACTGGCTGAGAACGCGTCGACATAGAGAGCTGAATTTTAGTTCACAACGTTTCCATAGTAACATCAATTGTACTGAAGGCTTCTTCAGAATATGAAATCCTATAAAATTGGTTATAATAATTTTTTCTGTCCGACGAACCGTTCTATAATTATAGGCGAAAAACCACTTCAAAAATCAAAGTTGCACGAAATTTCATACGGTTTTACGATCTTGCTTCACATGGTCATTATCACAACATCACGAAACCATGTAAAACCTTTTCACTTGTTGTGACATAATAAATCTGAACTGCATTAATAGCTTTGGAGAATGTAAGTCGGATCAACTGTCACAACATATCTATACCAGAAGTGGTTCAAAGTAAAATATGGAAAATGATGATTAATTCATTTTGCTGAATAAGAACTTTTTTATGATATGTGTGTAATAAACTTGGAGCTCAGGTGACCCATTGGGACGAAAACCCAGCGCTTCTGAAAGGAGCTCAATTTATGCCCTTCTCTAGCCATCATTTGGCAGCTCTTTAGAAGCATATGCTGACCGAAATATCCAGAAAAATAAGCAAGGGCACAAGTAAGTAACTCAAGTGCTTCTAGAGCCATCGCTTGGAAGCTCTATAGAAGATTATTTGGTGAGCTCCAGCAGAACAACAAGCAAAAAGGGCTGATTTCATCTAATTTCCCACGAATTTCAACTGTGGATTTTTCCACTATTGTGCGAAGAAACACATTTTTCATTTTGAGTATGAAGTTCACCGTGAAATGAAGCGGTAGCTGTTACTCTCTCTGTTGCCAAAATCTACAATAATTTCAGTATTGTAGAATATCGGCCTACCACACAAAATCACAAGCAAGCGCAAGCGGTTCAATGCTGTTCTCAGGAAGCACTCTTGAGGGCCTCTTATGGGATTAAGGAAGAAGCACTGCGATGATTATCCAAAAAGCTTTCGAAAAGACATATTCAAAAAACTTCTTCGGCCATCATTTAGAACGCTGCTTAAGAGCAGCATTGAAGCGCTTGCCTCTGCGGACATGCCTATGTTAAAAGCAATGAAGTGGGATTGGGAAAAGAAGCGCTACTAGCTTCCAGGGAACCGCTTCAGGAGGGCTCTTAGAGCGCTCTTCTTCCCAGTGGGGAGTTTCAGTTAGGAGTGAGTTAGTTAGTTGTTTTTCAGTACGTAAGTTGGAAAAACGGAAAGATAGCAAGTAATAGCGGAGAAAGTAAAAAAACGTAGGAAACACAAGCGGGAGTGGATTAAAAAAATTATTGATACTGATTTAATATTAATATAAGTAACAGCGTCAGTCAGTGCAGCAGGTTTAACAAATAATAATAAATAATATAAATAATAGACATGAACATATGTATTGTAACAATATTTATTGGTTAACAACAACAAATAAATAAAGTGTTTGTGTGAAATTTTCGACTGTTTTGTTGTGAAAATTCTTATTGTTTTTGTTGTGATTGATGGTGCTATTCACATTGGTAAAGTTACAGTTAGACCAATCGTGAGAACGTTACACGGGCATTCATCTAGGTCATCAGAAGAATTGGTCTTGACCATTTCTAGCTTTTTCACTTGTTTATTTCACACTTATAGTTTTATCATCTTCCCAAGACTTGACTTTTGCTGACATAGAAAGCTAAATGTCGCCTTTATCGACATCCTTAGGTTCATATTTGAACTGCGCCGATTCGATCATGTACATATATCCTTAAATTCACGCTACCCGATTGTTTACGGGATACTTGCTTGAAACAGTGAATCCATTATGCTCTGTAGAAAGAAAATACAAAGATATTTTATATACACGTTCGCATATTTAAATTTTTGTATTTTTACTTATCATTTGCTATGAAAAATATGTATTTCATAATCATACAAATTACCCATATGGGTTTTCACATTTATTTTTCAAAACTGCGTCAGAAAATGGCAGAGCTATACACATGTTTCATATCTTATATAGTTTGTAACTCTAGCCTCATGATCCACTAGGAGATGATTGATGGAGCTTTGTATTTATTAGTAATCATTATTGTGAGATTACTGTAAGATTTTTGTAAGATTTTATTTTTACATCTTAATATTTCAGTAATTGTAACTCCGTTTTTTCTATCAATTGCGGAAAGGTCTTTGAAAGGTAGTTATATAAATGACAATAATCCATCAAAATTAAAACGGCAACACTGTATACAAATTCAATCATTAGCGTGAGAGCCATAATGCCCTAGACACACAGCGCTCTTAATGAAGAAATAACTACCGATTCATTAGTCTATAATGATTCATTATAAACTGCAGACACACAGCCATTTCTTTAATTAAGTTGCACTGTCAAACTGGTTTTGATAAACTTATGTCATTAAAGTAGCGATATAGATCGAATTAACGCGATAAACTTTGTTTTTATTTATTTTATTTTCAATTTAGCAATTTATAAATGAGAAAAACTTTATATTAAAAGGAATATTGACAATATATAATTTGTTATTTGCATTTCTTTACATTTCTTCTTCTTATTTTTCAAATCGGCAGATGCACAGCGGAGCTCCAGATTTACATTATATGCCAAATCTAGCACATTTTTCCTCATTATAGCTATAATGAAGAAGGAAAACACTTCATTAGTGTACTTCATTATCATCTGATTTCGAACTATAATGACATATACTATTTGACACACCGCATTTTAATGAATAGTTAGTACAAATGATTCATTAGTTCTTGCTGTGTGTCTAAGGTATAAAAG
This sequence comes from Dioctria linearis, assembly GCA_963930735.1. Lineage (NCBI taxonomy): Eukaryota > Metazoa > Arthropoda > Insecta > Diptera > Asilidae > Dioctria > Dioctria linearis. Next base: position 84,295,014 of record OZ005743.1, on the reverse strand, counting down.
AGAGCAGCCAATTGAGCTCTTTTATGGCTACATTTAGCCATTTAAAATTCACTATTTTAGCCATTTTGGATTTCAATCGTTAATAATTCTTTCAGTTTGGAATTTAGTCAATTTCTTTCACCTAGTTACTGAATGCACCGAAACTCATCGAAATTAAAGATATCACCATATTGCCTCAACCGTTTTAAGGCTATTTTGTTTTAAAATATTTTTTTACTGCGTGCGAGCCTGTTTGGTATTGCATTTTTTTTCTTCAAATGTGAAGCTGTCGCCGGTGCTCGTTAACTACAAAAAGTTTATTTCCGCGCAAAAGGTGAATTTTTAAGAATTTAAATAAAGATATATTTTTTTTTAATTTTTTTAAGTACCTTTCGTAAAAAGGGGAATATATTTTATTTGAAATAAACTTATTAACAAATTTTGTCTTTATATTTTATGGTATACCTATAAAGCGTCATTTTCATACATAAGTTAAGTCATTTGACTAAGTGAAAATATTCGCCTTTTCATCTTTTGCATAAAATTTCAAAATGTTGATATTTCACTCTAATTTCTTACAAAAAACCACTTAAGAAAGATGGAAGTTCGAACATGTTTAACTTTTCACTTTCACTTAACTTATAGCGACACATTTGCTTATATTGGCGGTAAAATTTGTTGTAAAAAATAATGGAAAATTGAAAACAGTTTCATTGTAGCAAATTTATAATGACAGTTAGAAATGATAAAGTTTTATAGAACTTGTTTAGATTTGAGGAAAGCGGAAAAGGAACTTTACCAAAAAAAATGGGAGAAGTCTCGATTGAACATTAATTTATTAATTTTATGATTGAATAGCGAGCGCGATGACAAAGCTGTCTGGTTAAAATCTAGAGCTAAGCTACCGGTAACAAAACATGTGCAATACAAAAAAATTCAATACAAAGTAATTAATGCAGCTGGGCATGATCAGAACTGGATTTGAAGAGTAAATTTAGATCATAACAGTTATAGATAACTAAAGAATGCGATAGTCACATAGTTACATACAAATAATTTTAATGTACTTGACTAACTTAGAAACTTAATCTGATGGTTGAGTGATGTCAGCATTGATGTTTCAATAGGGAAGTTTTTATTATGACTTCTAACATTCCGCCCGCCATCGTGATGCCACGAACAATTTGAATGCACCCTGAATGCCCGCCATGACCAGTCGTCTTCAAGTTTTAAGAACTCACAGGAAGCACACAAAATTTAGTAATAGGTCGTTTGTTAAATCCACCATAATGTTTGATTGTGACGACACGAATATTTCCGTCAGGCCCTGGATGCAACTCTGCGATTCGTGCAAGTATCCATTTCGAAGGTGAAACGCGGTCATCCTTAACTAAGACGAGATCGTTTATTTTGACTGAGTCCCGCTTATCTGTCCATTTGTAACGAAGTGTTAGGTGATGTACCTATTCCTTGTACCACCGTTTCCAAAGTTGTTCAACCATATGATGGACGAGCTGCCAACGTTGTAACCGATTAGTAGGTATGTCGATAGTACTAGCCTCTGGTATAGTGAGCAGGCTCTCACCTATAAGGAAGTAACCTGGTGTAAGCGCAGAAAAATCGTCAGGATCCTCAGTCAATGGGTGTAAAGGTCTGGAGTTCAGAAACGCTTCAATTTTTGCTAGCAGTGTTAACATTTCTTCGATTGAGAGATGATGGTCAATTAGCCTAAGATGGTATTTTAGTGATTTCACATCTGCCTCCCAGATACCACCAAAGTGTGGGGCGGCAGGAGGAATGAAGTTCCACTCAGTGCCATGCTTGAGCAGAAGTATATTAATCGGGGATTCTGAATCGTTCATAAGTTTTCTTAAGTGTTGATGTAACTGTTTGTCGGCTGCCACAAATTTTGTCGCATTGTCGCTGTAGAGATGAGCGCAGTGTCCACGGCGAGCAACAAATCGCTTAAATGCAGCTAAAAATGCTTCTGCTGATAGATCCATGATTAGCTCCAAGTGATAGCCCGTGTGATAAGGCATATAAAAACAGCCACATAGATTTTAATGACTTTGCCACCTCGTCCTTTAATTGATTTTACATGTATGGGACCTGCATAATCTACAGTAGGAAGAGTTTGCAGTAGGAAGAGTTTGTTGAATTAACGAGGTCCTGTTGACCAGAAATGTCTTCCAGCGTCATGGATGGTCATTTAGCCACGCCAAGCCAACCATAGAATCCATCCAAGCATGAACAGATATATCTTCCAGATTCAATGCCGTGATTACAGACGATACTAGTTGAGAAAGTAAGGCTGCTCCGCAAAGTTCCAGTCGAGGTAGAGATACTGATTTTAATGGAATTACTTTCGTCTTTGCCGCAATTAAGGATATTTGTATGTTATCTAATTCGTGCACGATACGTAAATACACAACTGAGCCATATGCTGCAGTAGACGCGTCGCAGGATGCATGTAGTTCTAATGCCAACTAAAAGCTAGTTATCCCTACCCAGCGATGCACATAAATGCTATTGATGTCTTTAAGGCTTTCCCGATAGGTAATCCAATAGTTTGAATGCTTAGAGGGAACATCGTCATCCCAGTCCAAACGAGAGCACCACAGTTTTTGTAAAAGAATTTTTGCAGTAATCGTAACCGGAGATAACCATCCCATCGGATCATACAAACAACTGAGTTCGGACAAAATACTTTGTTTGTTAATCCTTTTGTTATCAATAGGCATTATCTGGTAGCTAAACTGATCAGTAGAGGGTGTAACGTCGGTAGTTGGTGTGCGGGTAGTCAGGAGATTGTCCAGGGCCGTTTTCCGACGTTGCTGGGTCTCAGAGCGCTGTTCTAGCTCTGCGGTTCGGGCGGTATACGGAATACACACACACTACTTAATCTACACTCACTCACTTACTTATACTAACTTAAAACTACGCGGCGTAGGTTCGGGGTAGGAGCGTGCGCGTACTATTCCTTAGACCAGCACGATCGTGCGCTTGTCGTTAGGAGTAGCCAACACGGGGATGCGGGACGGAGCGTGCGCTCGCTATTTTTCTGACCAACACGATGACGTGCGCTTGTCGTCAGAATAGCCAACACGGGGGATGCGGGACGGAGCGTGCGCTCGCTATTCTTCTGACCAACACGATGACGTGCGCTTGTCGTCAGAATAGCCAACACGGGGGTCCGGGACGGAATGTACATGTGCGCTTACTACTCCTCTGACCAACACGATGAACGTGCGCTTCGTCGTCAGAGTAGCCAACACGGTACGGGGACGGAATTGATATTCGTGCGCTCGCTACTCTTTTGATCAACACGATTAACGTGCGCTTATCGGCAGAATAGCCTACACGGGGGAACGGGGACGGAATGCATGCGCTTACTAATTCTCAGGCCAGCACGATTAACGTGCGCTTGCCGTTGAACTAGTCAACACGACTTGCGGATAGAACTGGACGGGAGATGTTTCTAGTCGAGCTGCTGGGAGGCAACTGACTAATCTGTCGGTGCTTGACTGACTTTTATAGCCAGCCTTCTGATATTCCACTCGTGGAGGTCAACTCTGTTTACGTTGGAGTTGTACACTCGCGGTCGGATATTTTGTTTGAACGGTGACTAGTAGCTTTCGGATGATTTCGCTTCAATGCTTACTGATCGACTGAGTGATCTTACTACTGGCTGCCGGCTATTTATAGGCAGTCTGGCTGATGGCGTCGGGTGTAGAATGCTCCCTTCTACTATCACGCCACCAGCACGGGACACTACTGAGCTGCTTATCAGTAGTGTGCTCTCCTCTCGGCGGCTGACTTACTTTGTTGCGGCTGCTAGACACTCGTTTTCGCTGGTGTCTAGCTGAAATGTATGTAACTTCGTTACAAGGGATTCCAGTAAATCTCCAGGGTTTTAATTTGTAATTTGGTCGTCGTTCAAGAGTCGTAGAGCAGAGAAAAGTTCTTTTTCCTCATCAGGGATATCCAAAAGTAGGTTTTGATTGTTAGATAGCCGCTTTCAGAGCTTAAAACCACCACATAAAAGTAAGTTACGTATCTCATTGTGAGCTTGTAAAGCAGAGGTTTGATCAAAGGCACCAAAGAGTGCATCGTCGACATAAACACTCTCACGAAGTATCCTTGTTCCAAACGGAAACTGAACGGAATAATCCTTAGCTAGGTGTAGTAAAGTGCAGCATGCTAGATACGGCGCACTGGCTGTTCCATATGTGACTGTTAACAGACGATAAGATTTAATGGGCTGAGTAGGGTTTTGACACCAGACAATTCGCTGCAGGGCAGGGTCACCAGGGTCAATGCATATTTGACGATACATTTTCTCCATGCCAGCTGAGAAAACATATGGATGTACACTCCACAGGAAAGCGGAAAAGGAACTTTACAAAAAAAAAAATGCGAGAAGTCTCAATTGAACATTAATTTATTAATTTTATGATTGAATAGCGAGCGCGATGACAAAGCTGTCAAAATCTAGAGCTAGACTAAAAAATATGAGCTACCGGTAACAAAAAATGTGCAATACAAAAAAATGCAATACAAAGTAATTAATGCAGCTGGGCATGATCAGAACTGGATTTGAAGAGTAAATTTAGATCATAACAGTTATAGATAACTAAAGAATGCGATAGTCACATAGTTGCATACAAATAATTTTAATATACTTGACTAACTTAGGAACTTAATCTGATTTCAAAAGGGAAGTTTTTATTATGACTTATAACAGAACCCTTTATTACCGAAGTTCAGAGATGTTCTCTTCCGAAGTGAATGGTGGAAGGAAATCTCTGAAATGCTTTTTGGCAAATGGACAGAAGCGGCAGGACAATATTATATATCAACATGACTGATTTTAAACCTTCCTGAAAGAAATGTTTGCAGATATTCAGATCGAATGGAAGCGATTGTGCGATAAATACGTGCGAGAGAAGAAGAAAATGCAAAATAAATGCAAGGAGGAAGTAGCTGAAAGTGGGAATTCTTTGAGGAGATGAAGTTAATTGATTCTGTATACAAAAAAAGAAAGTGAGTTTTGGGTATTTTGAATTTAGAAAGAATTAAATTATTATAAAATTTCAGGACTTTTCCGAGTGTTAATTATCAACGCTATCAAAAGGAAAGCGTACAACCAGATCTGGACGAAAATTTGCTGTCATTACCTTTAGAGGAAATTTCCAATGAAGTTCACCTTGAATCGCTCAAAAACAATAGCATAAAGGAAGGTCCAAATTGTTAAAACTTTAGCACCAAAACAAACTGAAAGCTTTGAAATACAAGGAATTTGCAGATTAAATGTATATCCCGTGTAATGATGGAATTCGGGGACGTTAAGGCAAGGATGTTTGAGAATATCATACTTACGATTACGACTATACTGGACCTACGAAATGAAAACTAAAAGATGCATTGAATGAATTTTTTTCATTTTTGGCAATGAACTTTCCATACCACAGCGGTTTAACTGAACTTGTAAAAACTAAAATTAAAGACCTTGAAAGAAGTAAGATGTTCCACAATTGATCAGATTGGGGGATATAGCAAAATTGTTTACAAATGTGTTAAAAGGAAGAAATCGCATATATCGTTCAAAAAAATTTTAACATTTTTTGCTGAATATGCTACAAAAAATCTTCAAAAGCTGCAAATAACTTTTAAACAGTTTAGGTATGAAGTGCATTTTAAAGCCAAAACTGTGGGAAAACCATTAAGAAACAATATTGCGCTCGTCTCGTGTCGCCAATCTTCCCAATCTTATGAAACCTTATATGGTCTTTACTAAAATGCTAGTTTTTTCTGATAAACAAACAAACATTAAAGTAAACAGTAAACCGTAAACAATATTTGATTTTATTGCGTCATATTAATATGTGCTGATCCTGGCATCAAATGAAACCAAATCAAATTTTTCATTTTTGAAAATCAACTTCTTATGTAGTTTGTTGGCAAGAAAATCATGTTGCCATACACAGTAAAATCAAATATGTTTTCCGACTTTACTTTGGGAATGTTTGTTTATTAGAAAAAATGGGCATTCTATTAACAACTCAAACCGTTATAGTGTGGCTAACCTTTAAGAATTATTATTATTATTTTTTTCTTTTATTAAGTTTCGTATACTGAAGTATTTTGTGTTAAATAAAAATTTTAAATAAAGCTCTTCCTTCTTTTAATTAATAAATTTTACGCAATATTAGACAATACGCTTGATGTTTTGTTTGCATTAGAATTATGTTCAATGGTACCCCCGCGAGCATTAAATTCTTCAGTGTTAGCTGCTGGAAACATCTGAATTTCCATAGAATCTGTGCTTTCGTTAGTTCAACGAATAAATTTGTAGAAAGGACAAGCTGCTTTAACTTATTCGTATTTATGACTATTTGGAATATTTGGAAATAACCCGGAATAGAATGAATTTACAAACATCTACGACAGTGTCTGGCATTAAAATAGCGTCTGACTATAGTAACTGGAGAGGTGTATATCTTCTTGCTGTATGGCCGATTCCAGAGGAATTTTTTGTGTTGCTACGTTATGAGGTGACAATGTAGTATGCAGCGAATTTGTTTTGAGTTTCTCGTATTTTGTTGACTGAAATACGTTTGAATATATTAAAAAATTTCACAAAACATTATCATAGTAGCAATACATCGCATGAAAAGCTCTATTCGGGGAGCTAGCGATCAATTTCCGCCGCCTACCTGACAGAACTATGTATTTAGTAAATGTGTAGGCTTGAAACTGAACGCCTACACAGGGTGTTTCGGTGGAAATGATTCGTATTTGGTATATCAATAGAGCGTTGCTTTCTGAGTAAAAAGTTCCTTAAGACCATATGAAAATACTCACTCCTTTACTGTTTATTGCATTTTTCAAGTTAGACTTTCGCTAAAGTTGTTGTTACTTTTGAAGTATTTATTGGATTGGAATTTTTTTTTTAATTTTCAATAGAAATTTATTTAGTCTGCAAAATAAAATAATAAGTTGTGGATTATACATATTAATGCACAGGAATTAAGAGCCTTTTACACTGGTAAAAGTAAAAAGAATTCTATAACTAGAAACCAATAGTAAAAAGTCAAATAATGATATTCAATAAGTAATAATTAATTTTTCGTTTTAAATAGATTTCCGGTGAGCAGCTAAGCAAAGTAAGCTTCCGCAATCAGAAGATAAATCTAATGCAGTAATGCAAGAGAATTCTAAGTTAGAAAAAAGAAGAGGCGCTTAGATGAAAAAAGTAATATACTCAAACGACGGAGCGTAGCCAAGATCTTGGATAAGTTTAAGTTAATATGGTCCCAAAATTTCACATTAAAATTAAAAATATACCAAGGCTGCGAGGTTTTCCTATACATAACAGAATACGATATCGTCGCGGACAATTGGAAGTAGAGTAAACAAATATAATTACCTCTTGGATAAGACGATAAATTGAGATTTGTTAGGGATTAACGTCACAATATTCATACATACCAAAGTATGAGTGAAAAATAATTGGACTTTTCTGGTTCTCGTGACTGCGCGGAATTGGTATATCGTGCAAAATAGCTTCATATGAGAAAAATGTTCACAACAGAGCACTAATGGTCGTGAAAGAGAGAGCTGCAAAAATATTTGGGAAATGTAGTAACTGGGGTGTATCTAACCAAGTACTTAAAAATGGTTTTCCGGCAACAAAAAGTCCCAAGACAGATCTCTGAATCCGGAAAAAAGAGCACCACCCGATAGTAGACGGCATTTGATATGCAACATGCCGTATTGGAACCACCCCCACCGTGGGTTCTTTCCAAACCTATTAGTATCCAGAGAAAAATTTTCTTCTACAAATTATAGATGGTAAAGAGGTGAGTCGAGCAGTGAAATTCGTTTTCCGAACGAGCATAACTCTGACAAGTTAGGACCGATCTAAAGTACGAAAAATATAGTACCTTAGTTCAAATAAAAAGGAGCGAAATACTAAAAAACTGAGTTGGGATCGCTATTTAAGTCTCCAAGTATTGGAATGTGGGTATTCAAACTTCTTCGCAGGATCTTAGGAATTCGATTTTACTAGATCGATGTACTAGATCAACCTTTGATCCCTCCAGCTTCCCCCGCTATATTTAAATAAAACATTGTTAATAAAATATGTTCAGAGTATAATAATGCATCGTTTAAGACACCTCTCATGTCTGCTGACGTCGGGTCTAAAATGGACATTCCCTTTTAATTGAATAGATACGGAAAATTCATGAAATTCATGAATAAATTAAAACAAATTTTCCAAGACAGGTCTCTATAATTTTGAAACGTGTAAGTTGTTTCGAACCGAAAAATTTATTACAAATGTTGTTTTCGTGTTGAACTTGTAAAAAAATGGCAGCCAAAAAATATGTATAAAAGGGAGGCTTGTGTTAAGGAAGCTCTCAGTATTTCGACAGAGATCGTACATGCAACAAGCATAGGTTCAAGCCAGCAGAGAAGGAAAAATTTTAAATACGACAACAACAACAGGTATAATGACACGTTAATCCACATGCTAAGGTCTTTTTGGGTGCAAGTGCTATTGATATTGTTTGATTTACTTGAGTTAAATTTCAGATTATTTTTTAGCTACGCAAACTTCAGTCCTATTGGACGACTTGAATGGACTCCTGCATCGTGGTAAATGTGAATATCTACATCATATACCACCTGAGGCAAATCATTGATATTCAGATTGAAAAGCCAAACGTCTCTAGATAGACTCCTCTTGGACAGCGCGGCCAAAAAAAAATCTTGATGCTTATTATTGTCCACCTTTACCCTCTGAAAACGTCGACTCTGAAAGTCTCCGAAGGGATGGGGGACCTCAGGGAAATTTAAAGTAGTAGGATAATTTTTCGAAGAGGCTCTTATTAGTCTAAGAGCCTGCAGTAAATTTTGGCTGTGAATTGTAACCAAAAAATGTATGCATAAGTATTAAGTTAAAGGCTGGCAGGAGCTAAATGAATAATAGTACATTGAAAATACGCTTCTTTTCAAAAATAGAGCACTTATTATAACCAATTAATCCATATCTTAAAAAACAGAGAGGTTGCCTTTAGCACAAAAATGCAGTCCCAAAACATTTTGCGCGCCCCCATGCCAGACGAAGTTAAAGTACTGAAAGTTTTGGATTTTCCCATAAATTTATATAATCACAGGATATTCGGCTCACAAATAGAGGTAATATCCCTCAGTACTAATATGCAGTCCCAAGACTGTTGCGCGCGAATAACCCCTTGCTTTAGAGCTGCCAAGAGTACGGTTTTTGTCGTATTTATTTTGTATACGGTTTTCTAGCCCTTGTACGGTGTACGACCAAGATCTTTAACTGTAACTGTAAGCAAACTATACGGTTATTTCCATTTTAAAAAATGTACCGTTATACCACGAATTGTGCCGATTAGAAGAAAACCGAACCGATAAGGAGAGCCGACTTTAATTTATTAAACAGTCGAGTCGAGTCGTGTACATAACGTAACCGTAACCTAGCCATAGGTACTCGCACAAGAGTTAAAGTTGCAGCAATTAGCATACGCTAAGAAGAAGAGTAATAAGAATATACATTCATACTTACATATATCCTACCTAATACGCTGCTTTAAATAGTTAATATAATCTCAAAGCGATTCTTCTTTACCGATAACATGCCAACTTGCATTAAGCTTACATTCACATGTAATTTTGATAAGGTTGCTTTAAGATTCCCACCGAGTTTACGCCTGCTGAATCCCTGTTGATAATCTTCATCTAAGTTTATGTGCTACCGAACAGAGACTTTGAATGGTCTCAAAAAAGCAATATACTAATTCACCTAGCTGGCAATGATAAAATCCGCTCAAATATTGGCTGGAAGTGTCGATTTCTTCATAGAAATTTCTATGGTCCTCAAAAGAGCAATATTAGCCCCTTGTTCCGGGTGAATATCTGCAGTATTTATTGCCACTTTCCTTGGCATTTATTTCGGATAATGCATCGACACAGTAGCCCAAAATGGGCGAGCCAGCTAGCCAGGGAAGACCTATAGAATTTATAGAACTCGTATATAGTTGAAATGGGAACCAAAATCAGAAATATATTTTTTCTAGATTAAATTGTACCGAGACTCACAAGAAAATTCGTGAATCTCATTTTTGTACTACTAAGGAAAGGTTTAGAGCAATTATAAATGGCCCAATACTTTGGATCAATTGTGGTGTGACAACGACTTTCACATGCTCTTGTCAAGAAAGTGATACCAGATAATATAAAGTAACAAAGCAACCTACAGCTAATATATTACAATTGTTATTTACTTCAAAGAAATGATTGGTCGACATAATGTAAAAATGTATGCAAATGAAACTGCTGTGGAAAAAAAACATAGATTCTAAAAATATTGCAATGGCAATCTGCAAAACCATGTACCTATTTAACTACATATGAAGCTAATTGAGATAAAATATTTTTTTAAAAAAATCCAGGAAAGAAATAATGTTATATTTGTTTTGTTTTCTAATAAGCACATAATACCTGTTCATTTTGTTCCCTGCAGTACACTTCAGAACACAGGAGGTTGTGAATTTAATTGACTTGTAGGATGGATAGAAGTAGTAAAGTTTTTGAAAGTATAGAGAATGTACTCAAATCGCTATGACTTGAATCCGCGTTCTGTAAGAATTAAAGTTATGGTACCTAAACTATTTTCTCTATTACTTTCAAAATTGTGTCTACTTCTATACACCCTATGCTCTGCAGTGCACTGTATGGAACCAAAGAAACACTGTTAATATAAAGACGTAAGCAAATTAAATTACTGTTGATAAAAACATGTATTGATATATAATTTTTTTTTTCAAAGCCAGACTTTGATATATATTTTTTATTTTATTATTAATAAAAATGATGCAATTATACATACATATACATATTTACGAATATATTAAGAACAATGAAATTAAAAAGAACACAAATGCTCAACAGTTACTTTCAAAGTGTGTTTCAGGTAGCCCGGGGAATAATGACGAACGGGGCATAGTGATGAATGAATATTATCTGTAATTGTGGCTGCCATCCGTCCGGGTTTCTCCGGATTTGTCCTAGTTTGGTGGGCGTCAGGGGAGCGTCCGGACGGAGTTTTCTATACCGTCCGGATTTCGAAATTTTGGAAAGCAATTAATTAAAAATTTAATTTTTCTGTGTACTGGACGTATACGGTGTACCTGGTAACGCCGACAGACAGACTCTCAAGCGGTGTTGCCACTTGGATCCAAATGAATCTATTGGGATACATTTTGGATAAATGGATACTGTTTTTGCAATGGATACATTTTTTTCTTTTTACACATTTCTTTCTTAGAACAATGAAATGATTTTGCAAAGTGTGCGAATTTATGAACGCATAAAGTTATAACATCAGCGGGAAATCTATTCCATTTTATTATCGTTGACTTGCAAGCTCATAACCTTCAGACTGTTCTCATTTACTACTGACTGAGCCATTTATTTTTACTAAATTGAATCGCTCATTTGCAGAACGTATATGCTCTATTCCAATAATAGGATTATATTTTATAGTCTGCTTTACAAGTATGAAATAATAAATAGCTAAAATTGCTCGTTCTTAGAACCGGATTTTCTCCTAAGCTTGTAAATTTTTTTTAATTTATTTTAATATTTTTAATTTTCTTTTATTTTATATCCTAGATGATATTAATTTGTCATTTCGTTTGTAACACATAGAAATAATAATGGTAGAAAGAAATGGATTGGACACTCACGCAAAATATTCAAACATTTTGATTATTGCATGTCCATCTGTCAGTCTGTCTGTCCGTCCTCACTCGAGAGTGCGCTGACTGAAAAAACTGATTTTGTACACGGGGTTTTTAAAAACAAAGGTTCGAAAATGTGACAAATCTGGTAACTCCTTCGTAAGGTTGGCATAAAAAACTTCGTTTTTCACTATACGTTTGAACACTGCCTGAGAGCTCGTCAACGTAGAAAGCTGAAATTATGTATATAAAGGTTTTATAAACATAGTAAATGCAATTTTAAAAATGGACTAAATCGGGCAACCCGTTCATAATGTTGCCATTCAAAAATTGAAGTTTTTTACGTACACTGTGAAAACGATTAGTCCTAGATGTTTTTCTTGTACTGAAAAGTTCTTCAGAATATGATATCATATAAAATCAGTTTTGCTTAGTCTATGCTGTCCGACGAACCGTTCTGGAAAGCGAAAAACCACTTCAACAATCAAATTTGCAGAGAGGTGACAAAATTACATACGAGAATTCTTCTAGAATATCAAAAGAATTGGTCGTAGACCAATTCCATATTTTTTTGCTGATTTTATTTTATTTTAATTTTTTAAATCGTTTTTTTTTATTTCTTTATTTATTTTTTGATTTTTTGAATATATTTTTCAGTAGAAACAAGTAAAAAAGCTAGAATTAGTCTAAGATCAATTCTTATGATACCCTAGATGAATACCCGTATTAAATTTCGTATGGTCACCGATCTATGCAAGTTTAATTTTTGAAGTGATTTTTCACATATATTTCTAGAACGGTTCGTTAGTCAGAAAAAATGATTATAACCAATTTTATAGGATTTCGTATTCTGAAGATGCTTTTAGTACAATAAAAATGTCTAGGACTGCTCGTTTTCACAGTTTATGTAAACAACTTAAATTTTTATACGGCAACACCAAGAAGGGGTCCATTTTTGAAATTTTATTTTTTATTTCTATAAAAACACATAGTACTAAGTTTCAGCTCTCTATGTCGACGCGTTCTCAGGCAGTGTCCAAATATATAGTGGAATACGAAATTTTTGTATGGCAACCCCACGAAGAAGTGTCTTATTTTCGGACGGGCGGACGGACGGACGGACGAACATGCAAAAATCAAAATAACTTTTAATATTATGCGTGGGTGTCCAATCAATTTTGCTCTACCGTCATTATTTCGAGGTGTTACAAACGGGATGACAAACTTAGTATACCCTATAGATTTCATCTAGGGTATAAAAAGTAAGAAAATTTGTGTAAAATAAAGGATGGGTATAAGCACAGATGGCATAAGAACTAGATGTCGCATACCATACCGCAGAAAAGTATACAGATATTAAATGGCTGGTCCATTCCGGAATAGACCACAACATGTATCTGAGGCATCGAGAACAAATGTTGCTTTGACAGCAGTTTTGTATACATTTGGTCGACTGACTCAACATGGTAGATGCGGGAAAATATGAATCACTCGCCGTAACTCTCATCATTTTTCTTTTCATGTCGCTGTACTGATTAAAGTAAAGAAATGATGCACAGCACAGCATATTCGGTGCGGTGGGAGGGACGGGAGGGACGGAGTCAAAATTTAATTACATATCTAATTAGGGGACCAAATGTAGATGCGATTTCATCCCACATACAAGCTTTAACGTGCATATTTAAAATTTTTATAGCATCTCTTCTGTACTGGAAGACGACCAAATTGACCATTTTTGCGTGAATTACAATTTTTTTAGCGGGTATCTTGAGACACCAAAAGCCTTATTTCTCTGTAAGTATTAGAAGGAATTCCATAATTTGTTTTCGTAAATATAGCCAGGATATGCAGTGAATCCATTAATCAATTTGAAAATCCTAGGTACACTGGTACCTTCAAAGCAGCCAATATTGTCAGTTGAAAAATATTTTTCTTACTTCTCCACAACTAACACAGCCGAGAGTTTTGCGAGTTGAATAGAGAGTTTAGTAAATCTCAATACAAATTCCACGAGTTACAGAATTCCGAGTTGAGAGTTAAGTGGCAAAAGAACTCTCATCTCCATTCCACAACCACTGATGCCAGATTGGGCGCTTTTCCGCAAATTGGGCTATCTTTTTACAAAATTTGCGCTTCGATTTTCATGAAAAGCGCCCAACTCCCAATTGGGCGCGACACTGCTTTTCTGCGCTTTTTGGGCTCTATTTAAGGATATAAAATAGAATGGAAAAAGGGTTTTATTCACATTACATGATTCGTGGATATCTCATTCTAACTAAATAGAAGAGGGGGTTATTTTTCCAGACCCGTATAATATACAAGTTTACAGGCAATTTTCCGTCTTATGCGTGCAATGTTTAAAAGACAAGTACCGGGGTACTGGTCAGTTACTGGCTTTGTAGCCGAAAATCAAAATTTCATAAAGAAATTTTGAGAGCATACTGCATGTTTCGATTAGCAGTGCAGGACGATATCATCAGGACAGCAATGAAGCTTTCTGAACTGCCTGCTGTCTACACTACAGTGAACTAATGGGTTTTATTCACATTAAATTATTCTTTGACATGTCATTCTAACTAAAAAGAAAAAAGTTTAGAATTTAATTAAGGTAATATTTTATATTTGTTCAGAAAATGTTCAATTCACAGCAAAAAGAAAAGCATATATATACATTAGGTAAGGGTGGCCCAAAAATGTATGGATTTGCAAAAGTGTTAAAATGTTCATTTAGAATTTGTTAGATAATGAAATTTCAATCTTCCATGCACAATTTCAGTGAGATTCAGTAATGTTTGCAGCCGCGAGAATACTCACAAGCCATGAAACAGACTCCCTCCCTACCACATGCGAGGCCCAACGTAGTCCTTACATTCTAAAATATTTGCAGTGTTCTTATGTAAAAGAGACAATAGTTTGATTTGAATACCTCCTCCGCTCTAAACTACTATTCATACAGAAAAATGGCGTTCTGTTAATCTTAAGCTTGCTTTCTTATCTTCCGAACCGTAATAAAATTTTCATACCTTTCCTAACAAAATTATTTAAAAAACATTATCTTAACCAAATGACTACGATTCCTCAAACAAAAATGCTCAGTTGAGTAATCATTGTAATGTCACTGTGCCGTCATGGCATGCCGTGGGTTGATGAGCAACCAAGCTGTAAGTTATTAGAAAACAATTTTCCTGTATGGATAGTAGTTTAGGCTCTATGGCATATATAAAGCCAATGTTTAGCACTTTTCCATAAGTATCAATATAGAACATTTTAGAAAACGGACTAAGCACGCACACATATAGATTTCTGTTTCATGGCTTGGGAAGTATTCTCGAGGGTTTTGCTGGACCTGATGCAGAGAAAGCCGCAATTTTTTCTTAGAATTTTACTACAATATTTTTTGCTTATTCCTTGGCTACCCGTCTACGCTCATAGCAATTGTTGTCGCCCTCCAAAAGTGCATATAAATTCTAGGGAAATCCATTAAATTTCTCAGAAAAAATTCTGGCCTTCCCTCCAACAACTCGAGGCATCATTGATTTTATATTAAAGCTCTCGGCCTCGGCCAATACATGAAAATTCGAAGGAAGAAATTTCCAATTAATTGCTAAGAAAAAATTGTTGCCTTCCCTTCATCGGGTCGTGGTAAAGGTGATTTTGTATGGAGCGAGGCATTGACATAACATAATTTATTTGGATAATGTACAAAGATTACGTGATCTTAAAAGTACAAAGTGCAATGATGTAATGACGGGAAGTCTTTTAAAATACAAATAGACTAAATTAACCAAACTTACAATAAGAAAAATAGAAGCTAAGCACAAAAAGAGCAGAACAACCTAATGAAAGTAATGAAACAGATGAACTAAAGAGAAAAAAGCAATAAAATCAAATAAATAAATAAATAAATGATAAATAATAAATAATACATATAATAATTAATAATAAATAATAACTTATCAACAATCAATAAAATAGGACAAAAATGAATACTGGAAAAAAACCCAATACGTATATATATAAAATGAGAAAAAAAACTAGTGCAAGTAAGAAAAAAAAAATTAGTTAATAAAAAATAAATGATAAACAAGATCAAAAACAAAATAAATTACACTAAACTTATGCATAAGAAAACCAATGTTGCACAAGAGAGAGAAAGAAAGATAGAGAGAGTGAAAAGAGATATAGACTAAAATCTGGGAAAGACTCAAACTGCATGACTTTCAACAAATATTTGAAGACTTTATAAGCCTTGCAAAAGTTCTGCCGACAGCCGTGCATTGAAGATCATACGACAAAAGATTCCACTTGCGAATGCTTTGGAAAAAGTAAGAACGCTGTCCATACTGCGATCTGCAACGAGGGATCAAAAGTTTCTTATATCTAGTCGATTGCAAGAAGTTCAGTTTCTCGAAAAGCCGTTAAGCCAATTGGGCTGCTGAGATACATCTGCACGTCGTCGGCATACAGATGTATCACAACATCATGGATGACGTCGGTCAGGTCGTTTATGTAAAGGCTGAACAAAAGGAGACCAAGTATTGATCCCTGAGGAACACCACAATGTAGATTCGCCAAGTCAGAGAGTGTATTCTGTACTTTTACAAATTGGCTACGTCCGCTTATGAAGCTCTTGAAAAGCTGAACAGCAGATGGTGAGAAATAAAACCCGTGAGATAGCCTTTTCAGCAACTTGCGATGATCAATAGAATCAAATGCTTTGCTGAAATCTAGCAATGCGAGAATTGTAAGATGGTCCACAACCAAAGCTTCGTGAATATCCGACGAAATTTTAAGCAGAGCAGTTTCACAGCTATGATTTGGACGAAATCCAGACTGCCAGGTAGTCAGATAGCCGTTTTTATTAATGTAGTCAATAGTCTGCATATACATAATATTTTCCAATACTTTGCCTAAGAAGCAAAGAAGACTAATTGGGCGGTAATCGCTTATAGCAGAAGTAGAGGGCTTTTTCGGGATAGATATTACAAGCGCTTGCTTCCACCTGGTGGGAGACTTAGATGTTGTTAAACAGTAGTTATATATATGGGTTAAAACTTTGATTATTTCCGGTGCAATTGCGCTAATGAAACGAGGGGGCAGTTCATCCGGCACTGTTGCATCAGATTTCATTGCAGACATCGCCAACAATACCTCCCTTTCGTCAACATTCCGCAAGGCAAAGCCATCAACTGGAAAATTTTCCGTAGCAGCAGATGGCAGAGACGCTGACATGGAATTTGTGGCAAAAAAATCATTGAGAATATTAGGATCTTCACTTACTCTGGGAGGAACGTTTCCATATATGCCCATATTACGTATGTTTCGCCACAACTTCTTCGGGGGCAAATTGACATCGAGTTTACCGCCAAAATAGGCATACTTAGAAGACCTGATCCTGCAATTGGCCCTATTACGAACGAGTTTATATCGCCTGTATATCTCAACTGAATGTGTGACTCTATATCGCTTATACAGGTAATCGCGTTCAGCCAGTATGGTATGTATTTCTTTTGTTATCCATGGACACCCCTTCGTCCTTGAGCGTCGTGTCAGTAGTGGAACATTACTATCATACAAATCAGCCAGCACACCTGTGAAAACATCAACCTTATCATCCAAAGAGTTAGATGTGTAAACATCACTCCAGGAAATCTGTTGACACTCAGTCAAAAGCCGGTTGTAACTAATATTTTTAAGATCACGGTAAATGTAAGTAACTTAATTGGGAAACGATTCCAGCTTAAGATCATAGGAGAGAAACAAGAAGTCGTGATCAAAGTCACTTGGTGGGCTAATCTGATTGTGAAATAACACCTTGCCAATGTTTGTCGTAAGAACGTGATCAATCTGAGATGGATTATTGCTATTAAAATATGTCGGTAAGTTATTAGCCATATCAAAGCTCAAGGTTTTGTATAAATAACGCAATATTTCCACATTGAAACCGGAACTGAGGTTGTTGACATTCATATCACCGCACATGACAACGTTATGATATTTAGATACTTGTGGCAGCACTGATTCCTTAAAATTTAAGGCTGTATCGTTATTGACATTACTCGGTGGACAATAAGTGCTTATCAAAATACATTTCTCAATTCCAGAGTCAATTTCAACAGTGAAAAATTCCAGATTGTCACCTGGGGCAGAGGAATTTTTCACGGCCGCTTTAAGAGAATAGTGTACATAAATAGCAACCCCTCCCCCCATGCGATCGCCCCCATCATTTCGAAAAATATTATAGTGTTGTAGAGATATTCCTTGGGATGCTACATTTTTATTAAGCCAAGTCTCGCAGATCAACAGGGCATGAACTTTGCTGTTCATTAGAACTTCCTGCAATAGACCAATTTTATTTCTAAGGCTTCTAGCATTCAGATATAATATATTGAAGCCATGAGAGCGCGCAGTAAAAATATTAAGAAGCATTCTCACTTTTTCCAGCGGAGAAATGTTAACGGCCACAATCACTAAAACGCAAGACCCGACAGAACCCCAGCAGATCCAAAATACTTTTTAATTTTTCAGCAACAATTTTGAGTGCCTCCCATCTATTAATTGCAAATTGAATATTGTTCAATGATAAGGAGAATTTTAAAGAGATAGTTGTGCAACATTGAAATGAATAATAAAAGAAAAAAAGAAAGTTCAAAGTAATTGATAAGAGACACTTTAAAGAGAAACATTCACAACTGCATCGCAATGAGCACAAGAAAATAGTAAATTTAAAAGTAGAAACAACACCATAATTAGATTACAAACTAAACACAACATGACGAATAATTAGGTCTCCGCATTGCCCGCTACAGCTATCAGTACTGCAACTTTAATCGGTGACTCTCGCACGAAAACTGCACCATTTCGAGTGAATACTGAATTTAAGTGACCTTCTCTGTTTAACTTTAATGCGTGCCGCAGTATTCTGTTATTGTGCGGGGTAAGACTCTCAAATATATTCACTCTGCTATCCGATACAAAAATTGGGGAGATGTTTTTAAGAGTTATGGGGCCTGAACTCTTATATTTAAACAAGAATTCTCGTTGTTCAGCGACAGAAGAAAATTTTACTATCAAAGGTGCACTTTTTCTAGATATATTTACAGCATGCGAAGATGATTTTGGACGGAACACATTTGCATACGGTGATAGAATGTGGTTAATTTTTGATGAATTGGTTGAAAGCATTTGTTTAGGATTCTCGTCACGGCAGAAAGGAATACCAGTGATAACAGCATCTGTAAGTTCAGGCGGGAGACATCATCCAGTTCATGACGAGTGTTAGCCAATTCAGTTTTCAGCTGCTCCACATCGTTATTTAATTTTGTTGAGCTGAGGCAGCTAATGATTCAATTTTCACAGCTATGCGTTCTTCAAATTGATAAAACTGATCGGATATTAATTCCTCCAGGGATTTAAACAGTCGTTTTTCCAGTAATTCAAAGCAATCCCCAGAACATATAGAATGAGATCTAGCGGTTGAGGGAGAGCTAGTACAAACTTTTCCACTCGATTGTTGTTTCACCGCACCTCTAGTTAGTACGGGCGTACCATTTTGAGCTGTTGTTTTCGAGGTCGACTTAATGTTATCATTCTTATATGGTATTAATGCTGTCACAACACTATTAAGTTCGTATTTTTATAATTATTTTTGTTTAGCACTGACCGACTGGAAAACTCACGATATAAAGCAAACTAGAAGGAGACCAGCAAAAATACGTCTACTCGCTACACATGATCACCACCCTTTGTGCACTTCATCAAGTGCCAAGTCGAGGCATCGTCGAGGCATTGTTAATTTTCTATTCTAGAAAAGCATTGCATATTTTTGTTCTACGTGTGTTATTAGTTTGTCAAAGACAGGGCGAATTGTAAATTTCCAGGAAAATTGTTAAGTTCGATAGGAGAATATTTAGTTGGTGCCAAGCCGTCATGCAATACCATTACAAAAAATTACTCTCAGTGGCAAATGAATTTAATAAAGTTGTTTCTTTTAAATCAAATCAAATCTTAAACTACAGCAAAATAAAAAGTATTTCCAAAAACGAGACAATAAAAACGTTTACGTCCCTCCCACCGCACCGAATATGTTGTGCTGTGCATCATTCCTTTACTTTAATCAGTACAGCGACATGAAAAGAAAAATGATGAGAGTTACGTCGAGTGATTCATATTTTCCCGCATCTACCATGCTGTCAAAGCAACATTTGCCCTCGGTGCCTCAGAAATATGTTTTGGTCTATTCCGGAATGTACCAGCCATTTAATATCTGTATACTTTTCTGCGGTATGGTATGCGACATCTAGTTCTTATGCCATCTATGGTTGGTAGTACATATAACTGAGAATACTCAATGGACTCCAATTGAAAATACTGTTTTTCTACAACACAAGATCATCGAAATTGATCACAAATAATTTTTAGATGACTGGGTGAATTTAGAAATTTTCAATCAAAACCTAAGCGACCAAGACAGGCATTTAACGGCAAATCAACTTTGGCTTAATTTTTTAAAAACATCGAATGCTTAAGGCTGAACTACAATAGAAGTAAATAAATTTAGGAAATTAAAGGAGACTGAGGGTTTACTTCCGAAAATTTGATATTTTTAGCCTAAATATATATCACATTCCGTAGGGTTATTATCTTGATATTTAATGTTTTCAATTTTAAAAAGTGGTAAAAGTGAAAAAATTAACAAATTAAAGTTTATGTAATTATAGATTTGTGCCTTCTATTAATTCCCAGTGCCCTAATGACATTTTATGTGTTAAATTTTAAAAAGTGGTAAAAGTGAAAAAACAAATGGAAATTTATTTAATCGAAGATTTGTGTTTTCTATTCATTTGCAGTACCATTTTTACTCCATTTTAATTTTTACATTGCACTTTTAATCATTTAGTAATAATTTATTTGTTTGAACACATCGCGTTCTTACGGAATGAGCGATTAGGCGGAACCACAATAGAAATATACGTAAGTACATTTACTTACGTAAAGCGAACGCGCCCTTCAATTTAACAGGCGTACACAAATTAACTTTAACTCGTGTGAGGGGAACTTTCGTTAAGTTTAAATATCCAATTTTCAGTAAGTATAGTGCGGTAAGAATCGCACATTCCGTAAGAACTCGATGTGTCAAACAGTTAAATTATTATTAAATGATTAAAAGTGCAATGTAAAACTTAAAATGGAATAAAAATGGTACTGTGAATTAATAGAAAGCACAAATCTTCAATTAAATCAACTTCCAATTGTTAATTTTTTCACTTTTACCATAAAATGTCATTCGGGCACTGCGAATTAATAGAAGGCACAAATCTTCAATTACATCAAATTCCATTTGTTAATTTTTTCACTTCTACCACTTTTCAAAATTGAAAACATTAAATATCAAGATAATAACTCTTACGGAATGAGATATATATTTAGGCTAAAAGTATCAATTTTTTGTAAGTAAACCTCAGTCTCGTTTAATTTCGTAAAGTTATTCACTTCTATTGTGGTTCAGCATATTCTTAGCGCACTATACTTACGGAAAATTGGATATTTAAACTAAACGAAAGTTCCCCTCTCACGAGTTAAAGTTAAGTGTACGCCTGTTAAATTAAAGGGCGCGTTCGCTTTGCGTAAGTAAATGTACTTACGTATACTTCTGTTGTAGTTCAGCCTATATTTGTGTACCGGGTTATTCAAGATTGCACAGTATTTTTTAGCATACTAGTTAATAATACAAACGTAGAGAGAATGTTTTCACTAATTTCTCAACGATGAAAGATAGATTTAATTTATTTCGTTGGCATCGTTTTGATTTACTATTTTTCTTTTTTTTAAACTGACTAATTTTATAGTAAATAAATAGAAAAGACACAGTACAACAATTTGATCCCATTTCATTAGTAAGTAAAATAAGGAACATTATCTTGGAATAATGTCCGGGTTTTATGCTAACAAATCCGGGGCTTCCGAACTCGTTGCCCTAGTTTCAAAATTTCAGAGATGGCAGCATTATTCTATACTCGCGCTATGATACCCAGAATGCAGGGTTAGGTATTGCCAACATATGGTCAACATCTTTTTATATTAATCTATGTTTGTGGTAAGAAAAGAGCAAACGTATTTTGCAATTAAAACACGCAAAAGTTATACCTTTTCCAAAGATTGTGTTTGAAGATATATCTCAGCCGTTTTGATTTGAATGGTGAGTACCCAAGTCTAGTATATTTATGGTGTGCAGTTTCGCAAGATAATAATATATTTCATATTAGTTTTCGATAAATTTCGCAAAGCATGTCGGAAAAAGACTAATGTGTGGTGGGGCATAATGACGAGTTTTTTGCGGGGCATATGACTAACTTTTTACGAGGCATAATGACTAGCTTTTCACGGGCAAATGGCGAGCTTTTTACGGGCCATAATAATTTTTCGATTTGCACATTGTAGTAGGCTCAACGGGAACGGATTCGTAAGGCATAGTTTTACATCAGAAGAAAATTCTTTGTCAAGGAATATGACTTCAACAATTAGTCTGTTTAGAATTTCGCAAACTGTGAATTTTTCGAACGTTTGTTTCTCAAAAACCGAGAAATCGGCATTTTGTAAAAACAATGCCTTTTCATGTTCTATGAATACCTACGCAATTTTGGAATGTCAAACTATTTATCCAAAAACTTCCGCAATCCATCTATTGTTTTAAACGTAAAATGATCAATCAATATAAAAATTTCAGTTTGCATTTTCCGAATTCGAAACTCGAGGTGTTCCTCATTTTAGAATGTATAATTTTATTGTAAAAACTATATTCCTGCAAGGGTCATTATGGTCATTAATAATAATATGTTTTGTAAAAAAAAAGATGTTATTTCATATATTAAATACCTATATATATATATAAATATGGGGCATAGTAACGAACTGGTCATCACTCCATTTAGGTCAACAGCGCACTTCATACGGATGCTAGAAGGAAATTTTCTATATCATATTTTGTCCCAGATTAACCCTATTTGGTATGGGTATAATATATAACTTTCAAGAAATCGATTCAGGAATTTACGAAAAATCTAGAGAAAAATTGTTCGCATTAGTGGACGAAATTTTGTGTAATGTATAGGAAAACACAGTACAGAGAACACAATACTCACTCTCTCGCCTCTCTGTCTTTTCAATAGAAAAGTATAAACATTAGTGACTAATGGACGAAATTTCGTCACCATATGTCAAAATTTAATGAGAATACCTTGTATTCACTGTATACCGTGTGTCCGTACGACTTTTCACTATTAAAAACATGACAGCCCTGGATAGCTCTAAATTATAAGCCGATAAGATAATCACCTTAAAACGTTGATTCACCATCTATGCATGTTGGAAATATTTTATGGCTCTATCACTCTGCAACAACTTGCTCTTGCAAAGTAGACAGTCATTCACTTTCTTACTCTTGTGTTTAGTTTAGTAGAAAATAGTCAGTTTCCTTGGAATATCCTTCCGAAAATATTCTTAACTTGTACAAAATGTACCCACCATCTTGCTTTATAGTTTTTTGCTTATATTGACCTCCCTTACCACCTATTTCAAGATACACGCTTAACTATGAAACGCGCTGTATAAATAAACAATTTAATAATTTTTACACCCCTTATTTGTAGATATTTCATAAACATTCTTTTATATCGAAAACAATTTAGGAAACGGCAGCACTGACTGCACAGAGGATGTAAAGCTGAATAATCATAACCGACCTACCTACACAAAATTCACGAAAGGGACATATCACAATACAATCCCAAGCCCAACGCATACGCATAACAATTGAAATCCCGCCGGGACCCCCGGCCGGGACCAGGTTCCATATTTCCATCATGCTGATGCCGATGCCCGATGATGGATTCACGGCTGGAAGAAGGTCGTGCTCACCAGCAATCAGCACTGCACAAATAAGCGAAGTGAAGTTGGGGTAAGGGAAGGAATGAACTTGATCAAGTTTGTCTGGTGCTTTTCAAGTTCCGAGGTTGAGGTCGCCTCTGCAGGAAAATAAAAAGAAACACACCGCGCACACAAGTTCAGATGCTGTTAATATAGGCTAATCTATATATACTTACCTCTCTTATATACTTCTGAGTAAACTTTTCCCTCTCAAAGCTCCACAGAATTCCATTTATCGTACTAACGCTTCGCTTTGGGTGAATTTTGTCAAGTAGGTACAATACAAAATCATATATGAGAGTGAAACGAATGAGAAAGAGAGTTCTTTCTATATTCTACATTTTCAATCTAACTAAACTAGTGAAAACATGTATGAAAGTGTTTGTACATCTTATATGTGTGCCATCTGCTATAGTGCTGCCATAATGTCATTACCCATCGCTTCCATGTCCATGCCAACAGCCAAGCTAGGGGATGTTTATGCTCGCCTCGACTCGCTTCGCGGAATCAGTTTACTGGTTTCACTTTCATCCAGCGGAACCACACAAGTTTTAAATTCAACCCAACCAGTAAGAGAAAGTACGGCGCGAGGAGTGGTTATTTTTCTGGGAATTCTTGACTTTGGAATAATGTTCTAATTCAACAAAAATAAGATATTTAAATAAAAGTTATTGAAATTGTTTATTTGTGGTATTGTGGTGCATTTGGGCACTGAACTGATATGAAATGATTTTGCTAAAAATTAAGTAACCGTTTCTCAGGACTGTCACTTCAAGAGCTTTGTATTATGTGCGTTGCATTTCAAATTCAACCCAAATATAAAAGCAGTCGAAATAGTTGTTTTAATAAAAAAAAAATCGGTTAATCTTAAGAACTTATTGTTAACATTGTTAATGATATTTGTTTCTCTATATCATGGAATGTGTTTTTGCTAATATTAAATAAGTGAAAAAATAGCGGTTGAAGTGCAATACAAGTGTTTCCTGATTTGAAAAATGCAGGTGCACATGAAATTTCTGCAGTGATTATAATACCTAACATAAGTATAGTTTTCGTATAACTTGCATTACTTAAGAAATTATCTGTCACTGTTGAAAATAATGCCAAATTTTACTAAATAAATTTTCTGTAATGTGCTATTTTAATATCGTGGAAAAAAATATTTTTCTCGTGTGTTTTAACTGTTTCGGTGCAGTGTCTGTAGATATAGTGCATTGAGCTTTCTCGCGTTATGAAGTGCACTCAGATGTGAAATTCCATTACTGGAAAGGGAAACTCAATGGTATAGCATAGCAGCCGTATGCCTACATACATATATCGTAAACATCAAAGTTCAAATATGTAAGTTTAGTATTATTCTGTTTATTATTTTGTTTATTCTTAATTTCGAGGTTTACATATAACATCACTACACCAAAAAAAAATCTGGAAATCTATTGTAACATTTCCATTGTAAATTTATGAACGTATAAAAACTTGCGTAACTTTTGAATTTGTCGATAATAACGTAGACAATGAGATGTTTAGTCCTAACGACCTAATTAGACTGACTTTATTAACATATATTCTGAGCTACATTATAAGTAATGTGCTTATTTATTTTCCTTGCTTAGTATGCCAATTTCAGTTTGCTATCAATATATTATGTACCTACTACAATGGACGTGAGCTAGGCCAGGATCTTAAAAAAAAGTTTTTAGTATTTGCAAGGATGAAAAAGCTGTTAAAAGTTGATTATAAAAATCAGTAAGGATATTTTTCGAACTATATAAATGTAGTTAAGTGGTAATTTTGATATCGTAACAGAACAAATAAGGACTATTAAAACCCCCCCCCCCCTCCCCCTCCATTTCTCGTCACCAGGTAAACAACACTAGGGAACGCTTCTGCTAACATTGAATCTATAAAAAGGTTTGCACTTATAATTCCAAACCAGCAAAGCTTTTATGCATTGAAAATGGAAGTCACCCAAGATAAACGTCGCAAATTAATTCTTTCCATACAAATGGAAAAGCCGGTCAGGAAGCAAAACTGGTTCGGAAGACCAAAAATTGACCAAAGAGGTGTTAGCCAAATTCAAACGAAATCCCAACATGTCGTTGAGAGAATGTGGCTGATAAGGCTGGAACGTCATTTATTACGCTCCATCGAATTAAAAGAAGAGAAAGCCGGCGAAGTTCCCATGTTCAGAAAACACCGAACAGAATATCAGAAAAGAAACAAGTTGCAAAATCCAGGAGCCGGATTTTGTATGAAAATGTGCTAACGAAATTCGATGGATGATGAAACTTAGGTGAAAGCGCACTTCAACCAGCTCCAGGACAGGAATTTTCTGTTTAATAATAGTCCGTGCACCAAATTTCCCGGTAAATGCTTAATTTGGCAAGCAATATATACGTGTGGCCAGAAATCATCACTTTTCGTGACAACAGGAACAATCAATATGGATAGGTAGGTACGTTAAGAGGTGTAGTGAAAAGCGCCTTCCTTCCTTCTTTAGAAAGGAAAACAAGATGCATAAGCAATGCATACTCGTAGTACCCAAGGAAGCGAATCCTTCAAATTGTTCGGAGCTAACGCCAATCAGAAAATATTGGGCTAATATTAAAAGAAAATTAAATAAAAAAAATAAAAATAAAAAACAAATAAACACCCTTTAAGATATACACTTTCAAAAGACAGAATAAAAGAGCGTCCGATCCTTTCGATACTGTCTCTGTACAAAATTTATTTTTGTTGATTTCATCAATCATAGGTGGTCGGTTTTTCTCTGAAACAGTCCTTAATTACTGTCTGACGGAATTAGCAACAAAAATCAATAAAAAATGCTCTTAACATTCCTCCACAAAAATCATTTCTGTCTTCAAACTGATTTACAAATACAAAAATGCTTTATTAAAGTAACCCACACACACGATACAACTGTCGGTCCGACTGCTGTTGTACTACCATTGGACTAACACTTGTATGGTAATCCACACACGATAAAACTGTTGGACTGATTTCTTCCGTACATTACTGTATTTTTCATACCGAATACATTTCTTACTACGAAATAATGCAATTGGTTATTAAAAAGAAGAAAATGTCCATTTTATTTTCGGATTGAGTCTCTTCAGGTTTCAGATATATAAATCATCTGTAGAACTGCCCGTTGTTTTTGAATTTTTAAATTTTTCATATTCCCTTGAATGCAGTCCGCATATTTGCAATTCTTTTGCGGACGTAATCTTTGTCTGCGTCAACTTCAATTTCTTTGCTCCTTTCAACTAGTTTTTCCAAAGCACATTCCCGCAAGCCTTTATTACTGTAATCTCTACTTTTCATGTCCTATAAATAAGGTAAAGCCTTGATACATCTCAATGAATTCTTCCCAAAACTCTGTATCCTTAAAAGACACCATTTTAAAAAAGAGGTTTGTTTTGAACAATATATGTAATTACAAAAAAACAAACGATGCTCACTACGTGAAAACGACTAGGAAAGTGAAATCGGATCAACTATTATACAACAAGCACATAAATCATACAACGGTCGCATATACAACAACCGAGCTTGCGATCTTTGCATGATTCGTACAATTGGTCCACACACCATACAACGATTGTACGCCAACATAAATTGATACAACAGTTGGACTGACAGTTGTATCGTGTGTGGCCCGATTAAAGGACCCTGGCCTAGGCCTCGTCCATAAACGGTGCGTACATAGATCGACAATAGTTAATTATTAGGTAAAACAACTAAATAAGATGAAAATAATAATCACGTACAAAGTGATTCAGTTCAAACAACATCAGAACTTTAAAAAAATAGCTCTATGCGTGTCTTTGGCATGGGTATTCAAATAAATAATTAAATGGTAAAGTTCCAGAATAGGAGAAAACAAAACAATAAGAAAAATACGATAAGGAAAATATAATAACTAACATTTAGAATTATCAAAATTAATTAACTAATAATAATCAATATTATTTTTAAAGCAAACAAAAATACAAACATAAGTCTGTTTTGTTTGTTTGCTTTAAATAAAGTCCAAGGAACCCGACCAAACCTTAGCCTAAATAATAACTTGAGATTATTAATTATACTGTAAAATAAACAAATAAAACAAACAAAGCTCTCAAATTCAATAGAACAATGTTAATTCCAGCCTTAATTCTAACTTATTTTATTATCACACACTGGTAATATTAATATTATTACTAATCTTCCGGCATCTTTAGCTGTCAGTTGAAAAAATTTCAAAAAAGGCTAGTTGATGTTGCTAGTATAAAATTATAAAAATTTAATAAAGGTAGTGGCTTTAGATTGTTTGCGTTTTCAGTTTAATCCGTTCAGCTTAGTTTGTGGAAAAAGAACAGTATACAGGCGGTTATTATGAAATGAAATACAGAAATAAATGTTAAACTCCTTCTTTAAGGCTCAAACCGACTTGTTGCCATGTAGCCGTTAACATACTAGTATAATATACTGTACAAACATTTCTTTATATACAGGATAATTCGCACCTGTGAGCAGCAAACCTCCTGAAATAAAACCTGCACAGATTTTTCCATGCTGAATATGTTAATTCTTCAAAATATGCGCTTAAAACAGAAAACAAGTTGAAACCATTACATCCGCGAAAAGTAAATAAGTACTTGTAACCACAATTGGCTCAGCATTTTCTTCCGGTTCCTCTATAATATGTACTTTCGTCTTATATATTACATTATGGTTGTTGCTTATAATGTAGATATGCTTTGTCTTCCGCTGTTCTGTAAACAGATCGCAGCCCTTAGATGTGCTATGAATGGCATTACTCAGCAATAAGTTTTCTCAATTTTCAGACAAGTAATCCTGGTTTAGTTGGAATGAAATTCAGGATTATCGATGACGGCTTTCTAGGTACTGAGGTTACAGACAGATTTCTGCCGCCACAACAGTTAGTACGCAATTCACCTATACTAATTATTTTGCAGCCAGACCTGTACAAGAACACCTAATATAAGGGGATAAAACGAAGAAATACTTTTGCAACCTTTCCTCTGGTTCTTTTAGTCTAAAAACCGAGCACATTATTTTAAAGTGGTATCATCAAAATAATTTCTATCATGTTTGGTCAAAAGTACATAACTCCAAAAATGGCGTTTTAGAGTAATCTAAGTGTTTGAATAAAAAATTCTCTATCGTTTTGTCTTAACTACATAACTTCACCTCCAAAGAATTATTAAAATGATGGATCCAAAATCCAAACTGAATATGTCAGAATTTTCAAAACTTCAAACGTAAGTAGCGCGAAATTATTTTTGGACTTGATCAAACACCATAGATTTAACATTCAAACGTAAGAAAAAATATAAAAGCAAAATTTAAAGCATCTATAATATTTAGCACAAAAACTTAATAAAAGTTTGATAAATGAAAAGAGAGAGAGAGAGGCTAGTGTCTAGTTCTTTGCTACAGAAAAAAAAAATCGTTTCACACGACCGCGACTATCACAAATATTTCAGTTATAAGAACGTTAAGAGTAACATATTGAGACGAAAAACACGATTCTGAAATATGTACAATTCAAGCGCTTCCATAGGCTTCTTTTGGGAGCTCTTTAGAAGAATATTCACTGAAAAATAAGGAAAGGCGTAAGTAAGTAACTCAAGATCTTCTATATAGCCATCACTTGGAATGTCTATAGAAGATTATTTGATAAGTTCCAGCAGAAGTGCAACAAGGGGTAATTTCATCTAATTTTCCACGAATCTAGACTGTTGGTTTTTATTGTACACAGTAGCGCATTTCTCATTTTCATTGTGGAGTTCAGGGTGGTTACAAGTACTAATCTGAAGTTCCGGTTAATAAAAGTCGAAAATAAGAGGGAGAATATTAGCTTATCATCAACTTCATCAAGTTTAATACCACAAATAATCACAAGCAAGTACAAGGGCCTTACTACTGTTCTCAGGAAGCACTCTTGAAGGCCTCTAATCAAATTAAGGAAGAAGCACTGAGGTGATTATTCAAAAAGCTCATTAAAGCTTTTCAAAAGAAAGCTTTCAAAAATCCTCTTCCCCCATTATTTAGAATACCCCTTGGAACGCTTCTTAAGAACAGCATGAAAACGCTAGCTTCTGTGGACATACCTATGTAAAAAAGCAATGAACTGAGATAGGGAAAAGAAGCGTTGCGAGCTTCCAGGGAAGTTCTTCAGGAGGTTTATTAAAGCGCTCTTGTTCCCATTGGGAATATAGGTGCAGTTTTTTGTGTACTTATACATTGTAATCGAGTTATAACAAGCTGTTTTAACACTTTACTGAGTTTTAAAAAAGCGCAAGAAACCAGGTTTTTGGGTTCATCCTTTACTAACTGCCCGTCTTTTGGAAGGAGGATTTGACATGATCTTAGAGAAGCTTCGTCAAGATGAGAGTAAATTCAAATCTTATTTTCGAATGTCATTCAAATCTTCAACGAGCTTTTGCATCTGATTAAATTAGTGGTATTAATATATAATAAATAAAACTTTGCAGTAGCACAAATATCCGACTGTCGCAACTTCGCGTAAACTAATTCTTTTGTTTCCATACTAACACAGCGATAAATGCAATCATACAAAACCCTCGAGAATACTTCCCAAGCCATGAAACAGAAATGTATATGCATGCGTTGTGAGTCCGTTCAATATTGATCCTTAGGGAACAGTGCCAAACATTGACTCTATATATGCTATAGAGGCCCTAAACTACTATCCTTACAGGAAAATAGTCTTCTAGTAACTTAAAGCTTGGTTTCTTACCTTTCCAAAGACTATACTTACTATATACCTTACTTAACAAAATAATAAAATAGTTTTGATTACAAAGTAAACTTACCATTTTACGCTCAATACCTCTCTGCGTGTAAATTGGATGTTTGTATTGCAGCCGGAGTCCGTAGGCCAGATACATTCGATATGATCAGACCACGGCATCGCATGACGGCACAGCGACATTAGAAAGATTACTCAGCTGAGAATTGTTATTTGAGGAATGGTAGTCATTTGGTTAAGATAAATTTTTTTAAATAATTTTGTCAGAAAAGGTATGATAATTTTATTACGGTTCGGAAGATAAGAAAGCAAGCTTAAGATTATCAGAACGCCATTTTTTTGTATGAATAGTAGTTTAGGGCGGAGGAGCTATTAAAATCAAACTTTTGTCAGTTTTGCATAAGAACACTGCAAATATTTTAGAATGTAAGGACTCAGTTGGGTCTCGCATGTGGTAGGGAGGGAGTTTGTTTCATGGCTTGTGAAGTATTCTCGAGGGATTTGAATCATACGATCATTCAAACCGGATGCCTTCTTTGGAAGATATAATGCATGCCTTTATATTGGACACTTTATAGAACATTCGTAGGCATGTCCTAAGGGGGAAGCAGTTCAAGCTTTTTCGTGTGCTTTTCCCTAGCTTGCTTGGAAAGAACGAGAATGTATGTCTCTTCATTTGACATTTTATGGGAGGGAGCAATTCAAGCTTTTCGTTTACTTTCTCTTAGCTTCCTTGGAACGAAAATGGAAGCAAAACAGATTAGGCACCCCTCATATTTCCAAGAAGTTCCATTTTTGCATACATGAATTGTTTAGAAAGTTCTCCTTTCATTTTATTTCTTGTGTAATGTTGCATTTTAGTAAAAATCACAACAATTCAAAATTAAAGTTACCTTGTGTAAGCGAAAACACGACCATACACTTGGTATCACAAACGAAACAAGCTTCTTCCGGAATCAATCTAGAATGGATCAAAAATTGTTCAGTTTTTTCATCTTTTTGCACTAAGTTTTACTGCTTCCACAATCATTCACGTGGAAAGCCTGACCAGATTTCCCACTAGGAAGGTAATAGTCGGCGACAATTTTGCGACAGATCAGTCGCACGATTTTAGCAGAGGTTTGCGACAAGTTTGAGTCGCGCGTCTTCGTGTGAAATGAGTTAGTCAAATGCTCAAGTCACGCGTCTGCAATCGCACGACAGCGGTTGCTTGTATGTCATCCTTTAATTGAACCATCACTTGATTATAGTCTATGTAGGTAGGTATGTAAAATAACTTTACAGATTTATAAGATTGCTCGTGCGTCCGTGACGCAGCAATTTGAAATTTGGTAGAATATAAGGCTTCATGACGCGCACATATACATATCTACATATATCGATAGTCAAAGATTATTAAATATTTTCTCTTAATTTTTAATAGGGATGCGTTGAGCAGCCTAAAAAAAACCGTTTTGTCATATCCCATTTGGAAGGGCTACTTTCAAGGATTTCATTTGATCCTACACATGTGCCTACCTGCCTGCAACCTTCTTTTAGATAAACCTGTTTTTGTGATGGATAATTTCATTAATGTTCATTCATTTTGCTAATTTTGCATGGAATTGCATAAAATTGGGCGAGATTTTTATCGTCAGTAGCAAAATTAATGAAATTATGCATCATAAAAACCGGTTTATATAAAAAACATTCTGAAGTTTCCAAGTCTTGCGAGAACATATAACGGTTATCATGCAATCGTTAAAATTTCACAAATTTTTTTTTGACTTTCTCGTCCTATAACAATCGACATGAGGGGGTGGAGTGATGGTTCGACATTTGTTGTAAAGATTGGACGGTTTACTATCATCTGAGCTAAAATTGATTTTCATAGGTTGTAAAACAAGAAAGTGTGAAGTACGGAATGTTTTGTAAAAACTACCATATTTTCATTGTTACTCTGTTACTCCGAAACAGTTGAAAAAAATTATTCAAGTAAAACTCAAACTAGATCATCATCAAAGGACCCTCATCGAAACGCGTTAGGCTAAGTGTAAATTATTTTAATAAATTTTCTTTAATTTTTGTTAAAAATAACAAATGTGTGAGTTTTTCTTTTGTGAAAATGAGATTTTACCAAGTGCCAACCATAAAATCTGTTGATTACAAAAAAATTATTGTCTGGGTCATGTTGTTGTGTTTTGACTGGTGCCTTGTAAATTAAAGTAAATTAAATATGAAACCATGATAATAAAGTAAAAATATTTATGCAAATTAAAGCATTATACATATATCCATCTAATTGTAATAAAATTAAACATTATTTTACAATAAAAAATAATTTTTCCATTAGGTGAACTATGTAATAAATCTTCAATATTTGAGAATTTGAAGATCAATAATAGCAGAAGTACCTAATATTCAGTTTAAAATATTGGTGAAAAAAACGAATAGTAGAAAAAATTTACAGCTGTTCTTTCCATTTGTGTGGGTATTTTTTATAGTTATTTTAGCTGTGATGGTCATAGCATAGGCTGTTCAATCCATGATAGAGGCAAAGGAACTCTATTCTTTGAATATACAAGAAAACCAATTAGTTTTAGTGTAGAAGTTATGTAAGATGATGTTCTAAAAGTACTAACATAAAAACTCATATATTCCTACCTAAATATTTTTCTTTTTTATCTCTTTTCAGATAAATATTTACATTTGATCAAGCGTGCTAAGTTGACTACTTAAATTTAACTGCATTATGAATACAGACTAAGCGGCAAATTGAAACTGTTCCCAAATATGAACATATTTATAAAAAACTGAAGGCTATGTCAAATTGGACTAAATAATCTTGAGGAGAAATCTAGAAGGCTGATTTTACTGACTGATTTTTACGTAGGATTAAGCAAAGTAAACTACATAATTGTGTTCTAGGGCAATAAGTCTTAGTATTAAGCTTGCGGTTTAAAGTTTGCACAGATATTAAGAAATTTCTAACAAATTAAAATACAGAACATAGTAGATAAAATGCAGTGCATTCAAGATACAACAAAACTGATAAAAACTGAGCCAATAGACTGTGAAATAATTCTTCCTGTCAAACAGGAGCACGTTCATCATTACATACATGAGATTCCAGTGCAACATCACAACCAAAAAGTAATCCTCTCACCTCGAGTAGATTACCATCATCGTTCTAGTACCAAGCGTCATCAGTCTGACTACATTATTCATGGAGATATGGACAGTAGAAGCCTCTCGCGATCACCACCACCGCCGCCATTGGCACCAATTCCACAAACACAGATATTAAAGCATCGGTCCCAACATCATGGATCAGGAAATACTCCTCAGATAGTCATCACTAGAGCTTCAGGATCATCTTCTTCACTACATGCTCAACAGCAAGTGCGCGTAATAAAAGACGGTCGTTTTTACGATGAATCCCAAAGACGTACTATATCACCACCTTCGACCTCATCAACGTCTAGCATGACATTATCAACACTCTCCCCGACTGACAAAGTTAGGATGTCATTTACAAGTGGTACAGGAAGTGCATCACCAATGGACGAACATAGAGATTCCTCACGTCAATCGTCGATATCTTCGCGAAAGTTCATTGTATCACGGCACGTTAACGTAATTGCATCGAATAAATTGGACTCGTGCAGTGTACCTGTAAATAGTGTGTCGAACAGTGCAACAGTATTTCGAACTCCTGTTGTGTCAAGTAGTAGTGGCCCAATGCGGCCACCACCTCCACCCCCACCTCCAAAAATTAAAACTTCATCATCAGTTAATGAGGAACCTTCGAGTTCAATTCCGGATTTAGGTAAATATGTTTTACTTTTTTTTTATTTTTTAATATTTGAGTCCTTTTGACATTTTAACTGCGGTCGATAAGTTAATAAAATAATCTTTCTTGCAGCATACAAATGAAATTTCTCAATTTGTGTGAACCTTTGCTTGTTTTAAAATGTATTTTTGAAAATTGTAGTCACTTATACAATAGAAAAGTCTATTAAATAAGAAATACAAAAAATACTTTTTAAAATTAATATCAATAAAACAATGAAAAACATTTGAATGATGATGGAAATTTCCCATTGAAGATCGTTGGAATTGGTTTTAAATGGGACAGTGATTATTATGCATGTCAACTTATAATAATATCTGAGTGAAATCACTAGGTGGTAACTTAGGTGACATTGCAGCAGAAACATCTCCACTTTAGTCAGGATACATTATTGGGAATTAGTCTTTCTACCCAAATTTATGGCTTTATTTATAAAATACCTATGATCGGCATACTGCCGAACCCAGAAGCCCAATTGCTTATTACAATCAAATATTCAATATTGGGAAAAAAAACTAATTTTTTGCTACATGTAAACATTGTTAATTGTAACAAATGATGTAGATGTTCTCCTATTATCTTCTGAGTATTTTAAAGTATAACAGACAAATTATTAAATTCTCCATAAAGTAATTAGAACCGTTTTCGAGGCAAACAAATTATTTTAGAGCAAATAATCGTATTTGGCGATCACACAATTATATAAGAGTATTGATTTTCTTTTATGTATATACAATACATATAAGTTCTCGAATTTGGATCCACTATTAGCGACCCTATCAACTTCTTCGACCTAATATCATGCCGGTGATTCAATCTTATGATTCTTTTATTTTTCTTCCTGCCTGACACTCTCAAACAGTCTCTTAATAACTTTGATTTTTTGTATAATTTCATGTCTTAATTTCTTAAGCTTCTCGTCGAATTTATTTCCCTATCCTTATCAGAAGACTAGTATGTAATGTTTGGCTGGTTTTTTACTATCTTGAAATAACAGACAGAAACAGCGGAGCAGAAAATTAATTTAATAGTAAAACAATTTGTGCATGTTAATTAAAACGTTTGAAAAATACTGTTGAACCCGAATTAGATTATACATGATAAAAGTGAGACATTTTTTAAATAATCTAAAAATCATTAAAAAATAAAATAAAATATTATAATTATGTGAAACCCCTCACAATACGGAGAATTATTCTCTGTATTCAAAACGAGTGCCTTATAAATACTAACACATACAAATTACAGCGCTTTTATAAAGAGTGTCCTGCAACTGGTGTGAATTCCGAAGGCCCTGGATAGGTCATTCTTAGACGAGCAAAAAAGTTATATGCATGGTGGGGGAAATCCTAACGGTTTACGATATAACGGGACTTAAAGATATTTGGGTATGTTTTCATAGACCAGCCTGTAACCTCTCAACGTTTCTCTCTATGACGATGATTTAAGCTTTATGTAAATAGATAATCGTTGGACCTTTCTAGCGGTCTATAAATTTTTCCCATCCTCCCCTCCGTTTTGAAATTATGGCTCAACAAAGTTAAAATTTCGGAATTTTTAATAACTTTCTATCAACTTACAGACCCCTGAATAAGAAAGTTTGATTCTGAGCGCCTGAGAGTGCCATTCGTGGCGAAAGGTAGCAAGAGTGGATGGATTTACATAGGGTTTTTTGATTTAGAAGGAGTGAATGGGAGCTTTCTGAAGAAGTAAAATTTTCTTACGTGTTGGGGGTTTTAGGGCGGAGGTAGCTACCACCCTTCAAGATTCGAGAGTCAAGTTTCGAGTGTCGGGTTTCTGGGGTCCATTTTCGAGAGTCGAGTTTCGACAGTTGAGATTCGAGAGTCGAGGTTTGAGAGTAGATATGACTAAAAAGTAGAAAATAAAACATATTAAAAACACTTAAAATAAACGTTTGGGCACCCATTACTATAACCACAATTGTCTAACTGCAACTCATGCCTAAACTTTTAAGATTTAATCTGAGTTGTAGCATTACTTATTTTGCAATTAAACTTTTCTTGTGTATATTACTGAGAAAAAAAATTATTTTTTACTTTTTAGTGCATTTTATTTACATAAGTTATTTATTTTAAAAGCTTTTTCAATATATTTTAATTTTTATTTAACTACTATTTTTATCAAAAAACACGTCATCAACACTAAATTTTCATATGGAATTCAAAAAGCCCAAACTATTAGGTTTAAAATGTCCTATCACACTTTGTACCCCAAAAGTGAGCCTTTCTGCGTTTGTTGCACTTTTTCTTGAACATATCCAGTGAAATTACATTAACAAGCTCATCGCCAAAAGATAATTGCCTACCTTCTCGCAGTTATAGAACCTTTTCGCTGATTTTGCTTAAGCAAAAGTGCAACAAACGCAGAAAGAGTAACATTTTGGGTACAAAGTGTGACAGGACATTTTAAACCTAAGAGTTTGGGATTTTTAAATTCAATATAAAAAATTGGACTTAAGGACGTATTTTTTGATAAAAATAGTAGTTAAATAAAAAAAACGAGTTAAATTCCGAAATTTTAACTTTGTTGAGCCTTAACTTCAAAATGGAGGGGAAGTGGGGAGCACTTTATAATCGGTTAGAAAGCTCCAACGATTGTCTATCTACCAAAGTTTAAATCATGATCATAGGGTGTAACGTGCAGAGTAATAGGGTAATATATAAAAACAGACCCAAATATCTTGTCTCGTTATCTTGGAAACCTACAATTTTTTGCTCGTCTAAGTATGGCCTATCCATAACTTCCGGGTTTCACACCATTTACGTGCCACCATGTATTTTACACGGGCATGATCTTTATGAATTAATTGAGTTACCTTAGGTTTGATTACCAGAAAACCTGGGCCGATAGTCCTCACTAGAGTATATCTTCCGCCAGCATCCCTATATTCTGAATAATACGTGCTTTTCAAAACTCTGCAAAGCTCAGTATATCATAGATAGCACAAGAAATATATGTCGCAGGCAATACCAAAGCAGAGTATACAAATTTTATATGGCTCGGAATTGACATTCCCATTCCATTCCGGAATTGACCACAACATTTGAAATTATGGATTGGATACGTCGAATGATTCATATATTTCGCATCTGCCGTATTGAGGAAGTCGATCAAATGCATACAAAACTGTTGTTAAAGCAACATTTTCCTTTGGCATGCTCTAAAACCACCCATTTTACAATCTGTTCTGGTATACTATGCGATATCTAGTTCTTGTGCCGTCTATGTTAATATTTATCGATTGTATTAAGTAAACTGTGGAGAAAAAAAACCCTATTTTGTCATATAATCCTTCGAGTTTACATCCACTTCTTTGAATATGAAGGTACTCTACTCTATAAATCAAAATAGATCAGTTTAGACTCCAAATAAATTCAATTTTGTGACATTCCATGCAAAATAATATCTACTAATAATTATACGATCATTATTTCTGTGGAATATTCATTTCCGTTCCATTATTCAATTTATTTATTTATATATTCCAGTAATAAAGAAGTAACCCAATATGACCATAACTTACAAGTAGTAATGCTTTTCAAAATGATACTCCAAAATTATTTCAAGGAACTTTTGGGACCTTTCTTTTAGTGTTGAAAAATCTCTAGTCAAAAATAATTCTTTCAGAATTACTGCTCTCCTTTATGTAGCAATTATTTTGATTAGACTGGCTTGATGCCATTACTTTCAACTTTGTTTCACCACTGGCAAGATTTAAGTAAATAAGGATAATATTTTCTGACTATACATATGTACCTATATAAACATAATTGTACAAAGCTTCCGCATTATGAATGTAATGAAATGTGACTGCATAGTAAGGGGTTATAAGAAATATAGTATATATATAGTATATATATGTATATAGTTATGCAACATATACACTTTAACGTTGTCTAATTTTGAGCCAGTAAATTAAACAAAAAACATAAACATAAACCGCCAATATCAATAACATGGCAACTTAATACTAAGCAAGGGGATACATTTTAGTATGCGATTTTAATTTTCGCGGAATTTCCTGTTTTGTTATTATGATTTAATATTCCCGCTGACATATTCATACCATGCCTTGGTAATGCCATTTTTATGATTTGAGTGACCATACTAGGTTTAGTTTCTTTTTTAATATTGAATATAAATTAATATAAATGAATATTTTTTAGTCATTTTACATAAATTATTATCTATGAAATAATATACACCTTAGATGTTAGCTTTTAATATTACTGTTAACTTTCCATTCCATTCGTTTGGACAAAATACAGAAAGACTAAGTATCTATTGTATTCCACATATCTCACATTTTATCTAATTTGCTCGACTGTCCGCTATCCGTACAAGATTAATTTCCTTGATATTCTGGACTGGAGGAAATATTTACGCATCAAAAGAGACGGGCAAACAACCGTCCCGCCACAAACCCGAAGTCCTTGACTTTTCAGTCCAGAACAGACTGCTCGCGACAGTGGGCGTGATACCAGCTGTTTATGTATTGTTGGCTAAAAGGTCCATGTCATTTTAACAAGAAACTCAGTCGCACGTTTTGTTTTCCGACTAACCGTATGGTTTTTTTTTTTGACATCGTCCCCTTTTCAGACGAAAACCATCCATCTAGAAAAGTTCTAAAGCAACAAGAAGTAAACGGAAATTGTGAGCAAACCACTTTAAATGCGATATCTTTTGAGGTAAACTTTTGCAGGTAAGTTCAAGGTGAACCGGCGCAAGTTCTTGTTTTTTGTTTCAAGCTAACAACAGCAGGCGAGACAACTTGAAATGACGATCAAGGACGGAATATTAAGCTGCGACAGTACCGTAAAAACTTAACCTCTTAATAATTTACTATAAATGCAGTTAGTCATCATGACATTCAAACGCGCGATAACAAAACGTTATAACGCATGAAATGACTCAGCAAGCACATTGTCTATCATTAAATAGGGCCACACTGATTGGATAGGAGAGCAGTTATATATATCATGGCTACCACACATGCAAAACAGGTGCTGTAATGTATTGATTAAAAATGAAAACAAAATTGTATTGAGCTCTCTTTCAACTCAATAAAAGTCCCGCAAAATTCCCCTAAGGGAATATTTAATTTTACCTAGATATTTGGCATATTGTTTTTATTAGAACTGGTCCAGGCTATTGCAACTGGTCTCGTCTAAAATAAATGTCGTTCCAATTTCAGATCCTGTGTACATAGATCAACACAGAAAAAGCTTCTTTAGCCAATTTCAAAAGTTTGTATATCGTACCTTGGTTAGTGACTGCGATCATGCTGTTTCTATTAAAGTTTTCACAATGTTCTATTACCCGGAATATCATGGCGTGTAGCAATAGTCATTTAATGAGCTGTTTGATGAGTATACATATATGCACATATTTAGGTATGTATAAAAAAAAACATATACCTACTTTCCACTATGTTGAATAAGTTGGCCTATCAAATCCAAATCCTATAATAAATGGAAATTTCGACGAGATTTTCGATTAATTTCTACCATTCGTTGCTTATCTTTTTATTGCTAGGCCATTTTAAGTTGTAAGGGCTTTCGCAAAACCCTCGAGAATTTTTCTCAAGCCGTGAAACAAACTCTCTCACTACCGCGTGAGACCCACAACTGAGTTCAAACATTCTAAAATATTTGCAGTGTTCTTATGTAAAACTGACAAATGTTTGATTTGAATAGCTCCTTCCTCCACCTTAAACTACTATTCACTCAGAAAAATGGTGTTGTGATAATCTTAAGTTTGCTTTCTTATCTTCCGAACCGAAATAAAGTTTTTATACCTTTCCGAACAAAGTTATTTAAAAAAAAATTCCTGAACCAAACGAAAACTCTCAACTGAGTAATCATTGTATATGACGCCGTCATAGCATGCCGTGGGTCAAAACCCTCGAGAAATACTTCCCAAGCGATAAAACAGAAATCTATAAATATATATCCTAAACAATTATCCATACAGGAAAATAGTCTTCGAGTAATTTACAGCTTGGCTCCTTACCTTCCTAAATGCTAAACGTACTATATACCTTTACTTAATAAAATAGTTTCGATTACAAATTAACCTTAGCATTTTAGACTCACTAACTCTCAGCTGAGTAATACTAATGAAATGAATATGCAGTCGGAATCCAAATCTGTAGACAACAACATTCGATATCATCAGCGCACGGCACAGCGTCATATACAATGATTACTCAGCTGAGAGTTTGTTTGAGGAATTGTAGTCATTTGGTTCAAATAAATTTTTTTAAATAATTTTGTTAGGAAAGGTATAAAAATTTTATTTCGGTTCCGAAGATAAGAAAGCAAGCTTAAGATTATCACAAATCCATTTTTCTGCATGAAGAATAGTTTAGGGCAGAGGAGCTATTCAAATCACAGGCCTTCGTTGGGGCTCTCATGCGGTATCGAGGGAGTCTGTTTCATGGCTTGTGAAGTATTCTCGAGGTTTTTGGCCGACCCGTTAAGGCCTTTTAATGTGTCGGTGTCATCGTCGACTTCATGTCTTGCTGTTGTAGCGATAATTTCGTAGGGCTATTCAATCGAACGAAACTCACACAATAACTGTTTGAGTACCTATTGCGCTTGGATTGGTTTAAATACTGTTTTCATTAAGAAAATATGAGTAAAAGGGGAACCGACAGAGTGGCACGGCAAGTTCCAATGCCGAGCTGGGACATATGAATGCATGTGCATGTGCATGGTGAAGAAATATGTAGGTATATGTAGTTCAACGAACAAAGTCAATGTTAACGACCCAATCCAAGGGCAGTGACTGCACTGCACATGCTCAAATGGATTTTTATATATTTTGTGCGTTTGTGGTAGCTGAGCTATGAATCTGACCTTATTTCAGCAATAATTGCAATTTAGTTGAAACATTCTCTGCAGCTTATTAACAAAACCAGTCTGATATTATGTAAATGTACAATTAAATAATTATCTGCTTTATAATAACGAATTTTTACATACTAATTTTACGTTGATTCTATTGAATTTAGAAAAGCCATTCTGTCTGACCCCTTCAAATTTTCTTGCAAGTTCGATCTCAATGAGACTATCTTTTCGTAGATAGATTTTCTTATATTACATGTATAGGTATGTTTTTACTGTTTTCATTATTTTAGAAGAAATGCCGTTTTAAGAAATTTTCCAATTCTTGTCATATCTCTGGTTGTTTTAATGCTAGAATAATAAATAATGTCATTTGAAAGCTTGGGCTTTATATGTATACTAGTGGGTCCGGCCGATGTTGGTCTGTTTTTTCCGGTAGGTCGCGCGATGAAATTTATTTGGTCAAGGTATATAGAAGACAAGATATTCCTATACATTTCCTATACATTTCACGATATTACGTCACCTAATGTGATATTTCGGATTCACGTCGAAAGCGTATAAAGACTTTAATAAAAAAATGATAAGTTAGGAGAAATGTTAACAAAAATCCGGCTGCGGAACTGATGAAGTATACAGGGAGTTAAGGTGGAAATGATTCATATTTGATATATCGATAGAGTGTTGCTTTTTGAGTAAAAAGTGTTTGTAGACCATATCAAAATACTAACTCCTTTAAGAGATATTAGAGCTTTACTGTTTACTGTTTATTGCTTTCACTGAAGCTGCTGTAACTTTTCAAGTATTTATTCTAAATAAAATAAATACTTAGTATATTATATTAACACACAGAATTAAGAGCCTTCAAAATCTGAAATCGGAAATTTCATGGGCAAGAGAGACGGAGCATGATAAACACTATCTTTACCTTATTTTTCCTGCGGAGATTGCATCTGCAGCCAACATATAAACATCAAATGGCATAAAAAAACGTTCAGTAAGCGACGTTTTGTGTTGGTAGCTCCAACTCTGTCACAGCGCGAAAGAGAAAACTCTAAAACTTGTGCCATTCTTTCCTATAGGAAAATGTCAATGTGCTCAGTCCATTGTTATAAGTCAATGACTATATACCATAAAATTTGTTGCTGCTAGTTTTAATCCCGATATTTATTTTCATATTTCGCGACTAGGCAGGTAGGTAAGCCCAAATCGCTCAGAATTCTTGCAATTCGTTCTTTGGCTGTAGTAAAGTTCTTTGCATTCCATGAACTGAATTTGTTGGGGTAAGTTGAAATTTCACTGGCATTTTATCGCTTTTATCGCGATTTGTATTAAATTCCTACTGATCTTCTTACTGGTATGCCGTACATTTTCCATACTTGCAATTTTAATACAATTTCACTGAAATTTTTACCTCAATAAATGCTTTACCATATTTAAAACATTTTTTGTTAAAATTTGTAATTTTGTTAAATACGGAAACAAAAAAATGCAAAATCTAATTTGGTTGTGGCGATTAGTGATAGCTGCTTTGGCGTTATTTCAGTAAATGTGTGATTAGTGCCCATGCCCATGTAATTTTGTATGTATGCTTATACAATTTAAAAAAAAAAGTAAATTTCGCATTAATGTTGATGACTCATATGCATCTGAAAGCACATTCATTCTGTAGTAGTCAGTTGAAGTGTGAAAATAAAATGGAACGCATTCAGAGTAAAACTGAAATTATTCATAAAGCCGTTATCCTGCTTCCCTCTGTATTCCCCAAAAGCGCTCCAAGACTGCTACGACTACCCTATAAGTGTTCCAAGAATGCTACCCTGTAAGCGCTCCAAGAGTGCCACCCTACACGTGCTCCAAGAGCGCATCCCAAGAATCTACAACTGAGCGCTTCCCTCTGCGGACATGCTCATATGGTGGAAAAGCGCTGCAAGCTTCCAAAGAAGCGCTCTTGAATTCATCTTTGAGCGCTTCCATTTCCCGCTGGGGAATTATCCAACTCCACTTGATGCCCCTATGACACCTGGAGTACCAACAGCTGTTCATTGTGTTGACTAAACATAATGCTACCTTCTTCGTATTGTTTTGGTTTAGTTTAAGTAATTTGAATTTCTTTTCTATCTTATATGTTTTGTTAAATTTTTCTTTTATTGCTTTCTTTCAGTTAACTTAAAAATGAATTTATATTGTAATGCTTGCAGCTTAATTATATTAGTTTTTTCCAATGTTTGTATTTATAAATTGAATTTTGTTAATTATCTGTAGCATGTGCCGGGCTGTTTTATCTTTATTTCTAGTTTTAGCCTGCCTGTTAATTTGCGCTATCACTGGCTCTGTGCAGACATGATATATTTATAAATTTTTAGTGGATGAACCAGATAGGAACTTTAGTGAACATCTTCTGCTCCAGGGCTCCTGGTCTTAGAGTATGCTCTATGAACTCGCGAGGAATACGCCCGAAATTAAGTGAACTACAGACAATTTTTGCTGAATCGAAAGTTGAGCTAATACTCGTCTCTAAGACTTGGCTACATTGTGATATATCATCTGGATTAGTTGATATTCCAGGTTATAAGCTGCATAAAAATGACAGATGTAATCGATCTGGAGGCTGAGTTGCAGCCTGTGTAAATCAACGATTTATTGTTCTTAACGTATAATTTCATTATGGATGTTAACTCTGCGGAAATGCCCATTTATTTTCGCGACTATAATGGTATACAGGTAGAGGAAATGTTGATGGAGATATATCAATGCGCTGATGTTGACGTTCAAGTAGATAAATTTGATCATATCATTCAATATCGAAATGATAAGTACACTCCACTCCCTTTTAGGCGTACACATAAGTATAAAATCCCTTGGTTCTCGGAGGAAATTGAAAATTTGATAGCCGAGCGTGAATTTCTTTATTGCAAATACAAACATTTAAAACTCAATGCAATCAAACTCCAATACAAACGCATCAGAAATTTTGTAACTAGTATAATAAAAACAAAGCGTAATTATTATGGTACTGAGCTTGATCCTCAACTCCCAGCTAGCAAATTTTGGCCCAATCTAAAACAAATGGGTGTTCATGGTGCACGGTCTCCTGGCTGTGATTGTGACCCTAACGACCTAAATGAACATTTTGTATCTCCCACAATATTAATATCACCACTGTCATCAGATATTGAGAGTGAAATTCCCACATTGGTAGCAAATAACGGTTTCAGCTTTCGATGCATGGATTCGGCAGAGGTGTACCGCGTGCTATTCTCGCAATTAAATCGAATGCCTACGGTCCGGATAACATACCGGGGTATTTCCTAAAAATGCTCTTGCCCGTAATACTACCTGTTGTCAACCATATGTATCTTTAATGCAGCTTTAACATCCTCTTAATTTCCAACTAATTGGAAAAGAGCAACTGTAATAGCCATTGCACAAAAGAATTCCCCTAATTGTATGTCTGATTTTCGACCCATCAGCCTGTTGTGTTTCTTAGGGAAAACTCTGGAGTAACTCTTGACTGATCAAATGCTTGACTATATTGAGGGT
The DNA here is from genome assembly GCA_963930735.1 of Dioctria linearis. Classification (NCBI taxonomy): domain Eukaryota; kingdom Metazoa; phylum Arthropoda; class Insecta; order Diptera; family Asilidae; genus Dioctria; species Dioctria linearis. The sequence continues at coordinate 84,250,308 of OZ005743.1, read as the reverse complement.
AATGCCTTATTATCAACGTGGCAGTCTGGATTTCGACGCAGGCACTGCTGCTAAACGGCTTTGTTAAGGGTTACCACGGATATTCGAGAAGCGCTTGATAGAGATAACTTGGGTATCCTTATCTTATTAGACTTCTCAAAAGCTTTTGATAGCATTAAACACTGTAAATTATTGCAAAAATTGACCGTGCAATTTAGATCTTCCTCTCTCGCTCTGTCAGTCATGAAAATTTTTTGGCAGATCGGACGCAGCAAATGAAAAATAACAACCTTTCCTCTGACCCCTTATATCTGTCTCGTGGTGTACCACAAGGCTCTATCCTTGGACCATTTCTATTTAGTCTCTATATTAACGACTTACCAAATGTGATATTCAATGCCAACATACATATGTATGCAGACGATGTTCAAATTTTTCTGTGCTGCCCTGTTAGTCTATCCGAGGACTGTATCCTCAAAATCAACATGATCTGGAGCGCATCCATGAATGGTTTGTGGTAAATTATCTTGCCTTGAATGCAAACAAATCAAATTATATGATATCCACAGGCGAGGTTTGGATCCAGTGGAAAAAACTCTTTATGCAAACGAAAAATCTTTTTTTTTTTTTTGAAAAAAGAAATTTCATTGCAAAAAGAGGGCATTTCATATAAGCAGGAACCGTATAATCGTCGTCAGTACGGCTTGGTTCCTGCCTGCCGTATATGCCAAAGCAAACAGCCAAGCTGACCTCATCAATAGACTTAAAATAAATGGATCCATTAAATTTTCCCCAAGTTCTCCTAAATAATAATCCGCTGCCTCACTTGGAGCGACTTAGAAATCTTGGGATCATGCTCAACTCTCGCCTGACCTGTTGCGATTATGTTAATAGCATCCTGAGTAATGTTTTAGGTACACTTCGTAAACTTTGGTGTGCAGCGGAATTTCTTTCAATAGCTACCAAACTCAAAATAGTCAAAGCTTTAGATGTTCCATTTTTTACCTATGGAAGCTTAGTCTTTCCTAGCCTGGATTCTGGCTGCTCACGGAAGTTGGAGGTGGCATTTAACAATTGTATAAGATTCGTGTTTGGACTTCGGCGCTTTGACCATATATTTCAATACAGAAATTCAATACTTGGCTGCCCCCTTAAAACTTACCTTCTGTACCAATCACTAATCTTTCTACATCGTCTTATATACAGTAACAATCCCTCATACCTGGGCAGCAGTATAAGCTTTTTCTAGACATGTCCACATTCTAATCCCTCGTTACCTTACATGTACCAACGTTCCTAGTTTGTTCACGACATATCTAGTAAGTGGAATTCACTTCCAGCTGATATACAACGCACAGTGTGTGTAGGCGCATTTAAGAGGCTCCTTTACCAACATTTAACTGATAGCAGCTAGCTGCACGCATCTAATAAACACACTATTTAAATGACATAATAAATTCAATAGATTATAAAAACTACTTGCATAGTTAGTTAATTATTAGTTATATGTACTTCTTAGTAGATTATTTTCTCATCTTTCTTTTGTATGTAGTCTATAATTAATGACATCAATGCCATCCTAATTTTGTCGCTCAGTAGTTTCTTCCGAATAATATATGTTGTAGGTACATGTTAAAAAGATCTAATAATCTTGATGTAAATAATTGAATTGAAAATTGAATTACTCACTCGTGGTAAGAAATTTCGTGTACGCATGTGAGTAGGCACCTTCTTATTTTCAATTCCCTACTCACTCATGCGCAAGAAAATCGCATACGACTAATAAGTATGTGCACTTTGATCGCACACAATTTATTGCACACGTGCGTATGCGTTTTCGTACACTGACCTAGACCTACGCTTATACAAATTTTTAATTAACAAGCCCAAGCAACCAAATCAATCCAACTACCGAATCGTCTTCAGGCACCAATAATGCACACAAATTCTGAAGAAATAATGTCGATTTGAATTCCAAGAAAGAAATGAAATCTTGCCTACATTGAAAAAATTTTGGTTCGTACATTTACATACCTATATATATTTAGCCGTGATCAGTGAGTTATTGAGATTTGCTATGAGCTCTTCTCATACATCACTTTCTTAGTACCTACTACCGCCAATATCTGCGGATTTCTTGTCTGTGCTTAAAGCTCGTATATTTAAATTTGAAAATAAAATCCTGGATTTAAATATGAGACATCCAAATTGACAGTTTTAAAAGTACATAGTTTCAAAAACTGTAGATTGAAATGGTTCCACTTTCACTATAATGAATCGATGCAAAATATGTTAAGAACAAATTCATCTACATATTTTATATTATAAACATTTTTAGTGCGAAACTTTATTGTAATGTGATTAATGTTATATTACTTATTTTGTGTTTATCTTAAGGCCAAATCATGAACAATATGTTTTGTTAGTTCATTAGTGCATAACGAAAATGGTTTGATGGTTTTCCAACACGTGAACACGGAATATATAATTGTCCGTGAGGAAAACGTGGATTTGCTATATCCAGTTCGCATATTATGGTCATTGTTTGCCCTTGCTACTTTTATGGTCATCGCAAATACCAAACATATGGGAAATTGTAAAAGTATGAACTGAATGTTGATGGGTGACAGTAAAACATTGCCTCCTCCGAATTTGCCGTTTAATATGTTCAACATTTCCCATATTTTTTAATAAATAATCTCGTTCCATTGCAAACTCTGGGTGAATTTAAGATTCGAATCAAAATTATAGGTGAACGAATTGTCAAACATAAGTTATGTGATGGAAGTCCCGGTAAATCGAGTGGATTCAAAAATTCTTGGATAATTTGCGCTTTCATTTTCATCTACCAAGAAGGTGCCAATTGATTTAAACGAAATTAATTCGCCGTTCAATGTTTCTTGTATTCTGAAGTTGATTTCGTCCGCATCGACATTTTTAGCAGCCCTCGTTCACTGATGCATTGATGGTTACGAAAATTCTCGCAATTTGATTTATTGTGTATGTATTTTCAATAAAACAATTTTTTCCGTTACAAATATCCAGCAATTTTTTTGGAAAATACTTCAGCGGATAAAACGTTTTGTAGTGTAACACGCATGTTTATTATGAGTTGGAATTTATGGACATTAGCCACAAAATAGATGCTTTTAAATATGCTTTGATTTTATCCGCATAAACCGGTAATGTTTGTGTGAAATCACCTGACAATAAAATTAGAGTACCACCAAATAATCTTTCTGATTGATTGAAAACACTTGTTAACTTTTAAAATATTTATTAAAAAAAGAAAAAGGTCTTTTTATACGAGTGCGACGCGTTTCGCCCTCGATAGGGCGGAGGGAGGGAGGAGAAATCTTGACTAGGGCAATAGGGCAACAATAGTCCACTTTTAAACCCAAAAAATTTTGTAACCGGCGGGAATATTCAGTCGATAGCCTGATGATGCCTCGATAGGGCGAAACGCGTCGCACTCGAATAAAAAGACCTTTTTCTTTTTTTAATAAATATTTTAAAAGTTAACAAGTGTTTTCAATCAATCATCATGAAATTTAAACAAGTGCCATCAAAAAATTCAATCAAATAATCTTTCGTTGGCACTTAAATCTTTAAGGTTCGATTTAATCCTTCCAGTGAATGTTTATGTGCCATTGTACGTTTATCCCAGATAATAATGTGACATTTTTGCAGTACTTTAGCCATACCTGACTTTTTTCGATGCTACATGCCGCATTTTCATTGGTCCAACAAAGTTGCAGCGATGCCAGATGAAGCAGTTGCGATCTTACCTTGAGATCTAACTTTGGCAAGGATGAGTGAAATTTAAAATGTTTTACCAGTACCACCTGGCGTGTCCAAAAGTAATAAACCTCCTTCTTTTGCTGTAATCGCAAAATATGGCTTTTTGTTCGTTTGATAACAGTTGTTCATTTGTCATAAGAAATTAAGGTAAATCGGTTAGTATTAAATTAAGTCGTTAGATTAAGTGAAGGCATTCGAGATGAGTATGCACATGTCTTCGGTTATAACCAATGTTTCGTTATACATTTCTAGTGCGAATTGAAGATTTGCGTCTTCATTTGTTGTTCGAATTCTGCACGGGATTTCTTCACTCATTGAATCTTTATATTTTTCCCATAATTCAGTTGAGTTTGTCGGAAAAGAAAACATTTTGTCAACAATATGGCGAATAATTGACGAATTTTATGTGGAGAAGAACTAAGCTCTGCATCGGCAAGTGTTGATCCCAATGATTGTCACCTTCAAGCAGTTGCAGTTCTCGGTAAGCGTCATTATTTGTAGCGTATAATTGACCATTAACTGTTCTCAAATATTCATATGAAGTTGTTCCACGTACATTTCTTAACACGTTGACGCTCACTTTGAAATCGGTGATGGACGACAAAAACGACTTTTTGTTTTTTTTTTTGTTAATTAGTTGGTTCTTGGGGAGTTAGATCAAGATATCATACTTACAGAATAAAATAAATGTATTTTCCACCAAATATTCCTAAAAAATTTTGGACGTCTATAGCCGTCATTTGTTTTTAATAGCTTCGATTTCACTGATACACAAAAGACGTCTATAGACGTCTTGGTAGCTGTAAAGACCATAACGATATTTGTTGAGAATAATTTAGTAAAAATGAAATAAATATATTTTTATAAACACCAAACTATCCGTCACCTAAAACTGTTGGGCATGCCCGACGCGTACTAGGTATGGCGGAATGGTATCAACCATTCATTCCGAACTATGCTGATCTAACTGCCTCCATTACAGATACTCTGAAAAATCCCAGTCAGTTACAATGGACACCTGAAGCCCAGACGTCTCTGGAATTGTTAAAACAGAAACTTACCTCTGCTCTTCTCCAAAAAGTTGAATTCAGCACAGCGAAATTACACAGTCACAGAGCAGGAATGCTTAGCAGTGATCTTAAGTGTACAGAAGTTTCGGCCCTTCATAGAACTTATGCCATTTAATATAGTGACTGATCATGCGAGCTTGAAATGGCTGATATCTCAAACGGACCTCAGCGATAGACTTGTTCGGTGGAGTTTGAAACTTCAAGGTTTCGACTTCACCATCGAATACAGAAGAGGAAGCTTGAGCGTCGTCCCGGATGCTCTGTCACGTATCCACTGCGACACCTTCTCACCATCTGAAGATCCTGGTTCGGAAGTTGAACTTAGCTCCCCACATTTCAACTCGTTGGAATACGAGGAGTTCAGGCAAAAAGTTAAATCAATTTCTGTGTCAGGGATGGCTTCGTCTATATTCGGACTGTTCCGAGAACAGGCGATCCGATTCAGGAAGAAGAAGCCCACTTTTAGACCACCTATGGGAGTTCAGTCTGTGATAAAAAGACCATGCAAAAGCTGTACGTCGACTTTCTAAGTCCATATCCTAGGTCAGCGAAAGGAATTGTCTGCATACTACTAATTCTTGACCACTTTTCTAAATTCCCGATTCTCAAACCAATGAGAAAGGCATCTATTCTTAATGAATGTCAATTCATCGAGACAGAAGTATTTCATGTGCTCGGAGTTCCGGAGACGATAGTCTCTGACAATGGAGTCCAGTTTTGCTCGGCTCAGTTCGCCAAATTACTGGATAGGTATGGGGTCAAACACTTGCGAACGGCAGTCTACTCGCTAAAAGCAAACGCCTCAGAGCGAGTGCACTGGTCTCTATTGGCAGGGATTAGGCCATACATCCAGAGGGGTCACACTAAGTGGGATGAGAAGCTAAGCCACATAGCTAGCTCCCTCAGGAGCTCAATCCACCAAGCAACCGGATTCTCACCCTACCGGATACTTTTCGGTCAGCAGTTGATTGATCATGCGAGTTCCTATCACATTATTAGGAACCTTGGAACTCCTAATGAACTTCTAATCCATCAAGCAACCTGCTTCTCACCCTACCAGATACTTTTCGGTCAGCAGATGATTGATCATGCGAGTTCCTATCACATCCTTAGGAACCTTGGAACTCCTAATGAACCTCTAAGAGTAGATGCTGAAGACAAACTAAGATTGATCCGTGCGAGAGCGCAGGAAAATATGAATTATGCGTTTGAACAGGGTTCAAAAGCTTATAATCTTAGAGCGAAGATGAGCTTGAAGATCTTCAGGGAAGAACGTTAGGAGTCTATCACGCCAAGGACATGAGGCCTTGATATCCATATTTCTGGGACGTTGTAGGTCTAGTGCAACTTTCAATCCTGGTAGCCCTTATAAGACATCCAGCCAGCTTCACAGGATGCCAATGTGCCGATTAGGACCCTCCCAGCCTAGCAGTTGGCATACCTTTTGGAAAATAGACACGTTTTACCCCAATCCCTCGCCTGACAATGCGCCAGAACCCCACCTAAATGGTACCCTACGGCACATAGGTTGTCGTAGGAATTCCACTTCCATAAAGCCTTTGCAAATTTAAGGAAGAAAATCTGGCACGTCGCTACCTCAACGACGCCTTGGAGACACACCCGTGAACAAGCGTCGGTCGGAGATCAGAGTGAGATGTTAGGGCTGGGAAAGCTTTGCGATCAGTTGGTTAGGTTACTGACAGCGGGGTACCCTCGGCTAATCTCGGTGAAAGAAGCAGAGGGGTACTGGCCGACTGGATTTTTTAGGTTACCAGCTTGTCAGTACACCTCTGACTTCCGGCACGGAAAATCATGTCGAATTGATGGGACTTCAGGGATGTGTCTCCGATTCGGCACACTTCAAGTAGATCAAATCGGCCTGGACAATTCGTCTCATTCGCCTGGCATTATTGATAGGAAATGCTTTCATGGGTCGTGGGTCGAGTGACACATTGGGCGCCTGCAGCGATGAGGCCTATATTTTAAGACCGGCTAGCTAGAATCCAGTGCCACAGTGGAACCTGTCAGAGGCGCCTCGGGGGAGGGATCCTCATCAACAAAATTGATGTAAGTTGCTGCCAAATGTTTGTTTGATTATCTTATATACCCTTTTAGCAATCTCTTTCTAATTCTGAGAATAACTGAAAAAGACGACTATATTAATTATTAAGAAATATTTCGTGATTTATTTTGTTTCTGTTGACAAACCAACTTAAATATTCGTAAATTCAGTTTCACACTTGAAAAGAGACTGAGATAAAATGTATGAAATGTTTGCGGCTATGAACGTCGTTAAATTCTAAGAGCACCTTTTACCCAATCTTTTCTAATTCTGAGAATAACTGAAAAAGACGACTATATTGATTATTAAGAAATATTTCATGATTCATTCTTAGAACAAGATTGAAGAAATATGAAACAAATGAATTTAACACTGATATACAGTTTAATCATTTATTTAGAATGCTAAGAATATAGGACGGCTATAGCAGTCATTTGCATCTGTAAGCACTAGCGTTGGACGGCTATAGACGTCATTTACGTCAACATGTTTTAATAGGGGTCGTAAGTAAAAGCGCTCACGATGTTTTGGATGAATAGTGTATAATCGGCCTAATGTATTTGCTGCAAATATTCCTTCATAATCAGTAACAGCAACACCTCGTTTATAGTTTATTTCATGTGAAATATGTTGAAGCTTCAGAATAAAGTAATATTCTTGCGAATTGACCACAAAAATTTTGTTGTTTACATACTTCAAAGGACTCAGCTAATGTTGTTTTTGGTACTGTTAATGCTCTTTCCATTAATTTTTTTTTTTTCGTTGAAGTAAACGCGTTGACCATTTTAAAGATGTATAGCCAAATGCTTGACTGCTGGATTTCGTTCATGTGTAAATATGAAATGATGTGGGAATATGACCTCAATCTGTGAAGTCGTTCAGAACTTAAACAATCACAAGCAGATTCACTAACGATTATATTATATAAAGACTCATCTCACCGGTTACCCCATTTGATTTTATTGTATTTAGTGTCCTTAAGCAAGTTGTTACATCAAGGTATCTATAGTTCTTTGTTTCATGGAACAGCTTTCTCAGAAAGCAAAAATTATAGTGTTTTGAGTGTTATGTCCATGTCCGATCTAATGACGTCGTCTATTCTGGTTTCTTGTAGCCTCGGTAGAAAATCCAGTCAATTTCCTTGGGAATCCTCGTGCATGCAGATTGAGTGTGGTGCAAGTTTATGTAGACCAGTTTAAGATCTCGGTTATTATAGGCATTGCTTTAGCTCCGTATTTGTCCTTATGCCTTTATATGATTTGGAGGCTGATAAAAGATTCTCTGGGACTACGGTCTGCGTTCCTGCTTTGGGTTCAAAGCGGAACTTATTAGAGATAGGCGAGATCGGTGCCTGATTAACAACGGTTTACGCTTATGGTCTCCGTTTCTCCTCCTCGAGTCTTATAATAATTGAAGATAGCGAAACTACCTCTGTGGCAATTAATAAATTTAGAGAAATATCACAATCATGTACTTTCAGAGAAATACCATCATCAGTTTTTAATTAATTTTTGTCATCGACCATCAAAAACATGATGAATAACTTAGAAAAGAGAGTCAATCATGAAAGATTCTGCTTACATAGCAAGCCTTAATAAAATCCGAGGTAGTCGATATACGAAGCTCACCATAAGTGACTTTATTCTCCCTCAACCATGCATCATAATTGATCTTTATTTCATACATTCTGGTGAGAGTGTCCATAACGCCCACTTTGTTATCGTCTAACCACTTCTTAGCTTTATTTTACCTATGATAACGTCACCTAAATAGCCATTTCAGCGGCAGTTCCTCTTCCGAATTGAAAAATATAATATTGATATAAACTATTGCATTTATGTTTTCCAAATCGGACCAATGTAATTTCGTAACAAGAAAATCAGAGCCAAACCATCTTATTATAGCCGCCATGTGTTATGGTCTTTATACCCTAGATGAAATCTATAGGGCATACTAAGTTTGTCATTCCGTTTGTAACACCTCGAAATAATGATCGTAGAAGAAAATGGATTGGACACCCACGCATATTATTAAAAGTTATTTGCTTTTGCATGTCCGTATTTTGTACACAGACTTTAAAAAAAAGTAAAATTAAGTTCGAAAATGAGACAAATCGGGTAACTCCTTCGTGGGGCTGCCATACAAAAATATCTTTTTCCACTATATATTTGGACACTGCCTGAGAACGCGTCGACGTAGAGAGCTGAAATTTGGTTCATGGTGTTTTCATTATACTAGCAAATAAAATTTTTGGACTAAATTGGGCAACTCCTTGGTGTTGCCATATAAAAATTTATGCTTTTTACGTATACTTTGAAGACATTTTTATTGCACTAAACACTTCTTCAGAATACGAAATCCTATAACATTGGTTATAATCATTTTTCTGTGCGATAAACCGTTCTAGAAATATATGCGAAAAACCACTTCAAAAATCAAACTTGCATAGATCGGTGACCATACGAAATTTTATACGGGCAGGGCATTCATCTAGGTTATCATAAGAATTGGTGTTAGACCAATTCTAGCTTTTATACTTGTTGTTGTTTATCGCGACTTAAACTCTGTGTGGGGCTGCCTGCCGAAATTGCTGGAAACTGCTAGAATCGAGTCTTATTACCTTGGACTCATAACAGTTAGAATATTTCAATATTTTGAGACTTGCCAAGGTTCATGTTAACGAATATCAAAATTTTTATTTGCTTCAATACTTTCTCTGGCTATCTTCGTAAAATTATAAAAAAAAATCATAAACCATGATTACCTACTAGGATTTATGAATTGCACTCATGTCGCTGTAATGATGCCAGACTTACTATCAACTCCATCCAATATTTTAATGCATAACTATAATCATACGATATACATAATTTTGGGTGTTCCTGCAAAAAGATAAGACCCTTGTGAACACCTTCCTTCTTTTTTCCATTTTCAACCTTAAAAAGTTCAAATAGCATTTGCTTCCCTTGGTTTGACTCTCGGAATGGCCCCATAATCTAATGAATTCGGGATGTCTAGTACTGCTAGAACACCACATGTGCTACTAACAAATTATTTTGGCAATTTTACGAATTCCTCATCAGCATTCATTGCTGAAAAATAGGGCCGCTAGCAGCAAATCGTGAGACATTTTCCCAATTAATACTCACACATAACAAAATAAAATGTAAAAGAATAAGAATCACAGGGGTCTATATATGCATGTAGAATACCTGAGATGAGAGTTATCTTGACCTTGACTTCGATCACGTGGTCAATAGCCACCAACTGGCATTCTTGCGGTAGCAGAAGCACCATGAGGAGAATATGTAGCTTGCGTTATTTGCTGTGTTATGCCTAGCAAATCAACGTTTCAACAGACAAATTGCCAGAGTTACCCAGAAACATAAGAGATAACTTTTTGCAACAGTCCGACATACATATTATCTCCTACCTACCTACATAGCAACATTCGAACAATTTACGAGCTGAAGCTGTTAACCGTGACCTGTCGATCAGCGATGATAGTCGTAATCAGAGTGGGCAGACATAAAAAGGAAATTACGAAGGGCGTGTCTGAGGCTGCGCGACAAAACTGCTTTCCTTGTTCGATTGAAAATAGTTCCTGTAATTTTCATCCAGATCTTCGACCTTAAATGTAAGAATCCAATTTTTGGAAATGCACTGATAGTCCTTAGCCCTCAGCTTTATCGAGCTTCGTATATTTTTCAATAATATTTTTATTTGAAATTTGTGTTAAAAACACCACCTTACAAAGTTCATAACCTTCACCGAAATAGCACGGGGTGTGAGCTAAGCTCAGGCTTTGGTTTATTGTGACAAGTACAGAAAACAACCCTGAAAATGACTCCTTTGCATACATACCACCCACAGTTATGAGCAACGGCAACAGCAGTACTTTCAGAGTGCAAGGTGAAGGAAAATGCACACAGAAGCAAACGGAACATATTATATATCAGGCAGCAGACTCGCGGATAGAGCTACAATTGATAGTACAAACAATTCAGTCGCAAATGCAATACTGATGCAATATCGTTGCCCCAACGTCCCATGCCGCTTTGGGTCGCTGCTGTGTTGTGTACTATGCCTGTGTGGGACTAGTAAGTATGATACCGGATATTTCCCCCGTTTTGGAGGCATAGAAGCACTGGTTGGGTTGATGTAGTATGAATGTTTCGTCTCTATACCTTGGCCATGGATAAGAACCAAGGGCATCGTCGGTCACCTAGGCAACGCCCTTCAATCCAAGTCCAAATGCAAGTGCAACACAGAGATGAATCCAGGAGAAAATTTTATTTCCATCATGAATTCTTATGTGAACATACAGTACATAATATCTACAAAGTCTACAGTATGTAGACTTATGAATGTACCTTAGCTAATTTTAAAAAAATATATTGAATATTTTTATATTAGAAAGAATTTGCTTAAAAGTGATTTTTAAAAAAAAAATTTATTATTTCCAGACATGTCAAACATCCGAGAGATAGTAGGTAAGGAAACCTTGAAGTTTTTATAAAAATTTGGTAATTTCGGAAATCAATTAATGCTTGCTTAGTGTTGGTGTAAACAATGAGCATTGGAAAACACTGACTGACGGCAGTCGATAATTTTATATAGATTTACGAAATTATAATGGTTTTGAAGACTTGGCGTGGGTTGTTTGTCATAACTGCTACTATTTTCTTTCTAGGTACATATCTATATATTTTCTTTTCTTTTGTTGAAGGATCTAGTTAGATGTGTACAATGCTACCATCATATGCCTTTTTCAATGCAGACTTTAGTTACGTTCCTTCTTCTAAGAAAAAAGGAACAACATGTAAACCGCAGTTTTCATCCTGCTTTCGCTCAAGAAAACTGGATTACATATTTCTTGTGTCACCTTTAGATTCCTCATTTCATATACTTTTATACATATATACAGGGTGTTTCGGTCTAGGTGGTCCACAGAGCAGGTGCCGAACAAAAACTTGTATGTACATGTACATCAACCGTTTGGGAGATACAGGGTGATTAAGAAATTACACCCTGTATCTTAAAAAGTACGGCCACCGTCAACAGCTCATTGTATGCAATAAATACTTCATGGCCTTTCAAACGAGTTATCAGTCAAGGCCGTACTCTCCTCTTCGAAGTTCTGGAGGTCTAAAGTAAAAGTTTTGGATTTTCTTAGCATTTTTTTACCCTAGATGAAATCTAAAGGGTATACTAAGTTTGTCATTCCGTTTGTAACGGACAGAAATAATGATGGTAGAGCAAAATGCATGATATTAAAAGTTATTTTGATTATTGCATGTCCGTTCGTGCGCACGATAACTCGAGAACGCGTGTACTTAGAGAGCTGAAATTTTGTACGCGAACTTAAAAAAAAAAAGTAAAATTAAGTTCGAAAATGAGACAAATCGGGCAGCTCGTTCGTGAGGTTGCCACCATACAAAAATTTCGTTTTCCACTATATATTTGGACACTGCCTGAGAACACGTAGATATAGAGAGCTAAAATTTGGTACATGGTATTTTCATAGTAGTAGCAAATATAATTTCAAAATGGAATAAATTGGGCAACCCCTTTTTGGTGTTGCCATACAAAAATTTAGATCTTTTACGGATACTGTGAAAACGATCAGTTTTAGACATTTTTATTGTACTAAAAACTTCTTCAAAATGTGAAATCCTATAAAATTGATTTTAATCATTTTTTCTGTCCGACGAACCGTTCTAGAAATATATTCGGAAAACGACTTCAAAAATAAAAATTGCGGGTGACCATACGAAATTTCATACGGGCATTCATCTAGGGTATCGCAAAAATTGGTCCTAGACCAATTCTAGCTTTTTTTCTTTGTTTTTTTTTTTTATTTGAATTCAATTTTTTTACAAAATGCATGAACAACATTTTTTATAAAAACTGTAAGCTGTGGACTCTCCTCTTTGATTTGACATATGTGATATCTGTAGCCGTTAAAGAGTTATTAGTTCTTAACCTATTCTCAAAGCTATTTTCAAACCATTTTCAAATATAATTTGTTCCTTTAGTGACTGAAAATCGTAATTTTTAAAACGAAACGTCTAATTTCGGTATGACTTGAATAGGTTATGAGCTAATAACTGGTGAGTGGCTACAGTTAGGACATAGGGTGTAATAGATCAAATTAAAGAGGCGAGTTCAGAGTTTCTAGTTTTTATAAAACAAAATTATTTTAACTACCGTTTTAAAAAAAAAAACATAGTGGTACGGGGCTGACTGAGCAGTCGTTGGAAATGCCTTGAAGCTCTGCATACAATCAGCTCGTGCACTTTTTAAGATACAAAGTGTTTTGTAAAAAACTAGCATAATTTCTTAATCATCCTGTATCTGCCAAACGGTTGATGTGAACCCCACCCATGCCATATAATTTTTTTGTTCATCTAGGTTAATACTATCATACACTGTATATTGTTTTTTTTTAAATAAATGCCGAAATAACACTATTCTCTTTAATTAACAAGTGGAAAAGCTAGAATTGGTCTAAGACCAATTCTTATGTTACCCTAGATGAATGCCCGTATGAAATTTCGTATGGGTACCCATTTGAGCAATTTTGATTTTTGCAGTGGTTTTTCGCATATATTTCTACAACGGTTCGTCGGGTAGAAAAAATGATTATAACCAATTTTATAGGATTTCATATTCTGAAGAAGTTTTAGTACAACAAAAATGTCTTGGACTGATCGTTTTCACAGTATACATAAAAAACCTAATTTTTTATATGGCAACACCAAGAATGGGTTGCCCGATTTAGTCCATTTTTGAAATTTTATTTGCTAGTATAATGAAAACACTATGTACCAAATTTCAGCTCTCTATGGCGACTCGTTCTCAGGCAGTGTTCAAATATATAACGGAAAACGAAATTTTTGTATGGCAACCCCACGAAGGAATTGCCCGATTTGTCTCATTTTCGAACTTAATTTTACTCTTTTTTTTTAAAGTCCGTGTACAAAATTTCAGCTCTTTAAGTGTACGCGTTCTCGAGTTATCGTGCGCACGGACGGACAGACGGACGGACAAACGGACGGACTTACGGACGGACATGCAAAAATCAAAATAACTTTTAATATTATGCGTGGGTGTCCAATCCATTTTGCTCTACCATCATTATTTCGAGGTGTTACAAACGGAATGACAAACTTAGTAATCCCCTTTTAGATTTCATCTAGGGTATAAAAAGGGCAGACATTTAATTGAAAAGGAAATAAATTTTTATCATGTTGATAAACATTAATAGGTAGGTGCGACCAGTTTTTTGTAATATTGGTTTTAAGGTTATTTAGAGACGTTCCCATATTGATAGAATCAGGACGATCGGATCATTCTTTTTTTTAAGCAAAACTGAATCAGTGTGAATAAAAAACGCAGAACAATTTCTTGACGTTGTCAAAACCTGGAACTTTTTATCCTGACACACGGATAATACGAAAATCAGTTAAGTCTAAAAATAAACGTAATGTTTCTTCCAATTACTTACTTTATGTACCTAGTCATGTTTAATATATTTGATATCTTCAGCTGTTGAGAGGTAAGGAGGAACGTAAATTTAGTCGCTATGAACTGCCAGCGATACTGATGGCAAAAATTAATACTGCTTCAACTAGACTAAATTTTTGGACTATTGATTCAGTTCTCGGTAGGACTGCTTACAGAAGACCACATTTATATTGACATTATTATCAACAATTACATCAAACTACCTTGTCTGTCTATGATATAAGAATGGATGCGTAAAGCACTACAAGGCATGAATTCATTCCAGAACCTTGTGTTATGGTTATTTCTGAGCAATATAATGCTATCCTGGAGAAATTCTCACTCTAATAGAGATTTGGCCCATATCAATCAGATATCTTTGGCTATATTTTCAAAAGTACCTAATCGTAAAAATAGAGCGATGGCTAACAGTATATATAATGTTAAGAAAAAATTGAAATATTGCCTTTAAGATAATATGCGGAATTAACCCTACGTGCTAACTGATCTCATACGTCGTGGTTGGCACAGAACTGAACGTATAAATGTATAACTTATATTCCACTTTTTAAAATCGACAGCTGAGATTAGATACCATTCATAAACTGATTCATGGTCAGTCGGAAATTAAAAGAAAACTACCAGCAGATGCCGTTGCCGTCAAGCTTTCTGAATTCGAAGAAAGTATATATATGCCTTTCAAACGATACCCGACACAATACAAAGAATTTATATTTTTGAGGGTTGAGTTGGGCCAACCCCATAAAAAACCTTAAAAAATATTTCATAATCTTTGTCGAAATATTTGCGGGCTACGAAGACCTAAAATCCTCCGAAATTTCAAATTCATACATCTTGTCGTTTTCGAACAAAACATTAATGACAGAGAGACGGACAGACGCAATAGTGATCTTATAAAGATTTCGTTTTTTCCCTTTTAAGTACAGTAGGCTAGCAAGACAATGTCACACCAACTGCTTCAAGCAAAACCCTACTAATGATTCCCAGTCACTGTTACAATTACCCCGGCTATCGGGACAACTGTTGCAACTGTTTCCCATCTGATTAAAAATCCCAATAACTTCGTTTAAATAATCCAAACCTATTTGAAATGTGGTCATATTATTTGCAACGAAATTGGCAATTTAATGGAATACATTATTTCATTCAAATTATAGTCTAGCTCCTCCAATATCTGAAATTACAAAACTTAGAAAAAACTTCTTACGGCAGATTTTTTTAATTAAAAATATTTTTCATCATTACATTGAAATGGCTAGTAATTTCTTTATCTAATACAAAGAAAGCTCTATTTTAATGTAAACTTCTTTTCGATTCCAGCGCCCCTGATCACAAAATGTAATAAATATGTTTCATTGCGTGTACCTAAACTTTGTTCCTTCAAAATTTCCCAACAGTCAACTTCATCTGCGCTGCAACAGCTCAGCATTGCAACGATGACTCGTGAGAGACTGAGCGCAGCAGCATAATCCAGTCCAGGTTCGGCTCCACCCAGAGTCCCAGAGCCAGAGAGGTCAATGCATTGCATACAACTGCATTGAAGCTCTATTATAGCGTAAATACTATAGGTATTTAGTAGTATTATAAATGCATACATAAATATATGGTATGCAGTGTAAGTTTCAATTACACATTTTCACGTATTTTCATGAGAAGTTTCGTTTTCAATAATTCCATTGCAAGACAAAGAGTTAGTGAGATGCAAGTGCACAAATACACTTTCTCTCACAGTTGGAATGCAATTTTTAGCTGCGTTTTATCTACTCTAATATAGATGGCATCAATGAAGTGTATAATTATATTCTTTTAATTACTTAACTATAGAGGAATACGTCCTGACATTTTTTTCCCCCCAAAAACACGTCATCTACGAAATTTTCTTCAAAAATTACGGAAGATCAAGGACATTCGCCTTGAGGACCATAACCTCGGTTCTCAATGGCGTATTTTCTTTCTTATTTACTTCAAAGTATATATCTAAATAAATTAACAGCACTCCCCTTCATCTGGAGATGTACCGTGCTCATCCCTTTTTTAACCTCAGTTATACATATTTTCTCTGCACAATTGGTATGTGTGAATTGAATGCGTGATAATGGCGATAAAAAACTTATTCCCTTGCTGTAGAGTGTAGGTATATAACCTATACTTAAAACTTGCGTAGAGCATACATAACTGTGTTTGTGAGTACTGCGTGTACCTTTCTTGCTCGCTAAACAGCTTTTAGTGCGTAGAATAGAAAATGTAAACACAATACCTTAACGAAAAACTAACTGCGTTTTATATAAGCCTTAGGTCGAATACACATATGTATGTTGTTCGGCTATATGAATCGTTTGGCCTTGACTCATAGTAACCCCTGGCTAAATTGGGTAACGGGATATTTCATTACCTACGCACACGCTTTTATGTAAGCGTTACATTTTACCAAGCAGGAGCTTTTCGCAGAATAGATGTCAATTCTGAGGCTGCTCTAGCCTGACTTTCCGGCTGTTCTCTACTGCCCCGAATTCACTGGGTTCTCTGAAAATTCAGTAAATGTTGGAGTATAGGTGCTGAGTTATATACCTATTCAACCAAAATGGATTTTTTAGATACGGTCAATTTGGAAGGGTCTTTAGCTTCCCATGAATCACGTAGGATGGCATTGCCCCTTAGTCCTTTAGCTATCCACTGTCCTCTCTTTTTGAACGTTATAGCATTGGAGCTTATTTATATACTTTCATACATGAATGCATATATGTAGGTACATAAATTTGGTGATATATACAAATACTTATTTTTATATATTTGATTTTAACAATAACCTGGCAGGTATGATTTAGTTGAAATCTTACCAATTTTATCAACCCACAGCTTATTGCTGCCGGGAGAATTCAACACAGTCTCCAGCAATGAAGCTAACGGAAACACATAGGATGTACCGACACTCTGACAGGACTCTGCTCTATAGTTTGATGCTGGTGTTGGTGACAATGAAATAGGATCTTATAAAAAAATGTTATATGTAGGTTTAAGGTCATTGACCCAGTCTGCGCCTGCTTTTTGGCTTACTTTTTGACACTGGAGTTTGTTCTTTTCCTCTGGTGGCAACTGGCGACTATCAAAAATACTTTTCCTAATTCTGAAGATGTGAAATGATTTCATGGGATTTTTTTACATATTCGAAGGACGATGAATCACCAAATCATTTTCGTTAATGCTGTGCCAGGACATAACGCTTTATTGGAATTATTGCCACCATTTTGTTGGTTAATTATATTAGTAGTACCTATGTAATTTTATTGTTTTTATTCAGATATTAGCACTTAACTGTTTTTTAATTAGTACCTAGGTATGATTTGTTTGGAATATATAGCAGGTTATTTCGTATTAGTTCCCAGGGGAAATATGTATTGCCAGCCCTCCCTGACAGGTGCATAAGAGCAATAACTTTAGAATAAAAATATGCAATGCTTGCTTTATTCTTATCTGAAGAGAATATTCCAATAAAATTTTTCTGCTCCTTTCCACTTTTAATCCACTTTTCCACTTTTAATGGGACAAATTTAAGTTTTCTCACGGTTTTAAATATTTCTTGAAATGTTAGTCGTCGACAAAGTATCCCTAATTTCCCATTATTGAAGCCGTTCCGCAGACATGGAAATCCATAACTATTAATCTTGCAGGCATCTTCCATTCTATTAAACATCTAAACCACAAGCTAGTACCCTTCAGGGGCAGATTTTCCTATAGGCCGAGTAGGCCCAGGCCTAGGGCGGCAAGACTTGGTGAGATTTTTTTTAGTAGTCACGCCCTCTGTGAACCCACCCATACGTCAACTTTTGAAAATTCAATTCAATTCCATAGCAACCCGCAAAAAAAATTTACACATATGGAGATTACGATTCTTAAAAGTTTAGATCATCGAACTGGATCTTACTAGCTTACTACGTAGTTTTACTACATGTTCAAGCGTATCATTTTCATTTTGCTGCACTACAGACTACATATATTATTATTGGGTTATTTGGTATTTTCGCGTTTTTCGAGCTGAACTTGAACTGACACGTCGATGATATTACTGAAATGGCTTCATGATCAAGATCTCCACAGCATTTATCCTAACGTTGATATAGCTCTACTTACGTGTGTTTGTATCCCGATTACGTACTATTCCGGTGATCGCAGCTTGTCGTGTTTGCGGCGAGCGAAAAATTATTTACACTCGAAAATGAACGAGGACAGATTGACACTCTGCCTATCCTTTGCATCGAATCACAGTTGCTACGGTCTTTGGATTTTGATGATTTGATAAAAGAATTTGCCAGGCCAGGCAAAAGACAATTTGTGCATTCATTGTTACTCACAAATAAAGACACTGATTGAGATAATTTTATCATTTACAGATTTTCGTTGTTTTATCTTTAATTTAATTTTTATAGATTGTAGATCATTCAATTTTTCGTGTTTTACAGGGAATATGGAGTGGCAATCTTCCATAGGCCTAGGGCAGCCAGGTTATCAAAACCGGCCCTGGCACCCTTGCGTATAGAACTATCTAGTGATTGTGAAACACTTAGTACCTTGTTCTATTGTGGAGGCGCTACTACTGCAGACGTAACCAAATGGTAAGCCAACAGTGCGTCCTTCTAAAGCTGGCTTCCCACGGCGTGTGGTTTCACGATCCGCACCGCGCGAGCACTAGCCAAAGTGCCACGGGAAGGGTCTGGCTGGAGGTGGCGCGAGCTCGCCTGTGCTGGCACGTCCGATCCATTTGGCTCGTGAAACCACGCGCCGCCGTGGGGAGTAAGCTTAATATAAAATCAACGATGTCTCGCCCCGGGTCCGGATTCTGTAACTCGCAGTTTGGGAGATGAGAATTTTCGTTTTCCCCAATTAAAACTGCCTACTCTCCATTCACGATTCTCTAACATACTTGGGGAGTTAGGGAAAACGTGAGAAGTGTCGCAATCAAAGTTAGGTTCAGAGGCAAACGGATATAGAGCAATGGCGACATGTCAAATCCAGTTAAAGCCCCGCAGACCTCGTATCTCGTGCAATACCCGCAGAGAAATTGAAGATCTGCAACATTTGGTTTTACGGCCTATCATTTTCACATGGCTCACACCGAATTTGGCCATCTAGCTATTACAATGCGCAAAGAAAAAATCCAAGATCGTGTTAACTGTCTCTATAGAATACTCACCATTCAGCAGTGCCATCAAGCACGGAAATTGAATCAAGAGGCTGCAGAGAATAATGGCATACATTCTAAGATTTATTTATAACGCAAAGCCGAAGAATCAACATAATAAGGGCGAGTTTTCAGTAAGCATTCAGGAATTAGATGAAGCGCCTATCATAATCTTAAAAGAGGCACAGCAAGAATACTTCATGGATGATATCAACCAAATAAATCGAACTGGAACAGTTAGCAATAGTCGTTCCTTAAATAGTCTCGCTCCCTTCATTGACGAGAAAGGTATGAATACGAGTAGGAGGAAGACTAAAATACTCAAGTTTGTCATACAAGTCAAAACATTCAACATTGCTACCATGTGCTCACCCAGTCACCAAACTACTAATGACATACATTCACAGCAGCAACCTCCATCCTGGCACCAAAACTTTACTGGTATCTACATGACAAAAGATTTTGGTCAATCAGGGGAAGACTATTGCCAGATAGATCATGCAGAACTGTCTTCGTTGCAACAGGGTTAAGCCCGAGCTCATGACTCAGTTAATGGGAAATCTACCCGCAGCCAGAGTTCAACCCGCTAGCCCCCTGTGGGAGGATCGTAGAGCATTGGCGGTTTTTCCTTCGGATTAAGGACCTAGAGTAGAAAAATATAGATGAACAATTTAGGGGGGAGGGGCGTACCATCCATCATTGGGGTTTTCCAAAATACGTCATGTTTGGTATCAAATTAAAGGGGGAAAAGCGGGTAATCAAGTGTGATGGTTTTCTTTATCATTTTATCACCTGAGATAAATTTCGCCTTGATAGGGTGTATATCAAGTAATTTACAGGGTGTAAAGAGGAAACAGTACTAAAAATAGTAAACCCCCCCTACCGCCCACACCGTGCATTTTCTGGCTCTCCTCCCATACAATTTATTTCTCGAAATTGTGTGAGGAATCCGGGGTATAAAGGAAATGCGGTACGTCTGGGACACCCTGTATAATTCAATTTCAAAAAATTATACAAAATATTTTTATTCCAAAACTTAAAAAATAAAAATTTATTTCAATGAATATTATTGTATGCATGTGATGTATGTGTATAGGTTTTTCTCAGAATTTAAGTTTGGGACCCCAACTTTGGGTGATCCAAAACCCTCGAGAAACACTTCCCAAGCCACGAAACAGACTCCCACGTTACCACATCAGAGCCCTAACTTAGTCCTAATTCCTAACATACTAAACTAGTTGCAGCGTTCTTATGTAAAACCACTGACATGTATAATATAGACTGAGTACGTCGTCCATAGAAATACACTGCAGAAAGTGGGCTCACATCTATATAGCGTTCTCTTTCGGTCTAAGCACATAGCACCAACTGAGAGAGTACTGTAAACAACAAATAAATAAGTGGGTTCGTCGAAATAAATGTTTTTAAATTAATTATTTGGGTTAATTAGTGATAAAAAGTGTTTTACCAAAGGCAATATATTCATAGATACTCAGCAGAAATTCGAAAGGTTTTATTAAAATCACTTTTCTTTCAACTTCCCCCCAATAGCTTTTTTAAGATTGGCACTGACGTGAGAACTATTTTTGACATAAAAAATTGTACCCACATAAAATAACATATCGAACAGTCCATATTATATATGCCAGTATGTAAACTGAGAAGTTTTGTATAAATGACTCCAACAGTTTGCACCCTAAACTACTATTCTATTAAAAAATTACTTTTTGTAAATAAGCTAGAATTGGTCTAAGAGCAATTCTTATGATACCCTAGATGAATGCCCTATACAATTTCATATAGTCACCGATCTATGCCAGTTTGATTTTTGAAGTTGTTTTTCGCATATATTTCTAGAAAGGTTCGTCGCACAGAAAAAATTATTATAACCAATTTTAGTACAATAAAAATGTCTAGGACTGATCGTTTTCACAGTATATGTAAAAATCTAAATTTTTATATGGCAACACCAAGAAGGGGCTGCCCGATTTAGTCCATTTTTGAAATTTTATTTGTTATTACTATGAAAACACCATGTTCCAAATTTCAGCTCTCTATGTCGACGCGTTCCCAGGCAGTGTCCATATATATAGTGGAAAACGAAATTTTTGTATGGCAACCCCACGAAGGAGTTGCCCGATTTGTCTCATTTCGAATTTACTTTTACTTTTTTTTTAAAGTCATGTACAAAATTTCAGCTTTCTAAGTGAACGCGGTCTCGAGTTATCGTGCGCACGGACAGACGGAAGTACAGACGGGCAGACGGACGGACAACTTTTAATATTATGCGTGGGTGTCCAATCCATTTTGCTCTACCATCATTATTCCTAGGTGTTACAAACGGAATGACAATCTTACTATACCATTTAGATTTCATCTAGGGTATAAAATGACACATCATCCACACCGCTTAATGCGAAAACCATCCTAGTACCTCACTACAGTACTGCGGTGCCTAAACTAAGCGACTTACGGCGCTGGACAAGTGGTGCCCCCATTTGATGTTTTTGTTTTTTTTTTTTGCAAAATTTAATTGCAGTAAGAGGACTCGCCCCCCCTCCCCATAATTTAAATGCTAGATCCGCCCCTGATTGCCATTGTGGTTGGTTATGGGTGTCTGCCACCATCTTGGACTGTAATGTTTCTATTCTTACTTGGCAAATGATGTTAGATAGACACTTTAATATCGACCAAAATGTCGTATCCCCCTTAGCAGTAGTTCTTAGGATCTTATTAATGAATTGAAATCAAACTGCTAAACAAATCCAATGTATCCATGTTATATCAGCTTCGTTATGTATCCTCGCATTGGATTTCACACATTAATTATCTGGTATTTCATTGAATGAGCAGAGCTGCTGTTATCTGATCGGAGTAAAGTATAGGGAGTAAATTTAAATATTTACGCTGTTTTCAAGGTATCGTTTGGACAGATGGAAAGACCAACGGAGGGGCACAACATTAGTAGGTACATAGATATATCCTATGATTTCTAAGAAATGCACAGGCGAGACTATTAAGCATAACAGGATTGTTGTTGATAGGCATCAGTATCCTGAAAGCGACCGACTCTTTATTTCCATAGTTCTGAATGGCCAGGATGTACAGAAGGCAAGGACCAATATATGATGTGGTCGTAATGTAATTTAGATCCGTTTCCATATGGAGAGCAACAACAAAATTACGAAGATGCCTTAGTGTGTATCAATCGTTGTTTTCTACAGACGTTATACACATCGTCCTCATTCCATAGTCCTACCTTCCTTCCTGTAAAAGACGTGGAATTGCATCAAAGTGTATTTCCTGAGTCTTAAGATCGATACGTCTTCCAATAGCGATGTAATGATCTTAACAAATTTTCTGAGATTTTAATTATTATTTTATTATATATACTTATGTATCTGAAATTCATGTAGTATGTGTACATTATCCTTGGACTGTTCTTAAGGAACTGAAGATACATAAAACCCCAAAATCAACCCACAAGCATTAGTGCTATTGTGAATTTGAACTTGCTAGTGTTAGTCAAGGTTACCTACTCGACTCGATCTTCCATCCCCTCCATTGGACCCGAAAAAAAATAATGTCGCTGCTTTCTTCATAAGGCTATTGAAAAAAGTAAGCTAGGTGACCAAGCTGAATTACATAACACATTCATTGGGAAATATAAGAACAAACTTTGTGACGCATTACCTGCTCTTGCTTTTCAGCTATGTGTAGGCGGCATTTTTGGCAATTCTTATTATCAGAGAACAGCGCTCAATACCAAAGAGCAAAACAATTTTCTCAAAATAAAATATATCAGCAAGGTAGCACATGCATAACACTCCAATACCTCAAGCCACTACATATAAATGTATGTATGTGAAGGTATAACGATTGTGCTATTTTATTAGACTAAACCAAATACAACCGAGAAGATACCTACATACATCAGCTCCAGATGAAAGTGTAGGCAATCTTAGAAAAGGTCAGGGCAAATTTAAAGCTTTTGCAGCATTAGAGTTGAAGTGGAGCTTTCCTAAACAATATGGTAAAAGGTCTAAAAAAGTTTTCAAACCAATGTGGGTGTGGGTTGTTTTTGTTTTTGCATGACTATATATAAGCCAGTGACCAATACGAGAAACGCTGGATTGCTCGCTGATAAGCGTCAGAGAATGGCAGAGGGTGAACGACCGATGCTTATGGGCGACCTTGAATCTATCTGGGCCAAGTGGAAATTATTTGCGACGTTCTATCGCAATTTAGCTCTCTATAGAATTTGCGTTTGCATGTAGTCAGTGGCGCTACGATGAGTTTGAATTACGGCTACTGTTGCTAGAATTATTATCAACGGGTTTTTATGGATTTATTTTTTGTTTAATTTTTCTCGCATTTCTGCTGTGAATTGTGAATGGCCGCACTTGAGATTATATTTTGAAAATCACGTTGCGAATAGAGCGGAAACCGCGATGAGGAATATTATTTGGAATAATCTTTTACGCTGAACTGATATTATGTTTTATAGTCCGGTGAATTCTTTGACTTCGACACTAATTTTAAGCATTCACTCATGAAAACATTTGACTTTATAGGTACCTATGTGCGTCAATTGTATCGAATTATACATTATACTTTTATATCTAAATCGAGAAGCTTATAACTTCTTCGAAATGTTAGAACAAAAAAGCCTCCTATTCGAATGGTTCTTAATAATTGCTACTGACTTCTTACTGATTTTCCTTAATTCACCACTGGCTTGAGATTTTCATTTGTTATTAGCTTTCATAAACTTTCCGACTCTGATAACTTATACTGAATTTCTGACTTTCGTTGATTTCTAATGTTTCGTCGAGGAGGAGAATAATAATACTCAATTATTATTAATTTATTCCTCATAGGAGTAAAAACACGGTTCTAGTGATCGCCTAGTCCCCTCAACCTTTCTTTAAGTAAGTACTATAGGTTTTGTCTAAAACTATCGATGGCTTGCTCTCGGCATTGCTTTTAAGCTTCGGCTGATTCCACCTGAGTCTTTGTGATAGGATGATCGTGATTAACTAATTTATCTAATAATCTTAACATCACCAAAGAAATGTTAATACAATCTTTTGTTTTTAAATTGTTGTAATTTATCCTTACTAATGAGAGCTTTCCACTCTCATGCATGTACTTCAAAAGATCATGGAATTGGAACCCCTTTATTTCTAGCTAAGGATTGATTTCCTCTGTATTAACTGTGGCTGTTCGAATATCGTTAATTTAGATAGGGAAATAAGGGCTTGATTGTGGCCTACGTACAAGGTGTCATTAAATAAAAATTTTAATTTATAGTAATAAAAGTTCAAATTGGTTCTGACTAGCAAGCAAAGATTAATATATCAAAACAAAGATGCACATGCAAAACGTTTGTGTACCATTCTTATAGTATATACAGGGTGTTTCACAAGTGGTGGATAATAATGAAGGAGGCGATAGGTCATGTCGAGAAATGAAAAAAATTGTATGGCAGAGGGGGTTCATTCTCAACCCTTTCCGAGATAATCGGGGTTAAAGGACTAAGGGTACGTGAAGCGTAGGTTTGTACTAAAAAAGTTATATCTCCTAAACGACAAACAGTAGAAAGATGGTCGGGGTGCTAATTTATAGAGAACCTCCTGCCCTTTGGTTCAATGTGTCAGTGCTTCTTCTACAGTATGTAGTTTAGAAGAAACGGTCTGCCAAACTTCAAGTTTCAGCTTTTGTACCTCATTTTTTTGTGTTTGAAGCAAAAAAACTAAAATACAAACCTTGTAATTTTTTTTTCTGTCTTACTCCTGTTAGAAGCTAAGATTGTTTTCTTTAAAACGCACTTTGTTTTCATTTTGTACCTTTCACCGTTTATGAGTTATGACACAAAAATTCTTCCACTACGTGTAGAAGAAAATCGGGATTAGTATTATAAAATCATAAAATACACACCTCTCATTTTGAATACAAAGTAGAAAGTATGACGAATCGTCATTTTTTACCTGCTGGCATCCCTTTTGGTTGGATATCTGCGTAAATTTGTAATAAAGGTTGGCTTACCTTACATCCTTTTAAAGAAACAAGCAATTTATTACCTGCAACTCATCTTATAACGGAGTTAATTTCTTATTGTAAGCCTTCCGAGATACGTGTGGATTTTCTGTAGCCCAGTGCTGTAAATTGTGTAAATTTGTTATCCCAGTTTTTGTAAATTGGGATTCATCGGTCTACACGGACCTATCGCCTCCTTCATTATTATCCACCACTTGTGAAACACCCTGTATAGTTCTACGATCCCCATCAAGTATAGGTACTCATAATTTGACCCGATTTGCTTTCCTACACTTTTCTTAATACTAGTGGGATTTTCTTCATCTAGGGAAACCCATTTTGCATTGTTTTTGAGTCGTAGCATTTCATTCAGGTTGCAGCTGCAAAAGCTTCAGTGGTGTTTATACGTAGTCGAGTAAAGTTGCGAGCGACTCACTGTCAGATCCAGGAGGGGGGAGGGGGGGGGGGTCGTGGGGGTCATGGAATAGCATATCGAGCAGTCCAGATTATGTATGCCAGTGTGTAAAACTGAGAAGTTTGGTTTGAATGACTCCTGCAGTTTGTACCCTAAACTACTATTCTATTAAAAAATGACTTTTTGTTGTAAAATAATTATATTAAAAAATGACACATCATCCACAACCACCGCTTAATGCGAAAATCCTTCTAGTACTTCACTACAGTACTGCGACTAAACGACTTACGGCGCTGGAGGACAAGTGGTGCACCATTCGATGTTTTGCTAAATTTAATTGCAGTAAGATGACCCTGCCTCTACCTAACCTGCAGCTGCGCACAGTTCAGAAACTGCATTCTTTCTAAAAAAGTTGTAGAGGTGTTTTCACAACAAGCTGCAGGTTTTGCTGAGCGCAGCTTTTGTTGTCAATAGTCTCCAGTTAAACTCTGAAGCGTTTGATGGACAATATTCCGCGAGATGGAGATGAAAGTTATTGTAAAAATTTTGCTTGCGCTTATCACCTAATGGTTTTGAGAAAAAATACCTACATATGAGGAGAGCGATATCTTCCACTGAACGGTTAGCTATAACTTTGAGATCTTTAAGAAAAGGTAAATGCAAATAAATAAATATTCACAGAAGTCACTATTTGACAGGTTTTGCAATTTACCTTATCCATTCCTTAAAATAATAATAAAGACAGCAACTATGGATTTTGAAGAACTCGAAATTAATATTTGGTTATTTACCACACAAACTTAAGTAACATCTTATAAAACTGCACGCGCAACCACAGCAAAAGTTTCAACCAAACTAATATTTTTATACTGCGCCTGCAACCATCTATTTAGATCTTTACACATTGCAACTTTCAAGACTGCAGTAGTACGAAAAAGCTGCAAGAAATCACGCTACAGGCGCAACTTTTTGAGTTTCAGACATGTTTACACATTGCAAACATCGAGCAACACTTCACCCCGACATCCAGACATTCGTGCAGAATCAACTGAAGCCCGAAAGTTACTTCTATTTTCGACTTTCATGGGGTTAGAAAACAATACGGGCACGCTATAATTGTTTAAGCTACCTTTTTACAGATGAAAAGAATGGTGCTTCATCAAAACATTTTATGGTCGTAAATGACATTCACATTCCGCTAAAAAGTCAGAGTAAATCATTCTGCGAGCTCATGTTCACGCGTAATTCTCATTTCCTCCGTAACCAGTTTACTCAAATTTAAAATATGTAACATAAAAACGCAAATGAATTCAACGAAATCATAGCCGCCGCATTACTGCACAATGTAAGCTACTTGCGCTAGTTTATCATTTGTTATTTATCGTTATTTCGTTTTAAAAACCGTTCAAAACAGTACTCTCAACTGAAAAATTATTGAAACCATTAGAAAACTTGAAAAATATTAGATAATTATTCTATTTACATCGTTCTTAACAAATTATGTTTTTCGCGTAAAGAAACTTAAATTGGCTTTGAATTACACACTCACAATATACACAGTCCAATATGTTTATCCCTTTTCCTTTTAATTCCTTCGAAGAAAAACATGGGATATTTCCTCGTACAGAAATCCGAAAATATCCAAATGGAAGCTTAAATTATGTACGGAATCCGAAAGCTTTGCGTACACCCAGGTTTTCTTGTACTAAAAAGCTTTCAACTGATAAAAAACAAGTTAGATGATTTGCATTGTCTTAAATGAAATCCTTAAACATTATTAGAATGAAAATTATTTTAAAAAAAAACACACCTGTAGAAACAAGCAATTTTTGCAAAATCTCTCCTTTTTGCACAGCGGTCACATGGTGTAACAAAAGTTAAGCTATTGAAAGCTCTGTGTGCAAAATATTCGGTAAATTTTTGTATGAGTACTAAATAAGCTCCCTTAATATTTATACATAACGAAAGAAGTCAAGTTTATAAAAATTTCAAACACTACTGCCGTACATAGGTGTAATAAAATGAAACTTGAAAACATTAACAATAACAATAGATATGTATAATGTCATGGGAAAAGTAAAGTATCTACGTTCAGGCAGTCATGTTCAAGCACGGAAATTTAGTACATCCAGCACATGAACAACAGAGCATGTGCGCGGGCTATGAAAATTCTTTTGACGGCATCAGTTCGTTGTTTGCCCGATTAGCATATTAGTCTGACTAGATGCATGTTGCGGTGCGAGAGCACTTTGTTTTATCATAATTCCACACGTTGTAACGTAAAAAGTGCTATTTTTTTTTATAGTGTTTATATAATTTCGCTTCAAATACAACAATAACAATGTGCAAGTGTTATAAAGGAAAGTGCATCGTTCAACGCTTCTAAAATCTTCTCTCAAAGCAATGAAGACACTTTTTCGTAGTGTTAAAAGTTCAAAAATAACGTTACACCTGGCTGTTGTGTGATATTGAATAATATGATAGGTACATTTTAGAACCTAATTTCTAGCAAAATTAGATTTTTTATCGAAATAAATTAGCCAAATTAGATTTATATACCATAAATAAATACATACCGTGATTTTCGTAATACATAGTCAATATCTGTGCCATATATGTATTGTTCAAATTCGAGAATCTTAAAAACTTTACCTTGTGCCGATATACCCTCCCTAATAATTTAATGGAATTTTTACTTAATGTTAATTTATTTATTTAAAAATTAAACATAAATATAATAAAAAAAAGAGGACTTATAAAATGACAGTTGGAGAAAGGGAAGTACTGTTCAGTGACGCCTGCGATATTCTTGATACGAATCAGTTAATTGGCCGAGTCTTAGCAGGTAATTATTAAAATATCAATAATTTTGTTATCACTAAAAAACCCTTAAATGTAATGTGCCCATGGTGTTCCTTCCCCCCAAAAAATGATAATGTCTTTCTTCAATTATTTCAACGAAAGTTCGCATACCACAAAGCGGTCGGTCAATGACCGACTTAGCCTCGATATTAAGCTTTTTTTTTATCGTAGAAATTTCACTTTTATACAGAAAGCAAGAGTATTTGCGGGCTACCCGAATATGTTCGTCAGATGATGCCTATCCTAAAAAAAATGAGAATCGTTTTTTCCACTTGTATTAAATTTTTTAATTATTATTTAATCGTCATTATTAAAATTATTCAGAATTTCCAATATTAGATGTTAATTATATTAATTCTAAATATTAATAGTTTCTTAATCAAATTTTTATTTCAAATGTCTGAATGTTCCCGATTATGATGAATATTAGTTTGTGACTGTTTTTTATATGTTTATCTAATCTGTCGGATAGTTTATTCGTTTAGAGAACGAAACATTTTGAAATAAAGTTATTTGAATACAGATGCGTAAATGAGGTCAAGTTGGAATGGAGTAATTTGCTTGTATGAGGCTTCAATACAAAAAAAAGTGTGCTTAGTTATAGAGCTTTTCTCCCAAAAATGTTATAGGATATAGCTCATGTGACTTCTTGATTTGTAATTGAACAAATGGTTGGATTTTTTGCAAACTGTATCCGGATCTGCTTACTGTAGTATTTGAGCAAAATGTAAATGGTTTCAATTCGTCGAAAAAATTTTCAAAAACCTAGCTAATTTTAACCTGAAAATCTAAGAACTGCGAATACCCTTTTTCAGCTCACTCCCCTTCTAAGTTGAGACTATTGATACCACAAATGATTTGGCGAAAAAATGCTTGTACGCCGTTGCTATATGCAAAGTAGGTGCTGCGATGAGATTTCAGGCAAGCTGATCTTATTTTGGAAGCACCATAGGCGGGGGAATGAGAAGAGCTCTGTAAGAAATTTTGGTTCTGGTTTAGCCAAAGGCAATGATGAATTTATTGTCCTGTCCTTGCAGCTTGTTGCAATATAAAGACATTGTTATTTTTTCTTCTACTCTTAAAGAACGGCGTTGAGGTGGCATGCTATTGGGAAGTGCAGCAAAATAACCTTCCCATACTCAAATGATCACTATGCATACATATATATGTCTGCCGGCTTAAACGCAACGCCTGACTTTTTTACAAGCAGAGGCAGAGGTGGAAGTTTTATTAAGTACATGATGTCGGCAGGAAAGATTCTTATAGCAGGATTAGTTCTTATATGCAGTTACAGCTAGGCGTTCTTTTGATTTCCTTTTGCCATCGTGTGAAGCCCGCATATGTAGTCATGGTTTCTGACAATTATATACAGGGTGTTTCCGCTGTGGTAGCTCACAAGACTAAAGATGATAATTCTCGCCTAGACAAACAAAATATTGTATGGTAGCGGGGGTCTATATCAACCACTTCGTAGTTACAGGGTGATTAAGAAAATACGCCAGTGTTTTTACAAAACGCCCTGTATCTGAAAAATTACAGGGTTTCTGTCACTATCAGAACTTCATGGTCCTTCCAACAGTTCCTCAACCAGACCCATATTCCTCTCTTCTCAGGGGTTATGGTGGTCTAAACTGTTTTTTTTTTTTTTACAAAAAGTGTAAACTGTAGATTCTCCTCTTTAATCTATGTGCTACCTGTACTTGTTAAAGAGTTCTTTGCTCATAATAGTCAGGTCATACCGAAATGAGACGATATTTTTTTAAAATGACATATGTTTTCAGTCATTACGGGAACAAACTATGTATCTTTGAGAATAGCTTTGAGAATAGATTAAGATCATCATAACATCACTATTTACAAACGAGGTCAGATAAGCAGCTGGTGGTACAATCAGATCCTCATGGGAATTGGTGCTGTTATCGACTCAGTTTAAGAAATTTTCTTTTAAAACTGTTTAATTTGAGGTCTATATAACGAATCTGAAATATCTATTCGTATATTTCGATACTAATAATCGTACCTGAAGGGGATCTAGGAAGCGTTGCCTAGTATTGTCCAAAAATTTTGGTTTAATACATAGATATTTATATGGTTAGTATGTATGTACATATTTGTGTCACATCCTGAAAATTCTCTGAGAAGACCAGGTCTCAAACAAAAAATTGTGAAAAGAATCTTACTGGGACATGATCGAGCACGAAATAACTTGAAGAAATTGGAATTGGAAAGATCTGACAACATTGCGAAGAATCTGTCGACTAGGAAACCGTCATAGATGTAAGACTAGCTAGTTGAAGGTTACTTGATCCTTAAGATCCACCTCTTTATTGGGGTTGACTTTTATTTCATCATATACATGCACTGAAAAGCCTTATACTTGATGGATGCTCGTTATG
Organism: Dioctria linearis; assembly: GCA_963930735.1. Lineage (NCBI taxonomy): Eukaryota > Metazoa > Arthropoda > Insecta > Diptera > Asilidae > Dioctria > Dioctria linearis. The sequence continues at coordinate 84,218,978 of OZ005743.1, read as the reverse complement.
AGCCCTGAAAGGAGTTATTTGTGTACCTACTCTACTGGTACATCATCCCCGAAAACTTTAATAGTAAAGAGGCTCTCAATTTTAAGTATGTACTAAGATTAAGCTCAGAATGGGATTGTCGATATTTGTTGAGCGACCTTATCAAGATAAGGCTAAATCCAAATCGATAGTTGTCGGGTATCTTAAATCCATCCATATTAAGCATACACTAAAGAAGTGCCTTTCATTTCATAGACAGAACTTGGTATTGGGAGTTTTATCGAATTTCCTGTTTTAAATATGCCATATTCAGTTTGATGTCGCCTCCATCGTTGTGAGGGCCATCATACGCACGAATGGTCCTGAAAAGAGTTTTCGCTTCTGTTGTTGTAAAAAATCTTGTATGTTTAAAAATCTAAAAAACCAAACTCTAAATTAACGTTTCTTTAGTTCGTTCATTACTATTGCGCTTTAAGGGTGGGAAAATTTCCTTTCGTTCATTGGAAACATGACTGGCTTCACTAAATTCGTTTATTGGTAATGTTATGAATATATGTATCCAGGAGCTGGAATGCAATTACCGACAGGTTATCATTTTGTATAGGGCTGCTATCGAACCTCATCAGCATCCACCACTTTGAATGGACATGGAATCTATTTGGAATCAGAGCTGTAGCTTTTCTGCTGCTTCCCTCAAGCTTCCACAAAAGCAATTAGGAATGCCTGCAACAAAACGAACCGCACTGTAGAACTAAACTCTAATCAATGATAAACCATTCATTATCATGAACTTTCGTGCACGGCGAACGCTGGCAAAGAACTTTGAAAAACATGAATGAGAAGCAAGTACGAAAGCGCGGCTACTCGCATTTCCCTTCCACTAAGCTTAAATTCGACTAACATGGAAGCAATTAAGAAAAAGTAATTTGCCTGACAATTTTTTTGGATGTTGCATATTTTGATATACATATTTGGTACCTAATTATATGCCAGCTTACAATTTAAGAACTCAATACCAAAAAAATTACAATAAAAAATCTTGTAAATACCTAGGCATCCATATCTAGTGCATTTACTTCATTATTCAGATTTACACAAGCAGAAGAAACGATTTTTTCAAGATTCCCTTTCTTGCAAGTTAACGATTTTGTCTGAATTCACATTTCACAGTGAAAACGTAAAATTTTCACTTTCAATTGAAATGTAGGTTTGAAGTATACGTCGCCCCGGTCGCGAAAAAGCTACATTGGTTGAATTTGTGATGTAAAATTTCTGGAAATTATGTAACACTTTTACTCAACCATGTGAGGCTTCGAATAAAGGTACCCCTACATCGCTTACATCGTTTCAAAGTTTTGTTAGAGAATAACAAAATAAAGTGGAACGATATAAGCATGCATGCGTTCCCTGTATTTTCGCATTAAATCATGACTAACGGTCATCAAGACCTTCTTCTCTTGTGCCTGGGGGTACCGACATATATGTATAGGCATTAATAAAATGTAGCTTCATGGAAATTCGCTGAATTCAGATTAATGGTAGTACGCTGAACTTTGCATCGAAAAAGCACTGATGCCAGTTAGATTGTCCCATTTGTCCGATGCTTTATTTGCTAAGCTTTATCCGTCTACCTAAGTGGTCATACTATTATAACTATCCTAAGAAGCAATATCAATGTAATAAAGTATTATTTTCGTCATCCCATTCTCTCCAATCCGCGGCATTTATACGTGCGTAATACATATTGAATGGGTGCGCGACGATACATGCATAAGCAAACTCACACGCTGCCGCCAATCGCAAAACACTTTTCCTCACGAAGTTTCAATGAACAATGAACGCAAAGTATGTACATATGTACATTACCGCCTGCTCTACTGCTTCCAGTAACCAGTGCCAGTACCAAGTCTTCCCATTCCGTCGGCCGCGCGCACTCCCCTCTCTGAACAATGTTTTAACGTAAAAGTGGGTTACACAATTATTATCATGGCTCACTTTTGCCGAGGGAGCATTGACCGGTCGGATCCATGGCCTAGTTTACAGGAAATAGTTCGAAGTGTACATGAAATTTTGCTTTTACTAAGTGAGCTTTGAGCAATGAGCAATTACATAGCGAGTAACGTGTAAAAGTGATTGTGACTGGTGCGAAAAATGAAAATCGATGTGTGTCCCCATGAAATTGGAATTCTCTTGAAATTTTTATATTTGAAGTTCTTTTTACTTGCAGGGCAATGCGTGATGTAATTACACAGATTTCGTGTGAAATAATCTACATAATCTGTACAATATGTTAAAACACGATAGAGTAAGCACACTTTTAACTTTACACACTCCAAGTAGTTTCATTAAAAATTGTATGAAATTATAAACTCGTATAGAGATAATACTTACATAAAAGTTTTAGTAACTAAGTTGCATCATATACCTACATACAGATTTACTATTTAGTACTAGAATAAGTTTTAAAAGCTTAGGTGTAAATATTATAAACAATTAATATACATATGTATATGTAGGTCCATAAAGTTTGGAATAAATTGTATACTTCCTGAATTTATAAAATTTTATAAGACCGTTTATTAATATAGTACAACTGGCTACAAGATTGTTTTATATAAAGGGGAATGCCCACTGGTCATACAACTTTAGGTCCGACCCCTCCAGATATTTTAAACGAAGCATTATGATAGTCTGAACATATTTTATTAACAATGTTTATTTCTATCTAGCGCGGGAAAGCTTTGGTGATGGGATTTAGCTTGAGCATCTTTCTTAGGTGAAACAGTAGACTTTTCTACTTCTCGTGATTGTTTGGAATTGGTGCGTTACGGAAAATGACTTACTGTGAGACAAATTTTTACAACAAACCACTAATGGCCGTGAAAGAAAGAACTTGCAAGAATATATGCGAAATGTAGTAGTTGGGGTGTATGTGACCCAACTGCATGCAAATGGGTTTTTCGGCGGCAAAATCTTCCCGATAAAGTTTTCTGAATCGGGAAAAATAAACACCACCATATAGTACTCGGCGAAACTCTTAATCCGATACGCAACATTCGGTATTGAAACCACCCTCCCCATAACCTGAAAGAATGCAGAGAATTTTTTTCTTCTATGAATTGTAGCTGGTAATGTGTTGACACGAACAGTGAAACCCGTTTTCCGATCTGACATAACCCTACCGAGTTAGAGCCAATCTAAGGTGCGCAAAATCGAGTACCTCAGTTCGAATAAAAAAGAGGGAAAGACTAAAAAAGTGAGTATTGGGTGGGTCTCTATAGAAAGTAGGATAGAGGGTTGATTCCAGTCTTAAATCATAAATTAATAGGTTGTCAGTAAACCATTGGTGAAGAATTTTACCTGCCTTGTTTACTGCCCGTTGCTGGTTGCGTCCAAGAATTTCTCACTAAGTTTTGTTTCGGTCAGTTGAACTATATGTCAGATTTATATGCTTTGAGAAAGCTCTCTACAAAATATCTTTTTTCAATGCTTATTAGCAAATTAATATTTAGCAGATGAATTTTGAGTTTTCCACTATTTTCAATTTAGTGTTGAGTCAAGAAATAGTTGCAGAAGTGCTTGCTTTTTGGAGTTTTTGTCCTGAAGGTTCCGATATTGGGGACCAAAATTATCAATTTTATTCAGACATGAAAAAAAGTTCATGCCGAAGAGAGTTAAGCACTCTTGATTGAACATGTTAACGTTACTGGCATTGCTATTAGCATTGTTAGATGATGCTGGAGTTTTAACCATATTTGTCTTATTTCTCTGAGTCTGAGAGTAGGATATATTATGGGTTGTACATAGTTTCTGAAGGCTACTTCTTTATTTTTTCTGGCCAAGACTGCTTGTTCCTTTCTCTGCAGTTATTCAATATGCTTAGGGCAGCCCTTATACCTAGCTGAATATCCAAGTTGCCCGAAGTTAATGCATCTTGACCGTATGTTGTCATTGCCATCTAGTTTGTCTTGATTTGCTCTTAGTGAGCATTCTCCTGGTTTATGCTTTTCGGTGCACTTCACGCACCTATATTCCATGTTGCAGTTTATCGCAAAATGCCCAAACCTGTTTGGTAGTTTTAAATTTTCTGTACTAGGATTGTCAAATTTAGAAGTATCTAAGTCCGTAGATGTGCAGTAGATACCAGTGGTCTACTTCTTTAAAATTTTGCGAACAAGCAAAGAGGGAATCAAATAAGTACACTGCGAAATTGCAGGACCTTTTCGTTTGCTTAATTTTGTAAAATATCTATACAAAGAGATCCCCTTTCTAGGACATGTGATTACAATCTATGGTATAAAACTGAACCCAGATAAGATAAAGGCAATCACAAAATTTCCTTTTTCCAAAAATTATATGGAAATAAAAGCATTCCTAGGACTGTTAGGGTACTATCGGAAGTTCATTAAAAACTTCGCAAAATTTACGAAACGCCTAACAGAGTGTCTTAAAAAAGGTAAAGTAGTCCAATTAAATGATAGGTATATTATAGCCTTGAAAAAAATAGAGACCTACTCGTAAATGATTCCATTTTGCAATATGCAGATTTTGCGAAACCTTGGTGTTAACAACCGACGCTAGCAATCATGCAATTGGTGCAGTGCTATCGCAGACCATAGGCTCTAACTTGGCTTATGGGAAGGAACCTAATTCAAAATTCTTTCTCTGGAGACCTAAACTAGAGGAGTTTGATTATGAGTTGGTATAAAAGAAAGGAAAGCAAAATAAATACCGCAGCAGATTTCATGCTAAACCTGTCACGAGGATTCAACTTTCATCCGTAAGGCTAATATTAAGTATATTTGCGATAATAATAAGCAGTGTACCGCTCATTCTTTGATACTAAAATTTAAAAGTTCTGTTTGAATAGATATTTTAAGTTATTATAGAAAGTTTTGGATTAATTTAGAAATTTTTTTTTGAAGCAAATTAATAACATTTGAAATAATTGTTAATTTGTTATAAATTAATTATCTATTTAAATCCATACCATTGAAATAAACCAGGGGGTTCCATGAAAAAAATTTACATAAAAAAGGTTCCACTTATCCAAAAGATTAAAAATGCTGCCCCAGATGAAATTAAAAATGAAATACAATAAAATACCAAAGTTTTGTATGGCAACACCAAGATTGACCGATTTAATCAATTTTTGGAATTTTATTTACTTTTTTTTATGAAAATACCATCTCTACGTTAACGCGTTTTTTGGGCATTGTCCAAATAAATAGTGAAAAACGATATTTTTGTATAGGAACAATGCGAAGGACTTACCTCAGTTATCCCATTTTCGAACTTAAATCTAATTTTTCCCGAGTTATCATAAGGATAAGGATGGACAGACGGACATGAAAAAATTAAAAAAAAACTTTTAATATTATGCGTGGGTATCCCATTCATTTTGCTCTACCAACATTATTTCTAAGAGTTACAAACGGAATAACAAATTTATGAGATTTCATCTAGGGAATAAAAATACAAGGCTTGAAGTAAAGGCTTAATATTTAATGTTTTCTGTTGTATTACGTACCTTATTATCTGCATTTGCTTCAATACCTATGTAATAAATAAGCCATTTCTTGTGAATTTATTTTAAATATGTTTGTTTCTTGCTCTTTAAATAAAAGGATCGGAAGAAATCGAAAGCATATTCATAAGACAATTATTTTGTTTTTTGTCTGGTGTTATGAAGTCTTTAATTTTTGTAATAATTATTTTTGTCTTCCTCTTGTAGTTTTTTTCAATGACATTTTATTTCGTGTCTGGTAAATTTAGTGAGTAACCCTACCATGTAACATTTTTAAATGTAGTTCATGAATTACTCGTAGTTCTTTAAGCATTTTGTTAGCTCTAATGAATTAATTTCAAGTTTTATAAATTCAACTTAACTTTTAACTACTTTTTCCTTTGTTTTTTTATCTATATTGAAACTTAACTAGCCCAAAAAGATGTGCAGATGATCGGTGAGAAAATCTTCCCACTGAATTGTCTGAACTACTGCACTTTAAACGTCGAGGAAACATTGATCAATGAAGCTGTGAATATATTAACATCTGCTACATTTTGGTTATTCCCTTCCGAAATCTTTTGCTTAAATTCACTTTGACCTTGAACCTTATTTCAGGCATATCAAAGTTGATAGTATATATTATAGTAATGACATTATTAATAAAACTCTTGAGTCTGGAGCTCAATAGCTGAGAAAGCTGGAAAAATCAATCATTTATGCAAGAATTGATGGTTTCTCCACTGATACTTCGGACGTACACGTACCCGAGTCAATGATCTGGTGAGAATTCCTTACTGGTCGTGTCAATATGTGCTAATGTTAAGTCCGAATAAGTTTTACTTTTACATAATCTTGTACCGTAAGCTAATTTAAAAAAAACTGCCGTTAATTCCATTGGGGAGAAGGGAAGGAGAACAAGGATTGGAGTTCGTTAATGACTTCAATGATGTAGATGTTAAGCTCGAAAATGATGAGCTGCTCTCATGTCATGTGAATACTGTTAACCTATACGACCAGTTAGCGTAAACTGGTCTGTGTTGGCTGCGATGACAATAACAGGAGTTCCCGAACCACGTGCACTTTTTTCGACTTGTGATTTGTCGTTTGCTCTGGTCGTTGGTATCAATCGTCTGAGTTGTCGCTGGGCATCCTCAGTGTAGTAAGGGCTACGTCCAAGCTATTGTACAATAGTACCTACGATACTTTATTCTAAGACTCAGATTCCAGACAAATTACAACAGAATAGCTTTCAGATGTACATGTACCAACACCGATACTCCAGGCTGCGCTAGATTTCATCAAGAGTTGAACGATGCGAAATAAAGAGACAAAAAGGCGTTCAGTTTCTTGGTAAATAATCACATTCTGTAGTAAAAATCTTGTATTTAACAGCTTCCTATCATATTCAAATAAGTGTACTTTTCGTAGTTTTGCTTATGAATAACTAGCGATTAAAATTTGAGAGATTTCAGGTATACTAATCCTGATAGATTCTTCCAGTATATGAGAATGAGTCAAGAAACTTGTGATTATAACAAAGGAAGAACCTATAAATATATGCCAATTATCAAAATTAGCGCGCTGCACCTTGTGGAAATATGCAAAATTTCATTCTCCAGTGTTCTACCTCGTGATGTTTGGCCAAATAACACATTGCCACAGCATTCTAATGAATACTCTCATAGGTAGGATTATCTCGCAACTCTTGAAGGTAGTCTCGCGCGGCTTCGCCTCAATTCATTGTACACGTACCCTAATAGCTTCCATTTAATCTAGTTTCGCGTTTTTTACATATCATCGGAAGCAAGATAGCTTTTCCATTTCACGCAGAAATACCATTGAAAATGGCTAAAAATCAGTAGCTAAATTTTTACAAATTGTTTGCAATCATGTTTTCTCCACTTAACAAGTAAAAAAGCTAGAATTGTCCTAAGACCAATTCTTATGGTACCCTAGATGACTGCCCGTATGTAATTTAGTATGGTCACCCATCTGCGCAAGTTTAATTTTTGAAGTAGTTTTTCGCATATATTTGTAGAACGGTTCGTCGGACAGTAAAAATGATTACAGACAATTTCATGGGATTTCATATTCTGAAGAACTTTTCATTGCATAAAAACGCCTAGTACTGATCGTTTTTACAGTTTACGTAAAAAACCAAAATTTTTATATGGCATGACCAAAAATGGGATGCCCGAATTAGTCGATTTTTGGAGCTTTATTTACTATTACTATGAAAACACAGTGTACCATATTTGAGCTCTCTACACCGACGCATTCTCAGGCAGTGTTCAGTGTGAAAGACAACATTTTTGGATTTTCGAACTCAATTTTACTTTTTTTTTAAACAAGCCCGTGTGCAAAATTTCAGCTCTGTAAGTGAACGCGCTCCGAGTTATCGTGAGGGCGGACAGACGAACATGCAAAAATCAAAATAAATTTTAATATTTCCCGGAGGTGTCCAACCCAATTATCCCTCCTAGCATTATTTCTAGGTGTTACAAATGAAATGACAAACTTAGTATACCCTTCCGATTTCATCTAGGATATAAAAGCCGTATAGGTATACCGTAATATGTAAAGAAAAAAAACACCAATAAGAATAATAAGTTTATTTAAACTAAGACATGTTCTCTTTTTGACAAAAAGTACTTAACAAAAATTAAAAATATTGAGACACCCGAATATAAGAATTTAAGATTCATTGAGATTAGTTATAATATTATCTAAGTCCCTTTCATCTTTATCACCTTTAGTGCTAATCTTTTACAGAATTTCAAATGAATTGCAACATTTCTGTCCTCTTTGCAGTCCATATATTTTGTGATTAGTATGAATGAACAGAATTTAAATTAAGTGTTTTGTTCTCAATATATTTAACTGACTAAATAACCTTTCCATCTCAGCATTTGACCAAGGAAGTATCAATAAATTTAATGCTATAGAAGGAAATTCGGCGAAAGTGTTACAACCACTCGCATCTTTATAGTTTTTAACTTCAATCCAAAATTTTAAGGTGCCATAGAATTAATATTAATTGCTTTACTTGATTCAAAATAATATCTAAATACCGAAGATCGCTACTAAAAATTTTTGCTGTAACACATTATATCATCGTTAGATAAACGAGTACCTACACAGTACATTTTCCGTCGAAAATTTAGAAATCATTTTCAATACTTTTTATTTTACGGGAATATGATGTGATTATATTATAAAAGTAACACAATTTACTCTAATATTTTTTTCTTCTACATCATAAATTACATTTTGTCGCTTGAATTCTACAATTTTATTTACAAAATCCTAACCTATATAAGAATTCAAGTATATGAATGGTATAATATCATCCTCTAGAAAGTCAATTTGGCAGTTTGGATAGGTAATTTTTTGATTTAAATAAAATATTAAAAAACATAGATCATCTAAAAGTTAAATTCGATATACAAAATCGCTTTAAAGTTTTTTTATTTAAAACATTAATATCCTTGAAAAGTGGCCTTAGAAAGAGTAAATAAAGTATGTTGTTTTCTTTACTATATTCTGTGTATAACATTTCCGCAGAATAACTGTGTTCATTTATTTTTTCTATTTGAAAATGTGTTTTAAGAACCAGCTATTCCACTACCTATTCTTGCTACACAATTAGAAATTGGTAGCCACTTAGTCTGAGACATCTGGTTGAGTTTCAAATTATGGCTTCCGTCATTTATAAGAGAATACAATACCCTATAGCCTATACTTTTATTTCCTATCGCATGATTTCGAAATGCAGTTAAATGTTTCTGAAAGCACAAATTCTAAATTTGTTGGAAAAAATTCCTCTGAAGCAACTGAAGTCGCCAACTATACAGAATTACATGCAGATTTAAAAATAATTTTGCGGTATCTGTCACTACACTGTGAAGCTTACCATTGAAAACATGATCCGAAGCCAAATGGATTAAAGATGGTCTTCAATGATAGGCTCCAGACAAGCCAAAAGATTCATGAAAGCATCTTTACTAAAGACGAGCCTCGAACTTTTAATGCTATCTAGGAATAAACTGAAAATTGTTACAGGAGTACAAACCGGACACTGCAAACTAAACAAACACATGCATAGGATAGGTATATCACATACTGAAGTATGTTTGGGTGTCTCGAAGAGGATGAAACACCGGACCATTTCACAATGTAGATAATATTTTTAATATTCAAATTAGTTTTCCTCAAACAAGTTTTAATACTTGCGACAATTCCTTGAGTCTTTATTTTTTCTAAAGCTTCAAGTGACAAGTGCGTGGAAACCACTTTCTTTATCTTTTCAGAAAAATACCGAACACATATTCCTATACATTTTAAATGGAGTTATCAGTGGATTCATTTGTCAGTAAACTATGTATATGGTGAATCACCAATATCGTCACGCAAAGCATTCTTCAAGAAAGGAAAGAATACATTTCTGGCACTACGCTTAGATCTATGAAACTGTATTAACCTAGAATGTAGTGAATTAGGGAAAAGTTAATTTACAAAGTGGACTTAAATGATCTATTGTCTAATAGCAGAATGATTTAAAATAAATAAAGTCAAACTTGCTTCAGTAATTTGTTTTTGCCAGCCCACTCTGGTTCTTTTATTTAAAATCACTCCGTAGTTTCTCTGGACCTGGAGTTGGAGAACGGTTCACTACTTTCTTTGCGTTTTTATATCGTGGCATCTAGCTTCAATAATGAACTGACAAAAAGTACAAAATGCATTTCCATCCCTTAAAGTTCCGATCATTTTTTCATTGTGCGGAATCGTTGGGCATATTTCTTTTCGAATTTTTGAATGTTTTAATTTAAAGAAATGAAAAATACAAAACCTTTGCATTCTTAAAAATTCATCTTTTGAGCGCAAATATTCTTTTTTTTTGTTAACGAACAACTTTTTTTTTTAAGGCAGAGGGTCAGGAGACCCCATCCCAAGCACGGAGGCCATAGCGGCCCATTATGCTGTCCTGCTTGAAGCCCATTCACCAAAACCTTACTGTCCTCTTAATGAAGCGCATCAGGTCTTAGTGAGGAAAGTTTTTCAGCTCATCTACAGGTAGAGGGCAGGCCCTAGAGTAAACAGTCTGCTTCAGGCGAAGGCCGGACACGCACACAGAACGTGTTCGGTTGTCTCAGGCTCTCCCTGCAGGCAGGACAGACACTCAGGGCTGTCAAAAACGACCATCCTTGTTAAATGAGCATTAAGTGAGCTGTGGCCGGTGATGATGCCGACCACAGTTCTACATCATTTCCTTCCGTGCCCCATGAGGAAATCGGAGATATTCCCATTGGGCCCATCAAGAAACAGTTTTGTACACCTGCAAGTATTCAGGTTCGCCCATCTCTCCTTCCAGGAAAACTCACAGAACAGCGACGCCCAAACCAAAGCTCAGGTACCATTGCATCACGTGGCATACTGGCCAGAGGGTTTTCCAAGTCCTGCCCGTAGGCCAGAGGGCAATGAGAAGAGCCAGTCCAGCCGTCCTCCCAACATCCGCATGAGCGCAACCTGCACACAGCCCTTTAGGCATCTGCCTAGCCGTAGATCGCATGGAGCCCGTAATACCTACGCAGGCAAGCATTTACAGGCCCGCCAGCTTCCGGATCGCAGTCCCAACAAGCGTCCTCGGCCACCATACACAGGATACATATTTAAGCATGGGTCTAACGATCGAGGTGTACACCCAGTACACAACCCTCTGTCTCATACCACATGTGCAGCCAAAGGTTCTCCTGCATTGAGCGAAGACCCTCGTAGCTGCATTAACTTTTTAACGAACAACTTACGACAGCTTCCCATTTGAAGAAAAACAGTAGTCTTAAAAATCGTTGAGGCACTATGGCGATATCTTTACTTTGGTTGAGTTTGGGTGCATTTAGTAACTAAGGTGTATGGAATTAACTAAATTCCAAATTAAAAAAATGATTAAAGATTGAAATGCAAAATGGCTAAAAGAGTGGCTAACGGCTAAATTGAAATGTTCTTGGATAAAATTAATTTTAAATGGCTAAATTTAGGCACAAAAGAGATAAATTGATAACACTAAGAATATTAGAATCGGAAGTTCAGGTTCAAGTTTTTTATTTGCGTAAAATTTAAGCTTATCATAACTCTAATAATAGTCTCTTATCTAAACATAATCCCTGATTATAATACCCACCTGAGTTCAATTAATCTGGCTGATTTATCTTACTTTCCAGTTATATGAATTCCTAACTAAACTTACTTCTAAACTACGGCTAGCGCTACCTAGTTATAATAGGAAAGTACTAAGTCTACTTATGGCTAGTCATATCATGAAGTAAGTGTGAATCATATGAAAGAAATTTTTCCGCCCTACCTACAAATATACTCGTACGAAAAGATTTCGTTACATGATCCGCATTCAAGAAAGTAACCTGCGAAGTTTCAATTACAAAAAAAAAACATATTGAAGAATAGTGACAGCCTGTTTAGCTTTCCTTTGTAAAATGTGAGATATAAATAGGTAGGTAGGTCTTACGTCTATGATTTAAGCTCGTCTATTTCGAAGTGTAGCTAATATCAATGGAGTCAAAGTAAATTTCGACGAATCTGCCACTCTATGGATGTAGAATATTGAAACCATGAAGAACAGACGAATTATCTGTCACTCAGTAGATATGGCAGAAATGCAGATGTTTTTATACATTTCCAAGCTCATAACGGGTATAGATACGAAAGAGTACCACATATCCTCTAAAGAATTCCTCCTATATCGACATGTAGATACTTAATGGGAAGTTTGGAAGTGTATATAAGTGTAGCTACTTCACATCGCAGCAACAATGAATGCAAAGTAAACGAAAAGCAGAAAGTTTGTCTCAATATGATGTAAAAAAGTAAAAGCACAATACCATATTTCAGAGCGGCAAAAGCAACCACATCACACACACATAGATAGCATACAAAACAACGAAAGGAAAAGTATCAGATCTGAACTAACATCCTACATTGTCGCGTCAACTTGAAAAATAACAGTGGGCGGTGGGTGGCAAAAAGCTTTCCCCCTCGCAAGTAGGTCGGTCGGTCGGTAATCGGTATGACTTGAGTGAGGGTCAATGAACGGTGAAGTTAAAAGAGAAACGAAGGCCACGTGGTTATTTTGTAAATATACGCCAGAGGAGCGTGGTATGTATGTATGTGTGGAAATCATTTCATTTCAATGCGACCTGCGAGTGTATTCAAATCGGCTTTCGTTTATCGTACTTTCATTTCGGAAGTAGGTACATTTATACCATATATTATGTATGTAGATAGGTAAATTACAATAACGGGTGATTAAATTTTAAAATAGTGTACGTACTAGGTACATACTAACTAGTAACAATTAGAATGCCTAAAGCCGCCTCAAAATTTATATTTTATAAGCTCCTTAGTAAAAGCTGGTGATATACCTACAAATACCTAAACGTTAGTGCAATGCAACTAGAATTCTGCAACCGTTACAACTGCAACCGGAGCCGGAATACAAATCTTTTTGTAAATTTTGCAAAGTACGCTTGTGGGTAAAATAATGATCCGAATACTAAACCAGTTAACCTACAGCATTTTTAAAAATTTTTTGTTAGTAAAATTAAAAATCTATCAAAAAACAAGTAATTTCAAAGCCAAATGCTTTAATTTCAGCGCAATTTGTTAACTGATTTCAAATAGACGAAGAAGGCTTGAAGAACTTATGGCCCTATAGTCGCTGTATACCAATTTTAGGATTTCAGAGGGACGCTTGTTTGGTTTTTTATTTTTTTTTTGTCACATGCTTGTTCTGACGTGCCCTAGTTCTTTAACACTAATCAATCGTACGTACAAAGCAATGAGCCAAAACCCTCGAGAATACTTCACTCACAAGCTATGAAATAGACTTCGTCACTACCAAATGAGAGCCACAACAAGGGAGTAAACTATTTCCAGTGTTTTAGTGTTCTTATGTAAAACTGACGAAAGTTTGATTTGAATAGCTCCTCCGCCCTAAACTATTATTCATACAGAAAAATGGTGTTGTGATAATCTTAAGCTTGCTTTCTTATCTTCCGAACCGAAATAAAATTTTTATATCTTTCCTAACAAAATTATTTATAAAAATTTATCTTAACCAAATGACTACGATGCCTCAAACAAAAACTCTCAGTTGAGTAATCATTGTATATTCTTCTGTGCCGTCATGGCATGCCGTGGCCCGTGGAGCGGGCTGATGACATGTTATCGAATGTAGTTGCCTATGCCAACACATGCAATTATTACTCAGCTGAGAGTTAGTGAGCGTAAAATTGTAAGGTTAATTTGTAATCAAAACTATTTTATTATTTTGTTAAGAAGGTAGGTAGGTATATAGTAAGTGTAGCCTTTGGGAAGGTAAAGGAACCAAGCAAGCTGTAAATTACTAGAAGACTATTTTCCTGTATGGATAGTAATTTAGGCTCTATAGCATATATGTTATGCTAAAGTCAATGTTTGGCATTTTTCCATAACTAAGTATCAATATAGAACATTTTAGACAACGCGGACTCACAACACATTGATTCTGTTTCATGGCTTGGGAAGTATACTCGAGGGTTTTGGATGAGCACGACCTTAATGCCAAATGCCACCGTTTGGCTGCCGGTGCCCACACTACACATAAACAGAAAGGGAAATGAAGCTTCACTAATTCCCCCATGTTCATATGATTCCTACATCTCATACGTGGATTCTTATTCTTATCCGATTCACGCCCACACATCTGAAGCACAACTGAACCCAGGAGACCGCAGAGCAGCAATGCCAGATAGTGGGAATTCTCCCATTTTATTGGGATTCCGAAACCAAACTTTACGGAAAAGGAAATTTTAATATTTGACAGTACAGTATTTTCAGTTCATACCTATGTGGGAAAATTGCTAAGAATATTTATTTTGTTGGTTGAATAAGCTCTGACAGATTTTTGCTTTCGGTTCTTCCACCTTTTAATCGTCGCCCCTCATTGAAAACCTCTTAACTCCACTTTTTATGAACATTTAGGGTATTAGAGACTGTAAATTCGAATGCAGAATCAGAAAGAATATTTTCAGTTGTTACTGAGGTCAAAGCTACTTACAGGAATAAAATCAGTGTGAAATGTTTGGATTCTATTTGCTCAATAAGATCATATTTTCAAGTTGTGTGAAGTTCGTGCCAACGGAGAAGTATTTGCAGTTACACAATTCTACAAATTTAATTAATTAATTTTTTTGTTTTCCTTTTTAACGTTTGTATTAATTATATTTATGTATATACTTTCCGAATTTTTATATTTTATTTTTTAAATTCCCTTGCATTAAGTTATTTTTTATTTACATGCTATTATTTTGTTGATTTAAATTAATTTGTTTTTTTTATACTCATTTATTTTTAATTTTAATGGAATGGGAATTAGATGGGAATTTAACTTTAAGAATTTGGGAAAAATAAACAAATTTTTCCATTTTCGTGGGAATTTCAGGTTCGACAATCTGGCAATACTGCCGGAGAGCACAAGTGACAAATTACAGTAATCTCGCCTGCTCTTCCAATAGCATTCGTTATAATGAAAATTATGGGTTTCCGTGCGTTGTGTCGCGTTCATGCTTCATTTGAATAAGCTTGAAAAATTTGTGCTTGATCTCTGAGAGCTTTAAGGAGAGGAGAGAGAACAAGGCACACAGGCGCAAGCAATAGAACATAATGAAGTAAAGAAATAAAAGGATTAGGAATACGTTTTTTAGACGACGGCATGTGTAGAATGTTGGGTGACGTTGATTTGATAGAAAATAAGAAGGTGAGAGTGAGAGGTCAGTAGAATAGAGGAGGGAAATGCTCGTTCGGTTCAATAACAATTCCGACACTATGGCGAATATGATTTTCTGGGGTAAATGTACGACCTTCAACGTAAGGCGCGTTTACATCGACGAGTTTAGATCTTTTTAGAATTTTTTTTTTTCAATTGAGGTAATACCTTGTTAATAGTTTGCTGTTTCATACGATTTGAATTGTGAAATATTTAAATCTAGATTTCTTTCATATGAAAAATTCTTTCATTTAACCACTTGGATACAGTAATACAAGTATGTAGGTAGTATATAGCAAGTACATACCTACGACGTTTTCTGGAAAAAAGATTTGTTGTAGGTAAGTACCTAATGCCTTTTTCTGGAATTGTGGCACAGGAAATTATTCGTTTACTCCATAACTTTTGTAAGTTTTTCCCTTTTAATAATTTCATTGGCATAAACTAATGAGTGTCCTGACCTGCGTCGATGATGATCGAATTTATTTTTTCGTGCAATAGGTACCTAGTGCACTGTAGGAACTACGGCACTCAAGAAGAAGACATACACTTCCTTAGTAGCCCAATCATCATGAGCGCACCGATGAGCTCATGATTATTGGTTGGATGAATGTAATGCTGCTTTTAGTTCTAGCACCGGGACTAAACTAATTTAATACTTCGCAATTCAATGCTCAACACCATTTAGGTATCTCCCTTTCACTCGTACATTAGATGCACTAACTAAACATACAGTTCAGTATCCATCCATACCAATTTATAGATGAGTAGGCGAAGAAACTCATCTAGGCGCTCAGTAAATTAGTTACTAGGTAGGTACCTACTCACCTGACTAAAAAGTTATGTTAGTTAACATAAAAGCCCCTGCCCGCACCGGTACTAAAATGTTGTAAATTGATGAGCGTTGGCTACCAGGGTTTTGTGCACACATTTTTGTTCCAGATGATTTATTTATACTTACATAGCTCTATATTGTGAATGTGATATGACCTAGTTGGTATACACAAGTATTAGATTAATAGATATTTATGTGTATTTAGAGCAGTTTCCAAATATTTCAGTTAGCTGGGTAGGAATATAGTATAACCCCTTTCATAGCATCTTTCATCATTCTTTTCAATTTTTTTGTAATAGGTACGTAAACTGAACGGGATAAAGGAGAGCTCATTAAGTTCATTAAATTTTTAGCTTTTTGTTAATTATGCTTAACGGCTAGTCATATTTGCAAAAAATGTAATACATAATAAGAAAAAAAACAAATTTAAATAGGTATACCTACACTATGGGCTCATGGAAGGTACCTATGCAGATTTTATATCTAGGCCCAATAAATAGAATTAAGGTTAAGGCTGGTTACTGGACCGTAAGTAGTAAAACAGCTCTGATCTGGATGTGTCAACAAATTTACAAAATATTTAACCTTTGTTTCCTGTGAGTGATTTTTGATACAATCCGAAAGGCTGCTTCTTGGAACTAGGCCCAGGTTACAAATAAATATAACACTTATGAAATGCACAATTTAGAACATGCAGATTAATATTGAAATATTACTTTAGTTACTTTTATATTTCGTATGGTTTGGGTTATTTCTTAAGGACAAACCCATGAACCCAAGATGAAGTTATGATTTAAAGTAAGCAATTTTAGTTAAAAAAGAGCACCGATGTATTTCAGCAAACTATTACTACCTAATTTATTTGTTACCAGAATAGCTCCTGCGTACCTACGCACAGAAAGTATAATTTCTAAGAAAAATTCAACTGATTCAATGTTTTTCGATCTAAATAATATGAAGGACAAAAAGAACCCACAAGGCGAGAGTGCACAGTGGCGGATCCAGGCTGAAGGGGTTTTGGGTCGTCATAACCCCCCCCCCCCCACCCTAAACAAATAAAGTAAACATATTTAATTAACTGAGTTATTTGAAAAAATATATTTTGTATTTATATAATTAATTCAACTTTAAAAAATTATACAAAATATTTTTATTCCAAAACATAAAAAAATAAAAATGTATTTCAATGAATATTATTGTATGTATGTGATACGTGTGGGGTATATGTGTTTCTCAGAATTTGACTTTAGGACCCCAACTTTGGGTGATCCAAAACTCTCAAAAAACACTTCCCAAGCCACGAAGCAGACCCCCTCACTAACACATCAGAGCCTTAACTTAGTCCTAACTCCTAAAATCCTAAAATATTTGCAGCGTTCTTATGTAAAACACCTGACATGTATAATATGGACTAACTACGTCCATCGAAATACACTACAGAAAGTGGGCTCAATTGTATACCAACTAGTACTGTAAACAACAAATAAATAAGTGGGTTCGTCGAAATAAATGTTTCTAAATTAATTATTTTGGAAACTACTATAATACGTTCTTAAGGGGTTAGGGGTAGTTAGAGACATGAAAAAATGAGAATTTTCAATATTTTTTTTTGCTAGTTAATCATTTTTTTTTATAAAAGTAATAATATGGATAGATTTAGGTTTTACTACAAAGTTGTAATAAGTTCATGGCAATAGAATCCGAAAGACCGGTCGTTAGTAGCTGCCGCTACCTACCTGCTCTCGACCGTTCTAGAGCGCCCGAGAGCCCTTTGCTAATTGTCGAATAACTCGAAAAATATTTGTCGGATTCACTTCAAATTTTCAGAGAATCTTTTTAAGATATTATACTTTAAGAAAATGCAAAAAAAAATCGAATTTTTAAAATTCTGAGTACCCCTAACTCCTTAATAACATATAATTTCGAGACGGAGCTCTGCGGGCTGGTGCAAAGCGGGAACCAGCTAGTTACAGACTGGGCCACGGAATTCGGGCTGAGCATCAATTCGCTAAAGACTGATCTCATTTTCACTAAAAAAAGAAATATTCCTATAATAAATCTACCCTCCAGTCCAGGTGACAACATGTGCTACGATGGAGTAAATTGCTACAATCAGCATGTTTGTGCTATTATGTCACTACCCTCTGAATTGTGCTATACTCCTAAAAATTGTGCTACTGTCTAATTTTATCTTGTATTTTCATTCGTTTTTCGCTAAGAATGATTTTCGTTGATAAAATAAAACGAAGTGTGGCGCCGTCGCATTGGTTTTGATTTTTGCTTGGCTTGGCTTGGAAGGAACAGGAGCGCCCACCGTCATGTCTGACCATGACTCATTTCACTACTTACTTCACTATTCACTTCAACGTAAATACCACATCATATTACATTACAACAATTAAATAATCACTCACATTGAAATCATAATAATATAGTAAACTTTACAGTTTACATTCGGCATTCGGCAATTAAGATATTTTTTTTAATTTGATTGGCTTTGTAGAAGCTGTTTTAATTGATTGGACAAGAGCACACCTGAAAATTTGGAAATGCCACCAACTAGTAATAGTAGCTTAAAGCACAGACATAACACTTGGTTGGATTTAATTTTATTTTGTTAGTTTTATGTGAACATTCTATTTAGTAAGAGCCTATAATAAATTTAAATATCCGGAAACTACTGCTGTTCCTACAATAGTTCAAGAAATAGGCTCAGAATCAGAGCCAATAGCTACCAATATGGAAAAGTATGTTCAAATCAAGATACGTTTTGTAGTAATAGGTAGTAATTGAGATTGTGTATAATTAACACGTAGTAACCTACATATAACATATCAGTCTTCTATAGTAAAAGTTGGAGTTTATTATATACATTTTAGTATAGCTTTAATATACTTATTATTACAGCAATGCAAATGTGACCAATACAATTTCATCTACTAAAACCTATCTAGCACCACTTTCAGAATGTTTTGCTACTGAGTGCTACGCATCCTACCTAAGGTAGCGCTACGCCAATTTGGTACGCTAAGAAATTTCCAAACGGTCACCCTGCTACCCTCTATTAGCTTCATGCGTTTGGAACTAAAGGGCAGAGCACAGATAAAAAACTAAACTGGACACTATATCTAGAAGACACAGCGAACAAATTTCAGTAATAGGAAAAAACAGGTGACTAATATACACAAGAGTCATCTGCCCCCTCCTTAACCTATGGCTCTTTGGTGTGGTGGAAGCAATGGGAATTTTATTAGAGCGGCCGCTGAAGTTTGTGAGCAATATCTCCTAAATAGGTCCCAGGGAGCCTCCTTGTAACCCATCCCATCGAACTCACAAGTGATAAAATAAATAAATAAATAGAATTTAATAACTTCAATTATATTACCCAGTATTTCCGGTAGTGAAATTTATGACAGAATGGAAAAAATTTCAGAAATAGAAGTCCGTTGATCGAAATAATTAAAATTACTTGTTACCTTTTAAGCTCAGATAGCTATTTTGTTAACACTATAACAAATATCGAAGCTTTTCATAGTTTTTTTTTATTTTTTTTTTTCAGAATTTGATTTATTCAGTATTTCATTACAAATATACCACCGGTCAATGTGATCACAAAAAAATTAGTTTTATTTGCAATTTACTATTAATTAAAAGATCAACAATTTCGTACCCAAAAAAGAACGTAATCAACGCGCGGTTATTACGTTGCGTCAGGGATATTACATCTTTTTAAAGATAAATACCATATAATTCGTCTCTTGTGAAGACATACACAATTTTCCCAATATAGCTTTAGACCTGCTTTAAGAATATTCAACGTTTTGATTAATATTTTTCGTTTTTGTTATTATCCATTGAACTAAAATGTAGGAATAATTTCAGAGTGTAAGTGAGAACAATGCCAGATTTTAAAAGAAGATAAAAAGGTTAAGTTTAAAACACTATCAGAAGATTTAGTAGATGTAATATTGGAAGTGTAGGGAAAAAACAAAAACAAAAAATAAAGTTCAAGAGAATTCACCAAATATGTTATTAAAGAAGTATTTTGTTACATAGTTTAAGTTATAATTACTTATAAAAGAGTTCAATTAAAGTGAATCAGAAAAATAGCCAAAAATGTCTACAGGAATCCACGGAAGTACCTACTATGATGAGTGGCGTATCAAAGTCTATAAAAATAAAAAATAAATAAATAAATATGGTGACTAAATATGCAAATTTATTAAAATTTCCGAAAATCAAGGCAAGTTCTAGCTTATTCACTCTTTTCTCAGGGTGCACCTACACAATATGGGACTTGTTGATGATCCTGAATGCAGTGAATGCGGATAGGAATCTGAAACGGTGACTCACTTTCTTTGTCACTGTCCAGCCCTCTCAGGAAAGTGATACACATTTCTTGGCTCACACCTCCTGGACGAAATGCATAAAGCAAGCAAGGTGGGTTGGAGCAATTGCTCATTAGTCTGCAGGGTAAACAATGGGCCTTGTTATGGCCTATATTCCAGATACCCACCTTGTCGTCGCCGGATCCGCAACCACTCTTCAATCCATCCATCCATCCAGCTTGTTCACTTTACTTTACTTCTACAGGGAAATAGAGTACTAGGAGTATCGCACAAGTAAATGGCTTTTATATATATGTATATCCTCTATTTGATGTGCTTCTTCATTGGAAAATGAGAACTAAACGTCTTTGGCCGTTGCACAAAATCGAGAATGTCAATAGTACTTTCGCGGCCTTTAACGCCATTAAGATCGGACAGCAGCAAAAAGGGCAAATTCTGAATTTCTGCTTTTCTTATAAAATATTGAAAACAAGAGTACAGAATAGGCACAGTTGTCAGTTACATAAAAGCCAGTGCATGTTTATGTTTTGCCCTGTTTAGATCGCTTAGAAAGAACGACTCGATCTATGATTTACATACATATCTTTTTCCTCGAACTTTTTTACTTTTTGAAAGTTAAAAAACAAAATGATGATAAATATAAAATAAAAATCCTAGTATTCCTTACATTGACATTACCGATCAGAAGCAAAATTTTTTGAGTTTGATCAACTTTCAGCTTCTCTTTATCATCTGCATACATACATATGTACAGTGCTGCCACTTTTGGCTAGAATCGTAGCATATTCGATAAGAATTTATTAAATCAAAAGATTTTGCCACTTTGCTACTACATTTCGAAAATCCAACATATTTGCTACATTTTTGGAGTTTCCCTAGAAATTTCGGTTTTATGTCGAAATAAATTTTATTAATCTTGGATTTTCGTTCGATCTAAGTAGTAAAATCAAACTTTTGTTTTTTTAGAGTATCATATTCATGTACGCTGCGTTTCGTATCGTTACACATTCTCTTATTTTTTGTTATATGAATTTGTGATGACGTAGTGGTGTACGGTAAGGCTCATAAAATATTTAGCTTGCTCATCACCCAGTAGTGCAACCGCGAAAAGACAATTTTCCGACCTCGACAACATCAAAACAAAAAATCGAATTCATCCAAAATTGAAACCGTAGATTCCATAATGGCTGCGAAGAGTTTAGATCTAAGGAAAATAACTTTTTGAATTCAAAATTAATTTTAAAATTTTAAAATTAAATATGACTTTATACCTACTACTTAATTTTTAGAAGTATTGCAGTAGTATATTTTTGCTATAAGTAGATAACATATTTTTGAACTGTTGTCCTTTTATGTTTTCTATTTTTGTAAAGCCGATATAAAGCCCTGCTATTTGTTAAAAGAGTGCCCACCTATATTTTATACTATATAAATTGAAAATAAAGTACAAAAATATACCTATATGTAGTTACATATGTAGGTGTGAATATACCAAAACCAAAGTCAGATTTGGCTACATTTTTTTTGATACGAAAAAATTATTGGTGGCAGTATTGCATACCTACATACCTACTTTATGTGAGTAAGCTGCTACACGTTATTACAGAAAAAGAGTAGAGAGTATGTACTGGCGACGTGAGAAAACCGAGTAATTTCGATGTCAAAGACAAAAAGTTTCATTAAAAACTTACACAAATCTCATTCATAAACTAGCTACAAAAATTCTTTGGTGAGACGAACGAGACCAACCGAAAACGAACGCAGTGTTTTAAGATTTTCAAAGAATGTAAAAAAAATCATATCGGGCAAGTAACTATCAAGAAACATAATGGAACAAATGTACAATCATAGACCAGTTTTATAAAAAAATAAAAACATTAATGCAAAAATTGAAAGTGAATTGCTTGATTTTGAACACAAGCATTGATTGTAAACTCCATTGAAATCAGGTTAATTCAGTTCATTGCCCTAGCCCACACAACACCTGGATATAAAGACCTTGCATGAACTATTGCATTGCAGTGCAGTTTCCACACGATTCATACCATACTGACAGATTTTACTCCATCTTGTTGTGTCGTGCTGTGCTATGTGCAGTATAACTGCCACTAACAACTTCACCCTCCCAGCCAGCGCAGCGGCGGCGGCTGCATTGCATTGCCAGCCTTTCCATTTGCGACCATATTATTACGTGCTCTGGATGCAAGGCAACAACCTCAACTAAAGTTCGCTAATCTTTATATCACGTTCTCCGTATATAACTTGACTGGTCATGGCACTCATCATAACATCGCCCATGGCAAAACCTAATCAAGGAAAAAATCATTTTCTTTTCTTAATCATATATACCTACCTACATTATTATGTCATTCATCGCACCTTATGCCTTTTAGAACAAACAAAACTTCATTAAGTTTGAAATGTGCTAAAAGTTTATACATATCAGAAAAATTCTTGGAAAAAGCTCTCATTACTGTTAGTAGAGTTTTTCGGTTTAGATTTATTCCAATTTCGTTCTAAAAAACTTAGAAGTAAGCTTTCATCTCAAGTAAATTGTGTCAGATTTGTCTGTGTCAGTTAACACGGATAAGAACTTTTGCAATCTTCTATTGCGCCTTCACTGTTCTTTACAATATGTGCGGTGTCGATAAATTTAGATCGAGGTCATTCTTTGCAAAGCTGCGAGTACATTGACTTCTTTGGCCCTCTTTTCCTTAAAAATTACGAACTTTGAAAAATAAGAAATGTACTTGAGTTACACATGCTCAAATAGCAGTATATATTCCGCTATAAACACGAGTTGCGCAATTTTATATAGCTACACTTTTACGCATACTTGTAAATTTTAAAGATTAAGCTTTTTTGTTGTTTTTTTGTTTTTAGATTTGAGCTCGTATATTTAACTGTGCAATGTCAAAGGATTGAGTTGAAGACGAGTTAAAATCGGGCTCTGTGAATAAGTTTGAAATTTAAATATGTACATATATAGCCAATATATATATGTATTATTACAATGTACATACATAAACATTACTTAGCTAACCTATTCTCTCATTTATTATGAAATTTCCCGATTTTCACATGTAGCCTAGGTATTGCCTCAACTATCAAGATATTATAGTCCTTTAAATCTCTTATACTGAAAAGAGGAATCACTTCCGATTCGCTGAAGTAAGACTTTTTAGTCTGTCACATGCCCAAAGTATTTCACATAAAACAACGTTAAACGCAGAAGGTCGCTATCATATTCGTACAATTCAATGTGACAATTTCAGCTAAGCGGTCAATCAGGCGCGGACATGAAGACCCTGGGCCTCTAGCCAGTTAACAGAGTCAGGGCCCTTTTTTCAAAGAATTGAATAAAACAAAAATATTACCGTTATTTTTCATTTATTTAACGTACATTGACCTTGAAAAATGAACAAGCAGACTTGGAAATATCACAAATATGTACGAAATTATATCCAAAGAAAGTTCTTTGCGTGTAAGCATACGTTTAGATTGCCATGCGACGAGCTTTATTCTCTGTAAAGGAACGGATTATCTCACTATTTGTCTACAGGCTGCATTATTTCTGACTCTATGTCCTGTCTAAATCTTTTGGATAGAAGGGATTCATGTTCCGTGGTCCCTCGCGGATATCTTGAGATTCCTGTCAATAATAACGTTGAAAACGGTAACTCTGAATCCATCCCTGCGGGATAGTACGACTTCGATCTCGTTTCCTTTTACTTCATCAATTGATTGAGAATTTGCCCTGCTGTGACCGCGGTATAGAGAATACAAGTTATTCTCATTACGAGCCACGTCCACCATTAGTGGACGAAATGTCGTGTAATGCATAGGAAAGCACGGTACAGAGATCACAATACTCTCTCTGTCTTTTCAATAAAAATGCATATACTTACCTACATTAGTGGAAGAAATTTCGTCACAGCTCATGTGGCAAAATTTAATGAGAATACCTTGTATGTATTCTCCGTACCGTGTGCCATATGCCTATTGATAAATCCACTCCTGTATATAGGAGCAGTAAAGTGAATTAAATTTTTTTAATGTCCGGTGTCGTCATGTACCTATACCATTTCAACCCCTAGGCAAAACAGAAGTTCGCCGTTGCAAGTACATACTCAGTTTGAGATTTGTATTTTGAAAACAACAAGCAAAAAAGCTTTAATTGGTCTAAGATGCATTCTTACGATACCCTAGTTGAATACCCGCATGTAATCTTATATGGCAAGTTTGATTATTGAAGTGGTTTTTCGCATCTTTTTGTAGAATGGCACGTGAATCAATAAAAATTATTGCATCCAATTCATAAGATGAAAAACTTTCTATAGTAGGTATACAATGAAAACGGGCTGATTGATCGTTTTCCAATATACGTAAAATAACTGAATTTTGTATGGCAACACCATGAAAGAGTTGCCCAGTTTGGTCCAGTTTTGAACTTGTATTTACAACTTTTATGAAAACGCCGTGTTCTAACGCTGTGTTTCTAAGCCGACGAGTTCTCAGGCAGTGCCCAAATACCTATATAGCGTATAGCTAAAACCGTAACCCCCGCAAAATACAAGCCATGAACAAAGTCGAAAAAAGAGAGCAGGCCACATCCACAGTCTTCTTGCCTTGTCTTACTGAAGGAGTTTTTCATATAAAAGTTGCTTGTATTTTGTTCAAACGCTACAATTTCCGTAAATTTGCTATATTTTTTTTAAAACTATTAGAAAGTAAACATATTTGGCTGCAATTTGTTTTAACTTCATTTTGGTGTGGGAGCGACAGTTTTGGGCTTTAGGACCTGTTTAAGATGAAATTTTTGTTTTTACTCCATGACGAGTATACAAAAAGCAGTAGAGTGAGCACTTACTGCATGCTGTAAGGCCTTTTAATTTGGTGCCTTCGGCGACTTCATGGTTTGTATGATATTCCGGTGGTTACGGAAGTAGACAACGCCTAGATAGAAATAAAATCCAGGATGGCTAGACCTGATGTAGGATGTAGGGAAGGCCGAATTTTTTTCTCAGAAATTTACTGGAAATTTTTTCCTTAGAATTGTTATGCATTATTGGAGGGCGACAACGGTTGCTTGGGCCACTAACAATTTTTATGAGCATAGACCGATGAGCAAATAGCATTCATTTCTTCTTAGAAATCTACAGCAAATATTTCGGAAGAATTTTTATTTAGTCTGGTGGCTGACTGGAGTATTTTCAAATACAATCATGCAATGTGTGCCGTTGGCTGCCTCCAATTCATAACAATTCTAATCAAAAAATTTCGAGTAAATTTCTAAGAAAAAATTACGGCTTTCCCCACATCAGGTCCAGACATCGCTGATTTTATATTGGAGCAAGGCATTGCTGGCTTACCTTTTGGTTACGTCTGGTCAAATTGCATTTGGCAATCACTGTAAAGCAAAGAATCTAATCTACTTTGGTTTTTTTCTGTCTTTCTTTATCTTTATGTAGAAAAAAATAAAGACTTTTTTAGGAATATCTTGATAAGTATCAAGATGATTTGAAGGATTTGGTAAACGTGCATGATACGCGATTTCAGTGAAAAGAATCTCATACTTCGCTTTCGCAGCAGAAAGTTGCACAACAGCCAAAATTTTTATCTTTTTTGGTCGGATTTTCGATAGAATTTCTGCGATCTGCCTTTTCACATATATATAGTTGTTTACTGGTACATTGATTTTTCGTGATTAATTTGAAATATCATCCGCCAAGCAATTTGTTTCGCTTGTTGAAATTTCTTAGAATTTTTGACTCGGATCGCGGTATACAGAAAGCAATATCTTATGAGCTTAACAAACATTATTTTTTTTTCTTATAAATTACTGGACATTTTTCTTCAGAATTCTTATGCATTATTGGTTGCCTTGCAAAGCCTGAACCTAGCTAGGGAGAGCATTCATTTACGGATGGCTCCAAAACAATGAGGGAGTTGGAGCAGGAGTACTATATGGTTTAAGACCTCGGGTCGAGATACATATATGCTAGTCTCGATGAAACTATCATAGCCTTTCAAGCAGAAATTCATGCAATTGAGCTATAAGTTAGTTGCACTAATATGGGTGGCTGTACACAGTAATATCGCAGACAACGGGAAAGGGGGCCAACTAGCCAGGAAAGGATCCGAAATGGAATTCCTACAGCCACTGAAGGGTATAGTGGTTTTTCGGCGCCGCGCCGGTTGTAAAAGACAAGTTAATAGGAAGGTTGAAGAACCAGTTGTCTGTAGGCATTCAAGATTATTTCTAGAGAATTACTTCAAGAAAAGAATTCCGAGCTAACTAAATCTAGAAAGGAATCAAGTCTGGCTTCTAACATTTAACGGGACTCTGTCGGGTTAAAAAGAATCTGCACACAATCAGTACCAGCGACGAAATGTGCAGATTGTATGAAGTTGAAGAGGAAACTGCGGAACACACTCCTTGTTACTTTGTTGTAGCGAAAAACTGGCTCACAGAAGACTCATGATACTCGGCCATACTTTCTCATACTCCCGGAAGTAATGTCTAGCGCACTAAAGAAGATTTTGGAATTCCTAGACATTTCTCCGTTTGATGAGCTATAAAATATTAAGGGAAATCACAATAGATAAAATTACTCTGTATACCAAATTTCAAATCGCTATGTCACCGCGTTCTCAAGTTGGACGGACAGACAGACGAACGACGATGCAAAAATTTAAATGTTCCATGATTATATTCATGCGTACTTAACTAACTTTTTTATACCATTATTATTTGTATGCACTCCAAACATATGAACAAACCTAGTACAAAGTACTCTATTGTTGTTCTGGTTATAGCAAACGTGTTATGGTAGCAGGTAGAAACGTAGCATTGCTATAGTGCGGACACCCACCAACCGGTAGCTGTCAAAAATATGACTTGAGCCATGTGCGGGACCTCGGGGGATCCGGCTGACGAGAGGCAGAAGAAGTGACTACCGCCATTATTTTGAGGCATTAAAGGCCGAGTAGTCAAAGTGTGAAAACGAGGGAAGAAAAACAAAGAGATTCCGTAGGTTAAGAAAAGTTAGGTGGTGAAGAAAGAAGCAGCAAAAGGAAGAAAAGGGAGTTATTGTGAAGAAATTGATATACTGCGGAGTCAAAGGAAAATCGAAAAGGAAGAAGGAAAACCAGCTCACGATAGCCGTCAAGCTCTTCGCAGAAATCTACAACGGCCTGTTTTATTTTATTTTCTAACAAGCCTCTTGTAGTTACTCTGAGTAGATCCACCAGTCCTCATGGCCTTATTAAAGAGCCCTTTGGAGGCCTTATGGAGTTTACTAAGACTGCAGGTATAGGTTTTCTTCCTATGTTCGTGCTAATGAAACAGGAAGCTTCGAAAGCCTCAGTATCTGCGAACTGCAGCCTTCCTACTGCTTTCTCCAAGGCGGCAATACTCCTGATTATTCCAGTCGGAGAGCGTGGAAACTAGTTCCCTATGGTATTTCTCCCAATCAGTCTGCTTTGGATTCCTGTATGGTTCAACCTCAATGAGGTCAGCATCCATACAGAATTCAATGAATCCGGTGATCAGACAGACACTTCTCTAGCGATACCTTCCAGCTGTAGAATAAGTGAAAAGCGTCAAAGAACGCAAAAGTCACATCAATGACGTCTTGTCTGTGGCTAGTAGCCAAGGTTTGTTCGTTGCCCTGATTCAACAGAACCGGGTCCGCTGAAATTAAGAACTTCAGCAGTTGCTCACCCCGATAGTTAGTGTCTGAGCTGTCGCAGACAACGTGATTAGCGCTGGTATCACAACGAACCAAGACACCAAGCCGATTAGACCACGCATATTCAACCGCTCGCCTTACTACCTCAGTGGGAGGGTGAGCAGCGGATTCATACGGAAAATATGCTGAGCTTGGCGGATGTACTATCCCTGTTACACAGATGAGGCAACAAGGTCACGACAACGTTTTTTTGTCGCAACAACACATGCCCTAGGGGTAGAGTATGCGGTATCATACAGAATTTGATCTCCTTGCACGTTTAATAGACCGCGGATACGGTCTTTCCAGACACAAGGCTCCTGCACAAGCAACAGTTTTTGCTGTTTAGATTTTAACTCAAGTTAGCAAGGCAGCGTCCTAGCAAAGCAGATGTCTCCTTGCAGTACTGCAGATTAAACTGGGTGAAGAGAAGTCCCGCCATTAATTACTTTCCTACGCCCGACTTCCTCGCAGTTCTCAGTTTACCGACGCCAGGAGGATTTTTACCACTTTCCACTACCTTTCTAGCCGGACCACCGACCACTTACGAAGAGAGAAGGAGGAGGCCCAGTGACAGCAATAGTCATCTCCTTTTCATGTCGTCTGCTCCACAGAGATTCCTCCCTCAGGAAGTCTTGCATCGCTCGCAACCTTTGGCGCCTTTCAACACTATGATCTCAACTGCAGCTGGCCCGCCCGTACCGAAATTACCCGACCCATGACGGGCATTTGCGATCTCCATAGAAGTCGTACCACCCAAAGCAGTAGAGCTCCCCAGCCACGAGTTGCGCGACAAAAACGGTTACCTGCAGCAGAGCTCCGTATTACTGCTCGGCGTATGCTGTTCCACCTTAGTTTGGGATGGGAGCAGATTTTAGCCCAGTAATCAGTGCCAATCCCACCGAACAGTGGTTACTACCTCGCACTACGTGGAAGTAACTGAGCCCAAGGCTAACACCTTCACTTCACCCACCTCTAGACTGACAGAGTAGCAGGACCCGCCTCCGGTAATGGTAGTACCCTCTTTCGAAGGAAAATCTTTTAGTCACAATAGGAGCCCTAGGAGCTCTAGATGTGTGATTGCCTTCCTTTTGCCATCGAAGCAAGCTAAGCACTAGTATGGTTCAAGGGATAGAACGCCTATTAGCCAATATGGCTTCAAGTGCTCGTTGAGGACACGATATAAAATGCTATCCTTTACACCTTATCAAGGGCTCTCTTAGTTACTGTGCTTTAGCACCGTCTGGTACTCGATCCAAATTCTGACACAAACAACAATAATCCTATACTAGTAAGAAACTAAACTATTTTCAAAGTTTATCATTG
This sequence comes from Dioctria linearis, assembly GCA_963930735.1. NCBI lineage: Eukaryota > Metazoa > Arthropoda > Insecta > Diptera > Asilidae > Dioctria > Dioctria linearis. Next base: position 84,189,430 of record OZ005743.1, on the reverse strand, counting down.
AACTTTAAAATAATTTTCGTAATTTCGTCAACTTGTTAGTGTGGAGAAGTACTATTAGAACAAAAACACTTATTTATTGTATTGTAGCGGCGCTACTACTGCAGACGTAACCAAGAAAGTCAACAATGCCTCGCTCCAATTTTTTCTTAGATATTTACTGGAAATTTTTTTCTTCAGATTTTGAATGCATATTTGGAAGCTGACAACGCCACACATTATATCTGAAAATAACTCCAGTCGGTCACGAGGCTGAATAAAAATTCTGCTGGTAGCCCAAGAACCCTTGTCAAAATGGAGCCATCTGTTGTTTTATTCACAAATGTGCAGGTATATTAGCAGTGAAAGCCAAGAACAAGACTTAAAATTTAAAGTGTAATAATTGTTCATCGTACAATCCATATGTATACACAATCCGTAGATATAGTATAGTCCAATTTCAATCCCACATTCTCGTAAACCAATTCGTTTAACTAAATATGCATCTAAGAACTTGCTCTTTGCAGTAGCAAATCGATAAGCTGACTTTTGGGCCACTCTGTATGAAAGGATGCGGTCAAGATATTTTCAGTTATGCTCTGCTGACATCGAAATTAGTTTTTTTTTATAGTCGAGATTTAGTTACCGCCCGAGATACTGGAGCTTTTTCGCTTTAAGGATCGTTTATCCTCCATTGCTTCGTCAATCATAGTAAGTACGTGACTAATAAATGTTTCGACATTAAAATTCAGTTAAGTTAACAATGTCTTTATAATTGATTTCTAAAGTGATGCAATCACTTGTGAACAACCACATTCTGGGTAACATTCATGCAAGATTGTTTAATCCACTTTACATAAGGATTACATGTCAATAGGACGTCGACAATAATAATTTAGATCGTATAAGTTTTTTACCTAATCTGCGACTCCAATGTACTCCAACTGATTTCAATTCTTTCCAACTGTCGCTAAATTCTTCATCAAGCAGTAATTAGTTTACTTTGGCTTTGACCAAAGTTTAGATTAATGCGAATAGCTCCTGTCACTCACCATTTCATTCTGGTAGAAATCAAATCGCTATCTTGTAGTAAAAGTTAATTTTATTCAAACTGCATTGGTGTAAAAGCTCCTTTTTATTAATTGTGCGCCACCTATTAGAGAATGGAGTTGCTATCATATGAAGCTAAAGCTCTGATCGAAGTGCATAACAAAATCCACCATTTCACTTTCTGGCGTCACAATCGCTCTGGTTTTCTACCACTTTATTGCAAGGGAGCGCATAAAAACGTGAAGTTTACTGACCTTGATCTTAATTTATAACGTCATGATGATTTGAACAAATTCAAATTTTAAAAAATAGCGTTATTTGCTTACTGGCTTTGAGACAAAATAATTAATTATACAAAATTTAACCTTAAATGATAAATTCTTTAGTCGGTTTCTAATTCTGTTTGTTTTATTCTATAAATTCGATAAGATTTTTTGATTATATTTCTTCTCTGCACGGCGGCGGCGCCCGGATTCCGTATTTCCTAATCCTTGCCAACATCACGCAGATGTTGCTTTATGCTTGGTGGAAAAATAAATACCTCTACTAGAGGTAGGTATGTGGGAAATTTACCATCGTTCACTTTTATTTCTCCACCGTGCGTCGTCGTGCCCACTGAAAGACGGCAAAGAGTGAGTGAATGAAGTTGTTGCCTCTTAAGGTTGGTCTGGTGGGGTGAGGTGTGGGGATTGTGTGATAAAAGCGAAGAAAATTGGAAGTTCATTGAACCTACTTTTACTGAAATAACACATCATGCTCTCTCTGGCTTCTGCGTTTTTATTATCATCATCAGCAATTCTTTCATTATCCTGCTCTTGTGAGCTGTGCGCTCGCCGCTCGGACTGATGCCGATCCGGCCTGCTGGCTGGTGCTGGTGCTGCTTAAATGGAGAGAAAAAATTTAGTTTTGTAGTGTTGCTGCCGCCGATATGATTTGATGCAATGACCTGTGGGGCCTTGAACCGTGGTTACATTCGTTTCTAGAAAACTAGAAAATTTTCTTTGGATAGGTCAAAAACTCGGCAATAAAGCAGAAAATGTTGTTTCTTGTTGCTTTTAATTTTCCAGTTTAGAGTGTTAACGGGCCTGAAATTCTTTTTTAGCTATTTACCTATGTATGTATGTAAATAGAAGTAGAGGCTTTGTGTATACATATGTATATCTTCCTACATATTTTGAATGGGATTGAAACAAGTGTTTTATATGCGCCAAATGTCGAACAGTTAAGGTGCATTTATACAGAAGTTTTACTGAAATTAATTGTAAATATTTTCCCAATATCAAACACTTTTTTTCAGGTATTCAATGTCAGTGTTTAAGGCTGAATATATTTGCAAGAATTTCGTTCACCCTTTTTATTTTCACGATTTTTACGATATTAATTTGAAACCTTCGGCAAACTAATAGAAACTCTTCAGCTCAAATGCTACCTAGCTTAGATTTTTGAAAAAGATGTTGCGTTTTTTTTTAATCAAAAATCTCAAAAAACCGTGTAATTTTTCTCCCTTTTTCATGTACACACCAATTTATATTATTTTTCGTACATAGGTTTTTCGAATATATTTGTAAATACTATCGGAGCTGTTTTTCTAATATATTAATATTTTTCATGTTACCTATAGGCACTGACATATATAACATGGACTGCCTGATTTGCTATTTCATATGGGTCAAATTTTTTTTGGCAGGGTGTGACAATTATCTTAATTTCAAGTTTTACTTTTGCTTTAATATTCATATTAAAAGTTCAACAAATTATAGAAGCACTCGAAATTATTTCTCTTCTTGGAAGCTTATCTCCTACAACATCAAATATTTTTTAAACTTGATTTTTAAAGAAATAAGGTTGAGCAATTTTAGTCTACCTGTCCCTAAAAGTAGCTATGGGGACAGAGAAAGAATTACAAATATTGTATTGCCATCTATTTCTATCCTATATATTCATTTGGAAAACCACTGAACTGAAACTGGACTATGGTGGATTTTATATAGAACTTATTATTTGTAGTTCAGAGGAATAAAGTAGTTAAACCAAAAAGGGACAACTATAGAAAAGTGATCCCATAATAATTTCAAATAATGTTTAAGGAATTTCAGTAGTATCAGCAGTCCATTTTATATATGTCAGTGCCTATAGGTAATTACTATTATAACATTAAAATTGAGACTCCTGTAACTTGAATAAATTTATTGCTATACATTACTTTAACACGAAAATGAAGATAAAGGTAATTTTATTCAGTAGCCCAAATACTAGGAAAATCCTGTAAGTAATTTATGTTAAATTCACTTTGTAAACCTCTATCTGGATAAAAAGTGAATGATTTAATCCAAGCAAATACTCGGTTATGTATATATGTATATAATTTTGAATAGTACTTTATAAGTATATTCCCAGCAAACATTTGGATGAAAAATCTTCAGGGCGATATGTGGATGATATATTGCCAAAGTATCTTCCACGCGAAATAAAAGCAAATACAGTGAAATGATTTCTTCCTTGTGTTGCGTAGACGAAAAAAAGATGAAATTACAATCAATTTTGTTTTCTGATTTTAGTTATTTTAGTGCCACCAATTCATATTAAAAAAAAAATTAATTAATTAAATATATACCTACTTTAAAGAAATATCTTCTTTATTCCCTTACTAGAAATTCCAAAGGATTTATTTCGACGATTCTTGAACGATTTGGTTAGACGATAAGAAAGCGAATTATCTTGAAGAATCGAATACGTTTCTTATACATGATATGAAAATAACTCGTCAGGAAGGGATGATGGTAAATTACTTTAACGTATCGCGTAGAAGATACGCATTCATTTCTTCAAGATGTTTTGCCTTCGGGGTAACAGTTTCTTTCGTTGGAAGTTAAGAATGCAATACGAATATGATAATCATCCACGAAATATTTTATCGTCCAGGTAATAAGAAAGTGAAACTCTTGCGTTTCGCCATATTTGCTGGGGCATTGCTAATGTGATTAGACCGAAAACTCAGCTACTACACATAGTAAAAATTTTGGAAGCTCGGAATCGAGAGCTTTATTTTAGGCAATTCAGCCTTAAGCTTATACATGGTGTTCCAGTGTAGGTTATCCAGAAAGAGGTGATAGTACTCAAATAGCCTAACAAAAAATGTTATTTTAAAGGGGGGTAAGACGCGTCGTTTAGGCGGTAGGGGGTTTAAGATTTTTGGTGCTGTTTCCAGCTTACACCCTGTAAATTTCTTGATATACACCCTATCAAGACGAGATTCATCTCAAATAGCAAACCGTCTAAGCTTTTGCACAACCAGCCTTCCTGTCGCTTTTCCATCGTCGTCAGTTGTAGGACTTCAAAGTTAGAAAATTGGGAAAAAAATCCTAATTTTTGCAAATTTTAATGATTTTCCCGCCAAAATGCATGATAACTATACAGTTTATTTACAAGACTTAAAAACTCCGGAATATTACCTTAAATTTGACTATGCACATGTATTTTGCTAATTTGCGTGGAATTAAATACAATTAGGTGCGATTTCTATTGTTATTAGCAAAATTAATGAAATTATGCATCATAAAAACGGGAATATCCCAAAAACGGTAGCATTTAGGTTGGTAAATTAAAGGTAACATTCCGGGGATTCTAGGTCTTGTAAATAAACTGTATAGTTATCATGCATTTTGGCGGGAAAATCGTTAAAATTTGAAAAAAAAATTAAGATTTTTCTCCCAATTTTTGGACTTAAACGTACTACAACTTAAGATTGAAAATTACAGTAGGACTGATTGGGCATTCATTGCAAAGCTTAGACGGTTTGCTATCATCTGAGATAGAACTGAATATCAAGAAACTTACAGTGTGTAAAGTGGAAACAGTACTAAAAATCTTAAACCCCCCTACCATCGAAACGATGCGTCTTATCCCCCCTTCACCGTACAATTTTTTGTTTGGCTAGGTGAGTACTATCACCTCCTTCTCTATGAATCACCTACACCGGAACACCCTGTATATACTTAAAGAGCTGAAATTTTGTACACGGACTTTAAAATAAAATGAGGCAAATCGGGCAGCTGCTTCGTGGCGTTGCCTTACAAAACTTTCGTTTTCCACTATATATTAGGACGCTGCCTGAGAACGCGTCGACATACTTAGTTAGACGTTAGTTGTTACCCCTCTAACAACAACCTTTATTTGGGGCATTTATTAGGCAATTTGAATTTAACAATAATGATTGTTAAATAAAGTGAATTTGAAATTCAAAAAAATATTAACATCTATTATAGATCTTAATTATCGTTTGAGTTTCAAACTGTTTTAAAATAAAAGGAAAGTAAAAAACCGTATCAATGCAAATGCAATTTATTTTATTAATACCAATAATACAAATTACAAATTTTATTATGTTAGAGATTAGGTTTTTATTTTAGCAGCTTTTCAATATGAATCTTCCCAGCTAAGACTACTAAAATTTGAGTCCGTTTCAAAAAGCTCTGGATAGGAATTCTGGCGTACTGCCGTTCAGGTTGAAATTGTTTAGCCGATTTGTGAGCCGGATTCAAAGGCAATAACTTCGACTAAAACGGCTAACTTTAGCTAGCATAAAAATATTTTTCTGGTAATTCTGTGCTTGTGTCTGCTGTCTTATATTCTGTCTACAGCCAGCCACCTTAGTACATTTGTACAATTTGTGAATTCATTTCATATATGATACAAAGGTACAATGTATGAATTTAGCGGAACTTTTAGTTTAATTGGCTTACAGAGGCTTACACATATAAATTTAATAGACAGTTAATTGATTGAATGTATAAGTATAAGCACAATACCAAGTATGATGTCAGCAAAGAGCTTTTAGATTCCGGAAAGAAGACTGAAGTGTAAAGTATGGCCTAAAAAAATTTTCCAATTCTTGTATTAGATTTTTTCTCGTTTAGATATGAGTCTGTCGTATTGCCGCCCCGTTAAAACTAGTGCCCGGGGCAAGTGATCCGCGTGTCCTTCCATAGATCCAGCATATATTTCTAGAACGGTTAATCGGACAGAAAAAATGAAAATTACTAATTTCATAGGATTTCATATTCATATTAATTCAGTACGATAAGAACATTTAGGACTGATCTAAAGACTAAAGATTTCATCTATAGGGTATAAAGATGGACAAATAGCTTTTATGTCTGTAAGTGAATATGAATTGAATCCGAGAAAATATTCAGTACCAAACGTAAGGTGAACAAGGATCGGAACTGAGGGCCAAACAAAAACGACATAAGATTAGTCATTAATTTCTTGGAGACAAAATCATTTTTATCTGGTAATTAAACGAGAAAGTGTGTTTAGTACTTGACTTGAATCATATAATATTCACTACTTCGCACCATAGCTATCGCTATTTAAAAATTACGTCTCCATGAACTATCGCTTAAAATTTAAATCATTATTCATTGAAAACTTGTCTTAGATTAATGTTTAGCTTTATTCAAAAACCTATATACCTACCTGCACTTAAATTAGACAAAAAACGTATTTATCAGTATGATAAACGATAGGTTAGGTATTAGGACAGTTAACATTTAGTCATCAGTAATTTTGCCAAGAAAAACACGTCAATGCTGCCCATATGTTTAGATACCTTTAGGTCCACTGTATTCAATTTTGGATTATTTTGGGGTTCTTGGGTAGTAGTAAGGGCATCTGTTTTATTTTCCGGGCGATGAGCATAATGTGCAGCATGCCACACTTAAATACCTACATACTCCACAATTTAATTGCTGTGAGTTATATATATATTTTTTGGAAATGGTTTCAGACATTCAACAATGATTTCCGTGTTTAATTTGCATACCTATATTCATATTGCATTCACTATCGAAATATTCGCCTTTACAAATTTTTGCATATGCTTGAACCAATTGTAAAGGCACAGTGTCAAACAAAAATAGAATTGAATTTGTCAATTTGATTACATTTTTAATCGGAAATATAATTAGTTTTTCAATCGATTGAAATATTAATCCATTAGATTTCAGTCAGGAGAAACAATTAATTTCTTAATCGATTTTCTATTGAAAAGCCATTCGATTGAAATATCATTCTAATTTCGCGAATGTCAACTGATTTTTTAATCAAATAAAATTTTAATTGAATAATTACCTAATTTTCAGTCGTCTATCCAGGCTTGGTGTATATTGCTGTGTTGCTCAATAAATGGAAACACCAGGGATCGTAACTGGCATGGGACTTTTAGAAACATTCTTGAAATAGAGGAAATTCGACTATTATGGAATAGTCAGGAAATATGGAAAGCTTTTCTCTTTTTACATTTATTATTCGAAATAATCTTTTCGCATTATAACTAGGCAAACCTCGTACCTAAATAGCAACAGTTTATCATGTAATGCTCGTTTTTTGTTTCTGACTGGCGCCAATAAACAGGGTGTAATTTTTACATAATGGCGGGGTCGAGATATATGGAATACCAGTATCTCATAATACCCGATATGAAATTTTAATATTCTATTAAACCTGTCAAAATATTTAGTTCAAAATTTGTTCATTATTATAAGTTTTAGCCGCCATATCTCACAATATCCCCCAAATCATATTTTGTATATTATTAGTTTTTTGCATAAACTAAAGTTTTGTAATTTCTTATGTTCTTATGATAAGAGCGTTAAGTCTCATAATAACAGTCTTAATATACTTTTATACTTCTAATTCAGTGCTTATAGTTTTCACAAGCTTTTTTAATTAAACTCTCTTTGTAAAATTGTCATAAAACTTTTAATTTTTTAGTCTTAGAAGACAGCAGGGGATGAGAGACCCTAACCGCGGAGGCCAGGCGGGCCATTATGTTAACCTGCTTGAAATCCCCTCACCGAAACCTTTCTGTCCTATTAATGAAGCTCATCAGGCCTAGGTTAGGTAAGTTTTTCAGCTAAACCGCAGATAGGAGGGCAGATCCAAACGTATCCATCCTGATCAGTCTCAGGCTCTCCTTCAAGGCAGGACAAGCTGTGAGCAACTCCCATTCTTATTAGATGGGATCACCATTAGATCGCACCTAGTGCAACGGTGGCACTGTTAGCTCAGAAAAGTGAGCGCAAACCACAGCGTTTTCCTCTCCGGGTTGCGTGATCACAGTGACCTACCTGGAAATGAGGCAGCGGATCCCCTGGCCAGAAAGGGTTCAGCTATGAATGTATATATGTCTAGCAGAGAAATCGGTAAGTCAGTTCCTAGAATCAGTGAAGATGAGCGTGAAGTGATCTGTAGCCGGTGATGATGTCAACCACAGTTCTGCATTGTTTCCTTCCAGGGACCAAGAGAAAGTCAGAGAAATTCTTTTTAGGCTCATCAAGAAAAGTTTTGTACATATCCAAGTACTGAGGTTCGCCCATCTTTGCTTATGCTTAATACGAACATCCACTTTTATGAGCGACCCGTTTAGAGAGGTGGCAACGCCTACAATTGGTTTCGGTCCCAGGAAGGGAGAACCATGTGCACAGGAACCCACTAAAGGGACACCGTGTTGTAGATACACAGCTTATCCACAGACGACCTGCAGTCCTCCAGTAACTTAGATGTTATCCGAGGGCCACTCAGAGCCATCAAGACTGCTGACTATCCCAAAGGATAGCAATGTCCTTTTCCTTGATCTCCATATTAAGGGCTATCTTCGCACATATTGTGATGGCGAAAAACTCACAGAGAAGTGACGCCCAAATCTAAGCTCTGGCACCATACCATCAAGTGGCATGCGAGCCAGAGGGATTTCCCGTTGCAGCCCATACGCCACTGAGTAATGGGAAAATGAGATCCATTTACAGTCCTTTAAAACAAAAAATAAGAATTAGCTCAATATCTGCTCCGTCTACAAATTATCATTAAAATTTTTACAGGATCATTCATTGATTTTCCTTTATTTCGTTTTTAAGGATTACCATTTCTTATGTCATTTTTTATTGACCAGAAAGAAAACATATCTATATATAATTATGGACCACAAGACAAAGCGATTTTGGTGTACATATATCATCTGGAATAGCAACAAGGAGCAATGAAACAACTATGACGACTTTATGCGAAGTGCGATACTCTGTATCTACATCAACCGAAATGAAGCAGATAAGTTCCTAATATTTAGCAGAGCATTACTGCTTAATACTATTAAATACTACCATAATTTAAAGATGAGTCTATATAGTATATCGCCCTGAAAGATCTTCTCATTAAAAAATATAAAAGAGCATTTTTACCATAACCCATTCCTCTTTACTCATTGGTAGAACTTTATCTTGTAGAAAACTTTGGTGTCATTTCTACATCTATTGGGTCCGGTATCATACACACAAACATACGTATATTTATATAAAAATAAATTTATAAATATAGTTATTCTCTGACATACCTGTACTCGTGGGCTCAAATTATGGCTATGGATATAGAACCACCTTCTTCAAACTGACCATTCTACAAGAATACAAATTGCAAAATGACAGCAGACAGATGCGTCTCATATCGTAAGCACGATGAACTTCTAGTTCTACAAGCAGTTGAGTGTTTGGAAATATGTAGAAGGAAATAAACTTTGTAAATTGAAGGTAAGTTTCCTCCAATTAATCTTCGAATCTCACAGTTTGCCATCCGTCAGGGGAGGTTCATGAACCCAAAAACAGTTTCGAGGTTGCCTTACTACTCTGGACTATGTGATATGAATAAGTAAAGAGTTCCGCAGTAGCCAATAGGTAGACTATGCGAAGAAAAAAGAGGCACCAGTTTTCCATACCATTAAAAATATTTGCACTGTGTGATGGTGGAGATGATATTTTCTCAAAATTATCGCGCGTCTATTGGTCAGAAATCACCTGGGCAGGTAATAAATGGCTTTTAATAGTCATATACCCTCCAATGCTATGTAACTGTCAATTAACTCTGTGAGCTTTACCAAAACCGTCATTTGTGTCCGTGATGTCGTTAAATCCACTGAATTCACGTAATTAGTACATGACGTGGACACCACTTAATTTGGAAATACATACATATATATGTACATATATTTAATATGTATAGTCTGCGAAGACAAAGTCGGAATCTGAAGTCCAAGTTTGAATGTGAGCAGCAAGGCCCAAAAAAGTGAAAAACTTGAAAAGTGTCTATAACTCGACGTGTTTGTATGTTACTGAGCCACCATCACGTTGTGAACTCTTAAACTTTTCAGAACCGGTTTCTATTGCTTTGCGCCTCAAAGTTAAGGTTATTCACTTTCATGCAAACTATTCAAAGTGAATTGTGAGAAGCAAATGGCTACATACACTCCCGCTTGCGTTGAGTTAAGGAAGGCAAACACAAGCAGTTTGATAACAACATTGCGCTCTTGGTCATCTTCTAAGATTCCCGACTTTAGGTTTCCGGAGTTCATGGAATCCTTTGCTTTGTTGAGGGTAGTCGTAATTTGGCCTTAGCAGCTTAGAACAGTGTTGCTTGCAAATTGAAGTAAATTCTACTATGGCACTAGTAATTGTAACTCTTGATTTCCAGACATTGTAATGATCTTCTTTTCTGAGCTTTCTTGAGGTGACTAAGTTCGTAAAACCCTTACCTCAAGAAATAATGACGACAGTAAAAACTGGTAGAGAGCATCGGGTTCTGGCCTCTGAAATTTGTTTTAAATAACGTCCTTCACTAGTACATATGACATTCTCTGCAAGACTTATGCAGTTACCAACAAATTATAACGTGGTCTGATTTAATATTATGACTGACATTTTATGCAGGTAAATTCCTTTATTTCGCTATATTCATATGTATGTAGGTACCTAATTGAGGCTAAGTTCAGTTGATATGTAACCTGCAAATTAACTTAACTTATTACAGTTGGATATGCGCTCCTATATAATAGAAATAATTTTCGGTGGTATGGCTAATAATAATGCTTGTTTTCACACGTTGAAACCAAGATTGGAAAATTAAGTATTTTGAAATCTACATTATGCACTTATGTATTACAAAAAATTAATTTCAGTGAAAAACAATTAACGAACTTTGATGGGAGAAGCCTTTTCCCAAAACAAACTATTTACATTGATTACTAAATTGCACATGAAAAAACTAATACGAGTTTTATGGAATATGGCACCAAAAGAACCATCTGAAATAAATTCATCTGCGGAGGCTTTGCACAGTGTGTGAAATTGAAATTTAAAATATATCCCACTAAATATCCCAAGAAATAGGTCACATTTTAAATTCTATAAGTCCTTAGTCCAGGTAATTAAGATTCCCGGCCCACTTGGAAATCAACTTCATCTTAGATGTCATGCCGAAACAATAACATTGCAATATCCTTAAAGATCCTTTTAGGAGATCGCTAACTATGGCACAGCGATGATGTTTGAATTACTAAAAAGGTACACAACTTAAAATGGAAGGTAAACGGGTCACTGGGCCATAGGGAACCATGCTAGAAGACTGGTTATAGCGGCGAACGATTTCTTCCGGAAGCTGTAAGGACTCGGCGGAAATCGAATCCATCCAACACGTGCTCTGCGAGTGCCCCGCTTTGATGAATAAAAGAGGTAGGCTATTGGGTAGCTACTTCTGTTCAAGTCTGGGGGAGCTGCAAAGTGTAGAATTTAGATATATCCTGAGTTTTCTGAGAGAAGCAGGATGGATCTAGATTAAAAGTCTTAGGTAAGTGAGTTTTCTAAGGAAAACAGGATGTATCTGAGGCTTGTAAGGTTATCCCATGAAGTCTAGGGGCACAACGGACCCATTAGATTTCTAAGAGATGTATGCTAGTCGTCTGGCGGCTCCCCTCTTACCTAACCTAACCTAAGGTAAAGCGTGCGGGAGCTTATGGGCCAAGCTATTGGTTGGCTAAAGCATTAGGATCTTCACCCTACATTTTTCAAAAAGAGATTCAAGAGCCCAGGGACTACTATGCATTCGCGAATTTAGAAAGAGGGCATGCCTGGTTCTAAAATATATATTGCCTGAGAGTCAGACAGCACTCACGGCGTTTAACCTTTGAGTATACCTTTTTTAAAGCACTAAACTTATTACATACGTGCAATAAACGACAAAAATACTCTTCACGGTTAACAAATTTGAAGTCATAACGATTCTATTCCCCGGCAAAGTTAGACGAAAACACTGGTCAGTTTTATATGGTGGAAGATAAGCGATGTTATTGTGGTGAAGCTCTTGACTGCATAAGGATAATACATATATCTGGAAATGGTAGTTCCAGTCAGCCAGAGTATGGCCTTATCAAGGACCTTAAGCTCGAGTAAACTTCATTAGATCGGTTTAATATAACAAAAGACCTGGTTGCAGTGATGATAAAGGCGATTTTCTCTGTCTAATTCATAAAAATATACCTACTAATAATTGAACGTAGCAATATCATTATGAAGAAAAAATTGAAAAAGATATAATCACTAAGACTACACAACATTATTAGATCCTTTTACATATCCTACCAAGAAAGACTAATAACAATTCAATCAAGCTATCATTGAAAACATTGTCTGGATTAAAGAAAATACAATTTTTTTGTGCTATTGCTATAATTAATTCACTAAACTTTATTAATTCCATTAAAGGCAGAAAAAGAATGGTTTAGCTTTTTGGTTAGCTTGAGATTTAAATAATTGCAAATAAAATATGATATGTATTAATTATATGAGAACTTTTACCGAAATACCAAATTTTAGCTAGCAGCTATCATTTCGCATTTTTTCTTATTTAAAGCTTTGTTTTGTATTAAATTTGTAAAGATCGAAAATAAACTGTAAAAACTCCGGGCAAGAATGCTTCGGGCTCCGGCAATCAGGGTTTCCTACCAGCACTTTATCAACGAGTCGGAGAGAGTTGACTTATAAGTTAACACAAAATTGACTAACCTTGACTAACCGGAATTTAACATTCGTAACCTTTATTACAAGTGAGGGGGATGGTGTTTATTCGCACATATCCTTATAATGAATTAATCAAAAATTTTGATTTTTATTCCCTGAAAGTAACTCTTTCAGGCGATATCCCCCTCTTCAGTTAAAAATTATCTACCTCTTGTTACACCCAAAATGCAACAAAAAAACCAACGGCGTTGTATATTGGAATGGTTTATTGGTTCACGAGGTGAGTTCAAGCGTTGTAAGAGCTTCAATTAGAGCCTTAAACACCGTTTCTATACCACAGTGTAGGAGGAGGAAGGATTATCAGAATTATCAAAGTTAGATCCACCCTGTGGGGTTCAATAAATGATAGTATTCCTTATCTTTCGCTTAGAGATCTCTTGCCCCTAGATAGTACTAACACTTTCGGAACTAATAAATAAGAGTTTAGGGAACAGATTGTGATATGTCGTTTTTTCAATGGAAGTCTCTTGGACTTCTTCAGTTCAATAAGAAGAAGTAAAAAATTAGAATTGGTCTAAGTAAGACCAATTCTTACGATACCCTAGATAAATGTCCTTATGTAATTTCGTATGGTCACATCTCTATGCAAATTTGATTGTTAAAGTGGTTTTTCGCATCTACATATTTCTAGAACGTTCGTCGGACAGTAGAAATGATTATAACCAATTTCATAGGATTTTATATTATGAAGAAATTTGTATTACAATAAAAACGTCTAGAACTGATCGTTTTTATAATATACATAAAAAAAACTGAATTTTTGTTTGGCAACACCAAGAAGAGGTTGCCCAATTTAGTCCATTTTTTAAATTTTATTTACTATTTCTACAAAAATTTCAGCTCTCTACGTCAACGAAAATTGAAATTTTTGTATGACAACCCTATGAAGCGGTTACCCGATTTGTCCCATTTTCGAATTTAAATTTACAATTTTTTCAAAAAGACTGCATGTACAAAATTTGAGCTCTCTATACGCTTTTTCGAGTTATCGTGAAGACAAATAGACAGACGAACATGCAAAAATCAAAATTACTTTTAATATTATGCGTGGGTGTTCAATCCATTCTGCTCTAGCAGCATTATTTCTATGCGTTACAAACGGAATGACATCTAGGAATCATCTATGGTATAAAAACGTCTTGGGGACGTGCTGTTTGAAAATAAAACATAACTTTAACAATAAACTAAACGAAGAAAATGATTTAAAATTACAAAATTTCGACATTGTTGACTTCTAATTTCGGAACGAGAGACGAGAGGAAAACATTATGGAGCACCGGAAAGCATTATGGAGCACCGGAAAGCTCCATCATCATAGTTTTATCGCTCAGAAGTTATATGACTATACGTAGTTTATAATTTTTTGCTTGCATCAGTGTATCCATTTTCGGTTATCAACTATTCGTAGAACACCCTGTACTGAGTTGTACGTCTCCGAAATATCTTCATAGCTTAAAAAGTAATGCATAAAACGTAGTTTTTAGGTTAACTAGAATTTATAATATTTTTGCAAAAAAATTACAATTATACATATGTGTATATATATAGATAGATAAAAGCCAGTTTGTTACTTTCAAAATTTTTGTGGATATAAATTTCGATATAACATTCGTCAGTGCTTTGTCTGCATATTTTTTAAATTATTGTATAACGTTTTTTCTTAATATTATACTAGTCTAAAGTCAGTTGATTTAAGCAATACCATCTGCATAAAAAAAAAAGATCGTAATTTGTACTGTCCTGTTGCTGGTTAGGTTACTGCAAAAATTACTAAACAATGAGGCACTGGATGGTCAACGAGAATTACATAACTAATATCATAGATGGCACAAGAACTAGATATCGCTAGCATACCGAGAGTAAATGTTTATTTAGTTTAGTATGTTTAATATGTGGTCCATTCCGTAATGTACCACCAGCAATATAAATATTGTATACTCTGCTCTGGTATTGAATGCGACATCTAGTTCTTGTGCCATCTATGCTAATACCTTAACCCCTAACTTAACTTTTCATTGGAATGCAAGTAATACCCATGATCCAAAAGCTCATTAAACGCTCGTAAAACTAGTTACATCTCCCCGTATTTTTATATAAGTGTTGAATCGAAATTGATTCTTTTATATGGTTTGTTATTCTCGTAATCGTTAAAGGAATATTATACTAGATCATAGCTCTCTAGGAATTATAATTATGTATACGCACGCATATAACACTGTCGCATTGAAGTAATAAATGGCCTCATATAAAACTTATGCCTACTCCATAGACTCATATAAGACAGCAAATGTCAAATTTTCAGTCTATTTGATACTTTAAGTAAATAGATGAAAAATGTCCAGCACTAGTAGTCTTACTGTTGTTTTTTTTATGGAACATAAAACATGAGGCCTTCTACATCCTGGCTGAGTGAGAAACAGTATCGATAAATAACCAATAAAACCAACGTTACCTAAACTAACGTTGTCACGAATTTAAGGGTAAATTAAAGAAATGTTTTTTTAGAAAAATAGGAACCTAAGGGCCGTAAAATCACCAAGCCATTTAATGCAAATTTAATTTTAATTCAATTATTATTATTAAGGAACCCCAATTAAATTTTTGTAGCTATTCACCAACATTAATAAAATAATAATTTAGCAAGTGACAATTCTCGTGACAGTTGATGAAATTCAAATATTATTGAAAAAATTAAAAGAATTTCATGTATTATTTATTATCTTTTGATTTGCTTCCACTTCAAAATAAAAACCGTGGTTCTATTTACCGATATCGTTATTTATCTAAACAGTAAGATTCTCACTTTTTCAATATTTAAACAGCTGTCAAAAATATGACATTTGATTGCCTTAGATCATATAACGAAAAGGATAGGCTATGCTGTGTAAAATTTGTGTACGTATGATAAGCATTTTTTCTTGTGACACGGAGGGGAAATGACAAGAGGGGTAGCACCTTGTTAATCGTTAGTTCGACAGTTCTAATTTATTTCTGACATTTCAGATTTTATGACAAGAAGTTCGTGTTTGATTTAACGATTTTGGAGTAAATAACTAATTAAAAGTGATTTTTACTTAATAGTAGTGTGGTACAATAGTGAAATATTGTTTTGCGAACGGGATTTTCTATAATCGAGAATCCGGAGTCTTGAATTATCGCGTAGAAGTGCGCTGTGCTATGCTGAAGAAACAACCAGTGATATTCTCTTAGGAAATCATTTTGTAGGCAAGCGTAATTCTTTTAACAATAAATTATAATGTTTTAAATAAAATAAGAGTGCAATATTTATAAAAATAAACAGCAGTGGTAAAAAAAATTTACATTTTCCAATGCCGGTTTGTTTGTTTATAATCGAATTGTCATTGGCGTACAAATGTAAAAAGTTATAAAAATATTATAAAATTATAAACTTAAGAATTTATTTAAAAATGGTGTGATATAATGGGATCTCTTCTTTGAATTTCTTCAATACTTAATAAAAAGTTTGAACCACTAAATTATTCGCCCGGTGTGAAAATATTGTAGTTTACTACTTCCATGACTAAAACGAATTCATCGATGCGGTTTACTACATGTAGAAAAATGCCTAAGTTTTTCTTTCTCATAGCCTATCCTTTTTGTTATATGATCAAGTTTATTGCATGATACACTTCAATCAGCTGATATCGAAATTAAATTTATTTAAGAGAGGGTAAGACCTCGCTTAACATTAAATTAAAACAAGTGAAAAAGCTAGAATTGGTCTAAGACCAATTCTTATGATACTCTAGCTAGATGAATGCCCATATAAAATTTCGTATCGTCACCGATCTATGCAAGTTTGATTTTTGAAGTGGTTTATTGCATATATTTCTAGAACGTTTTGTCGCACAGAAAAAAAATTTATAGGATTTTGTATTCTGAAGAAGTTTGTAGTACTATAAAAATGTCTAAGACTGATCGTTTTCACAGTATATGTAAAAAACCTAAATTGTTATATGGCAACACCAAGAAGGAGTTGCCCGATTTAGTCTATTTTTAAAATTTTATTTGCTAATATAATAAAAACACCATGTACCAAATTTCAGCACTCTATATCGATGCGTTCTCAGGCAGTGTCCAAATATATAGTGGAAAACGAAAGTTTTGTATCGCAACCCCACGATGGAGTTGCCCGATTTGTCTCATTTTCGAACTTAATTTTACTTTTTTTTAAGTCCGTGCACAAAATTTCAGTTCTCTAAGTAGGTATACGCGTTCTCGAGATATCGTGCGCACAGACGGACGGACATGCAAAAATTAAAATAACTTTTAATATTATGCGTGGGTGTCCAATCTATTTTCTCTACCATCATTGTTTCGGGGTGTTACAAAAGGAATGACAAACTTAGTATACCCTATAGATTTCATCTAGAGTATTAAAATGAAATTTTCATTAAATCGACTGGGTAAGTGTCACCTACCACTTACCCAGCTCTAATTGAAATTTTATTTAATTCTGCTTAGTTAATACGGACCTAAGTCTCAGAGATGTAGGAATTAAGCAAATGTAAACGAAAATCCTGCATTTACTGTTTTAATTCTCTTAGAGGATCAAGAGGTCGATTAAAAGCAATTAATTTTCAATCTTATACTTGTCGATTCTCAACTTAAATCAACATCGAATACCTACCTATATCGAATACATGGAATTATTGGAGTATGATAGCCTAGTAAAACCGTCGAACCAAGCTTAACAAATAGTACCTATCTACCCTCTGTGATACTATGTATCTAGACACGGCACGGCATACTGTAATGTTTCTCAAAACATTGCCCGAGAAAATATGCGAAAAAGTTTAATTATATACCAACAACAGCGGACCGAACAATGCCTATATAAAAGCGAAAAACGAGAAAAATGAATCAAGCCAACAACAAAATTTTGCAATACAAAAAAAAAACTAGCAATAAAAAATGAGAAACAAAAATAAAATAAACTGCGTTGCGCTCGATCTTCAGAACGCGGGCAAAGAAAACGTCAACGGCCGACTAACCTTGAAAGTTGATTTCGGCAAATTTGGCGCGTCAAATTCGACGAACTTTTCAGTTGCCTCATTTTATATATGAAAATTGATGATGGCAGAGCCAGCAAAGCTTGCATATGTGTGAGTGCATGTTGCTTTTTTGTTAAATAAAATTAACTCTGTATATGGCGGTGAACAGCTTTGTGTTTATATGGGTTCCTCCGACTTCCGTGAACTTGAACACTTGCGCCGCACGGCTGTTGTATAATTCGCAAATTAGCGAATCGAATTTAAGTGCGTAAAGACCCAAATTTCTTGTCTTCTTTATGCGATCGCGTGTGCTCGTATATGTGCCAATGTCGGCCATCATAGTCCAGGATGATTGTGGTATGCGACTAGGGATTGTCTGATGCTGGATTTTTGGGGCATCAGTGATGAAGTAATTACAGATGACAAGGACAAAGCTGATTATTTTCAAAGATTTTCTTCTTCTGTTTTTAACTTCTCCAAACAATTGTTTGGCACAGTCAGTATTCCGAAATGGTACGGTTTCTTTAAATTGAGTTCTTAGTGCGACACTGACTAGGGTTACATCAGTAGTAGTTAATCAGCTGTCACTTTTTAAAATGGGGACTGACATTGCTATTAGGTATATTCCATTATATTTTATTTAATTAACAATCCAGATGGTTCACGACTGCGGCTATTTGAATACTCAAAACTCGTTTGCAAAAGAAGAGAGAATTAAAAAACTAATGACTCATTAACAAAATAAATTTGATTAACATATTTTTTTTTTTAGATTGTGTATTAAATTATGACCAAATTAGACAAATGTCAAATTAGACATTTCAGTGTTTCGGTCAGTGAGCCTAATCTAATGATGTTTGACCTTTGCCAAAAATTGCTAACACTTACTCGACTCAAGGCCAAAAATGTGTTAGATTTTTCGTTAAAAGGTAAACAGAAGATGATTTCCTAAACCTGCTGTTGCTCTTATAAATTTATAGGTAAACTAAAAATGGCCGTAGCATATTTTGAATATCACGTTAAAAGTAACCAACTACCATCGTTGTTGTATATTAATTTCAGCATTGATTGGTATCCAACCAACTGGTTGCATTTTCCTCATGAATAGCAGCTCACGCGAAAAGAAGATCTCTTAATCACTAGAAGCACTCATCTTAAAAATTTTCTAGCTGGAATTTGTTTCGATCATTATTGCACATGGCGGATTTGGAAAATTGCCGAAATATCAAAAAACGATCTTTTTTTGTTTTCAATCAAACGTAAAATGTTTTTGAACAAAATCTATATCGAATACAAATGTTATCATAGCACAATTACTTGTCTAAGTGCTTCCAATATCTTGAATATGAGTACTGAGTATTTACGAACTTAATAAAATAAACGGTATCACATAATTTTCTCTTTCTCGTACCTTCACACTTTCGGTTATCGCAATGTGGAAGTCTAGCTGGTGTATTGAAAATACAGATTACATATTCCTGATGCATTGCATTTTCATAAGGATTCACGTCTCCGATATCAGAATATGGGACATCTTTGTTCTTCGTGGTTAAATCGTTTGCTACGACTCTACGGTGCATTAGTTCATCAGCGAATATGATTCGAGGTAAGAGTAACAACAATATTGTCGCTACATCAAAATCAAAGAAGGAAAATTCGTTCTTAGCATAGGAACATTTATCGTATGAACCACGTCAAAATATACTCATTGCTCTGACATCCTTTAACTTACATGTCTCGCACTTTTTCGGCTTGTGTGGATTGTACCTGTTTTAAAGAACAGGCACGTTGGCAGGCAGTCGTCGCTTAAATAAACTGTTGAATGTGAAAAAGTAATGCCTCACAACGGGTTTTTTTTTTTTAAATCGATAGATCGTAGGAGAAAACTTTTAACTATGTATATGTATACCTACTTACTCAATAATTCATTAAATTTCTTCCAGAAAGGTTGTTACTTCAAAACGATTGCGGTTCATTGTTTTGTAAAAAAACATTTACGCCGAATAAAGGGTTTATCCATAACTTCATCGATAGTTACTGTTTATAGCTGCCTCCATAGGCATATAGGTGCTATGTTGCTACATTTCACGATGAGCTCATTATTTCCGTCCTCGATAGATAATTAACTGAAACAGCTCAAGCAGCAATTTGTTCCTTGCAATAACTGAAAGATTTCAAGTAAAAAACGAATTCAAAACAAAAACACAAACATACCTGATTCCATGTACTACCGTACATTTCAAAGAAAAAAAAATTGAAACTTTATTGGATCACTATTGCATCCATATGTCTGTCTGTCACAGACGTTTTTCTCGAAAACGAAATGACGTAAGAATTTCAAATCTGGCAGAATGGGAGTAATTTGTGACCCCAAAAAAAATTTTTTTTTGTTACGGGGAATCATTTGAAAGGACTACTTTCAAGGAATCAAAAATTTAAAAAGAACTTTTGATATTATCACGGTTAGTATGTATTAAGTCATAGATAATGGGAAAACTGCTGTTTTTTCTTATAGGCCCCGCTAACACCCCGCCCCCCCCTTCCCGTTCCAACAACCAACAACACTAAACAAA
The DNA here is from genome assembly GCA_963930735.1 of Dioctria linearis. Lineage (NCBI taxonomy): Eukaryota > Metazoa > Arthropoda > Insecta > Diptera > Asilidae > Dioctria > Dioctria linearis. The sequence goes on along the minus strand of OZ005743.1, from coordinate 84,168,916 downwards.
TAAGGAAAAATGGACATATTTGGAATAAGCTGGGCGTTTAACGGCAATAGCAGCTTTTATCTAAGGCTACTACATCACAAGATACCACATAAAAATAATAAAATAATTTTGATAGGAATAAATAACAGGATATGAAGGATTTTAATTCATGCTTGTTTTTACTTTGAGCAAAAATATGCAAAAAATAACACAAAATTGGAGGATGCTCCGACTACCCTTTTGTTAACTTGTTAAGCTAAATTGTTCTACCCCGAAATTGACCTTAAGTGTAAATAAATTTTAAATAAAAGTAGTGCGATTTATTTCGATAATGCGTAGTGAATGAATGTCCTTGCGAATTACGAATTAAATTTAAACTTATTTTCTGCTCTCTTGGATTAATAATACTGGTAACGGGTGGATCTTTAAGGACCCAATTAAAAATTTTCAATTGATATAGGATGGTAAGTATGTACATTGTGTAATATGCCTAGCAATTAACTACCAATATCTTGCTTGCAACACACAAAATTGTTGCAACGCACCATTTCCACAAACAAACAATGATATGGGTGGTCAAGCATTTCCAATGGGTGCAATACCCTGAAGTGTCGCAGAACCCAAAATCATAAGAATGTACAATTAATCATTTTTGACCCATGCACGTGCGGTCAGCTACAATAAGGAATTGCTGATAATAAAGTATGTTATTAATGTTTAGCAAGCAATATAAGTTAATTATACAATTAATATTTATATAGAGTAAGAATAGATTTTTATATATGTATATATAGACTAAAGAAACAAAATAAAGAGAAGTTGAAGTACGAGTTCAGTAAAGTAAGGTACAAGATCTAAACAGGAGTTAAAGCTCTGATAGGCCGCTCCTATATTTACTAAAGGAGTTAATGCCTTTGCACTGCTCTACCCAGCAACGACTTCGGTTTAGTGTTAATTTGGTCTGCTCTGAGGATGTCAGTACCTCGAACTGATAAGATAGCCGAATAATAGAGGGTTATCACAATTGCACGACGACGAAAAAGAATATGGAAGAGAGTTTGTTTCAACGAAAGACTTTGTCTCTGCCAAGTGCATCTTCTTCTATCATTTTGGCGTCCACGGAGCACTATATAGAAATCATTAGTTTTATCAAATTTTAATTTTTTGAAAAAATTTGGGTAATAATATATGAGTGAAATATATGTCATTAATGAAAATTGATCTTTCTGTAATTGCTCTATTTTGGCTAATAACTCCAGAAGTAGCACAACCAGCACAAAATGCTTAAAAAACTTATTCACAAAAGTAAATTAACCGAACCCTTAGGCATTAAAATTCACTCGATTTATATAAAGAAAGCATTGCAAAAACACAAAAAGAGTAGTATTTTTTGTATTACTACTCTGATACCAGAAACACATTTCGACGCAATGCAGTGCAGTCATGCAGAAGGGTACGTATTGTAAAGCACATTGAAAGCAGTGCAGTGTTTTGGCAATTAATTTTTGAAGGTTTTAGATAGTAGGCTTAGATTTCTGTGTAGTGGATTATTTATGCTGAGAAAAGATATAATAAAAAAAGGATGTTTGTATTAGCGGCTGGTGGTATTCGCAATAATTTTATTTTAATGAACAAAAAACAAAAAAGATTTGGACAAGTCATGAACCTGTAATACCGAGAAAAGCAGCGTAAGCTTCATGGTTTTTATACTAAAATTTTTAAAAGTCATTAAGCAGACAAATTTAATCGAGTTAAGAAAATTTACTCGGACTCAATGTTTGAGTTGAGCGATGAGTTGAGTTAAAATTTTTGTCTATACATCCCTGGTTATTACGTTGATGTATGTGTTCAGAAAGACATCTTTCATTTTGGATCCTTCATTTTCAGGTTTCTTTCTCATGGTGCGAATTTCGTAACAATTGCCTGGACCTTTAGGATTGGAGCATCGACAGCTGCTAAAGTCACTCTTACTTACAAATTCGTTCGCGTTCGCACGTATATAGAATACCCCGAACGACCTCGTAAGCCTCGAAAATCGTCGAGCTTATATTGACGAATTATTCCTCCTAAAAATTACGTATAACCTCATAGATAGCACAGATATGCACAATTAGGATATGTATAAGGTTCCACCAATCCAATCCCGCCCTACCCCTACATTTAAACTCGAAAGCGCGAGGACGAACATTAAAGACAAATCACTTCTATATCAAATCCAGAAACAACACAATAATTTAATTCCATTGATCTCTTCGGTAGTAGTCTTTCTTCCTCAAAGCGTTCTACTTTGGATGTAATAAAAACTCGCTCTTTCCCCCCTGAAACTCTTCATCTTTCCGTTTTTTCACAAAAACCAAAAAAAATTAACTTAGATATTATTTCCCATTAAAATGTATGTATCCATACCTTAATTATATAATTAATAGTGTCTGAACTCATTAAGATTTAGTAATATTTAAGTACATATGTAGCTTCTTAACTCACATTAATTACTCAGAAAAATAAAATAACTGTTTTGCTTCAATATTTTCCCGGTAGTATGTAAAAGGATTTATACTAAAGTCTGTTATATTTACTATCTCTTAAACTTTCCAAAAATAAATAAATAAACATGTGAGGCTATTTGGGAAGAATTTCTTGGTAACTATGTATTTTGCACTTCCTAACAGAGCTGAGTACAGGAGAACAGCAACGGATTTTTATTCTAAAAGTGGACCACCGAATTGTGTGGGTGCAATAGATGGAAAACATATAAGTGCTTTCCAAATGCAGGATTACAATACTTTAACTATAAAAAATATCACAGCATTGTTTTGCTAGCTGCCTGCGACAGAAATTACTGCTTCATAGCTGAGACATTAGCGCATATAGAGGACAAAGTAATGGTGGCGTTTTTAAATCGTGCTCATTTGGAAAAGCATTATTAGAGGAAAAAATTGACTTGCCTGAAGACGAAAACTTACATAACTCAAATATTAAGGTGGCGGTTTTTTTTTTTTTGATGCAGCTGATAGTACCTACCTACTTATTAATTAAACTATAAGTATTTTAAGGGCGGCGGAAAAGAAGACTGTGAAGCGCAGGGCTGCCAAGGTGAAAGGTATATAAGAGGAAAGCAGCATACTTGATGGAAGAAATTTGTTGATTCGGAGTATTGGAGTCTTAGTAGTACAGATGACCGCTTTGGCATCTCCCATGAAGATACAACAGTAAGGTAGTATGATTGAAGATCATAAACATGAATTGGTACCTCTCACGGTGAGATAACTATACTTTAGTGACATAAAAATTGCGATTTTTGACTCTGTGGGTACTGTAGTAGGGTATGAATGGCAAAGAAGTTAAGTGCTCGTAATAGTAAGAAAAATAAAATCGCAGACATAGTCCCAATGACACGGGGTGAAAAAAAAGAAACGAAGTATGAAGGTTGATGAAAATTGGAAATCGATTATTTATGTTTGTAGTGTTTAGATATTTAGTATGCATGGTATGCTAAAAGATTACTGGTGTTAATCTCTTAGCCTCTCCAGTTTTGAATACGGGCATATCTTTACCTTGGTCCGCGGTCCCCGCTGACAACACCTATTAAGGTTGTGCTTTGCTTGTATAGGATATATGCAATCGTTTTAGATGTTACAAATAAGATCTTAGGCCCGAATGGAGTAAGTAATCGCATTAGTACAAGGATATCTACATGCAAAGATATCACTGGGAGTTCTCATGACCTTATGATATAATGCTACGAAGCCCTACCAATTAGGTATAACCGAGATTGCTAACTTGGTGCCACGGGGACGTGTTTCTGTTTACATTCGTTTTGCTATGAAGAGATAAGTCGCAGGACGCATGCAGGATTCTCTGATATTTTCGGGAAAAATGAGAATTTCATTTGAGAGGAATTTTATATCTCCTTTCAGCATCTGTGCTAAAGCGAAATTTATCTTTTACTTAAAAATGGGACCTGATGTATTTTATTAAGAATAGGTTGAAAGGATTTTGAGGGATTTAATAAGATTTTGTCGTTAGAGTAATCCTATGTTCTCTCGATTTTTGTTTTTAACTCGTTGTCTCAGTTGCACTACACTACTACTACGTACTTTCCTATACATTTCACAATATTACGTCACCTAATAGAGGAACAAGGTTCGTAATGGGAATACTTGCAATCTGTATAGGTACCTTGGTGTTTACCATGCTCTATCTCTCTTGTCCATACGCAGGACTCAGGTAAAAATAACCTTTTGAAAATTAAAGTCGGAATGAATTTAATTTCTTATATAAGAGTGTTTATAAAGCGAATAAAATATAATTTGAACACAAGAAAGGTATTTTTTTAATTTAATTCGATTTTCTTAAGTAAAATTTCATCTTATTGGTTGAGTTTTACATGTTTAGTAAACGTTTGAAAAGGTCCTCATATTTACATATTTTTGTGCCACATGAAATAGCAAATTGCTCAGTCCATTGTTATAAGTCAGTGGGTGAAATATTATGGTATTACCGTTTGTATAAAATATATAGTGATTGCGAAACGAAGTTTGACTTAGTTACTTGTTGTATTGTAGAGGCGCTCACATCGCTCCAATATAAAATCAACGAAGCCTCAACGTTATTTAGAGAAGAACTCAATTTTTTTTTTAATTTCTTGGCAATTTTTTCCTTAAAATTTTTATGCATTATTGGAGGCCGACAGCAGGTGCTTGGGCCACTAACAGTTTTTATCAGAGTAGACGCGGTGATGAGCAATTAACATTTATGTCTTCTTAGAAATTTACAGAAAATGTTTCGGCAGAATTTTATTCAGTCAGTCTAGCGGCCGACTGCAGTTATTTTCAGATACAATACTTTCGTGTGTGCCGTTGTCGGCCTCCCCTAATGCAACAAAAGTCTAAGAAGAAATTTTCAGTCAATTTCTAAGAAAAAATTGAGGGCTTCACTATATGTATCAGGTCGCGAGACGAGATTGTTAATTTTAAATTGGTGCTAGGAATTTCTTCGATCTCGATCATTACCGTCTTTATGTTCCAGGCCGTGACATCGAATTCTTTGAATGTATTAGAGTGGTACGAAGTTCGTACTTCTCTTATGGAAAAATGCATTACTTTCAACTTCAACCTTCTGCACAATGTAAATAAGCCTACGTACTAAAAGTTTTATTCAGGAATTTTGTTATTTAATTCCTTGTGCATTTACCAGCATAAAAATCTAAGTATTTTCTTTAAGAAAATTGTTAATATTTTATTACTCAAACATAACACTACAAATAAAAATGAGAAAATACGTTGAATTCTGTTGCCTTCATACCACAAATCACACTGGAAACTAATCAGAGCTTTGTGCTTGCCTACTGAGTTTATGAAAAAAATAAGTCTTTCAATGTTTAACACACAGTAACTTCTTAAGTATAATAAAGACAAAAAGACAATGTTAACCATTTTTTTATATTATCGCGTAATGCTTCTATTAATTTAAAAATATTTCCCACATTCCATATCAAATAATTCAGTTTTGTCATTTCAAACATGACTTAAAGTATTTTTTAATCAATGAATCGGCAGAGGTACACATTTGCCTCATGTTTTCACAAGCTGCGCTTGTTCACTGCGCTGTGAATCGAATGGACGGCAACGGTTTTCTGTCTCTTCATAACTTTTAAATTATAATTCAAAGGTAATTCAAATATTAGCCTATTTTATAGGAAAATTTGTTGCTTTTATGGTAGTATAATTTATACTTTAGGTTTTTATACATTTTCCAAAGAAAACAGTTTCAAACAAAAGTAGATCTTATTTAAGAATATTTTCTCCCACTTTGAAGTGAGCTTTCATTTCTCTGTGAGAAATGAAAGCTGGTATGAAGGCAACAGAATTCAACACATTTTCTCATTTTTATGTTTAGTGTTAGGTTTGAGTGAAAAAATATTAACAATTTTATTAAACAAAGTACTTACATTTTTATGCTGGTAAATGCACAAGGAATTAAATAACAAAATTCCTGAATAAAACTTTTAGCACGTAGGTTACATTGTGCAGAAGGTTGAAGTTGAAAGTGATGCAATTTTCCATAAGAACAAATGCTAAGAGAAGTGCGAAATCGTACCACTCTAATACTTTTGCAAGTAGCAAAATCGTTTTGTGTCACGGCCTGGAACATAAAGACGGCAATGCCTCGACCAATGCATACAAATTCGTAGGAAGAAGTTTCCAGTAAATTTCTAAGAAAAAATTGTGGGCTTCCCTTCATTTAGTCGATAAATCGTCGTATATATATTCTATATGCTTACTCTTATCCCTTGAAAACTGTTCAAAATGGTATAAGGGTAATACCCTTGTGTATAAAATATACTATATGCATTGCGAAAATTCTTCCTTGTTATAATGTCGGATGGCTCGACTTGTACCATTTTGAACAGCTTTCAAGGGATAAGCCGATGATGTTTCGAACCGACGACGAAGGGAAGACCTCATTTTTTTTCTTGAAATTTACTGGAAATTTATTACAACGAATTTTTATGAATTGATCTCGACCAAGGGGCCTATTCTTGAATTACGAATGGTTTTTACGAATTCGTTATATAACGAATGGTTAATAACGAATCGAAAACCCCGTTCGTATTCTTGAACCTCATCGTTATAAAGTCGAAGTGGTGAAAAAGTTGTTCAACATAACGAGTGTGGTAGGATTAAATCTGTCAATTTCCAAATTGAATATTGTCAAATGTATCATGTTTTAAAATATAATTTGTAAAATATAGCCAGTTTCAGTGAATTGTCATTATTGTTTCCGTCTGAAATTGTTGAAGAAACTATGGAAAATAAATTACGTCGATCCTTAATCCGTTCCTGCACCCTTAATTCATCGCTGTATAGGAAAAATTTTGCAGGAGGACCTCCACCAGTGCCATGCAAATATTTTTTTGCCACCGCAGCTTTTCATTTCACCATACATTTTAAATCCTGCTAACTCTGGACATTTTCTATTAGCTTTGTTTTTAATAATAATATCATAAAAATTAATATGAATTTATGTACATTCCTTTCTCCAACTTTTCCAGTCCTTTTGTGCTCCGGGTATGGAATACAATACTGATGCTCGCTTTTGCCACAATTCCGTGGCATCATATTTACCAAATTTCAGTTTCCGGTTTTCCTCTAAAAATTCAATTATTTTAGTTTTTTGAGCATATAACATTTTCGCACATCTTTTACCTCCCATTATCATCCGTAAAATAGCAGCTTATTCAGTCTTCGTTTGGGATAACGAATGATTGAATCCACTCGTTAAATAACGAAGGGTTTGCGTTCGGTATAATAACGAATGCAGATTTCAGGAATACCATACCACTTGTGTCGATTCCGAATGGTTTTGACAGTATAACTAGTACGGAATGTGCCTTCGTTATTCAAAAATAGGACCCCATATATAGTAAAGGCCTCATTTTTTTTCTTAGAATTTTTATGCATTAGGGGATGCCGACAACGGCAGACGTGAAACTATAGTATCTGAGAATAACTGCAGTCGGTCACCAGACTGAATAAAATTTCTGTCGAAACTTTCTGTAAATTTCTAAGAAGAAATGAATGCTTGTTGCTCATCTACGCAAAAATTGTTAGCACCTGTTGTCGGCCTCCAATAATGCATAAAAATTTCCAATAAATGTCTAAGAAAAAATAAGTCTTCCCTGCCGCAGGTTGAGGTTTCGTTGATTTTATATTGGAGCGAGGCGAGCGCCTCTACAATATAACAAGTAACTAACTAAGTCAAACTTCGTTTCGCAATCACTATACATTTTATACATACGGGAACCTACTGCTTATCGGTGCTTTCACCACTTAAAATATGTACCTACATAGATATGTACCATAATTTCTGAAACGCCCTGTAATTATGTCATATTTATTGTCTATTCTGTGTACATCGTCATGTCGTCGACGTCGTCTAAAACATTTTTTCCCTGTAGGTGAAAAGTAAATCGATATAAATTCGGTACGGATTAGCCCCTAGACCACCTAACACATAAATTCTACCATCCAATAAAAGGTGCTTAAAGTTGACGCAACCATGTCACTCAAATCAAAATTAGTATGGCGAATGACGATGGCAATGAACTAGAACAGTCGACCAGCAGGAGTGCATTGATCTACAAACACAGATGCAATGCAGCACCGCAGCAACAGAACAGCAGCCGCAGCAACGTAAAGAATATAACTCGTCAGTCATCCTCATCATGTTCACCACTGTGATCTGGGCGCTGGTGCAGTCAGTTAATAACCAAACCAGGAAGAGAAGAAGAGAGTGGCAAAAATGTATGATTTGACGGAACGAACGGGCATTTACGTTACGTAGAAGTAGTACTACGTAGAAGGGTTGAATCAAAATTTAATGACAACCATAGATTTACATTAGCAGCGTTGAAATATCGAGTTCAAATCAGCTTAAATCGGAGTAAAATTATGTAGGTGTAAGTTAGAATTATAACAAGAAAATTGTGTCTCAAAAGAGTGGCGCAGCATTAAAGGGAACTTTTAATTTAGTCTTGAAGCCTCCTTCAATCTTATATATACATATTATAATAATATTTACATTACATTACTACATTTATGGTTTAATTTTGTTTTGAACACATTTCGACTCAACTTAGCTGCGCACAAATTCAGGACGAATGGGGCTGATTATTTTCTTTACCATATATCAATGGATTGCTGATTTAAATTTCTTAAATACTGATTTTAATTAAAAAGACAATTCAAATATGTACATACTTATATTGCTACCCCCAGACGAATCCCTCGAAATTTTCGTCAACACTGTGACGAATTCATTTTGAGGATAATTTTTGTTCAGAATTTTCATTTCGTAAAGGTAAACGATCTCTCGCATACAAACACAGTGGAGTTAAAATGCGCAAAGGAAAGAAGTAGACGAAAGTTTCTTTACCTGATGTTGTTCCACTGTTCTGCACACTCTATTACCCCCCCCCCCTCCCGCCCCTTCCGCACATAACACAAACCTATACTTTCTGTATCACTTTCTTAAACTTAAGAGATCATGAAACCCTCTACCATGAACTTTACTACTGAAGGCCATCATATAAAAAACTCATCCAACCAAAATAACAAGCTGCCATCTCTTTCCAATTGGTTTATAAATGAAAAGCAGCATTACACAAGGCCTTCGACCTTCATTTGAAATATGTAGTTGCTGTTGCTCTCCTGGCCACATTTCTTTGTGTATTTCTTCTTTCTAACACAAAAGCAACCTCTTTTTATAAATTTTGCATTTACGCTCGAATGAAAGAACGGTGAAAGTCAAGCACCGCGCCGCAATCCATGGATCTTTATATCATATTATACATGCTATGAGCAGTGAGCGATCATATGCTGCGATTCGGGCGATTCGGTATAGCATAGCGTGAACGTGATGGCTGGTTTATCACACATTCTAAACTTTATACTCTACAATTCTGTGCGTTGTACACACACATTCAAAAACACCTTTTGCATTATGTTGTTTTATCATGTATGGATGGAGTGATCCACGCTCGCTCTTTGCTTATGGCGCAGCAAGCAAAGCAATAGAATTGTGAATTTTCTCTCTCTTTTTCTATCTGAATATTTCCATTGTGTGGGTTTTATGTTTAATATGGAAGGCCTTTAGCCGCCGCGTATTGCCATTCTATCGCATGCATATATCCACACTTTGTTGTATATGCGGTAATGCTACGGTGGTACTACATTCACCACCAGCTTACTCGATCAGTGGTAAGAGTAGACGCCAGTACAAATTTTCCTTTCATTGATGGAACTTAATTCAGTCTGCCGAGATCGGGTAAACGAAAGGTTTTTTTTTGTAGATATCAAAAGAAAATTCGTTTTTATTTTCGTTATCAACAATATGAATTTTTCGAAAAAAATTGATGGTGATATTTGAAATTTCGGAATGCAGTTTATAAATTCAAAACTTAATAGAGTGATTAGAAACATAAATATACATAAAAAATGTATAAAAAATTTTAAAAGTTAATATTTTAGAGAAACTAAATATAATAATAAAAGGTTTTAATCTCACAATTGACATAATAAGTTAAAAAAAAAATCGTAAAAATGTTAGTGTCCGCTGATAGTACTGGATGTAAAATGTCATCAACATCAGTTATACGTGTACAGCAGTACCCTGATTCAACTAAGAAAATTATTCAATCACCATTACGGTTTCAAAGTTCTGTAGCGCCATACGAGAATAACCATAATTTGCAAATGAAAATTAAAACTGAACCAAACTCTGTGCAATACGAGAATAATAATAATAATAATTTACAAGTGAAAATTAAAACCGAATTAAACTCAATATTCAAAGCTGGAAATATTGGAGTACAACAACAAATATCAAAACATTTGGATATAATGAATAAAAAATCATTATTAAGCACTGCCCCCCAATCGTTGTTAACTGCTGACAATCCTATAGTAATATCGCGTAAAATTCCCCATAGTAATGTTATACAATATGTAAATAGTACAAGCATTATGAAGAACAATAACTATTGTAAAAACAATAATATTGTGAATAGTGTTCAAACACCCTGTGTCGCTAGTACGAGTGATTCAACATGTAATAATATTAAAATACCTTCAGCGCCATCTGTTATACAACGTCCGCAAACACCGGAATATATTAAAAGTTATCCCGTCATGGATACGACTGTTGCTAGCTCAATGAAAGGAGAGCCTGAACTTAATATTGGTTTGTACTTTGTTATTTTTATCTTAAGAGTAGAAAAAAATACGAAATATATATGCATCCATACCGTGCTATACAAGGGTTCGTAATGAACCTCTCAAATTAATGATTTATATAAGATATACTAATTTATTTATTATCAAAATATTCTAATATTCTAGAAATTATTATGATACTTATGGATTATGCCATTAATTAATTTCATTTTTTTTTTTGTGAATTTAAAAATATTTAGATGATACATTATAAAAAAGGGTTAGTGGAGCATTCTTTAAGCATGACATTTGTAAGTGCTCCCCATTTAACTGAAAAAAAAATCTCGGTACTAAAACCTTAAATGATCCGTTAAAATACCCCCCGTTCATAAAACTCTCAGGAGCCTCTTGATCCTCTTTATGACTCCACTGGTGAAGTGAACCCCGACCATTTACACAGGCAGGGTTCTGTCATCGGTCGCCTCAGGAATCGTCCCCGCCAAGCTGGTATTCTGAAATATTATCATTCATAAATGGGTATGGAGCTTGATGTTACCATTATACCAACCATGTATTTGTGTTTTGTAGAGCGTCACTTAAAAACCAAGAACCTTCACTTTAACCCTGATAAAAAGTATTTTCTGGCCGCCTTTCGTCATGAGTGTCGCAATGAAGGCAATATTACCAAGGAGGTCAGTCTTTTCAATTCAAATAATACTTGGTATCTGCAGATTCGCCTGATTGTTCTGTTTATACTGCATGGGGTTGTCGTCTTTGCTTCAATATTTATTCACTTGTGAGACTTAAAACTGAAACAGAACAGAAATATTGCTTTTCATTTGGCATAGACGAGCTCAACTTTATTAATTTAATATTGGTGATAGCATAGGAAATTTGGGCTCTTAAATCTGAACAGCTTTAGCTATGAACACGAGCGCAACATTGTATTTCCCGCTTAAGGTTGCGTACACACAGTAAACATTGCGATCAAACTGATGCAAGGCATTTTACTTTTCTCAGTAAAGAACAAATGCGATAGTACACAAAACTATAGATGCAAGTACTACCTATACAATGAGAAATTCCGCTTGTTTAATTAGATTATACGATTTTGAGTGTAAAATTACACTTCTTTACATTGACTTTAATAGATAGTTTTATAAATAAAATTAGTGGAATTCCTTATTATTAGATATGTATGTACAACTGACATTCATAAACATACTTTAAATAGATACAGAATCACTGACACGGTTTTCATAATTCAACAATAAGAAGTAGGCATAGCACTATTATGCTCTGTATGAATGGCTATAAAGCCATTATAAAACTTTTATATAATGGCTATAAAGCCATTATAAAACTTTTATATTCTGAATGAATTTTTAAGAAACAAGTACAGAGGTACTGTCAGTTTCTGGCTTTAAGCCGAAGACCAAAAATTCCATCAAGAAATTTTTGGGAGTATAGGTACTGTGTGTAAAGTGTTTCGATCAGCAGTAACAGGGCGATCTCATCAGGACAGCAATGAGCCTTGAAACTGCCTGCTGTTTACATACACTACAGTGAACTCAGATGCCAATAAGTTGCTGGTGGATATATATCGACTTATTTAAAAACCCATATGTGAATCATTTTAAGGAAAATTGGTTGTCTTCACAATTAAAATGAGTTTTGGGCATCCCATTTCTAAGTAATAAGTGCAAAGTGGTAATTTTCTCTGCTCATATGCAGTAGGCTGAGAATTGCCTGTAGACTAGTATTTTGTACGGGTCTCAAAAGAGTAAAAAACTCATTACCACTTTGCATGAATTTTTATGATTAGATAGGTAGTAGGTAGATATGTATAGTATGTATAGACGTTTTTGTACAACACCCTAAGTGAAAGGTTGTGTTATATGCTTATGTAGACCGTTTGTAACTTAAATTTACCTAAATTATATTTTTAATTATCATAGCAAAATTATCAAATTTTAGCACTTCCCATTTCGACCAACAAATTCTTTAGACAGAATGGTGAAAAGTGGATTATTATATTTGGAATTATTATTTATATACCAACCTACCTTGCAATCATTCTATCAAGATGTATTATTTCCTATAGAGAAGGCATGTTTTATGTATGGGTATTCACTAATGAAGACATGTAAGAAACATTAAGTTATAATTTAAAAGTATACATGTGACCTGGATTGTGCAAAGGTTGTTAATGTACTGAAGAAGTCTCTATACATTGACACAAAGTCTGTTTACTACTTACTTACTTACTTACTTACTTACTTTACTTAAAATAAATTTCTTCATAAAATTTCATAAAACTCGGACTTCAGTTTCAATTTCCATAGTTTTCTGAAAAACAGAAGATGTAAAATCAAAATCTTTATCATCTGTGGAAATTCCATTCCCATTGGTTTCGAATTACTAAGTTATAAGTAATAAATGAAATTTGCATTTTTCCATAAAAATCCATTTGCGTTAACAACATAAAATCCCCTCGCTTGTCGATTGTAGGTAGGTACCTACATGCTAAACGTTTTTCATATTCCATGCCTGTGATTTAATATTAATCTTATTTAATATGATATATCACACTTAAGGACTAGGTACCATTTTGTCTAATTAGACTGAACATTTGAAATAGAAATAAAAATGTTGTTTACTGAAAATTCTGTTTATAGCAAAACATGCATGTAGTGAGTCATATAAAACAACCTAATCTAAACCCTATTCGTCCACAGAACAGTTCAAATGTAAGGTACCTACTTACCTACATTTATGACATGCTTTCACGGCACATATTGTAATCGACAGTCCATCGTTAATATTCCTTCTCAAACGATCTCTCGGAAATATCAGTTAAATCATATAAAAATCACAGGCTACCCGAGTATACATGCATACCTAGGTTAACAAATATGTATGTGCTCCTATTTTCATGTCCACCTACATTTATACTTTACAGAATTATTAACGAATTTCAAATACGCCATTATTTCTGTTTTTACGGGCATTCCTATGTATGTATTTAAGTACGCGCATTAGATCTCTTCTTCATATATTAGGCAGGAATAAAGAAATGGTTGAGGAGTTCTGAAAATTCTCTACTTTATGGAAGCTAAGCAAATGCATTCCTTATTCATTCTAGGTGTAAGATCTAAAATGTAATTATGACTAAGTTGGCTTGCATTCAACCTGTGTTTAAAGACTTTGAGCTTAAATCAGATGTACATCAACCAGTGCACGCAGTTGTTGGTATATAAATAAAAATTGTATTATCGTTCTCCATTGTTAAAAATTAATTCCCTACTTTAAGGAAAACTATATGTTGGTACCTACGTATTCAAAAAACTTCCATAAGTTGAGCCGTTTATTTTTAAAGTGGTACAAGTCCAATTGGGTTATAATATTTCCATTATCTTCAGAATCCTTTAGTACCTAAATATAATTAGTTAATAAATTTACACATCTTTAACTTCAAAGCAGACAAAAGTTCACTGATAGATCCTATACATATTTTTAAATTATTTTTTTAAATGAATTTAAACTAAAATCGTTTAATATTTCGTACAAAAAAATGGACTTGCTTCAAAATAAATGGCTCAGTTATTCAAACCGTGTACGACAGAAGAACAAAAATATATGTAGCCGAACAAGAGTAAAAGAGAAACACGAACAAAAAATTCACACATATCAGCAGAATGAAAAACAAATTTTGGGTTCTTGGCCAACCTTGACCTCCAACGAAAAACGCAACAACCGTCAAGATCAAACCACACGGCCATATAATATCAATTCACACACCTTTGGTTCCAATGAAGTATACGTATATTATATATGTAGCTATCATACTTATGCAGCATACATATTCCATGTTAAAAGCTCTGCCCGATATAAGTGTATCGCCGAGTTTATTCAAATTAATTTGCCAACACAAGAATAAGTTTAGATTGTAGTTTTTACATGTGCTGTTCCTTTACCTTGGCAGCATCTTTACTGTTAAACTTGAATTTTTCAATTCTCTTCCTTCTCTATTGATCAATTTGCCCGCTTTTAACAGAAAGGCATTTTTGTTTTTGTATAAAAACCGGCCTGTGAGGTTAAACTACATGCAAATATGCGCAGATCGTGTTTACAGGTAGGTGGCTTAACATGTACCTATATATATACATATGTATGGATATAAAACATTTGAATGTATTTCCGTGTGCGTCAGAAAAGAGAATGCCGTTTATCACTGATCGTCGTACCATGCCAACCGATAATCAGCCAAAGCAAACGGCTTACGGCTGCGCCGTGGCCGTTCATTAAACCATTAGCCAGCCGTCGAACCGACGATCATAGAGAGTGAACACATTTTATACGCGGAAGTGTTTTAAATATAAAAACTCTACATAGCGAGATAAACAACGCACCACATACACAATACGCCCGCCGTTGTAGGCAGCTTTGAGGGCACCTAGATGTGACAAATGTTGTTTCAATCCAATGAAATTTATGGATTAAATCACGATAATCACGAAAATCAATGAGTTGATTAATCATATCTTGCTTTTCAGTGCTTAACCGAAAAGTTTTTGTTTTCTACTGCAAAACTAGAAATAATTAATTGCAAGGGCCTTCTTGTAGACACGACACGACACAAAACTTCATAGATAGATATTATAAAAACAAAAAAAACTTTGTTGAACTCTCAGAACATGGTCAAGGTCTCACTTTTCTCAGGCATGATATGATACTTATACGTCGCGTCGGTTTCGGTTTATATTTGAATTCGTGGTAGTAGATAGCCTTCAGAGAGGTCATTGTTAGAAGTCACGTCACGTATTAAACCGTGAGATAAAAGTTTTGACATGGCGAGTGGATGTATGCTTAAGTATTAATATCATTGGATAGCGGAATTAAAAGATTTACCACGATTCATATTTTTTTTTATGGATTTGTGGATTTATTTGTGTGCAATTTGTTTCCGGTTTTATAGGACGAAATATTGCAATAGGGATCCAAAGATAAACTTAAATTCACATATGATAAAATAGATATACTACCTCCTGCCCCTACTTAATAATAATTAGAGAAATCATTCAGAAGATAAATTTGTAAAGTCTCATCTTCTTGAACACAATGACACCTACACAGAATTCTCCTTTGCATAAATTTTCTATTTTTATACCCTAGAAATAATTATGGTAGAGCAAAATGGATTGGACACCTACGCATAATATTAAAAGCTATTTTGATTATTGAATATCCGTCCGTGCGCACGATAACTCGAGAGCTCGTGCACTTACAGAGCTGAAATTTTGTACACGGACTTAAAAAAAAAGTAAAATTAAGTTCGAAAATGAGACAAATCGGGCAACTCCTACGTGGGGTTGCCATACAAAACTTTCGTTTTCTACTATATATTTGGACATTGCCTGAGAACGCGTCAACGTAAAGAGCTGAACCTTTGTACACAGTGTTTTCATAAAAATAGTCAATATAATTTTAAAAATGGTGTTGCCATATACAAATTTAGGATATTTACGTATACTATGAAAACCATAAGTCCTACACTATTTTAATGTACCGAAAAGTTCTTCGGAATATAAATTCCAATAAAATTGGTTATAATCGTTTTTTCTGTACGACAAACCGCTATAGAAATATATGCGAAAAACCCCTTCAAAAATCAAACTTGCACAGAAATGACATACGAGTATTCATGTAGGGGGTATCACAAGAATTGGTTTTATACCAATTCTAGATGTTTTACTTGTTGCTTTCTTTTTTAATGTTTTCATA
The DNA here is from genome assembly GCA_963930735.1 of Dioctria linearis. Lineage (NCBI taxonomy): Eukaryota > Metazoa > Arthropoda > Insecta > Diptera > Asilidae > Dioctria > Dioctria linearis. The sequence goes on along the minus strand of OZ005743.1, from coordinate 84,152,438 downwards.
TCACATACTATAGGTGGTATGACGTGACTACGTAAGATTCAAAGAACAAAATGATTCTTTCAAGCAGATATTCGCTATGGAAGCCACTCGTTTGACACGTCATTAAATTTAGAACCGTTCTTACAAGAAACTGTACGTAATTGGAGAATAAATCCTAACTTCATCCACATTATTTCATTCTTTTCCATTTGTTCTTTCAACTTACTTACAACTTCCACTTTTCCTAGGGTCTCCTTCAATACTTAAATTCTTTACCAGTTATATCGTCATAATGTAATACAAAAAATTTGAAAGAATTGGCAGATAGGTAGATTATGAAAATAATTCAAATATAATATGCGAAAACTTCCTCTGACAGACTAAACAGACCAAATAGACTCTCCTTCACGCTTCCTTCTCCTTGTATGCAGTTTTCCAGTTCGAATATTTTTGGTTTTTGTTTTTGGTACTGGGTCATTACGTAGGAAATCAATTGGATTTCAACCCGACCATTACCAATGTCGTTCTTCTGTTGTTGAAAGTTAAGTAGTTATAAGATAAGAATACAACTCACTTTTTATTTGTCATGCGGTGCATGCTGCTGAATTTCAAATCCTTAAAATTCAACGATTTTTGGTATGCTGAGTTTTTGTTTTTTAATCATAGCTTTGGTTCTCATTATCACAGAGGTATGATGCTTAGCTTATTTTAAAGAGGAAAGTACAGTATATAGGTATATCATTTATTCTTGAATATCTCATAATTCATCTTGAGTTTTTTTAAATTAATGCTGATAATATTGTTAGTTAAAGTCTTAAATTTCTAAGTTGAGATCTTAATGAATTTAGGGACGAGATTTTATTTTGCCAATTGAGGTCTGGACATTTTATAAGATTGTCCAAACAAATTCTTATTGCTACGCTTCTAGAGATAATTTCTTCGATATATATAAATAAATTTTAAAAAATAGTATAAACATTGTTATATGATCTAACAGTGCACTTTTATGTGTTTTGAAGTCAAAAATAGTGTAAATTTATTAAGTAGAAATACTATACCCAAAATAAATGGTTCATCTACATAGGATAAAAATGATCATTAATTGTATAATATGTAAGTAGTTAGTTATTATCTATTTTATTTTCTTACTATCACAGCCAATACAAGCTTGCAATAGTGACGACACATTTAATAAATAAACGGCCAGCAATTCCTATGCATTTCATCACTTAATCAGAGTTAGAGTTAGTCTGATAAACCAGAACATAAATAAAAAACATGAAAACCTAAAATATGGTCAACCTTACCAACGTGCACATTCGGTAAATGAGTTCATATATGCAAAATTAGACCTAGCGGAGTACTTTCTTTACTTCTTATTGAAATTATATCAATAATGCCAAAATTAACTACTAAAATAATGGCGTGAAAATTTCGTTTCTACCTACCTCATTAATGTTAAAACTGCGGTGTTTACAATAGAATACACTGCAAATACCATTGAGTAAATCTTTTAGTTGTGGTAATCCGTATCAGAACTGACAATATATAGGATTTTTCATAACCAACGGAGCTACGTGAATAATGAACGGTACCTACTCTTTATTATGAATTAATATATATATATATATATATATATATATATATTTTTTCATTTTAGAATAAGTCAAATTTAGATTTTGATGCACTTGCTCGATTTACTCATGTTTGTTTTTCAATAATTGACAAGAATTATTATGTATGCAAGGTTAAATTTGACAAAAATACCGAGCTTAGGTCTGTATTTTCCCCTTTCTTATTTTCTGTATACCGTGTCAATAAACTAACATGAGACAAAAAAAACGCACTCTGGGAATTCATTGTTTAGAAAGTGAAAACAGCTAAGAAAAAGTGAAAAAATCTGTCTTAAAGCCATCAAGTTGAGCAACTATTGAAAACTTAAATGACGGTAAGAGTAAATTCACCATGGACAATATAGTTTTAAAACTTTCTTCCGATTTTTTTTTAATATTAATAATAATATAGTAATATAGTTAAAAAATTGTTGTGCAAGCCTTAAATATTTTTTATGACATCTTTTGCACTAAAACAATTACTACCTACACGGTTTCTCCATAAAGTTATCATTGCGAGTTCATCTCATGGGGAAAATCATTATGACCTGCGAGAATTCAAAAGTAACCAGGCAACACTAAGCATCAAATCTATTTTGAAAGTGGGCTAACTTTTCCTTTCCAGCCACAATCTTATCATAATTTTCATCGCTGGTTGCCTACATAATTTCTTGCAATGTGTTGGTTAGACTGTGCTTTTGGGAAACGCGAAATTTTTGCGAACACTGGCGGCACCTCAACATTCGCGCTACCGCACCGGTGCGACGAACATATTTTTTCCTCTCATGTTAAGATTATGAAGAGTTATTTGACTGCGCTGTGCTGGTCTCAATCAATCGCGATTCATAACAATAATTGCAATTCAAATTCGCGCGCCTGAATTTATTCACCCATAAAGAAATAACTATGAGTAGGTAGGTATACTTGATAAATATGGAATACTACGTACCTACAAATGTGTATGCGCGCCTATCCAATGCAATGTCTGCAGTATCGTTGCAGGTATTCGAATTTACTCTTGAAAATGAAATTGAAAGGTTATTGCACCACCAACTTTTCTTCTCCTTCTTCTCTAATTTTGCTCCCATCATCATCGCATCGCATCACCGCCATTCACCAGCGGCGTCATACATCTAGTTTTATATTACTTTCTCTTTTACAGCTTTCGGTGAAAGTTATGCAATTTCTGGTCGTTATTCAGAAAATACTTTTGTTTTACTGTTGTTGCTGTTCATGGCTCATTTTTGTGAATTCATTTTTTAAATTGCATTTGAAGGGTGACTGAAACATACTTACCACCACCAATATTTTGGCTGCATGTATATGTTTTACCTTTAACTTCGGATAAGTCGTATAAGTTTTTTTTTTACATTGTAAAACCTCATTGTAAATTGCACTTCTTAAATTTCACTTTCAGAATTTGATGGGACGACAGTTTTATGCCGGGTGTGCGGAGACAAGGCTTCCGGTTTTCATTATGGTGTACACTCCTGTGAGGGCTGCAAGGTACGTACTGAATATTTTTTCTATTGTATTTTTTTCTACTTTTTCTTGTTATTGTATTTGTAGTTGTTTTTTATGATACACAAAAGGGTTTAGGGTAGGTAAATATACTTAATAAGAAAACAAGTGTAAAAATAGTGCGCCATACGCGTGCACCAATTTTTCCTTGTTTCATCTCTCTGAAGGTAAATTTTCATACTCACATCTACCTGGATTTATTTATTCTTTGTTGGTTATTAACACGTAACAAGCCTGTTTCATCATCGCCGAAGATGCCAAGAACCGGAAATTCGAAACGATTTTAAAAAGAGAATATATGACAGGGCTATGACCCAGAAAGACGTCAACGCCTTTTCCAGGCTACCTATTTTCATCATCGTTTTTTTTTATATCGAGTTATGAATGTTTTTAAACTGAATAAAAGAACGAAAAAAAAACGTCGATGACAACAATTTTAAGCTTTTGGTTACTTAACATTAAAATATAATGATTCTTACTGGTATTTTCAGATTACGTTTTTACATACATATATACATACATATAATAATTTCTACATATGCAACAATACATTATACAGTGGTTTTTTAAGGCATTACATGTAGGTATATTATGAGTTCAATGGAAAATGTTCTTAACCTAGAAAATTGTATAGTTGTAGGTAGGTAACTCTTCCACGAACCTGGAAATCGTTTTCCTTCTCTTATTTTCTGTTGTCTTCTTTTTCTTGCATTTGCTACAGCACTCGAGATCTTTTTCTTCGTTCATTTAACTTTCAGGGTTTCGTCTAGCCTGATAATTCTTACAGTGACAATAAACTTTTTGAACATTTGTGGAACAAAGTAACAGAGGTCTAACGATATTTTCAGCAGTAATATGTGTTATTTTTAAACAAATATTAGTAGGTAGCTACTTAAAAATGGAAACTGAGGTGTACATACATATGTAGGTATATCATGGAATTTTTGGCTATTTAAATTAAGACGCTAATAGCTTAGTATAGCTTCGGTTTAATCCAAAGACTCGTAAATTATTCTAGTTATTGTACCTACATACCTATATAATAAAATTTAATGGTAAGTGTCGATTTTCAAATTCCTATGTTAAAGTATATATGCACCATCTATTATTTCAAGTACTCAATATAAGCGTCAACGTAGTAACATCCTTGTGTATAGAACTATATACACAAGGGTAAGATTTTTGATTTCAAGTTTATTTGAAATTATCAATAACTTACAATGACATTATTAAAAAGTTATTACCGGTCTAGTCCAGAGACTCAGGATAAAAGATTCCCCAATTATTATACCTATACATAGGTACTATGTAGGTATATAAAAAATTCTAATAGCAAGTGTAAATTTCCAAATTCTTATAAGAAGCAAGGATTCACAATTTATTATTCAAGTTCTTTTCTCAGTGACACCATAGTATCATATATGGTTTCAAATACTGAATCTATCTTGCCACATTTTCCAGGATACATATAGTACATTACAAATATCAGGAATTTACTCATTGTACAATTACAAACTCTGCTTTGAGCTTTTTATAGTATATAGGATTATGTTATTCCACCAAACTCAGATGATAAAATTGGTTGCATAATATAAAAATATATAAAATGTAAGTAGGTACAAGTAACTACATCTATCAGGAAACAAAAATTCACAAGGAACGTAAAATTCGAGTTCAAGGTAATCATCATTCCAATAAAGATTTAATCAGAATATTTTTATTTGCGCTTATATCGTATGGAAAGGCTATTTTGTAGGTGAGCAACAATTATTATTCGCGTATAAAAATAAATTCATATCTTTCAAGTGTGGCCTTCATACTGTTTATTGACCCCTCTCTCAGTATAATTTAAATCATATAGAATGCTGTCACCCAAATACCATCTAGCTACAAAAAAAAATTAAAAATTGTTTCATATCGCGAAGGATAGGTCCTCGTTTCAGTATTCAATTGTGACAATACCTTTGTTTAGTTTTAGAATTAATTATTTCTTAAATATTGCCGTGAAGTATACGCATACATACATAACTGCCACGATGAACATTATATATAAGTTCTTTGTGCACTTAACCTTTATTTTTCTTTTTCCATAAAAGGTCGTTAGCAACGCAATTAAAGAATACCAATGCACGTGTATAGGTTGATTGTTAATCAGTATTATCCTCAGGTTACCACTGAACTATTTTATTTATGGTGACCTACTGTATGGCATGTATGTATGAATCTACCCAACTTCCCCTAAAATTTCAGTTGACTGTTCTCCAGTCCCTGTCTCTCTCTCACCGTGTATACTGATTTTGTGCGGCCCAAACCTACAGATTCCACGATGATACGTGCACAGCTATATAATTTAGCGCCGCGCCGATAATATTACGTACATGTGTGATTGCTTGGTTCTTCGTATATATACTACAGCAGTGACGATGAGGCGGTAATTGGCCAAATGAAAAGTGAATGAACGCGTTCAATGTCACATTGTTATCGAAAAAATATATTATTTTTTCATTGACTGAACTTTAACCAGTGATTCTCTTGTTGTTTAATTGATTTTTCATTTTTATTTTGGTAAGTATCACATAAAATAAAAAGAAGGGATTAGTTCTACTCAAGATGAAATAGTTTTTTAAAGCAAATTAATGTGTATTACAAGGTGACATTAAATAAGAAAGGCGCATTAATAGAATTTATACTTAGGTGCCATTCATTTTAATTTAGTAGAAAAAAGAAGCAAAGCGGCTTCAAGTTTTTGGCAAGCATAAAAAATAGGAAAAATTTACATCTGATAATAGCAAGTCATCTTACGATGACATAACCTGTTTCTTTTTATGAGCAATAATTTCTGATTCAACGTTACTAAGCATTCTAGGCATTAATATTTCCAGTAATTTAAGCTGGACAGACCACATCTTCTCTGTTGCCAGATCAACATCGAAATGTCTTGGAGTTCTGAAAAGGTCTAAGAAATATTTCGGTCTGTGAAATCTAGCACTCCTCTACAAGTCCTTTAAGCTATATGTGGGAATACAATTCCCACATCTGGACCGGGGCTGGTCGTAAAGCCTTAGTTTCATTATAGATATTAAAACGACAAATATAGAACCTCAAGCGGTGATTACTTTGGAAGGCAGTCACAACGACAATGTAACATTTAGCTTTGGCAAACTATATTTGGCTGTGGCCGTCAAGAACTGGGAGGGCCATGTTTTCTATGGATTTCATTCATTTGAAAAACAATTGAGAGCTCCGTCCCATCGAATGAGCTTTCACTCACATAATATGTAATTATAATATATCAGTAGGTCTTCAGTAAGTATCTTGTTGTCATTAGCTAATGGGCTACCAATTGAATATGACTAGCTCCGCAACGGCACATTTATATACTGAGCTGAACACAATTCGACAGTAATAATTAAACTTGTCTGTCGACTATGATGCAATTCCAAAAAATAATGTCCATTCCATTAACAATCGGTAAATATTTATGCCATTCGCCCTCATATCTAAATTAAGCTTTCTCTAAATCAAGTTTAATTATAATTTTTTTTCTTTGAAGAAAAGGGCATTGTACTTCAACCGTACGGTCAATGACATTTTGTGCATAAAGCAGTTTTTCTTCAACACATACTTTCACATACATTCACCATTTGCAGAGATACCGGTCTGTAATTGAGACAAAATCCGACCAAACAAGTGAATTGACCATGAGAAAAGAAAATCAAGAAAGTAAACTTTCCAAAAGTCATGAATCCTAGTGAATAATTACATTAAAAGCTTTAATAAAATATGTAGCGAAAAGCGCAAGAGAATTAAGTGTAAAGCCATTACTAAGATCATCATCAAATTTGAGAAATGGACGAAAAACTAAACAAAATACCTATCCTAGTTTTTCCTCATGTTTTTATTAAATAACAAAAGAAAAATGTTTTATGCGTATAAGCGCTTTTTACACACAATCGGTATTATTTTTGATGGCGTTGAACCCTACACCTTTTTTCTTTCTTTTCTCCTGTTTCTTCTTATTATTATTTTACTTCTTCTTTTGGGCACTATGCAGTAAGAGATGTACTACTCACTATAAGCCAGGATGGCTCGCGTTCACTTTTCTACCTTTTCAAGATATGCGAGCGAATTTATGCAATAAAGTGCAATGGAGACTACAGAGGAGAGTTTATAAATTTCGTGAGTAATGCGCACCGCTACCGCACACCCAATACAATGCATCTCATTTATGTGTAGATGCAGAATCCATACACAGCACCGAATGACTTTAGACGAGTGCAACTGAACGGAGCAGTAAAAGTGCGCCATCTTTATTAAAGTTTTTTCTGAAATTTTTTAGTTTTGCTATTTTTTGCCTCTGTCCTTCCTTAATTTTTGCCAAAGGTGAAATCCTCCATTGTAGATAGAAAATTATGTTTTAAATATAAATACATACAAACATATGCATATAACAGAAATTTTAAATATAGTGCAACGAAAATTTATTTGTTACCTTCTATAAAAATAATGGTTGGCTAATTGTATGTAAGCCGAACTGCAAGTGAAGTAAGTCTGCATGCAATCAAGCAGCCAGCACCCAGCATTCAGCTATCCCCAGCCATGATAAATTCTCTTCTTGTTCTATCGCATTGCATTCAAGTCGCGCAGTGTATAGTTACGAAGACTCAACTGTTCGAGTTTTTTACTATCTACAGAGAGCGGTGCACTTGAAAAATGTAGTTGTGTAGCATCAAGGGCATTATACCGGACCGCTTGAGCAAAAGTCGGGGTCGACAGCGTGCAATGCACTATGAAAGAAATAAGTAGAGATCATATACCTATGTACATAGGTTATGATAATAAATATAAAGTTTCTCGAAAGTAATTCGCATGAAAAACATTTCTTCAGTCGGACTTGATATTTTGTTTATTTCTTTCTACACACATACCTACATACTTCTATCCTAAATTCTTAAAAGTATTCTCTTTTCATTTTTTATTTATATATGAAAAAAGGCCACCGAGGAGTCGGTAATTCACTCGATCGTATGAACACTATAAAAAATCAAAGCCGTTGCACTATTATCCATTTATTTGCTGGTTACGTGCTAGAATATTGTGGGATTGTGGGGTTATTGCACTTTGCTAATCTACTTGAATTTCGCTTTCTGTACTTGAAAATCTGAGTCTTTATTTTGCAAAAATTAGTTACATATATTTTGTAGTTGTTATAGTAAAGCAAAATGCTTTCATAATCTTAATAAACTAAAATTTTGTGAAAAGGAGGAAGCCGGAGAGTTATCCTCTAAGGAAAAATCCAATAGATCTTTTGTGCTATACCCCTGCCGTATTAGGTCCAATCTATACGTTTTCCCCATTTTAGAAAGCTTATTACCACATTGCGGTTAATTTTCTGGGCATCTGTTGGGGTTATAAAACATTGGCTTCATTATCGAGCATGTCCTGCGCATTCGCACGTACCCTGCTCTGCAGATTCTTCCCCTTCGTTGGAGAATCGGCAGTTGTCGTCCGTGTCTTGCGGCCCATTTTCTTAGGCATGTACTCAAATGAGCAGTGGTCAGTCATTATGCCAGTAAATAGCCTGATTAGGTACTTACCACAGTTTATGATTTTTTTAAGTCATCGTGTGGGAAGTTAATGAACTACTTCGCTCGCCTTAGTCCAGGAAGTTTATATCATTGTATCTGGTGAGCCTTTTCTATTTTGCACATTATTTCTTCTACGAGGACCCTTTGTAAAGGACATGGAAGCGTTTGGGTCCAGTAAATGGGAATGACGCTCCTTTCCCGGCTTAGTAGTCAGCCATCTCATTATTTTTATGTCCCTCGTATCCTAGTACCTATCTAAGGGTTACTTTATTATCCTCTAATAGTAAACTCATGACATCCCTACAGTCCCATACCAGCTTTGAAGTGAAGGTATGAATGAGAGAGCCTTTATCGTGGCTTGGCTGTCGTAGCTTTTTTATACAGGGTGTTCGATAATTGGTGCACCTACCTCAAGGGTTTGATAGCTGAGGAGGAGAGAGGAAAAAAATTATATGACGAACGGTGGGGAAGGGGGGTAAGACGCGTCGTATCGCGGTAGGTGGGATTTAAGATTTTTAGTACTTCTTCCACTGTACACCCTGTAACTTTCTTGATATACGCCCTGTCATCAAGGTGGGATTCATCTCAGATGATAGCAAACCGTCTCAGCTTTCCAATGAATGCCCAATCAGTTTCCTGTCACCTTTCGTCGGACTTGTAGGCCGTCAAAGTCAAAAAATTGGAAAAAAATTCATAATTTTTTCGAATTTCAACGATTTTCCCGCCAAAATACAGTCTTATTACAAAATTTAGAAATTCCGGAATGACCTTTAATTTGACTGGAAAATTCGGTCCACTGTTTTCAAGATTTAACGGTCTTCTATATAGCCACTTCAAAGTGACGCCCACAGTATTGGAGATGGTGTCTGTGAACATGGAATCTATTGAGTCATTCTGATATTCTACAGGAATTTTTTGATGACCGACTAAGTCTCCAGGTGGTTTTCTGAATTTCGCTACTTAGCACTAAGAGCAACGCCGCTTTTAATGAAACATCAGTTCTAAGGCTGATGTGAGACCGGTCCTCATACCACCTATCTTTGTAATTTTATTTGCACTGTTCTTTCCTCTGTTTTGGTCCATCATACGATAGGTGATAATCTGTCTGTGATTGAGAGAACTCAGAGCTTAAGTTAAATTTACCTTATCAAAAAAAGATGCATTCTGCCCTATGTATACTCTCTACTTTCTTTGTGACAATATAGCATGTCATTCTTGTCTTACCTACGTAAATTCGTCGTTAATATTAGGTAATAATAGTCTGCCTTAAATAAGGTCGAATATAGCTACGTAATTTAAATAAAAAGCAAAGATGTAAATGGGCAGTACTTCAAACTATAACTTTAAAAGGCTAAAGAATTTTTCTAAATTAAAATTGAAATGAAAAAAATTCTTTAAAATTCTACAAAGCCTCATGGCTGCTATTTAAAATTTATGGGATGCTCAATTTATAATGCACTCTCGGTTTACACTTTCCTTTTAATTGTCACCAAGAATAATTTCCGAAAAGAATTTCAGCATGTTAAAAAGGGAAACTGAAAAGAGCGAAGTAAGAAAAATAGGACTACAAAGATTTTTCTTCCCTGGCAGTGATAAATCTAAAAATAATTGCCATTAAACTCTGCAGCTGGTGTCTGGTCATAGCAACTTCATCTGTTTTTTGCTGTTTTCTTAAGTCATATTATTGCGGTAGTTCTTATAAACGAATGTAATACTGCTACCACCTCAATGTGAAGTTTTAAGTTGCATAAAATTGTTCTTTCTTTTGAAAAATCGCAAAAACCTCATTATGAGATCATAGTCTCAAAGGTTGTATTTCCATAAAATAAAATCGGTTCGCTTAAACGTCAAGAGATGTGCTACTTTTTCTACAGAGTACTTTTAATGGGCTTGAAGCCCTGCACTTTTATCTGAATTTGAACTATCTAAATTTTGTTTTCGAAAGCCTTTTAGTGTTCTACGGAAAAGGAGGAAAAAATGGTGCTCTAATACTAGACCCAACTTGCTACCTTTTTATTGTGCGATCGACTGCATCTTTAATACTAATACGTTACGTGGGACAAGATTCTTTGATAATCAACCGATATCTCTGTAGTTATTTAGTTTGGTGTCGATGGTGTATGTACATACAGATCTGGATGAAGCGTTGGAGAGAGGTGAACCTCAGAGAGCTCTTGAACTTAATACGCATATATGTACGTCTATGGCTTACTTTCTGGATTTATAAAATTTTAGTTTGGAAGCAGTGCTCTGTTATTTCAATGACAGATTTATGTTCACTGTTATACCAGCATATTTTAAATGATTAGTACTTCTTCGACGAATCATACTTTTCATGATTCATGGCTGGGTCAGATTAGGAGATTATATAGATCTGACAATAATGCAAACAATTGCGTTTAAGTCAATTCACTTAAGTATCTTATATTGAGGAGCGAAAAACTTCATTCGAGTGGGTATTTTCATTTGTGAATGAACTATTTAAGCCATTTTCAATAGATATGTGAAAAAGTGCAAAAAACGCAGAGGGTTCTACATTTTGTAGCGAGAGCTTTGAGCTTCTTAAAAAGCCAATATGAGAAACTATAGTTGATATGTTTTTTTTTTTTAAATAAAACAAAACGGTGAACAGGAAGGGGTTATAGATCATTTCAAGGCGATTATGCAGGATAAAAATTTGTAATTATCACTATAGGGTGCATCGTTTAGAAAATCGAATCAAACGTGCTACAGTTTCTATCTATACCTGAGTTGTTAAATAAAAAAGTTTCGTTTCTTATCGGAGAGTAGCGAGAAACCCACAAACAAACACAAAATTCATTAAATTTGTATGTATAATTACATAAATACGTACTTGTACCTATCTTGCTACAATAATTTACAACAGCACCAGTACTCTTTTCTACAAACATTGCAATTTTACGCAATAATACATTGCATTTCGATAGTTTCTTCTTATTCTTCGTTGTCGGTATTTATAAATTCAGAAGAACGAACTCCTCTTAAAGGTCATCGCACTGTGCAATTTGGGTCATCAACCTTGCATTTGGGTTACGACTCGGGATTGCATTGCTATGTGTGTACCTTGTACACACGCACACACACACACACACACACACACACACCCAACTTTAAAATGATTGCACACCACACACAAAGTACAAAACGTTCTCCTCTTCTGTTTGTAGCTATAGCAATGCTATCTAACATTTTATGCTCTATTCTATGTACAGTTCTAGAGGCGCAAAGCTTCATAAATCAACGAATCTCCATATAGGTATGTATGCAAGGAAGACAACGTGCACTTTGATGATGCTCTTTATATATTCGTTGCACCCGGTCAACTATGAATTTCCAGTGCAAATGTGCTTGTGTCAGTTGTTATAATTATAGTACATACATATGTACATACATATAATAAGTATGTAAATTTACATAAAATATTTATTTTACATCTCTTATATAATAATTTATTTGCATAGAAAAACAAAAAACTAAAATTTACTTAATTACTACAATTGTTTTTCTTCGTTTTTATTGCAATCAACGCTTGTAGAGATTTTCTTGGAAAATTTGTTCATCTTTTTACATATCAACAGGGGCAACAAAACATTCTGTTATACGAGTATATATCAAAAAGCGCCTAATGGGTATGCAATATACGGTATTTGACATGAATAATGGGAAAAGCTTTCAAATTAAATTCTCACAAAGAAAATATGCTACGAACACTTTGATGCTTTAATTTATAAAACTTTTCTTAGCTTTTACGATTACGGGTCATGATATAATATAATCGAAAGCTTTCCGAGTAAGAAAAGCTGTGTTTTCTATGAATGTATAATAGTTTCAAGTATATAATTTTTCTGTTATACATTTTTTTTTTGTACATACACATCTAATATTTTACTGAGAGTTTCGTACGCATTCTCATATTGCGCTTTGCGTGAAAATGAGGTAAATCGTTACACAATTTTTGAATTCACTCTCCTCCAACACAACCTATATATATAGGAGTGCAGTTAGTATAGGTGTATAAGCTATTTGAATTTGAACACCATAAGCATACTGTGTGTACAATTGCATGGCACATTGGTATTACTCTTCATATAAATAGTCATTCCAGGCTGTTTGGATGTGTTAAAAACTTAGAAATGAGGACGAGGGCATGGGGCATTAAACTTTTGCTACATATGTTACTATATATGTATATATGACGTAAATGGAAAATACTTTCCCGTTCAAGGGGATGATTATAAGAGCATTGGGCCCGGGGGTCTATCACAGAGTGCATATTACTAGCTCTTTGAAAAAATGATCATAAATCCTGATGTGATGTAATCGTGTAATTGTTTAAGGTTACTAAAGTGGTAATTTTCCACTTTTATTATATCAAGGAGATTTTATTTTTATAAAATTATATTGTCGAGTGATAAGAAGTTTCTGTTTGCATTACAATTTATAGCGTATGCATTGAGGTCAAAATAAATCAATGAAATATTTGAATTGTTTCTTTTATTTGTGACTATTATTATTAATTATTATTATTATGTATATGATTAAAATCAAGGGAATCTAGATTGACTTAAAGGCAATGCTTTACCTTTAAATAATTGAAAACGTAGACACTGAAGAGGGAGACATGAAATGAAATGGCGGATGTTTATTCTAATGGAATAAAAAACAGTTCGATGTTTAAAGCTTTATAGCTTATATTTTAAAAATACCCTTTATATCCAATTAAAAAGGTTTTCATTCCAAATTATCCTCATTCTGATTTACTCAAACCATTAACCTCAACGTAGATCCGGTCATTTTCTATATGGAACATAAGCCCCGGAATATATATACAAGCCCTGAACAAAGTCTGAAAAAGAGAGTAGCGGGCCGGTTAGCAGGCGAACATCACAGTCTTCTTGCCTTTTCTCACTGCAGGAGTCTTACATATAAAAGTAGCCTGTAATTTGTTCAAACGCTATAATTTCCATAAATTTGTTCTAGATGCTATATTTTTTACAACCATTAGAAAGAAAACATATTTGTCTGCAATTTGCTTTAACCTCATTTTTCTGTGGAAGTGATAGTTTTAGGCTTTAGGACCAGTTTAAGATGAAATCTTAGTTCTTCCTCCATGATGAGTGTACAAAACAAATGTGAGTGAGCTTTTACTTCATGGCTGTAGCCGGCGAAAACCCTCGAGAATACTACCCCAGCCATCAGGCAAGCGATGAAACGTGTGCATTGAGAGTCCGTTCTCTAAAATGTTCTATATTGATACTTATTGAAAAGTGCCATACATTGACCTTTTATTAGCTATAGAGCCTAAACTACTATCCATACAGGAAAATAGTCTTGTAGAAATTTAGAGCTTGGCTCCTTACCTTCCCAAAGGCTACACTTACTATATACCTTACTTAACAAAATAATAAAATAGATTTGATTACAAATTAACCTTACTATTTTACGCTCACCAACTCTCAGCTCGACCTTGGCCACTAACAGACTGTAAAAATTGCGAACAAAAATTATCTAGCAAATATCCAAGAAAAGGAATTTGTGCTTGGCTGCGCATCTGTGATCATTAATATTTTTAGTCATCCATCCTACAATTTTGAACCTCTAGTATACTTAGTATACTTAGGGAGCTGAAATCTTGCACATGGGCTTTTAAAAAAAAGTAAAATTAAGTTCGAAAATGGTACAAGTCGACCGTTGCGAAAAACCACTTCAGAAATCAAACTTGTTCAGATGGGGACCATACGAAATTTAATACGAGTATTCATCTAGGGTATCATAGAATGGGCCTTAGACCAATTCTAGCTTTTTTACTTGTTTTATATACAAATTAAATTTTTGGTTAGCATTTGTCATGTAAAAAGAGCTTTCTAATTTACATAATTGCTGTCTAAATACAGGGTGTCTCATAAGTGGTGTCATATCCAAAGGCTACGAATAGAGATGAGTAAAAAATTGCATTGTGAGGGGGAGGGGAATCCTAACGGTTTTCGAGATAACTGGAATTAAAGATGTTTAGGTATGTTTTTGTAGATTACCCTGTAACTTCTTAATGTTACACCCTATGATGGTGATTTAATCTTTGGTAGATAGACAATCGTTCGACCTTTCCAGGGGTATATACATTTTTTCCATCATCTTCTCCATTTTGAAGTTATGGCTCAACAAAATTAATATTTCGGAATTTTTACTCAATTACTAAGACTTCGCTGTCCGTCCGTCCGTCACCAGGTTGTATCTCATTAACCGTAAGAGGTAGACAGTTGAAATATTCATAGAGTATGCCGCTATAACAACAAATAATAAAAATAAAATTAAAGGTGGCCCTCATACAAGAAACATGATTTTTCGGCATTTTTTTCCTCGTTTTATTCTCATTCATTATTATTATCATAAGTAGGCATTTTTTTTCAAATGACAGCATTATTTTTTCACATGACGCCTACTCTCATTTGAAAAAATAAATAAAAAGTACCTACATAGTGTTACATTTTGTACGATGGTACGAGCCCTTCGTGCACGAGTCCGACTCGCACTTGTCCGGTTATTTTTATCTAACTACTATTTTTATCAAAGAACACGTCATGAATACCAATTTTTGATATTGGATAACAGAAGCCCAAAATCTTAGCTTTAAAATGACCTCTCACACTCCGTACCGAAAATGTAACACTTTCTGTGCTTTTTACACTTTTACTTAACTCCAGCTGAAATGGTTGAAAAAAAAAACTCAATAAGTGCCAGAAAGTAGGCAATTATCTTTTGCAAATGACCTCCTTCAGTCATTTTCGCTAGTATTACCACACAATGAACTATTATTTTACTTAATTTACCTCCTACTAAGGATTATTTAAGATGACTTGCATATACTTAATATTCTATATGCAATTTTTTTTTAAACTGGCTCATCCTTCAATACAAAACTATAAGTAGGTACCTACTGTTATTTCGTAGAACAAGTACCTATATATATCAATTTTATATTTATAGATAGGTACAAATGGTAAAAAAAAATAATCGGTCAATGATCGGTCAGCAAGAAATATTTCCGCGAAGCGCCAAATAAACAGTTACGAATCGCGAGAGACACCGATGTCGATAAAGTGCAGCACGATTTGAGAAAAAAAAACTTCTATGTTGCGTAGATATCTATAAAAAAAAAGCCAAAAATAATGCTCCCTGCATATCAATTATGTAATAAGTGCACATGCAAAGAATACACCAGCCAGAACGCTATTTCCGTCATCAGAGGGAGAGGCACATAGGCAAAAGGCAAGGCAAGCATAAACGGTGTACTTAGAACCGAGCGAACACAAGCAATACTCTTCTTCGTAAATTATCCCCAGGTAGAGGTATATACCATAAAACGATGATGACGAAGATGACGATGACGTCGACGACTGACGGCTGCAGCGACATATTTAAATGACCATGCGCATTCTAGAAGGATCAATGTACCCTTCTTCTTATGTGCACAAATACTATGCTCAGCATTCCGCACTGATGCAATGATAAGGTACAGTTGAAATCCATCCACAAGTCTCTATGCACATGACTGTAGATACACAGTCGGAATGTTTCATATTGGTACTTTACTAGGTGCTAGAAAATTAAAGATGATCCAACTAACAACCGTGGAGAGTCAATGACATTTCTCGATACACAATCGGCATGCAAAATAATAATCAAAAACATCTTTCCGGTAAAAAAAGAATACTTAAGGTAGTACAATAATATGTTCCATCTCGTTCTTCGTCTCGTAATTGATCGTGGCGTACTGCTAGCTCCGTACAAAACTGCATCCAATATTGTACCAACTACCAGCTCATCTCAACAACGACTTAAGATGGACGAAATAGGCTCTTTATTTTGTTGATTGTATCTCTGATGGATATAAAAAATTTCTCAAATATAGTATAATACATCTCAGGCTAACAATATTTAAGAGTGTACACATGTTGTAGGTATGTACTGTAGCTAGTTCATATACAGGGAGCACCCGACCCTGTAGCTTCTAAATGTTACACCCTATGAAGATATTTTAAATTTGTTAGATACATAATCATTTGGATCCTTCCAATGGTCTATAGAGTTTTCCCCTCCTCTTCTCCTTTTTGAAGTTATTGCTCAGCAAATTTAAAATTTCGGAATTTTAATTTGGTTTTTTTATATTTCTACTACTACTATTCTTATCAGAAAACACGTCATCAACACCAATTTTTCATATTAGATTTAAGACACTCAAAAGCTTACCTTTAAGATAACCTATCACACTCTGTGCCCAAAACCCTTTCTGCGTTTTTGCACTTTTTCCTGAGCATATCCCCTCGAAAAAGTTCAATAAATGCCAGATGGTAGGCAATTATCCCTGAAAACAGAGAAGAGGACAAATTTATGACTACTATAATATGTTCATGTGCAGAATCTGTTAGCAGATGGAATCCACCCCTATTACAAAAATTACTTGTTCGTACACGAATTTAAACTGTGGATTTTTCCACTATTTTATGAAGTATCGCATTTCTATTTTTATACCCTAGAACTAGATGATATCATAGAAATAATGCTAGTAGAAAAAAATAGTCCCCCACTTCAATACATTTTTGTTTTTCTTACCGAGATCTATCACCTCCTTTCATATGGCGATCCTAATTCGAGACACCCTGTATATGGAAACCTTTATATATTGTATGGAAACTCCACGAAGAAGTATCCGATTTGTCCAATTTTGGAACTAAAATTTAGGTTTTTTTTTTAAGTCCGCGTGTAAAATTTCAGCTCTATAAAACATGCGTTCTCGAGTTATCGTGAGAACAGACAGATGGACGGACGGACAGAAGGACATGGAAAAATCAATATAACTTTGAATATTACTGTGGGTATCGAATGCGTTTTGTTCTACAATCATTATTTGTATGTGTTACAAACGGAATGACAATTGACAAACTTATGATTTCATTATCTAGGCCCTAGGGTATAAAAATATCTAATTACCCAGCCCATAATGTATCTTTTTGAATTCTCATAACGTTATTTGCACATATTCAAACAAGAATCTAGGTTGAGTTGAAGAGGCTATACTCAAAACCGTGAACGTACTTCTGATTACCTTCTGATTGGGGTTCCTTCAATAATTTTCTTTATGCACATTTTAATTCGCAAGCATAAATTTTATGAATCAAAATATTTATTCTTTTGGAACTCATGTATCGGTTTTTAATATATTGTTCAGAGGCAGACAGAATCCAGAATATATTTATATACATACATACATATATAGATATGGATAAATTAAAGTAACTGGTTCTGTCTCAAAAATTTAAAAATATCTGTCTCTCAACATATTTTGTTCAGCTCTTCTATCACCATCCGTTTTGTTGAAGAGGAAATCAAATCAAATCAATTTGATAATGAATGAGTCTCGTACGCGTTAATACATTCCACAAAATACACGTCAGATATATGACGTTGCTGTTTTGCAAAAACTCGTATCTGAAGCATTCAAATTTGTTTACCATTGCGCATACAATATACACCCATGCATATGTATCTACATTTAAGGAATAGAAAATTGTTATCGTCTCAAACTCAATTTGAATCTATATGCTTGGTTGTGTTGTAATTTTTAGACAATATTATCACATTATACCTATATTATCATATTATACCTAGAAACAACGTACCATGTCGGTTTGCTCTGGTGTTGTGTGCTACGACAAAAAAAAAAGCTTTATTGCAAAAATGTTATCTTATGGCCACATAGGACGTAGTGTGACTACCGGCCATCGCTCCGCGGGTACAATAATGAAAGTACCGCACAGTGCAATGACTTTCGCGCGGAACGCATAACGCATGAAATGAAGAACGAGAAAACCCGGCGGAGAAGAAAAGACTACAAGAAATAAGAAGAAAAATCAAGAGTTCGTTGCCAGCAAGCAAAACTTTTGTCCCCGGTTACTCGCACAAAATTATAACTGAATTTTGTAGCACTAGAAATGGTTTAAGAACGAGTTTCCAACTCTGAGCAGGAGGAATGCTTTTTTCAGTTCACATCTGGAAATTTCTCTCTACAAGAATTTAGTGAGTTTTCCCCTCTTGCATGTGCAACTTTCAATTGCATGTCAATGTACTCTGAGAGAATGCAGAAATATTTTAACGAAAACAAAGTGAGGGGCTTAATTAGGGGTTTTAATTGCAAGTTTTATAGCGTTAATAAAATTATGTAGGTAATAATAATACCTATATACGTTAGGTGCATTCAGTTAAGTTTCAATTGGTTATACCTAGTTGCTTTATTGCAAATTATGAGTAGACAAAAAATTATGAATAAACAACTATCTCGAGAATATACATATTTGTCTTTTTATACCCTAGATGAAATCTATAGGGTATACTAAGGTTGTCATTCCGTTTGTAACGCACAGAAATAATGATGGTAGAGCAAAATGGATTGGACACCCCCGCATAAAATTAAAAGTTATTTTGATTTTTGCATGTCCGTCCGTCCGTGCGCACGATAACTCGAGAACGCGTTCACCTAAAAAGCTGAAATTTTGTACACGGAGAATAAAAAAAAAAGTAAAATTAAGTTCGAAAATGAGACAAATCGGCCAACTCCTTCGTGGGGTTGCCATACAAAAATTTCGTTTTCCACGATATATTTGGACACTACCTGAGAACACGTCGACATAGAAAGCTGAAATTTGGTACATTGTGTTTTAATAGTAATAGCAAAGAAAACTTCAAAAATGGGCTAAATCGGGCAACCCTTTCTTGGTGTTGCCATATAATTTTTTTGATTTTTTACATATACTCTGAAAACGATCAGTCCTACACATTTTTATTGTACTGAAAACTTCTTCAGAATAAGAAATCCTATAAAATTGGTTATAATCATTTTTTCTGTCCGACGAGCCGTTCTAGAATTATATGCGAGAAACCAATGCAAAAAATCTCAAATGGTGACCACACGTAATGTCATACGGGCATTCATCTAGGGTATCTTTTAAGAATTGGTCTTAGACCAATTCTAGCTTTTTCTCTTGTTATTAATTAGATGCTTCCAAATACGCGCATATGCTACAACCTATAAGGCGTATCGACCCTTTTTCTAAAATTTATTTGAATTGGAATAGCAAACATTGAAAGTAGAAATTCTCAAGCATAATTTTTACGAAGGATTTTGTTGAGACAAAATTTACAAACATTCACAATGTGTCGTAATGGCGTCTGATTCGCAGTTACCTAATTATTACACACACACACATTTATAAATATTTATGTATATAAATGATTTTGAATACTGGTTAAAATTAATATCAGCACCTTCAATACAGCGATATTTACCTTAGAACTTGTACGTCCATAAAATCTGTAAAGTTAAGTCTGATAGTGCTAAAAAGGACTTACATACAATATTAAAATAACTATTTGTCAATAAAATACTTACTGTGACATAAATTCAATATTTTTCTTTAACATACTGTGAAGATATTATTATGTTATTGCCTGCTACTGTCTCAAATCGTATGCAAAAGCGTAACTGAATATTCTGAATTTTAGTCAAACTTTCGCTAATAAGAAATTTAATTTTGTTGAGCGCGATTTTGATGAAACTGAAGTAAAAGAAGCAAGGTTGGAGCTGTTTGACAGCAATTTTCGATCCAAATATTGTTTTCTCCTTGGTAAATTACCCACGTTTGAAAAATTTCATTTCAACGAATTCTTTCCGTTCTTGGCCCAAAATTAAGACATTTGTCAAAAGTAAAACTCCCAATAAGTCGCAATGAGAAATATGATAATATAGATATGCATCATAATTATGAAAGCATACAATACAAACGACAGTAACATAAACGCAGTTTTATGTAAAAATAAAATAAATCCGTGCACGAACGTAATCAAACTTGTAATGTATAAAAAATCCTTCAACTATTGGCTCAGATTGAGGTTTAATTACGAAAAATTATCATTTTTATCACATTTTAATATCATATTCCGTAAGGGTTATTATCTTCCCATTTAATGTTTTCAATTTTTCGTAAGTAAACCTCAGTATCCTTGAAATCCGTAACGTCTTTACGGCTATTGTAGTTGAGCCTTAAGTCAAAATGTGAACGCACTCATAGAAAAAATAAAATAAAAAGACGACGTGATTGCTTACAGGAATAATAAAAGTCGAATAACGTTGGTTGCTTTGATTGACGTTTAGTCAAGAGAGTCATTTGAGAACCGACTAACTGCAGGAAAAAATATTTTCGTTCTTATCAATAATTATTGTTAGAAACACTTTTTTTTTTTTAATACCTTTCACAGATGGAAAATTAAAAAAATATATACAGAAAAAGAAGCAAATATATAACCATAGAAAGAAAAAAACTCACGTATCCGTTCATTGCCCTCTGTGACCTCTTTGAACTATATTCGTCGTATACGTCACAAAATACGAGACCACCTCAAATTTAAATGCCATGCTGGATGGGCAGTTCACCATTCTCTCTTATATTTCCCCTGTATTCCCTGTGGCATTTATATAGGTATATATAAAAGAAATGATTCAAATAGGAATCCCAACCGCGCGAATATCGCACACCTAGGCAAATTGGAAAAAAATTCTGGGTGGCTAGTGTAGCAGAGAAGTGCATCAATGACGTTTGACACATTTTCTTATTTTTAGTAAAGAATCGAGTAATACTTCTGTTTCTTTACTTCTTTTACCTTTTAATACTTCTTAAAAGATCTTTTCTGTTTAAGTTTAAGTTTCCTCGCGTTGTATATATAGAACGAGATAAAATTCTTTTGAATTGTTTTATAGTGATTCAAGAGCAAATTCTATCTGTACAGTGGTCGTTCATTCACCTCAGAATATGTTAATTTTGCTTATGAATGCATATAAACAAACTTAGTTGTGCTTTTAAGTGTGTACATTTTGTATGGATGTGTACACACACAGCTAGAAAATATGCAATTTCATTGCACTGCGGTTTACTGAGGGTAAAGTAGTGTGTACAAATAGTATGTATAGGTGCATTTACATGTGCACACGTAAAGAAAAATAGGGGAAAGTGGGGCTGGGTGGGATATTGTACATTTATCAATACATGTAAGCAAAGTTAGTTAAATGCAGTGAATAAATTTTCTGTGGTGAAGATAGGTGACATGAAAAGGGCCGATGACCATCTAATTGGGTTGACTCGATGATGGTTAGCTGATTTTTCGCTTCTTATTACATTTTATTTGTTTGTGATTGTTCTTTTTTTATATATTTTTATTTACTCAGTTTTCTAAAATAATATGTGGGTAAATTAATTATTTTTTTTTATCTGAACAGTTTTTGGGTTTGGAAGAATGGTAGGAAGCACAAGTTATGTAAATTATGCACACGGCAACAAAAATCATATTACAGACAAATACAAATGACTAAACTACATTATTAATTGCATTATCGCTAGGCCTAATATTGATCTTCTCGAAATAAGCTTATTTCGACAGATTAGTATTATCGCGATTGGTAATAAATCAGAGGCACACGTATAATCCACATCCCAAACATATGAGTTCAGTAAAAGCATTTCTGTGGTTTATTTAAGTTTAAAGTTATATTGAGTGTATAAATCAAAAAGTCCGATGATACATAATAGCTGTGTTCTTTTGTGTACCTTGTTCCAGAACTCCCATATACTGGAGAGAACAAAATGTTCTGTTAATTGAAGCGAACTATTTGTACTTTTCGCTTCATTTATAAATCTTCTATGAAAATGTATGAGGCGTTCTTTTGTGTATCTTTTGTTCTTCCTTGTTCTGCGGAAACAATTGTAGAGCTTCAATATTGACAGCCCACATCTAGATTGTAGGTATATGATTTTAGGGATGAATCTTTGTACAGGTGAAATAGTGAATGGAATGGTAGGCAGAATTCGTGCAATTTTGAATTATGAAAAATGATTAAAACAAATTAATTAGTCTAACCGTTGACGTTATGGACATAGGAAAGTTTGTGCGTCATTGTAGTTGAAGTAGACATTCAACTGAAAATGTAGCCGCAGTTGAAGAAAATTTCATCACCAATATTTCAAATTTATCAATTCGAAATTTTCGAACCAATATTATTGGTCATTTCACCGACGAAAATTTACTAAAAATCTTCGTTTCACGTAACAATTACAGCCGGGGTTTTCCAGTCGAAAAATCTATCATTCACAACGCGTGACAGTGTGATGCGCTTTTTGAAATGGCGGTTCCATCGGAATGTACTTTTTCGAAGTTTATACTGGAAATGCGGTTACAGTACCTAACTTGTAAAAGCTATCGTGTCATGGTAAAAGTAACTTTGGGTTGGATATGATATGCCCAACTTAAAAATACCCAATTTCAAAATTCCACATTACCAAAATGCCCAATTTCAAGCTATATTATTATTTTTTAATAAAATGGCGGGCGTCATATAGCAATAAACTGTATTAGAAGTAAATTAAAAAGTATTAATTTCAACTTATAGTCCGTTCAAGTATATAAGGTCAAATAAGTACTTAGATTAATATCTAAACAAGGGTAGTAACAATTGCCTGCCTGATCCGGGTCAGGTCATAAAATAAACGCAGTTGTTGTTTACTTTTTTTTAAGTAAAAAATATTCCATTTGTGGATAATCTGTTTCGAAATTTTAAATTTGAGAATTTTTAAAAAGTTGCCTATATCGTTATTTGTTATTTAAGACGCTCCGTAACTTTTTATATCCTAGATGAAATCTATAGGATGTACTAAATTTGTCATTCCGTTTGTAACGCACAGAAATAATGATGGTAGAGCAAAATGGATTGCACACCCACGCATAATATTAAAAGGTCTTTTGATTTTTGCATGTCCGCCTGTCCGTCCGTCCGTCCTTATCGCACGATAACTTGAGAGTGCGTGTATTTAGAGAGCTGAAATTTTGTACACGGACTTTAAAAAAATGTAAAACTAAGTTCGAAAGTGAGACAAATCGGGCAACTCCTTCGTGGAGTTACCATACAAAAATTTCGTTTACTACTATATATTTGGACACTGCCTGAGAGCGCGTTGACGTAGAGAGCTGAACTTTGTTATATGGTGTTTTCATAGTAATGCGTCTTCTTGATGTTGCTATATAAATATTTAGATTTTTTACGGATACTGTGGAAACGATCAGTCCTGGACATTATTATTGTACTAAAAACTTCTTCAGAATATGAAATCCTTAAAATTGGTTATAATCATTTTTTCTGTCCGACGAACTGTGCTAGAAATATATGCGAAAAACCACTGCAAAAATCAAAATTACTCAAAGGGGTCACCATACGAAATTTCATACGGGCATTCATCTAGGTATCATAAAAATTGGTTTTAGACCAATTCTAGTTTTTTTACTTATTATTGTTTGGATTTCAAAATATGGACTTGAGCAGCCTTAACTTTCAACAGGATTGGTCCAAATGCCATACCAGCAGTGAAAAAATATAAGTACACAAGTACGCAATTCTCTGAACGACTTCCTTCTCGAAGTAGCGATACCAAGATTATGTTACCATCAGAATTTACATATTCTTTGGAGCTATTGGGTGGAAAAAAATTAGGCTGAAACTACAGCCAATTTGTTGCTATAACTTGATGAAAAGCTTTGCCGAATGGTCATCGCATTTATTACAACAGCTGAGGCAGACATTTGAGTGATAATGTGTACCACACATTAGATACACCTTACACATAGATTCATTGTAAATTGCTGGAATTTGAGTGCATTATGGTTCAGTATAGAAGAAAAATCTTTGATGTCGCACAGTTGATACGTTAATAAATACATAGAAAAGCCCAGACTCTGTCTGTAACGGGGACTAATCCCAGCATGCTATTTTTGAATGAAAAATATATTTAAAAAATTTAAGAAAATCCCAAAATTAATAAAATTAAAAAACAATAAAAAAAAGTTAAGAACGGGAAACTTTAGCTACTGTTAAAATAATAGAGAAGCTATTATATATTAATTTTTGCGGGCCGTCGATAGTTACTTTGAAAATTGCATCACAAATAATAATGTCCAAACTAAGTATATTCACAATTGCCGTTATTTAGCAAATGAATTTCAATCATCTTCGTACCGAGTCCCCGTTTTTAATAAATAGTTCCAGTTATTCAATAACATACATGTAGTTTATATTTTACTTTCCTTCTTGATTCATTTTGAGCCTTTCTCAGCAGTATGCATGTAATTGCCTTAAACATTCAATGAAAAACATTTTATGCAAATTAATCATGATCATCATCATCATCATCATAATTATTATCCTCATCGTAGCGTTGCAGCAGAATCCTAGCACCTCACCGAACTCGCGGAACCTATGTACAGGCAGACAAGCTTAAATGCTTTTCTGTAACTTTCTTTTTTAAAACTTTCTAATGAGAAATGAAAAGGAAAAGAAGAGAAAAAACGTGTTACCACTAAACCAATTATGATATAACATCGATAGTAGCATAGTTTTAAAACTGCACACGTAAAGTGAAGTAAAGTAGCATGGCAGGAGATAATCACGGTGAACACTGGAGCTCCGTTTTCATTTTAATTCTTCCTTATTTGGTAGGTATATTCACGTTTTTCTAGATTCACTTACACTTTTGCATTAGTTCATCTTAATAATCTTCTCATGTTTGTTGCAAGGTGAGATCGTTGATTTTTTTTTTAGAGGTAATAAAATTTTTTAGTGTGTTACTCTTCAGTAACCCTATTCTGAAATGAATTCATTACAAAAGCGGGATGAGTTAAGTGTTTAAAAATATTATATATATATATATATGTATGTATATATGTACAAAATAAATAAATTTTTCGATTACTATCTTGGCATGTAGCACAAATTTCTTAATTCCAAATATGTAGGTATATATTTTATTTTGTTTATTGGAAAAAAATCATTTATTTCTCGGCTCAAAGTTCAAGAAAAATTCTTTAAAATGACTTCATTACAATCCAAACAATTGATGATCTCTATCATAAACTCATTTTTAAGGTAATTTAGTAATCTTATGTTCTTCTGAAACTTTTTTCAACTTAAATTGAAATTGAGTTTTCGCAGATGTAATGATGTTCGTGGGCGCTTAATCTAAGTCAGTTATTTGATCAAATAGTTCCCCTAATATCTGTTATCACTTGTTATAAACATTCATTCATTCAGTCTAATCCTCTAGAAAATTAGCCTTCCAAGGATTGGTTGGAGTACATATGATATACATAGCCAGTTAGATCTGTTTCCAGTCACTGCGATTGTATATTATCTACATTGTGTTCTGAAGCTTTACAATTCCATGCGGGGTTCAATTCGAATTAAAGCCGCATCAGTGTTCATGGAAACGGGAATTGAGTTGAATTTCGTTCAACTCAATTCTAACTACACGAAGCTAGTCGAGTTGAGTTGGGTTTTGTATAAGCATTTGTGAGAAAAGTGCGAATAGGTGTTTTATCCAACACAAATCCGGCTACTTTGTATGAAATATTTTAGCTATCAACTCAATTTAGAAGCCGTTCATTGAAACAGCATCGAGTACAATAGGTACATATCCCAGCAGTTATTATTTTTATTTTGGATAGCTGTAGATAGCAGATAGGTGTGATAGGTCAATTTTTTATAAAAATATGTTCTGTTTTTTGGAAAAAAAATTTAGATCACAGTAAAAAAATGTTCTATTCGAAGGTAACTTTTAATTTCAGTCATTTTTCACCTAACTGGAAAAGTTTTGTCTCGTTTTTGGATAACGTGCAACCTACAAATTATCTTTACCTGAAAACGTGCAAGAATAAATTGAAATTAATTCAGAATGCAAATAAGGAAAAGCAGAGACCCCCCCCCCCTTCAAGCAAATTAAATAGTAGGAGGAGTACCAATTCACAGCAACACCAACACCACCACCATCACCACCAGTGCCATCAGCAACTAATAAACCTCTAAGCTGCAAAGTATTCCCGGGAGTATATACATACATACAGTCACAGAGTGTATTTACTTACAGTGTAGAGTCATTTTTGTACCAGGGTAGGAATTGACGTCATTCGGAATGTGCAAAAGTTCAATGACCTGAAGCAGCCTCGTGCTCCACCATCGCCATATATCTACCCTGCCCTGGTGCATGTACCCATATATGAAACACAAAAAGTATTAAACCTTTTCATTACCCTAAATATTTTCCCCTAGTTGCTCAAATATACCTACATCCATATATGATCGAGTTAAATAGAAAAGGACAATAAGGACAATCGCAGTTCATTGCAATAAAATTTGCCGACGGTTTTTTTTTTTGTAACCCGTTTTGATAATATTCCAGAAAACCATAGCATTGTAAAAAAAAAGTCAATTCAAAGTCTCCACACTTTGGTGTTGCACTACTAGCCAAAAATTTCCAGGGGCCAACTAAATTTAACAGGTCACGTCACGGAGGCCATCGCCAGGCTGAACAACAATTCTCTCCACTTGAATAGGAAGCAAGAAAATCGGGGAGAATTCGCGATAAGTTGAGGGTCGAATTTACACAAACAGATTCAGATACATATATGCATGTATTCGGGAATAAACTCATATCCTTACATTGAAAGCTATAAGTAGGACAATGAACTGGAATAACCTTTCGACCGACTCAAATCTGACATATAAAGCGAAAGGGATGTTACTACGCATTTTCCAAAGGTCTTTCCATCTTTCCCATACATCCTTAGCTATGTATAACGCAAGAGCGAGTAAGTTAGATATGAGGAAGTACTACTTGCACTATATAAGGGCTCGTGTTCGGCGGGTGGTAATGAATGTGGATTGTGGATTTTACAAGATATGAAAATTGGAATAGATTAAAATAGCAGATTGTAAATGTGCAAAAATCCTTCGTTGCGCATGCATTTGTAGTAAAGTACGACAGTGTATAGGTACATTAGGTATAATGTAGTACGAGTACGATGCTAAATTCGCTCTCATTTTCAATTTCAGCCAGGGGTTGCGGCTTGCTTTGACCTAGATTTCGGTTATTGAACTTTTCTTGTTGGACAGAAACATTTTATGCTACCTAAAAATAAACCCATCATCCAACCCTACTAGACCCCATGAAAAGGGTGGATGAATTGAAGGGGGGGGGCGGCGGTTAACATAGTAATTATTAAGTAAAACAAGATCTTTCATGGGCAACCTACGCACCTACCTAGTCATCAAATCCAAACTAATGTCTCAGCCAATGATAAATCACTTGAATTTCTTGGCTTTAATTAAAATACAATCAGTATCTGGGACAAATGCAAATCAAATTCGAATGCATTTCGCAGTTAGAGAGAAGAAAAAGAGACTTGTACTATGCACATATACCCATACCCCAGTTGTATAGCAAAATAAAATTATTTATTCAACCTCCAAGTAGATATGCATACCATACCTACAAACACTTGCAAAAAAAGTTACTATATTTTCCTTGCACTCAAGTATAACTTCAGATTATACAATACTCGTAGTAAAAATAGATGCAAGTTACTATTATTAAAAGTATGTTTTGTCTCGCTTCTCGCTCCTATAACGATACAATTGTGAATTGTCCCTGGGATTTTCTGATGGATACTTTATGACATCAATTTGTTAAACTTGGCTTGTCTAGTTAGTGCAAGCGGAGACACTTTGCGCAGCGACATATACATGCATACATACGTATGAGTAGCTTAGCTCTGTTCTCTGCCTAGATGGCCAGCAGCGTTATCTTGTTCCCTTCTTAATTTTTCTGTTTAATGCTGTACATAGTTCAGCACTGGGAACAGTTCAACGAACGAGAAAACTTTATGCTTTTCCATTTGACGAGTCTACTAGAGTTAAGAGCAGATATGTATTTTCGTCACTGCATTTTGCATGCAAACATTGTTTTGCTGCTGTTTCTATCGCTGTGGGGTATCGCGCTTAGATTCAATGCAAATTCTCTTGAATTATATGCCGATGTTAGTCAAATATTGCAAGAGAATTTTTTTTTCAAAGTCAACCTCCTTGTAGCGCATTATTTTTGTCTAACATTATGCAATTCGTAACTTTTTTTATTCAGTTATTCGGTTTTCATAAAATCACCAAGGTGTTGTAAACCATTGCAACATATTAATATTGACTATGATAAATGCACAAATCGAAAAGACGACTCGTTATGGATTCGTCGTCTCGGGCTTTTTTCGAAGATTCTACATGTATTGGTGCTATATGTAATGGTCATATGTATTCGAGATTTCTTCGTAAAAACTACATGATTTCGCATTTGATAAACGAATAAGCTACGCTTTGTGTAAACTATATGTACTTGATATCCAATTGAAAATAAACAAGTAAACTATAAGAAACATTTAACATTTATCAAATCCAAATTTTATGTTCTCAGCACTAATTTCACTACATAGCTGTGTTTTTTCAACCGAATACTTGAAAAAGACTGCGGCAGCAGAAAATATGAAAAAATATCATGTATTCCGACCATTCTTTTAAAGCATTTCGTAACATTTCAAGAAAGATTCGTAAAAACTAAAAATCCTCTCCAAGTTCTCTGAACCAAAATGCCATATGTCGAGAAAAATTCGTAAAACCGATAATTTTTAGGATTGTTGCTCTTCGAGAACTTCTCGCAAATACGAAAACCCGAGAAAAATGTTTGCTGGGTAGGTTAATATTGAATAAAATCATAAATTATAAATATGATTACAAATATAAAGCAAATTATATATATCATTTTTTCATATTTTTCATTTAATCTTTTAATTCATTTTGTATAAAAAAAAAATATAAAATTCTTATTTTAGTACAAAATTAATATTAAAAACAACTACACTAATAAGAAATTAAATAATTAGAACTAAGATACAAAGAGAAAAAATTAAACTTAAACTTAATGCACAACTAAAAACTAGACTGATCTCAAGTGCTCGAAAACTTTACATTCAAAATTACCAAACGTACCTGACTCAAACCACAACATCAGATTTATTTGCAGAGAATTCCAAATAATAAAGGATTGGATGTTAGAAAATTATGTCTAGGCACTATTAAAGTAGTAACTCGACTTGATATCGCAATCTGAAATATATCATACAAGTAGCTGTGGTTCCAGACTTAAGAGTCCTAGCCAATAAAATAGCAACGCAATATTTGAAATAGATTATAAGGCTGCAACCAAGAATGGAATTGGCGAGAGACATGGTCAAAACTACGGAGACGAAAAACACACCTAATAGTATCGTTAGCTATCGAGTATACTCAAAGTCAAGACAAGAAAAAATTTCGCACCCATAGATAAAAAGAGGGACGGGAAGCATCCTAACTAGCTTTAAACGGGTTTGCGCTGCAGTAAAATTACTTGTCGCCCAGCGTATACTTTTCTAATTAGACCATTAATAGGTATGATGGCCCCAGGAAAGAGTCTTATTGAAAATAATTCCCAAGTTAGAAGCGGAATCGACAACCTGAAACTTGCGTTCTATTGATACCATTGATTACGAAAGGTGAGAAATAAGAAGTATCTAAGATTTTTGTATATAATTAAGCACTAATGCTTGGTAGAGTTCAAGTGTAGTATGTTATCAATGGTGCACAAATAAATAGAATTTATGCAAAAAAAAAATAACATCTTCAACTAATCCAATTGGTATTGGGATGTATACTTGAACATTATCAGAATAAAATAAATTATTGATGAAAAGAGAGAGCAACAGAGGACCGAAGATAGATCCTGGCGGTACTCCAGAAGATACCAGTTGAAAAGTGGAATATACCGATTCCTCAAGTAACTGCGAATAAGTTTTGCAGCCTGGGAAGAGAAATTGAATTGGATTATCAGTTTTCTACATAGCTTGCTATATTTCACCGAATCAAATGCTTTAGAGAAATCTAAGAGCACTAATATAAAGAACTCATCCCTATCAATAGCAATCCGTATATCATTGGTTATTTTAAGTACAGCAGTAATACAGTTATGCTCGGCTCTAAGGCCTGAATTTAGATTACCTCTGATATGAAAATATTGTTGAACTTAAAGATGATAGTGAAATTTTAAATATTTTCACTATCTATTTTTATCTTCTTTTTATATTATTAAGCCAAGCTCAGGGGATACCCTATGGTGCAAAGCACATCCTGGTAGGAAGAAGATATGGAAAGGAGAAGGGGATATGAGGAGAGCGGCGTAGGTGCCGATGTATGTCGTCCTTAAACTTCCGCAGATTGTATGCCGCAGGAAAAACAGAAGATGGTAAACTGTTCCACATTCGCACTGTTCTGGATAAAAAAGCATCACGGAATTTGACTGTACGGCCGAAAATAATTTGAAGGGTAAAAAGATGTGCGCGGTTCGAATCGCGAGTATTGCGTGCAGGAAACATTCTAGAAGGGATTTGGCTGCATAGTTCATTATGTCTATGTCTAACATTTAAGTGCTAAATCCAATCGGCATTGTTGTCGTCTATGACGTGTCGGATTGAACGCCTGTAAAATCCCAATGATATCATCGTAAAGTGTGTGAAATCCAGTTATTTGTCATGCATTGTGTGTTGTGTATTGTCATTTCTATCATGTTTCACTAATACCATAAAAATTTGTGCAAATATCGTAAACAAACTGGCGGTAAAATTTCCGAATTTGTAGACTTGCAACATCCCGCGAGATATCCTTCATACAGGGTGTCCCGTATGTGTTCTTACACCCGAGTGTTATGGATAGTAGGTAATGATTAGACAAGCCAAAAATGTTATGGCCGGGGGAGGGAAAATCCTAACGGTTTGCGAGATAACGGGACTTAAAAATATTTGGGTATATTTTTATATATTACCTTGTAACTTCTGAACGTTACACCCTGTGGCGATAATTTAAAATATATTATATTGATAATCGTTAGGTATTTCTAATGGTTTCCATCCTCTTCTCCGTTTTGGAGTTATGGCTAAACAAAGTTATAATTTCGGAATTTTAACTCGGTTTTTTTTATTTAACTACTATTTTTATTAGTCAAGAAACCCAAATGCTTCGCCTTAAAATGACCTATCACACTCTGTACCCAAAATCTAACCCTTTCTGCATTTTTTTGCACTTTTTCTTGAACATATCGAAAATATTTACACCAGTTTTTCCCAATAGAAAAATAAATCGAAGTGCTAAATATACTTTTTCTAATTACCTATATACATAGTTTTTATTAATGTGTGTTGGTTTTTTGTTTTGAAAAAAGACATCCCTGTATTATAAACAATTGTTAAATTTATGTTGATATGATTAACAATTTTTTTAAACTCTCTAGAAAGTAGGTATTTGTCATTCTGATTGTAAATAAATATTTCACAAAGTTCATTATCTGGTCGTTGGCCTTAAACAATTTTATAATTTATTGATTTACAGAATCAAATAAAAAACAACAACTTTATCGCTGTGAATCACTTGTGGCCCAAATTTTTCAGAAACGTTTATCTGTGCAAAATTCAGGCTAACTGCATGTTTTTCCCAGAACCAACGCTCGTCATACACGAGTAAGTCAAGCCAGAGTGAGTTCTTCGATTGGTTCCATAAACGTGTATGCCGATAAGCTGGAAAAAAAAATAAAACCATTTATCATTTTCATACAAAAGAATTTTGGTTTGTATGTTTGTATTATAGCTGCTAAATTTCCAAGAAATAGTTATTTTTTCTATTTAAAGATCGCGCTTCATTGGAACTGTCCTTAATATATTTCAAGGCTCGTTTCTAAATATATAGATACATATCTATATATATATATATATATATATATATACACACACACAATAGTTATCAATCCTTTAATGAGAAGTAAAGCTTTATGGAACAAACAAAAATTCACAACCGCTTATTTCTTTGTGTACCGCGATAATTCAAAGTCATATTATCTGTAAAATGAAATCAATTCTTTATTAATATGTATATAATAAGGATATTAGAAAAAAATATAAGAGAAAGTAGGTACCGACATTAACTAAGCCACGAAAATGAATAGGTCAGTGAACTAGCTAGGTATACACAAACAATTTTTTTTATTGTTGGTTTTGTTTTCCTCAGAGTTGGTCATTCCTCTCGTATTTTTTTCTAAGCAACTTTTGAAACTAAAGTAGGTATTTGTCTTCTTCTTCTTCTTCATGATGTTGTCGCCCCTAATTGTACTGATAGATCGACCCATCAAATGCCTACATAAGATATACATGTATATACTTACCAACCAATAGAACAAGCCTAGCCTGCCATAACGGCTCAACCAACAAAGCTAGCGGCTTGCAGACAATGGGATCATTCTGGTTATTTATTTACGTGAGGATTGTTGTGTAACACCTCACTGCGGCTGTTTTCTTAATGCCGTGTAATGTAACATGCTTTTCTCTCTCTTCGCCAATTTTCTATTTGGTCTTCATCTAATTCTTGGAAGATTTTTTTTTTAGTTTCTTAAACTTTGGGAAAAAAACTCCAGCAAAATGTTTAGTGTGAATTGTTGTAAATCGTAAATGAAAATAGTTATGAGTAAACACTGTGTAGGTACTGTGCTTTGTTAGAACCTACACACAAATACAATACAAAAATATTTTATTGAAAGACACTGACCAAGGCCATGTCCTTAAGTAGTGGGTACATGATCGACAGTGGTTACTTAATTATTAGCATAAACATTAGCAAGCAATAAAACTTGTAAATTAAATAGTATCACACTTAAAGTGTTAAGAAGGTTCTTAAGTAGGTGGGAACAACACATTTGAAAGCCAGACTTGGCAACTTAAACATACAAAACGTTTTGTTTTTTAATAGCTGTTGGTTTCAAACCCAAACAAATTCTAAACTTCAATTGACCCAGATTCAGGCCTTGAATCAGTTCAATTACACTGCACAGCTAATACGTTTAATTACAAAGAGAATTAAATAATCAAAGGAGTACTTTAGATAAATAACAACGATAAAATAAAAACATACCTACAAAAATAGAAACAAATACTCTCAAAAACGCTTACAACAATAAAACCAATAATTGATCATCACAATCGATAAGATCAACTGACAGTCGAATTTGAATTAAGTGAAAACTGAAATGAATGCCCTGGGTAGTCTTAGATTCAAAACCGCTGGTCTGGGATTGAGGGAGAGATAGTCATATGGAACTTTACCGTGTTGCAGCGTAGCTTGTTGATATTTTTATAGAATCTTATGAAATAACATAAGCAATAACATGTTAGTAATATCTCCAGGTTGTATCGGATTATATGTCCCCCTGTCAGACGCGATTTTATAAGATTAAAAATGCTGATCATCAGTTCTTACCAAATATCTTGTATTTTGAAAAACACATACTATTTATTATTTTTTTTTGAACAAGATGAATCAGCATTTTTAATACAGTAGCGAGAATGACATCATACCTCAAAATATAGAAAACATTTTATTAAAACCTTATATACATTTTAAAGCTCTATCAAACTCCTTGAAAATAAGTACCATTAGCTCTTACACACATTTCTCATATTTTCTTCAGGTGCAGAAAACCTTTTTGGAATCCAGATGCTTGGACAGATTTGAGTTCGGTGATTGTTGCCAAGTGAATCTCCCCTAGTGTATTGAACCTGTGAACTTTTATAACCCTTTTGATTCTTTTGAATTTATCACCAGGTGACAAATCTGATGAATAAGGGGGTGTGGCATCACTGTGACCCCCCTTTTTTGACAGAAATTGGTTTACCGATTTTTTCGTATGTGGCCGTATGTGGGGTAGAAGGAACTCTTTTCATTTCCACATATCTGACCCTTTCTATCTCATCTTTTGGAATAAACATCTCTTTAGAAATACTGACGAACAAATTCATGGTGGATTAAACCTTTGGCATAAAGAAAGTGATTATCATGGTCTTAATTTTGGACTTTGGACATCTTTGCAATCTTTTGACCCCAAACTACGCCACTCTAAGCTCTCAGATTCATATCCAAACACACAGATTTTTATAACCTGTGATTATTCTTTCAATAAATGTTTCATCTTGTCGATAAAGATCAAGTGTATCTTCACAATATGCCTTTCCTCTCCTGTAAAGTTGGCCATGTTCATTTTTCTTTAACCGCAAAAAATAAACGTATTTTGATAAAAAATTAAAAATTTTGATAAAATTAATATCATTTAAGAAGTGGATGTCTAAATAATTTACTAATGATAAAAATTTTAGTCAATTAATTTAAAATATTTTGTTTTTCACTATATTTTCTGATACTGCCTGAGAACTCGTCAATGTAGAGAGCTGAAATTTTGTACACGACGACGTCTTCATGGAAATAACAAATACAATTCAAACAAATTTACTAAATCAACCTCTTCTTGGTGTTGCCATACAAAATGTTAGGTTTTTTACGTATAGATAGATACTGTGAGAGCGACCAGTCCTAGATGTTTTTATTGTACTGAAAAGTTCTTCAGGATATGAAATCCTGTGAAATTAGTTATAACCATCTTTACTGTAGGACAAACTGTTCTGGAATTACATTATGCGAAAAATCACTTTAATAATCAAACTTTCACAAAAGGGTAACTATATACAAAATTACATACGGACATTTATCTAGAGGTATGGTAAGAACTGTTTATTATATATATATATATATATAAATATAAAATAATATGTAAAACGATAGAGCAGAATAAGCACCTGCGTCAATGAAATATCCGCAGTTGTGACCCAAAAAAATAAATTTATTGCCCCGACATTAGTCTGAGATGGATTAATGCTTAAAATTCTGACCTCATTGTCATTAGATTATTTCCTCCTTCCTTTGTTGTAAAACCCAACTTTCAATATATTAACACAAAAAGTAGGCAGAAAAAAAATTATTTGAGAATAAAAACCTGTCATTTTTCCAAAATTTACAAAAATTTAAAAATTTTATTTGAGAAGCATAAAGCTTTATATGTAAGTACGAAGACATTGATCACGCATTCATGTCGATCCGCCGACGAATGCTTTAAAAATAAAAAAACAGAAGCTTTTGTTGCATAAGCTTTTTTCTTTTGTGTTATTCCAACAATTTATCAACTGCTTGTCATGTTTATATCATTGCTGTTGTTGCCTGAGTTTCGAGACACGACGACGGTGGTGTTGGTATGCCCTCTTTTCATCATATTTAACCTCAAAAAGTGTTATTCAACCGATCCGTTCGACGTGTATAGACGAACGGTGGCCTAACTGGCTGATGATGATGATGAATGAGGTGAGATTCTACACTGCAAAATTACTTAGCTGACGTGATGTGCAAAAGACAATGCTTCGCATTCTCTGGAAAGATCTCTGTCAATTTCATCTTTTCTCACTAATTGCGTGCATGCTAAGATAGCATTTAAAACTTTTTTCATGGCACGCGCCTTATTAACTTAACAAAATCGTCACGAATTTATAAGCTATGAAAATGAAAGTAGGAAATTTGATAAGTTTGGTAGGCAGCTGCCTACGTAGTCCTTCTTTTTTTTAGTTTCATGTTGTGTGAATTTGAGTATTACGTAGTTGGAAGAATTCAAAAACAGTATATATTTTACTAATGAACTAATTTTACAACACTTGTTAGTACCTAACAGTATTAAAACTCAAATATGGCAACATCAATGTTGCCATAAATTTAATTAAATGAGTTCAATCGAATTAACTTTCCGCAATAACAACCAAAACCAAATTTTCTTCTATCAATTTGGAAAACTTTTACATTGTAGGTACCTACCTACATTATATAACTATGTGTACAGAACTTGGCTATGCATTATTGTAGTGCGACTGAGAGAACGAGTTAAAAACAAAAACGAGAGAACGTAGGATTACTCGAACGACAAAATCTTCTGAAACATCTCCAAAATCCTTTCACACTATTCATAATAATGTACATACATCGGGTTA
The DNA here is from genome assembly GCA_963930735.1 of Dioctria linearis. NCBI lineage: Eukaryota > Metazoa > Arthropoda > Insecta > Diptera > Asilidae > Dioctria > Dioctria linearis. The sequence goes on along the minus strand of OZ005743.1, from coordinate 84,115,816 downwards.
CACTACCTCAATTTTTTAAGAAAAAATAAATTTCGCTCTGACCAAGTTGCTATAAGCAAGCAGATGTAAAATTTCTGTCAAATAAAATTCTCATATTTCCCATTTCTCCCACTTAATCTCTGCAGAGCAAAACGAATGTAAACAGAAGCACGTGCGTTCAAATATCATAGGTTACACCAACAATTTTGGAACTACACATAGGATTTCCAGCAACAACTTTGGAACCAACTCTCTCAATGTTTTCACAAAAGCGCGGGAACATTTTATGAGAGTAAAATCTAAAAACTCCACCCCTTCTGATTTATTAACGAAAATGAATGATTTGCCATTCTGTTTCGTTGCTGGTAATCTGCGCTTTCACATTTTTTGTCTTTATTCGTAAAAGTTTTAAAGAGAGTTTGATTTTTTGTTATTTATTTTTCTTCTTTCTTTCCTTTTCTAGCCGTGTTCATTTTAAATGTAAAACAATCGGAAAGCTCGCCTGCTTCTTAACTTGTTGTTAAGTAATTTTGATTTAGCCTTTCCTGTGCATATTTAGTGTGCAATTCCTCTCACTTTCCTGCGAAACTGGTTGTTGGCTCAATACAAAAAGCTTTCAAGTTGGATTCGTGGCGACATAATTTTTTCTGTACATTTACTGTACTGATACTGCCATCATGTTGTGTTAACGCCTGTGTTCAACGTCGAAACGAAATATCTAGGATTTACACACATACAAGCAACGTTGTGTTCCTCTCATTGTGGTGTGTAACTGTGTGCACGTTGAGATTTTTCGAGCACTAATTCGTTCCGTATCTTGAATGAGGTGTACGACCTGAAATTGGGTCGCGGCAATGGTGAGTTCGTTGAACTGGCTGTGCGCGTCACACACAGTTGTGCTGTGCCTTTGTTGATATGCTTCTGTTGCTGCTGCTACTGCTTTTGCTAGGAATAGAATAGCATAGATAGCACACAATATAACAGCAGCCACCACTGCTTTAGCTGCTATGCTGTGATGGTTGCTGGCGTTATGCTTACTGAAGCAAACTCGCACAAAATTTTCAATTGAGAACTCCTTCGAGGACGGACGGCGGCATGAGTGGACTATAAACAGAACCCGCATACAACTTCCTTGTATAAAGCATATGGTGTGGTAATACAATACACACGCTATTCATACACCTACAGGGCATGGCCACACAGCCACAGCACTGGCTGGCAAGAGAGCACAGAACATCAATCAGCTCAGCATAGAAGCTTTGCTGCTTCTACTACAGCAACTCAACTCTACACGTTACTTTATATAGAACAAGGTTTTTGGCATACATGTGCACTTTTAGGTTTTATATTTTTATTTACAATGGATGCATTGCATGCACACAATGCAAATTCCAGAAGGGTAGATGGGGAGATTGCGTACATTGCTCTTTGAGCTATCGTATCGTATCGCTATCGTATAGTAATAGTTATTGCCTTTAGATTTCAGTAGAGTGCAGTGCTCTCTTTATTCGAAAGAAATTAGATGGAACTTCTCTTTTGGTGGTTTTTCTTATTGCACAAAAAAGAATGCAAACAAAGAATATAGAAATACGAGAAAGGTCATAGAGGCCATTGACATTTTATTATAGAAATAATTGCATCCATTAAAAGTATAAATAAATAACCAGGTATTATAAATATTAGTGAGCTAGTGTATAAAACAATTTTAAAGGATAAGTATGGTATTTCTCCACCAAAATAAACACAAAATGTAAACGGATGTTTCGATTAAAAACAATTTTGAATTGGATCCTTTTTAATTTGAAATTTAAGGAATGACTTTCGGAATAACCACAATAATTTTAGTGGCCGCGAAATGGATCAATGATTACGATCATGATCCAGTTCGATTGTACTGGTGGCCGCAAATTAGAGCTAAATTTTTTTACCTTGCCGCAAATTGCGGCCCAAAAACCAGCTCTTCATTAATTAGACTGTTTTAATGCATTTCATATAAGAAAATATGGAAGGATATACTGCTACAACACTAAATGAAGTACCTATTATCGGACATTCCACAAAGAAAATTTTCTATTAGAACAGCTAGCATCATATAAAATATTCTAAAAAGCATCATAACAGGATAAATAGATAATTGAAAGATATCCTTAAGGTGTAGGAAAGTTTGGACCATAAAGTATTTTAACGGAAACCGAAGAAAAAAACTAGGTGAATAGTCGTTAGCCAAATGTAGGTTTCCATTAAGTCCTTTTAAGCACAGTTCAAAAAAAGCGGCCAAGTGTGAGTCGGACTCGCACACGAAGGGTTCGTACCGTCGTCGTACACGATTTAACAATATGTACTTTTTATTTTATTATTTTATTTTTTCTTATTTTCATTATTTGTTGTTATAGCAGCTATAGTATTACTCACTCTTTGTAACAGTCATCCTGATAAGCAACGATTTTTTAAAAATAACACTTTAGAAACTTACACATTTATCTACATATGTATTTATAAAAAAAACATAAGTGCACGTTTCCATTATCTTGATCAAAACATAGCCATTAAGGTTACGCTAATTCCATACTAAATAGATCTATCCGATTTAAACATTATTTTCTTCGGAATGGGTTTTGGTGGTATATCTTTGCAAGTACATATAATGCTCAAATTCAGGCTTATGCCTAATTTGATTTACCCATGTAGTAATGTTATATTTTTAAGTCTAAGCACCCAAATGTACAGTTGAAGGGTTGTCTGAATTTTTACTTTACCAATTTTTACTTTTAAAATGGCTGTATCCCAAAGTTCAGCTTGCCAAATATCAGATTAAAAAGCATTGCTAGAAGGACATATCAATTCCACCTATAAATTATTTGAGCAGTCGAAAGGAAGCCGCATTTACTTCCCACACAGCACAAATGTGTCCGTGGTATGTTAATTGGAAATCCTGTTGGGGAAATTCCGTCCGGTCCCAATTAAAAACTTAGGACAGCACTGGGAGTGGCGAATGTTCTGGGTTCGGACGTCCCTGGTAGATCCCATGTCCTTCCCACAGGATTTCCTTAGTTCCACAGTTCACGCATTCAATAATTTAAAATTCCAGTTGCAAGTATACCTAGGACGTCTTACGGATCTCCTAGTTTGTTTTAAGGATGTCCGGGGGAATATTTAAGGATATTTTTTGAGATAGTAGAGATTTTTTTGTTATGGGTTTGCATTTTTACTAAAAGAAGCAAATAATGTTTGGAAGGTAATGCCAGACGCTTATGCACTTGCACAAAACATAAATCACTAAAAAATCCCGTTCTTCAATGTACAACCAACAAACTTTGCCTTAACAAGAAGATATTGTAGAAGCTGGCTTAAACGAGCCGGCTCTCATGGCTTCTTTCAAGACATATTTTGTTGTTCTATTTTCAGTTTCCAAAAATGATTCACGGAAGCACAACATGCGACAAATTACCGCTTTCACAAGAGAACTACGCGAACCACGAAAATCAGAGAACATCCCGAAATAAATTCTGGAAAAAGGGAGAACGACTTTCCCATATTTGGCCCAAAATGGTCCTAGTATGTATTTGACTACAAAATAGTGAGAATGTTCCCATATACAGGGTGTTTCCCACTAAGAGGTCAATAGAGCAGGAGGTGATAGTACTTACCTACTACCCTAGGGTGGTGGGGGGGGGGGCATATCAACCGTTTAGGAGTTAAAGGGTGATTAAGAAAAAAATCTAGTTTTTCACAAAACACCCTGTATCTTAAAAACTAAAGGGCATATGGTCACAGTTGAGCTCATTGCATGCAGAAGTTCCAATGACCGCTTAACCAGCCCCTTTCCCATCAAGAATTATTGTTGTCTAAACTAAATATTTCGGATTTTCTTACCTTTTTTTCTTAATTAACCTCTATTATTTTTGCAAACAGGTCGTTAACATAACATAATAAAAGCTGTAAACTGCAGACTCTCTTCCTTAATGTGACCCAGTAATCAACGGATCTGCGGAGTTCCAGCCATGAAGTGATTATAAAATTAAATTACACTATAGCCTGCCTCTATTGGGTAAAATAAAGTTAAAAAGCATTAGGCACTTTGCTCCTCTGGAGAAGACATCACATTTCAAGATATTTGCTAAAATTTTTCAAATGACAAAAAAAGAAAACATTTAGGATTGATATAATACAGCTTTTGATCTGCGGGGCAATTATAAACATGTTATATTGCTGCACATAGCCATTGGAGATGAGGGTCTGAGTGAAGGCAAGCATCCTGGGTCCAGGCAGGCTATATTGAGGAGTCCAAGATAGAAATTGAATATCAATAAAGGTTGAACTGTAAACTATAATAAGATCATTGAAGTTTCCAACATCCCATATACTTGATCTGATCGCATGAGTAGCTGCAAGCATGATCCCCAAAGAAAGTTGGCTTTAGAGAAAATGACTGTTCCAGAAGACACGTTTACTGCAGAGTGCTGATTAGCATAGCGGGATGTTCTCAAGTGAGATATAAATATAAAAACAGGCAAAACCCTCAACGGGTGGTTATTTAAATCTTTTTGAACACAAATTAGGAATGTGCTACCTTTTATATAAATTATGCGTCTTGCTTGCATAATTTCTAAGCTAGCTATAACTAACATACCCACAATGCATAAAAACGTTCAAATTCGTGCTCTAACGTTTGGAATGTGTAAGGTTTGGGTGCATCCTTAAAATCGTCCATTGCCCCCGTGAACTATATAACTTGTATACTATTGTAAATGCACTTATTCAATTCCCCTGAAAGTTAAATGGGGAAAATTTACGACATCACTAACACACTCCCTAAACATTTTCAATTTAGGATTGCGAAATTCCCCGTAAAAGTATTGCAAAACACCTACATAGTAGATACGCGTTCAACTTTTCAACACTTGCATATTTGTGGATTGGTAGGGTATTGTACAATACCTATAAATCTGTTCATTTTTATTAAATGAAGCGAGTCGTGCTTTTAAGCATCATTTTTCTTGCGCCGCGTCGTGCCTCGTGCGGTTCCATCACGAATAACAAATGCGTACGCATACAACACACTCATAAAATAAAAAAGTTTGCTCAATGCCTTTTAAAATTCACTAAACCCAACAGAAAAAATAGTTTTCGTAGAATTTTTATAACATTAAAGACTGTGGTGTTCCTCTGAAGTTTGGGGTTTAGTGTGTTACCTTGTTTCTTTTGAAAATAGTTTATTTTATTTATTAAATAACGCACTGGCCTGGGTATGCTACAAGCCTAATAGGAATACGATATATACACGTACGTATCAATGTGTACTATCAATAATTGCATGAAAACATCGAACACTTCCATAGAAATTCCTTGATTGTGTGCTACCACTGGTAGTGTAAAGTGTTGCTGTTGCTGTTCACTCATGATTTGATGTTACTGTGCTTTTCTGGGCCTGGCTAGCCTTGTTGCTGACAGCTGGCTGAGTGCTGTTACCTCTCGCCTGTTTTTCTCATAGCTGGTTGACTGGTTGTGCCGTTGTACACAGCGGCGCTAAAGCTGAACAACATTCTCAATTCAGCGCGCTAACGTCGTGGTCGTTATTCTTGACGAGAAATAGTATTTCTTAAATCGGTCGGTTTTGTAAAGATATTAATAAACTAAAAAAAAAAAGATATTTTCTAAAATCTTGTTTCACGGATATTTTACTAGAAATAATATAAAAAAGTGTTTGAAAGTTGTTACGTGCATTTAAACTATACTAGTAAAAGTTACCGCCTTTATCATATTAAAAATAACAAAGGCACTAAGTGTAGTGTTATGAAATTCAATGTCTAGGAATTATTTTTGAGCCGTGTAAAAAATGTTCCTGTCGATAATTTATAACAAAGAATTGACATCTAATTAGAATTTCCAAGGAAGTGTTTATCATTAAAATTATACCACATATACCTCCTATACACTTTGAAAAGAAAATGGGATGTGCTATGCAAGATGTGATGGACACAACACCAGCATCTGAAACTGCTGTTGATGAAAGCACTTCAAACAAATTTTCAAGTCAACAATTAAAGGAACAACACTCTGCTCTTGTGAAGTTATTAGAATCGGCTCCATTATCAACACAAAAGAGCTCAACAACAATGTCGGCAGTGACAGTTTCCGGGATTTCCAAAATAATGCATTCATCAAAAACCCATCATACTTCACAAATTAGTAATGAAAATAATGATAGTAACATTTTACCTAGTCCAATTGTTAATAACTTAACACAATCACATCAACAACAACAAAAAACACTTCAATATCGAAAAAGACTGAAAATTGATCGTAGTAGTAATAATTGTGATCAGAGTTTAAAGACGGTTAACTGTAATATAAATAGTAATCATTTTTGTTCGAATATTAATAGTAATAATAAAAATAGTAATTTAGTAATTAAAAACGACAATGAATCTGGTATTGATGATGACATTGATGAACGAAGTGATAACGAAATTTTGAATTCTGAAAAAAATGAACAACTTGAAGAAAATTTCGTTTGTCCGTGGAAAAAAATTCGTTTTGCGCGAGAATGGAAACAGCGTCACAATAAAGAATTTCCATCAAAAATAATCGAAAATGTCATAAAACAAAGCGATCAAATTGTTTTAACACCGACGACACTAACAATAAAAGCTGACGATCATTTAAAGAACAATCTATTACCATCCAATGTTGCTTTAATATGTGATACTGTTGTTAATCATAGTACTTATGTTGTAGAAAATTATCAACAACATCGCCGTGATAGTTCTGATAGTAATTGTAGTGTTTTAAGTAATTCATCTAATAATGGGTTACAACAATGTTCGTGTAATAGCAATAGTAATTTGAATGTTCCACAACTACAACAACAACAACAATGCCGTTGTAATAATTGTTTACAACATGATGATTCTGGATGCGATGATGAATTATGCGAGAACATAGCACTAAGCGATCAGAGTGTTGCGGATTTATGTCAAAAATTTGATGAAAATTTAATAAATGATGGTGAAAATAATGGAAAAGTTCGTAATATTTTATTACATATATATATATATATATATACCTACCTTTATAAGTTTTATACCATTTTGATCTTTCAATCTTAATAATTAAAATTAGTGTATATGTATGCAGTTACTTAACACAGCCTTTTTTTATATATTTTTTCCAGGGATTCTTCCGACGTTCAATTCAACAAAAAATTCAGTACCGTCCGTGTACAAAAAATCAGCAATGCAGTATATTACGTATAAATCGCAATAGATGCCAGTACTGTCGCCTAAAAAAATGTATCGCCGTGGGAATGAGCAGGGATGGTAAGTACTATTTTATCCCCACTTACAATAATTTCTCAATTTATAAAAAACACCTTGAAATATTAAAATTTATGTAAAACCTACCTTCAACAACAAAAATACAATACCCACGCACAATATTACTTTCTCATATACAATATTTCCTAAGCTTTTTAGAAATCCCCCTCAATCACCCTGATTTTCTAAGCTTCGCATGTCATACCAGATTCCAATCCAACCATAAAAGCGACTCATTCCTCGAACAACTTGAATGTAAGCAGTTGAGTTCATTGACCAGTCAACCTAGATCTAAGTACCTCTCACTCTCTTTTATTTTCAAGTATGGGTTTATTTTTATTTTTTTTTGCTATTTTACGGCGATAAATAAATGTGTGTTTGTATAGTTGAATGTCGTAACCGACATCGAAAAAATAATTTGGCGCGCTAGTTGTGTTATTAGAAAAATAGGCCAGTGACGGCATTTATAGTTGAGAGTGCAATGACCAACCTGATTTTGTAGGTACATACCTACACACTTTTGAATTTATTTTTAATTATAATTTAGTTTCTCAGTCAAAGTAGTTTTTGTAGTTTTGTAATACCTAATATATTTTTTTTTCTTTCTTTCATCAATAATTAGTAAGAAGCAAATTGTTGACAATGTAATGTGAGCTCAGTTAAACTAAAAGCATTTGCAAAGAAAGAAGAGAGAATTATTAACAAAAAAGGCAGGTTGTTAGTATATTGTGGGGATTGTGGTTCAAGTATCACTGCATCGCAGAAAAAAAACATTCAATTCAATTCTATTGCATATTCAATCCCATCACTCGGGCGTACATAAAATTTGCAATTTCATATGCCTACATACATATGTAGGTACCTAATAACAATTTCTCAAAGGTGTTTATTCACTTGGAGTAGAGGAACGCATTTGAGAATAAATGTAAGGCTAGAAGATTTAATTATAGGGGATGAGAAAATCTTTTGAGGTAGATCCATCATACATATTCGTACGTATTTCATAATAGCAAGTACCTACACCTACGTACCTAAAGAAATATCGTAGGTATGTGCGGTCATAAAATTTCTTTCCACAAGTGCAATTTTATAAACTTTTGTCATCATCCTGCTGAATAAAATAAAAAATAATTTAAATGCAACCCTTAATGCGTGCATATTTATTTCCCATCCTAATCAAGGCAAACGACCTTTTTATACCCTAGACGAAAACTATAGGGTATACTAAGTTTGCCATTCCGTTTGTAACGCACAGAAATAATGATAGTAGAGCAAAATGGATTGGACACCCCCGCATAAAATTAAAAGTTATTTTGATTTTTGCATGTCCGTCTGTCCGTCCGTCCGTGCGCACGATAACTCGAGAACGCGTTCACTTAGAAAGCTGAAATTTTGTACACGGACATTAAAAAAAAAAAGTAGAATTAAGTTCGAAAATGAGACAAATCGGACAACTCCTTCGTGGGGTTGCCATACAAAAATTTCGTTTTCCACGATATATTTGGACACTACTTCAGAACACGTCGACATAGAAAGCTGAAATTTGGTACATTGTGTTTTCATACTAATAGCAAATAAAATTTCAAAAATGAACTAAATCGGGCAACCCCTTCTTGGTGTTGCCATATAAAATTTTTGGTTTTTTACATATTACTTTGAAAACGATCAGTCCTAGACATTTTTATTGTACTAAAAACTTCTTCAGAATAAGAAATCCTATAAAATTGGTTATTATCATTTTTTCTGTCCGACGAGCCGTTCTAGAAATATATGCTAGAAACCAATGCAAAAAATCAAAATTGCTGAAATGGGTGACCATACGAAATTTCATATGGGCATTCATCTAGGGTATCATAAGAATTGGTCTTAGACCAATTCTAACTTTTTCACTTGTTTCTTGTATGCTTTCCCCTCTAGTACATGTGTGCATGCGCACAAATAACTCAACTTTAAAAGCTTTCATTCTGTGCAAAAAATTCCAGAAATTTGAGATTTTTCCCTGACTGTTAAATATCCCTGAAACTATTCTTATAAAAGTATCTAGAGATGACAGGTATCTGTGTTCATATAAAATTTAGGGTAAAAGGTTTATAAATAGAGCACCCAAGCTGCATACAAAATTTCCAGAGTTCATTGACCAGGGTGTTGTAAATTTGGGTCAAACACAAGTAAGAGACAATGAAATGTAACATAAAGAAAACTACGAGAAACACACACAGCGTTCGTTCGTATAACTGAGTGGTATATGCATACAATTATATACATACATATATATATTTGCCCGCGAATTGAGTATAGATGAGAATGAGATAATCCCCGCTGGCACATGCATAGTAAAAACGATAGTGGGATATTTTGTGGATCAGAATTAAAGTCAGGTTTTTATGAATGCACGATTGTTGATTTAAAGCACAAACAAAGCTGTTTATTTCATACAGTTGTACGGCTAATGCTGTTGCGGGAGCATTTTTTTTCTAATGTACTGCAAATTCATTAGGTATTATTGAAAAATATTCTAAAAAATATATGAAATCGTTGTCTTAAATAAATGTAAATTGTATTTTTATGTGCTTTTCTAAATTCCGATAGCTCTGATCGTTAAGTGGCAAATTTACATAGATCGACTTTGGCGATAAGATTTTGACGCTAAAGATAAGAGAAATGTAGAATTTCTGGGACAATTGCGAACGCTCGTTCGTCTGTTTAAATGAATAAGAAAGTTTTTTTTTACCTACTTATTATAGGTATAAAATCTTCTACTAGGTAGAGACAGATATATATATTTATGTGTAAATAGGGCATTCGCACTTGATTTGATTTCCATTTATGTAAATCATCACCAAATAGGTACCTCTCTTGGCTTGGACTTATTCTATACCTTAGTAAACATTTTTAAGCAATTTAACTCTTAAAACGCAAATAAAAAACCATTCCACTCCAGAGTACAGAAAAGAATATGAAATTGCAAAAGATATGTAGGTAAAAAGTTGCCATGCCATGCTGATATTTTTTACTTTTTTTAATTATTTCTCATTGCTTTATCAAACTTCTTCTCACCTTCATCCGGTCATTCACCTTTTGCTTGCTCACCTTCTTATGTACTATATCCACTCTATCCACTTTTGTTGATTTGATTTATTACATACACACACCGCTTGTAACTGCGAGATCTGTACGTGCACCGATGAGCGCCTTTTCATAAGATATGAATTTATGCTTCTCTATGTGTATGAAAGCATGTTTTGCTGAATCATACGGTCCAGTCTCCAGTCAGTGTCAGTAAGGAGGGTATTGTGGAATACAGAAAATCTCAAAAAGAAGAGGCAAAAATGTAATAACTTTCGTTTTCCAATGGCCAACGACCGGACGACGGCACTCACTCGTAACTGAACTAGGGAATTGGGGCTGTGTTGCGGACGGTGACGGTGTGTATATTTGATTGAAGTGTCAAACATCATGAACGGCTCTGGCTGGGCAGACTTTCGATGCAATAATGCATAACTTAAAGTTTTGTTTTCTCTTCTTCGGTACTTTATTTTTTTTTGTCCCCTTCCATTTGTGTTTTAGTTCCAATGTTGTATAACAGTTAGTTCTTTAGGCAGTTAGCAGGGTCAATGACTTCATTTGACAAAGAAGTGACAAGACAGGTCTTTGCCCTGTAGTAGAACCAGTTATTGCCTAAAAAAAATGGCGGCAATGGATGTCGACACACCTTTTCATATAAATTGATTATTACTATAATATTAAATAATTTAAATAAAATTGAAAAACTTTACCGAATTAAGTACCTATAAGTTGTATAATTATTAATTGCATTTCCCATCCCTTCAATATGAATGTATAACACTTTTATACAGTTTAGGAGAAATGAATTGGGTGGTACATCCTCGGTTAGCTTTTTACCCCATTCACCACATTTTCGTTGCTAGTGTATCCCGTACGTACAGCGATTATCATGGCATAAATCCATCGGCGCTCACAAGATAGTACACGATTTGAATATATTTCTTATGTGTGTTTTATCACCAGAGGGAATGTGGGTGTGTATATGCATATATAGATGTATGTTGAGTGTATTATGTACGTTATTTACTACTAAAAGCTGATGGGTGATTGGGTGCAAGTCAGCGACATAAAATTGGGTCATGCACGGTCATTCACTTATTTTGCACGCTCCTATACATACATCAGGTTTATTACTGAATAGGAATTTAAAAACATTCTCCTTCGGCATTTTTCGTGCTGTGTGCTTGCTGTTATTCGTACTTGGTAGCGCTGTTTGTGTTTTTATAGCTGCCTAGCTAATGGCATATACCCGTATATATATAGTAAATAGGTACCTACTATTGTGACTGTACCATTTTGTCTGCTTTGTTTTTAGAGGTTCTTCGCAATGATATTATTTAGGCTTAATTTAATGGAAAAAATAGCATTTCTTTTTGAAATTTCCTCCTTCAGTTTTTTTTTTACCCTTATCTACATATATATTTGCCTAGGTAAAATTAAAGAAATCAGAGAAATCAAAGGATTGTGGTGAAATCATAATTGCTTTTAGCTGGGATTTGAATAAAATCCTTACACTCGTATTCAATTTGGGACATAATTTTGAACAGGAAACGAAAAACTTAAAAAAAAATTAATGTTTACATACCTACCCACCTACCTAAATTTATTTTTGAAAACTCAAATCACGTTTTCGATACGGACGGTTTCTCTGCTCTTTTTCAAAATTGTTTTAAACTTATTCACTTGTTTGATTGAGTTCCAGGTAATAAGTTAATTTTTTTTCCTCGGAAAATATTTTTTTCTATAAATAGGATCTAGGTTGATGTACATGTTTCACTTGGCGATAATTTCTAGGCTAATTGAAACAACTTCAGCCTAAAGGCAGTTACACACGTTCAAGCAAATCGTACGACTTGCCATAAACAAGCCAAGTCATACGATTTGCATAATCGTGTGTAGCGAAAGTCGGTGCTTGAGTTGAGACTGAAGTGTGACATGAATGAAATCGTCCGGAACTATTGCGTAAAAGCAAAGCTGACGAATTTGCTATAGAATTGAACTAAAATCTGCATAAAAGTTGTTGCATGTGGAGGCAAAAGTTAACATCTGATTTTGTCTAGTTCAGTTCTATAGCATAGTCATAAGATTTGCTTTTACTTGAGTGTCTGTAGCGGCCTTAAGATCGATGCCGTTATTTGATGAAAACTCACTCGAATTTACCATTGTTTACGAGAAGACCACTAATAATCCTTTTTATTTTGTGTTTTTGGTGGCAACCCTACGAAGGGGTGGCCCAATTTAGTCCATCTATGACGTGCCACCTGAGATTTTATTTTAAAAATTAAAATTTTAGGTTTCTCTGGCTTAGCATTCTCGCAACCAGTATATTTATGTACTTCGTATACTCTTTGAATTCTGATAACGAAATTCACCCAATTCTATGGTTCTAATAAGAGTTTGTCTACTAAAACCATGTTATACCTATCTATGTCGGCATGTAACTTTTTTGAAGGTTATCTTGAAATCTCAATTAGAATCAAAACTGAGTTAGTATCTTTATATCTATATATGTATGTACATATATGAATATATATTTTCTCGTACATCTAAAGACTTTTGACTTTACAATTAAGGGAATATATCTTAAACATAGGTATGTAGATATACATACACGGTAAAAAACATAATGCACTAAGTAGTAGAAAAAAATTTGTTTTTTCGCTTTCACTTACGTTGACCTCAATTATTGCTTTAAGGTAAATAAAAATAGAAAACGAGTTATAATATATGTTATATGGATATTGTGCTGTGCATATAAGTACATATATTATAATAGGTACAAAAATGTTATGATTAAGCAATGCGGTTCGACAAATGTAGCCTAAAATCCAATATATAGTTCATAAGTAAGCACACAAAAAATCATACATCCATGATTCTCTGTCTATAGGTCATATAATGTTAAACATTTTCACGTTCCAGAAGTTATATTATTATTTTTCTTTAATTCCCGTCACTAAAAGCTTTTAGGGCTGTCCCGAATTCTCCAAACATTTTTCTTTTAAATCCTGTCTGCTGTAAGGATGCCGCGGCGCTACATTTCACAAATTAATTTTTCTCATCATTTATTTCCAAAGAGCATAGGTACAAATTCAACAAGTTTTCCTCAGTCGTCTGCGATTATTTCTATCTGTGAAGAGCATGATCCCGTTCAATATAAATCTTAGTTGCGCGGCCTTAGTCATGCCATGCGATCTGAAATGGCTTAGTTGATTATGATCGTTTTGTTCACTTTTATTGAGACCAAAAGAAAAGCCAAATATTTACTGCTAGGTGCACTTACGCTCTGCGCTAGTACTGATTCAAAAGTAAATCACGTTATATATCTGTACCAAGAGAGCACGCCGAAAATATTTCTACTAATGTCGTTTGCTATCATAAATCGCCTAGGGAGTAGGGAGTCCGAGAACAATAACAGCACGAAGTATGGATGCAGAACACGCGTTTCTTTGGTATAATTATACCATGCGATAGAAATTAATAAATTTTTCCGCCGCCAAGGCAAACTTTAGTTAAATTGTGCACAGAGAAGGAAACAAAAAATAGGGATGCGCAAAAGTGCTTAATAAAAGTTCCACTACCCGCACGCTATAGTGAAGTTCAAGGGCAACTTCAAAGAATTGTAATCGAATACATTAGCAATTATAATGATTAATCCCGAGAACAAACTACATATACGGGTTTAACTCGTTCGTCAAAAGCAATAAGCAAAATCATTCCACATTACCACAGATAAACCCAGCCAGACCTTATGGGGATCAGTGACGTTCAGTCAACAACTGAAATTGAAAGCACATCCTATCGAGAAAAAGCTTTAAAGCTTTTACGAGTGACAACATGCAATAAATAGAGAATTCATTTAGAAGGAATAATAATTTTTTTTTTCATACCGTGGTTTCCACAAAGAAATCTACCTACATATATTCTGCAAATTTTCTACTTTCCATTTTAATATTAGTTTCATTCGCATAAAAATGGAGGCAGAACGTTGAATTCATGGAGCAATTTGAATCTTAGGCAGAAATTATCTGTGGGAGCGCCAAGGGTATTTAAGAAAAACATTTCTCAAGATGACTGCTCTACTGTATTCCAAGGGTTATCCTCAATAATTGGCGTAATTTTTAAGTACAGTGAATGGTTATCTGTATTTTGCTTATTTGTGACATTACCAGATGGTGATTTCAGGTTTTAGTCAGGACTAGTTTGCTTGATTTGGTGGAATCAGATGCTTTTAGTAAGACCATGTTATAAGAGAAACTTTTAAAGCTTTTTAAGCTTTTATACATGGAATTTCATTGAAAGAGCGAGATTTGAGCTTGAACTGATTTCTTAGTTCGTGGTGAATATAGATAAATTCTCTTATATAAAAGCTTTTATGCTCTCGCGAATCTTGATTACCTGCGGTTGCGTTGCGTATGATGTGTTTAAAATAGAGGAACCAGATTAGTCAATTAGTGAAAGTATTATGGAGTGGAAAGAAATATTCCCTACCTACGAAAGTTTGAAATTTTATGTTTATCGAAATGAAAAAAAAAATGGTTGGCGTTGTATGCCTTTGAAATCATTCTTGGTAACAAATTGTCTCCAATTTTACCAAATTATATTTATTTATTGGCTCTCTGATTACAATCAAGTACATATTTTAATTCAGTATGTATACTTGGCCTTATTTGTTTTGCACAGTTATGAAGATAGCAACTTGCCAACATGATGGAAACTTTTCTTGGATACATATTTATACTGTGTTTAGAAAGATTCTAGATCTATAGTTCAAACAGGAACCCAACTGCAAAAAATAGCGCCACCCCTAACACAAGTGTTTCAACATATGACATAGCCGTGTGCTAGGGCGCATCAACGAAAACTGCTCATAAATAAAAGTTTCCCTAATTTATAAGGCTCTAAGGTCTGACTTTGGGGGAATTTCTTTGGACTCTCAAGGGTGGAGAAATTGAAGGAAAATTCATATCTGAAATCATAGTAAATCAATGCACATACTCGTTTTTTCATATATCGCATTTAGGATGCTACATATTTATATATTTGCATTTCCGAATTTTTTTTTTACCGCCCTTATACACATCCTCCCGTTCTTTTTGAAGTTAAGGCCTTTTTTTCAACTTCGAATTGCTTCGATAGTTCGTTAAGATCAAAATATTCGTTGCCATCATGGCAACTATACGTATTTTACGGACCTTAAGACGACTAACGTTAGGCAGTTACATGGATACATATCTCAAAAGTATATTTGATGCACTTTTAAGCAGGTCGCACACAGAAGCGTCAAATGCAAATGAATGGTCATATGAAGCGTGAACGATGAAAAATTGTCGACCGTATACTCATTCAGATATGTAGCAGTGAAGTGAAAGATATCCATAATTTTTGTTATAAAAAAGTAAAATAAAATGTTACTAAATTGTCTCGTTTTAATTTAGCTTCTTTTTCTCATTAATTTCGCGGTAAACCTAGTGTACGAGAATTTTTCACGCCAAGTGGTGTAATATCCGAAGAAAAGGATACGATTTCGGTACAGAGTGTGATAGATCATTTTAAAGCTAAGGTTTTTGGCTTCTTAAATCCAATATGAGAAATTGTTATTGATGATGTGTTTTTTTTATAAAAGTTAAATAAGAAAAAACGAGTAAAAATTCCGAAATTTTAACTTTGTTGAGCCATAACTTCAAAACAGAGTGGAGGACGAAAAAAAATTATAGAGCATTGGAAGGGTCGAATGATTATCGATCTTGCGAAAATATCATAGAATAAATTTTTTTACGACTTAATTTCTCTTCCATTCAGCAGTATGTATGTATGTATTTAAAGAAAAGTATCAAGTTATATATATACATTATATTTTCACGCAGAAAGTACATAAAAGTCCATTTCATATCCATAATAAGTACTTATATACCTACATATTTTTAGGTTATTGACCTCTTTGGCGTTTAATCCCAATTGAACGTGAACGCACTTTTAAATTCACCTTTATGCTCTTCACTTTCTCCTTCAATAATATTATCTACACCTTCATTTCGTGTTAGATGGCAATGGTATTAGTCATTCGCCATATTTCATTTTATAGAAAATATATAAGAGTAAAAAAAGCTTGATTTTTCTCTTTTCACTTCATTTTCTCTTCTTTATTAAGTCTTGACTTGATCGGTTGTTTTAAGTAGAGTGGGGGATGCCCGAAGTTTGATTTACGTACATTCCCCAGTATCTATTATGCTCCTTTCCATTCCTTCAAAAGCTTGAGCTTTTGGAATACGGCTAAAGCGCAAGTCTGCTAGGTACTACCAGCTACATAGTATGTTGTATGTTGCCAGTGTGGGGCTTTAGCTTTAAAAGAAGAGAATATTCTGTTTCTCATAATTTGAACAGTCGTGAAAAACGAGAATCGACGGAAATGAGAAACGCGATACGCGGTGGGAAGTGGGATGTCCTCGCATGCTTATGCTCAAGCTTTTCCAGATTTTAAAAGAATTCTCTTTATTTATTCGTGTATAAGCTTTTTACAGTAGCTCCGAACCAAAGGGAACTGATATAAGATAAATATGAAACTTAAACTTTTTTGGTATATCCGAGAAGACGTATTGTGTTGATGTGATGTGTAGTGAAGTCAAACTTTCGTAAACCGTGCACGCAGACGGTTATTATACTCGACGAGGATTTTACAGTTAGTCGCGTACAAGGCCTTGCTGAATATTGTGGTTTTTTTTTAAGAAAAAAAGTTTATTGCAACAAAAGAAATTTATTAAAGAAAGCGTAAATAAGATAAAAGAAATTCTTTCTAAATGGGAAAATCCTTTTTTGCATTTATTGCTCATATGAAAAGTTACCGAAAATTTTTAAAAAGTGGTTAAAAATACATAAATCTTGAAAAGAAAAATTTTTCTTTCCTTGAAAATAATGAATGAGTGAACAAGTGAGAGTTAAAACTATATAAATAAAAAAGTGAGTTCGACAACAAGAAAAAAGTTAGTTCGGGAATTTTAGTACAAAAAAAAAAGAAAAAAGAAAAAAAAGAGAAAAAAAGAAAAAGAAAAGAGTTTTATGGCGCGAAGTTTCTACTGAAAATCATATCAGTGTGTGAATTTCAAAAATAAAGTGAAATTTGAATCATTATATAAAATTGTGGTGCATATACTACTTTCCGCATTACTATTAAAATTACTAACTATACACCATCTCTGTATACATACGTTAACCAAAAATTACCAGTGTCAAGTTTTAATATATGTAATTATAATAAAAAAAAATATGAAAGTTCCTTAAATTTAAATACGCGTTTTTTTTTGTCATAAATAAATGTTTCAGAGGATCCTACCTGCATATCCTACAATCAAAATTTGATTAAGGAACCGGTTTTCTGACAAAAATATATAAAAAATTATTTAATTAAATCGCGATACATTAGTACCTGTAATATTTTGCCAAATAACTGTGATTTTTTTTTAATACTACATACCTACTTACCTATATAAAATAAAATCCAAAATAAGGAAAAACGGTACAAATCCTCAGGTTTAAATAACAAATATCTTGCTTTTGTTTTAAAATTTTAATGCTTTACAATGGGTGAAGAGTTACCAATTCTTAAAGGAATACTAAAAGGAAATGTTACTTATCACAATGCACGTATGTACCTTTGTCGATAATTCAGTTTTCTTAGTACCTAATTTGTAAATAAATAAATAAATAAATAAATAAATAAATAAACTAAGTGGGTAATATACCTCTGACTGGATTTTATAACTGAACATTTTAAATTCATTAAAATTCGGCACCTATTTCAAGGAAAATTTTATATGTTACGTGCTACATTCAAGGTTTTGTCGACATTTAAGCGCGAATTTGTCGGCATTTCCTTCATCAATATTTGTGTATACTTCCTACATTTTCGACCTTAAAAATGTTGAACGAACTATACATTTTGTTTTTAAATGCACACGATTTTCATTGGAAAACTGTATTAGAACGTGCTTTTTCCTGAAAAATATTATTTCTTGTTGTTTGTGGTATGCAGACATTACTTTATTTCAGAAATATAGAATTAACCCTTAAAGTACCCAAAATTAAATATGGTACAGGTCACAGGTGTATCCACAAGATGATATTGCCTCACATTTCGCTGTTCGGATGTTCAATACTTGAACCTAACCCTTCTTTTTTGGGCACGTCGGCTAACACCTATGAGGTGTGAAGTCGATCATAGTTGTATGGGGCAGTTGGAATTAATGCCGTCATGGCGTTCATTCAAACTATAAAAGCGTACATAAGCTCGAATCGTAAATGCAGCAGCCTAAATGTGGAATTACACTGAAAAATTTCAATGAAGTAGACGCAATCTCTACCCATTCTATTCCTGCATTTATTTTATTTTATTGTTTTCCTTTCACAAGGTTTTCATCGAAATTCATATTTGAAACTATTTGGAAATTGCAATACAGCTAAATTCCATACGTACAATTTGATCAACTTTGCACTTGCGAATTCAATGCGGTCATCGGAATGGATGCGAATTAAGCTCATTATAACTCTAGCTTTAAGTCTTGCATTCTTTCCTAAGCAGTAGGTACTTAGAAGATATATTTTTATAGAATTTTCAGTTAGTATGCTCTACTCACAAGTACTTAGCTGACGTACAAGTGGTTCCATATGGAATCCTTGACGTTGACATCGAGTTACTTATTTAACTTCAACTTGTCAACTTTATTTTAATGCTTACTACCTACTTCCTGGTTTTATGTTCTTGTAGTGGTTGGCAATAATTATTACAAGGTAAAGTTAAAACAGTATAATTTTTCTTTAGTATATAATTCTAAATTGTTACATCTACTTATAATTCGAAACAAAAAACTTAAACTTAAAACTTGTTTATTAGTAAGTTCGCCAATTCATAATTTAGGTATAGTATTAGTCTTTTAATCGTTTTTATAGCTACATTCGCTGAGTCACAATATTGCACTTAACACGTTACACTTTTTTTAATCGAAAAGTTTAGAATTCAAATATGTACATATGTAGATAGTACTGCTTCCACCAATTTGGTATAATCATAAAGAATTAATTTTCTTTGAAATAATGGAGAAAATCAAAATTTATTCATAACTATTATCATTCATGACCTATCCGAAATGCTGATTAACTCTTATATTAACCATTCCTCAACCATCTTAGACTCATATAGTTTTTTTTTTTTTGTTATGACGTGTAAAAAGAAAGTAAGCACAATAAAAGAAGTCTAGCCAAAAACTTGAATATAATTATGTATAATACATACATATATGTATATGTATCAAGCCGTTCACAAACAATGAGTGCAATGGACGTTTTAAAGGCAATAATAATAAAAGAAATTTCATTGTTAAACGAGTTATTTTTTTTTACTTTTATTGTCCATTGTTCGACGCACAGCCACGTGAATCTAACATTTATTAACGCCAATAGACAATCACGACAGACAAAGTCAACGAAAACTGAACCAACCCAGCTTATAGGTATATGCTGGGCAAAAGATCAAATGAAAGTGGGTGAACTGAAACTGAAATTTTTCTCTTTTCATTTTTCGTTATAGAGAGAAAGTGGTTTACTTTTTGTCTGCTGAAGCTTGCTTTTACATTCGAAGATTCTTTTTAATTTCAATTGAAAGTTTTTTTTTTTTGTTATATACAAGGTATTAACTGTAGGAGTCAATACATTATATATAAAATAAACTAAAAAGTTTAATTTTAATTTTGAATAAATACAAATCTTAATTCTCAAGATATTCAAGTATTCATTTAATTATATTTTCGGATCTGTAAACTCATATTTGCACCTGTTCGTCGTCTTCATCACATCATTCATTAACCACTCCGTGCAGATTAAATTTTACTTTTCCAATAACATCTGTTCCTGTCGCGTCTTCATTGTCGGTTGCTGATACTTCACGTACCGGATAAATATTGAGGTCGTGTGCCTTTCATTTCCTTCCCTTAAACCTGAAAAATTTCGACACATGAATTATTTTACCATTTATCCCTTATGTAACACATGGCTACATACCTTTGTATGTAAACCAGATAGCCATATGGGATTTTTCTTTTCAGCAAAAATTTGATCTTATTCTCCTAAAACAAGAAAGTTTTTTTTTTATATATAATAGAATGAGATCGTTTTTTCCCTATTTGCTTTCTTTAATATTAAGCATAAAAATATTATTACATTTTAATTTATTATTATATTTTTAAAGTATGTTTGTTATGTTGTTTTATGAAATATTAATGTTTTTTTCTTCTTGTTTTTGTTATTGCAGCGGTGCGATTTGGTCGTGTCCCAAAAAGAGAAAAAGCAAGAATTTTAGCTGCAATGCAACAAAGTACCCAAAATCGGGGACAACAGAGAGCATTAGCTACAGAACTAGATGATCAACCGCGCTTACTAGCAGCTGTATTACGTGCACATATGGAAACATGTGAATTTACGAAAGACAAAGTATCTGCCATGCGACAAAGGGCGCGAGAATGCCCATCATATTCAATGCCAACATTACTGGTGAGTACACATTAATTTCATTAAGTACCTAAGTAATAATTATAGGTAGATAACCCGACTGAATTGTGTGGGGGTTAGGCAAACGATTTGAAATTAGATCTTAATTTTTGCCCTTCATAGGTTCATGTAGGTGAGCGGGTTTAAATCATTTCCATGTACAGTAAATATATGTAGTATTCATTCATATGTATGGGGCCAATCGGAGACCCTTTTGACCAAAGTAGGTAGCAATCTGTATAACCTTCGTGGCGTGAAGGTACCGACAGACTGATATTTCATTGAGTATTTTATTTTATTCACTTCCGCTACCTGTAACCATTGAAAATATTGTGCTAAAACATTTTACAAACGTTTTTACATACAATAGCACTCACGTTGTAGGTAGAGATATAGTGTAAACAAATAAACCCGAATGAATAATAAACATAGAATATATTTCGAGGTAAACTACTTTGAATTGACATCGGACATTTCAATAATTTTCTCGGCGATTTGGTTACCGTTGTCTCGGCACTTACCGTTCGTTCATTTAATGCCATTTTATTGTTTTATATTTGAATTATTAATTTTATCAAATGTGACACGTAATTTTTGTCTCGTATAATAAAACATTTTTTTCTTCGTTTGTACGACATGAAGAAGATGAAGAAAATCAATCTGATTCCAGTTTAGATATTTTCCTGACCTTACCAGAGAATTTTTATATACCTACGAGCAAATTATAATTTAAGAAAATTTGAAAATTACTCGGTAGAAATTAAACCATGACGTGATGACATTACTTTTTCAGAATCGGAAATAAAACTAGCTTAGTCGGGCAACTCATTCTTAAGGCTAGCATCTTTCAAATACATATGTATACACACATATCATATGTATGTTGGTATATATTATGTATTTACTATTTCCAACATATTAAATGAAATTTGAATTAATGTTTTTCAAGGTGTCGTCTATTCAAATTGAATTGATGAATGCTATAATATAAGAGTAAAGTTCATGGCTTGTAAAAATTAATAATTATTATAACGGTAATTATATGTAATGCCATAATATTGTAAATTGGTTGCTCAAAATTACCTTGATATTTCTGTAAAGGCCATTTCGTAATAACAATATTTTTTTTTATTCTTATTAGCCTACATATCTATATTCCCTTAAACAAGTTACCATTTTCCTTCAGTGAGATCATTTAACTTGCAAATTATTTTATATTTTGTCTGTTAGCTTTTTTCCGGATCACATTTCTGAGTTCTTGTTTGATACTTGCTTGATTAGAGTGCCCCAGCATCCGGGAAAATTCGTTTTAGAACAATGTCACATATCTAAATGACGATATTATATGAATGTAAATCAAACGCACATTTTTACAGTATAATACCTACTTATTGTCATTATGCACTCGAAAAAAAAGTAGAAGTTAAACAAGAAAAGAATAAAAATTAATCCGCATGCAGTTGAGGGTCAGCAACTATTTAAATTAACGGTAAAATATGAGGGACAAACAACTAGGAAATCGACTGATTACACATATACAAATACATTAAAACAATTATTATTAAATTACCATATAAAATTTTATTTCACAAGAATTTTACAGTAAATACTTTTGTGTATTGACTATGTAGCTGCATACGTCCATATAAAAAGGAACGGGAGAGTTGCTTGCATTGATTAATATTGGCATTTTTTTCCAAGAACTTTTATTGCAGAAAATTAATTTCCCTTTCCTTTTTAGTTTGTTCTCCGATATACTACCAAAATTATAAGAATATCCACATTTCCTATTGCAATTAATTATTTTTTTACGAGTGTATAGTTAGGAAAAATGTATGGCTCAGTGCTGATTTTTAGGTTTTAAGTTTTCTTGTAGAAAAGTACGTCAAAGAAATGGTATAGCTATGCCTGTATTATATATATATCCAATGAAAACTCGAAGCCGCAAATACGGTACTTCTGAATCTCGCAAATGTCGGAAATGAATGAGTAATACAATTTAAAAAAAAAACGCTTCTCTTTATCTCTCTTGCCTACGCTACGTTCTGTCTCGATACCATAGACACAAAATTCAAGTTCATTAACAACTTCAACGATTTGATAAAAACTTGACTTCACGCTGCTGGTTCCCTCGCGCGTTCTGTATTCTCACTTATCTACATTCATATATGTATATGTACTATATGATGAGCTTGCACGTGTTTGTTCAAACATTTTTAGTTGTCATGCTGCTGAAGGTTATTTCATTTATATCGACGAGATGAGAAACTAATAATTTTTTTAAGATTTAATAATTATGCTGGGGTGTGTTGATTAGTTTTTCGCCGCACTTCAACTAAGCTGCATAATTCTAAGGCTTCACTTTTCTACGAAAATGGTCAAATCCAAAAATTATTTATTTCGAAAAAATTGAATCTAGGTACCTACCTACATACGATGGTAATTTGCTACAGATTAAACTTGAATCAGCTTTTGTGATCTGTGGTGAGTAATGTTTTTTTATTTTCCAAACTAATGAAAAAATATTTATTTTTTATTTGAACCAAATTTTGTGTACTCCTACTTCAAGATTATCAATAAATTGATCGCGGGAAAGCTTTCTCCCACTTTATGATTTATAAAAATCAAATTGTAATTGTCAGAAAACAACAGCTGATAGAAAATAGTTTAAAGTGGTTAGTTTATATCACTCAATTATATTTGAGTCAAAATAAAAAAAAGAGTCCAAAATTAGTCTATTAAAGAATTCGTTGTAGGTATATAATACGGTTTTGGTAGCGAAAAAATTATCATTTATTATAAATTTATTATAAATTTTATATTTAGGTGTGGCATATTTTCGAAGTTTTTGCTGGAAAACACTACAGTAAGAATAAAAGTAACTTATTTAGTAAGTCATGTATAGGCAGATCTGCTTATCCAATGAACTCAGATATTGCAATAACTGCAAAAATAAAATTATATTAGGTATCCAACTACTGATCATTCGGACAGTTATGGTTATAAAAGAAAACTCTATTCAATATCCTAAATTAACGTTCACTAGCTAAACTATTTTAGGTACACCTAAAAACTACAGGGCGTACGGTCACATTTGTTAAGAGCTCATTGTACGCAGACCTTCATGGCCTTTCCAACGACTGCTCAACCAGACCTGTACTTTTTAAGATACAGGGTGTTTTGTGAAAAACTAGCTTTTATTCTTAATCACCCTGTAACTCCGAGACGGTTGATATCCCCCCCCCCCGCGCCTTGCAACTTTTGGTTTGGCTAGGTGAATACTCCTCCTGCTCTAGTGATCTCCTAACACCCTGTATAGGTATGGCAAGTATAAAATGTTATAAATAAAGCTCTTAAGAATTTACATGCTCTATTATTACAAAAACATTTAACAATTGTATACTTAATCACTATAAAAACATTTAACATGAAGCAAAATATGTACTGAATATCTTATAAAATATGGATGAAAGTTTCTGTATTTTAAAAATTAAAATTCCCTCAGATTTAGACCGGATGACCAGGGCAAATTGATAATGGAAATCAGATGAAAATTGAAATAAATAGGTTACTTATCTAGTTCTCTATTCACAGTATCGAACACAAATTAAAAATATTTTGTAATTAACTTTAATAAATATTATATTCTTTCATATAAATACATGCGTCATATAATATATATTTACGTACACAATCACATCTCTCGATGATTAATCCTCGCTCGAAATTCCATCAGACAGTTAAAAATATTTGCAAAAATATCGCAAAAATTCAAAGTCAAATAACTGATGCCCTCTGTGTGTTGTGTGTGCTGTCTGACAATAATTCTGCTCTTTATATTTTTTATATTCGTTGTTCCGTGAATTATTGTCCCCGTGACATGGAAGCTTTGAGATGTTTATACATAGCATGCTACTGTTGACCTTGTATGAAGTTATTTTTTAACCTTGAAATTTTATAAAGCACTACTACTCCTACCACAGAGAAACACCACCGCATGCTAAATATGTATAATTATATTTTAGGCTTCACCTTTCCTATACGTTATTTGTTTTATACCTACTACCCCTGCTAGATGGATCTGCTGCAGATTGTGTATTTCCCGGATATAAATATATTTTTAAAATACATACAGCACACTTGGCTCGCCATTATCAATTATCTTCTTCATACGTTTTGTTATGTAGGTAGTAGATATACGAACCTGCACATACTCCGAAGAAACATCAGAATGTATTGCAGACTTGTACGATTACAATGATAATTGTCAATCGGCTTAAAAGAGCTTTATTCCGCAAGACACAACGTCATCGGTAGCAATATATTCTCACCACATATCGCATAAACTTTCAATTTAACCTTGACCAATGTGTCTATGCTTCTATGGGAACGAGTATAGAACCAATTTCCAACAACTTACCGCTGTATAATATTTTCCTTTTTTTTTTAAATATATTTTAATTACATTCACGATTTTGAAACTCCAGTCATTTCCGTTATTAACTGTTATCATACGACTGTGTATGTTTATTATTTGCATACATACAAACATGCATATATACGAACCAATATTGGTATATCAATTAGATATGTATGGACATACCGCTTATCAGAAATGCGACATTTCGTAAGGTTAAGGTTGTCAGCCATGGCATTGAAGACTACTTATTTTTTGTATCTTATAGCTTTTTTCTTGAATTAAGAGAAAAGCCATTGAGTATATTGTAGGTATACATAGTCTCGTAAAGCACAAAAATTTTACAGCTTCAAACATATTAATTATGTAATCAGAAAAATGTTTGCTCATTTTTTTGGATAAACAAGAAAATTATCCGCGACACGTGTATGAAATTGTAGAATGGATGGAAATTAAAATTAAAGCAAGCTACCCGCCTCTTCTGTTGTCAATGAAGTGATAAGAATAATAATACCTGTTTGTAGTACCTATGTAACTACAGAATGTAGGCATTTGCCATTACATACCTAAATTTCGCGCTTTCATTTCATATTTCTCAGGTGATTTAAGTATTTAGGTACCTACTAGCAAAAATAAACAAATCTGTTAGAATGACCTTGGCATTTGTTTATTCATTCTGCTTGCTTTAAAAATAAAATTAAATTAAAAAACTGCTTTGATTTCTTATTAAATACTTGTCACAGAACATGACGACGGTTATATTTGTTGGGAAAAAGCGATGGATCTGGCTATTTCATTTCACACCACCACCGTCGCCGTCGCCAACGCTCCTCAACATATCTATAATCTCACCAACAACACAACATACACATTCACCCGCCGCCATCAACACAAGCGTTAAACAGCAACGGGCACATATTTTTCGTCACCGATCGCTAGCTTAGACGATCAGACACACAGCCATGTTGGAATGGTGATCACTGGTTGCATTTCATGAACACAAGTAATTTGCAAAGTCGGAAGCAGATGAGAAAGAAGCAAGGTCACATTTAAACAGTCGAGAGGTCAACTCAAGTTATTTCTTTTTTTTTCGCTTTATTTTTATTAGCTCGCATTTAACTTTCCGATTATAAACATTGTTTACTTTTAAATGAACTGTAAATTTCCTAGAATTTTTTCATTCTTATTATTTTGCTGATAGTCGCAATTATTTAGTGAATCATTAAGTAAAAAAATACACACATGCCTTTGACCTTGGAAGGTGTGTGTTAATAATAAAAAAATATGGCGATAATATTTTTGCTTACGAAGATTGTGATAAGCGCGTGCAAATGATATTGTTTTTACGACGAAAGAAGCGGTTTCAGTTTCTATTTCTGTAATAAATCGGATGTATAAGCACTCTGACGGCTTGAATATGCCATTTTATGGTTGGCAAATTCCATTTGAAGATACATATATGTATTTTCACACGTAAACAATCGGTTTCAAGTTTATAAGTGAGCAACTGACGATCTCTCACATTGGCACTGGGAGAGGAGAGCCACACAATTAAATGAGGATGATTAAAATTTCGGGTGCGATTCGATTCCCCCAAATATCTCGGAACACATTCTAACTCCATCAATGATTTAACTTTCGATATAATGTACGTATCTATGGTGCTACTACATAATGTTCTAAAATTTGTGTAATTCCAGCTTGACCTAGCGTGACAAAAAAATAAACAATGCGCAGATTATACGAATTATTACGTATTTTTCTTGCTCACTGTGTTCAGAATAAATACTGGACATTAAAATAGGTTGTTCACATCGGGAGCGGCGGATTTTATCCAAATGTAGTTCTGTTATTAGTCGCACTGGTCAAAGGAAAACAGAACTAATTTGTCGCGCCGCGTCCGGTGTGACACCCTCTTAATTTAAATATTTGCATCAAAAAATCCAATTTTTAGGGTTCCGCATCTAAAAAAAAACAGGATCCCTTATTAGATCGTTGCGTCCATCTATCTGACTGTCACAGACGATTTTCTCGAAACCGACATGATCTAGGAATTTGAAATTTTGCAGAATATATTTCGACAGTAAGAAAATTATCAAATATTTTTTTTATGGGAGTGAGGTGGGCCCTCTAAAATAAAATTTTGTTTTTTTGTGAGATATCGTTTGAACTGGCTACCTTCAAGGATTCCAAAAATATTTTTTTTTTTTTTCAAAATTTAACAGGAACACTGCACCTTTTTTCATCAGTGTCATAGTTGCCGGAAAAAACAATGTTTTTTTTTATAGTGTTTAAGACAACTCTTATTAATAAGAACAATTCTTAAAAAATTACTTTTGCATCCATCTGTTTCTTCCATGTTGATCCATAGAGCGGTAGGTGATAGTACTCACCTAGTTGAATCCTTTCCTCATTCTGATATTGATCATGATATTTTTTTTGTTTTGATGCTGTGGCAGGAGGCACACCACTTATCTCCGCAAAGCTAGCTTGCAAGCATGCCAGCCTGCCGACAACTGTCACGAGGTGAGCAACTAACTTCGCTCAGCTGACTGGATTTAATGTCCTTAGTGCTCAAGCCCTAGCGAAAGCTTGAACCAGTAAAAGAGTACATAACACTGCCTAGCAACTTGAAAATTCTGGTTACATACCTTATTGGATTGGATTGAGAAGTATGCTTATTGTATACAGGGTGTTTTCCACTAGGAGGTCAATAGAGCGGGAGGTGATAGTACTCACCTAGATGAACAAAAAATTATATGGTAGCGGGGGGTCCTCATCAACCGTTTGGGAGATACATGGTGATTAAAAAATGATGCTATTGTTTCACAAAAAGTACAGGATTTACGGTCACCGTCTAAAGCTGATTGTATGCATAACTTCCTAACGTTACCAACGACTGCTCACCCAATTCTACACTCCTCTCCGCTCAAATTAAAGAGGAGAGTCCACAGTTTTCATTTTTTATAAAAAAAAAAGTTATGTTAACGACCGTTTTGGAAAAAATAGAGGTCATAGTGAAAAAAGGTAAGAAAATCCGAAATTTTTAGTTTAGACCCGCATATATCCTGAGAAGAGTGGGGTATGGGAAGGGTTGAGCAGTTGTTCGAAAGGCCAAATTAGTAGTGTAAGCTTATAAACAACTATAAATCCAAATTTTTTTTCTGAGTTTTTCATTTAGGAAAAAATTAAACTTTATTTCTAGTTTACAAATTTCGGTTGTAAGAAATTGCAACTCTCATCTTTTGTTTAAATTTGATAAAATCTCAAATAACTGACAATTGTGTCTAACGTATGTACAAGTGAGTACAATTGGTAGTAATCGTGACAAGATTCAGTTGGATGAAGTTTGCAGAGACTACGCTGTATACTGGGTACGTGTGGCGGCTAATTCCCATAATATTTAAGAAGCAAACTCTCCCTATTACATGTCTTGAAGACAATTGGAGTAGATGAAGGAAGCTTCATCTGTTTCTCAAAACGGACACAAATATTGTGAGAATTACGCTGAATTTTTGCATTGAGTAGGTTTTTATATATATATTTTTTTATTTTAGAGAGTTATTCAGGGTCTCAAAGAAAGTTATCCAAGCAATCCATTCATTAACATTTTAATGCACAACACCTTACCTTGGCTGCCTAACAGTGGCCATCTCGACGAAGATGTATTTTTACATATAAAATATGATATTTTTGTAATATTAATTTTACCTTATTATTTGCGTAATATGCAGTGACTAGTTTTATCTTAGTACACAGAATTTCCCATATTTTTATCGATTTTCATCACTATAAGATGTTTATTACATATGTCCTTTCGAACATGTACTTACATGTCATGTACAAGTACTACAATAAATCTAAATCTGACTATTTCTCTTTTTCGTACCGTATTACTATATCTAGGTAGGTATAAATAATTTAAAAAAAAGTATTTTCACTAGAATCACATTTTTCTCCTTAATTCGTAGAAACTATTTTTACATTTTACAATTGTTCGTCGCTTAATTTCATGTCAGTATTAAATTTGAAACGTAGGTATCTAAATACCGTACCAAAGTGCGTTATAATTTCATAACCTCGAAAGTTGTTGTGAAGGCCAACAAGAAAGCAGATTACTATGAGGAAGGTTAAAGGCATTTTCTACTAAATCGATAAAACTTCCTTGGATTACAAAGTAACTTACTTTAATCAGAGTGCTACATATGTATTATATTAACAACGGCATCTTGGATAATCATTAAAATTAAAAGTAGGTAGTACCTATATTACCTTCGCACAAAAGTTTTTCATTATGTAGATGTGTGTTCTAAACCACCACACTTGATATTGAAAAATCAGAAAAAAGCGTTTAGCAAAATCTTTGGATATTGTCATCATTCTTATTCTTGGTAATAAAATTGAAGGTCAGAGCAGACAGATAAATATTAATAGCTCAAAACTGTACTAGTCCATAGGATAAAGAATTAAATCCTTCTCTACACACGCCATTTCTTTCTTGGTTTCTTTTCTTAAAATCTATGAAATCGTGCCGAAATAAGTTTGCGCAAGGGAGATAAAACTATAGAGGAATGTGTATGTATGAGGAGTAAAAAATACCACAGTCAAGTACCCATGTATGTATGTAGTCATGACCAGAAATGGAGGTCAGAATGGGATGATATAACCAACATAGAAAGGAAGAAAAAGAGAATTGGATGACATTAGCCTCAAGGTCGACGAACTAGAGTTCAAGGTTCTATTTTCTGCTTCCTACAGTTTATGGGGTGATTTTTTAAGTTCAAGCACAAAACGCCCACAGACAAAAACACGAGAGCTTCTGCGCCAAAAAAGCTACAAAGGAAATATTTTATGTAGAGGGTATAGAGATGGCTGCTGAAACAAACCATATTTATATGCACGTGAATATACGAAAATATTATCTGCATACATACCTACTACCTAGCATAAGAAAATTTCTATTTTCTATCTAGGTAGGTAAATAATATCCTATGTAAATTATGAAGGTTGTGTGTAAGTAGTATATATATATCGGTTTCAACCTATAAAATTATTTTTTAAAGGAGGAGGAACATTTAAATGTTTCTCCCTTCATTTTCTAATCAAATAAGAAAATCCATTTAGGAGTAATATGAACAATTTAGTGTAAGCTAAGCCTTGGAAATATAACTTGCATATGTGCATGTATGTATTGTATAAGTAATTTTGGTATTTGTTACTATCGTTCGCATGTATGAAATCACTGAAATGGTGTTACTACACTATTTTTATATTTTTATTAGTTTTACAACGGTATTTTTAGATTTTTATTAGTTTTACAACGAAATAAAATTACTCAATACATATGTAGGTAATATGTACATATATGCACTACATCAGAAATATTTGCAGCTTTCCGCGCTTTTATCACAGAATAATGCTCTACGTACCCGTATGTACATACCTACTTGCGTAAAAGTTCAAGTACAATATTATTATAGTAACCGGCAGGAAGAAGCCGGCATAGTAACAACAGTAAAATGTATTTATAAAAATCAAGGATTGTTAGAGCTCATTATTCTTCCGTATACCTACCTAGCTGTTGTAAGATATGATTTTGAAAAGCACTTCAATAAGAACGTTTAATCATCTCGACTGGTCTTGGCAGTCAGTTTCTGTAAATAGTGAGAGAGTTTTCTAAGAGAAATCAGATGGAGACATTTTCATATGACGTGCATAATATGACCTTCAACGTAATTCTCGGTATTTATATATGTATGTATAGATACATATTTTAAATGGCACGTGCTAAGCTGTAGTTTCCGTATTCGAACTTGATCTGTATGCGATGATAATTGCGTAAAGAATATTTTTCAAGCATTTATTAAAATTTCAAGAATTAAATCGCAGTTACCTTTTATGTACAGTATAGAGCAAAGATACTATGGCGTTGTTTCAAAATCTAATGTCTACTTAGAATCTTCGAAAAATTACGTTTTAGTTTATTCGTTATTAATAAAAAAATTTATATGCAGAATTACGTAGAATTGAATTTTCAACTACGTAATTCGTATAGACACAGACAATCTATTATAACAAATAATAGATAGTTTCTAAAAACATTCCAATATTGATCAGGACTTTAACTAAAGAGACTCAGGGAAGTGAATCGTAAAAATGAACAAAATCCTGAAAACTTGAAATTTCTACATTTTAGACATCTGTGTATTAAGCTCCGAGGCGAGGTCTTGAGTTCCAGTGACCTTCATGGAACCTGTTCAAATGTCTCCAAATATTTATATACTCGTATATAAAAAAACGGTAGTATACTAAAGCTCTGAATAAGACGGTCCATTTACAGTTGACAATGTCTCCAAATATTTATATACTCGTATATAAAAAAAAAACGGTAGTATACTAAAGCTCTGATTAAGACGGTCCATTTACAGTTGACAGCTAGTTTTTAAAAATAAATCAGCCACATTCTTATAACTTAAAGACAACCCAAGTTGAAAAAGTAAATTTTAACCATTCTAAGATTTAGTCTGGATGTAATTTTAAACCGAACCCGAAAAGCTAGTGTTAGAATGAAAATGTCAAGAAATATATTCATTGTAATATAGCTATATAGATTACTTTTTTGATATATGTATTATTACATTTGTATGTATATATTATATATAAATGCGTGTGTTTATCTAAAATAATGATTTTCACTAATAAGACTTGTTTCTTTTTCTTCCAGGCATGCCCATTAAATCCAGCTCCAGAACTACAATCAGAACAAGAATTCTCACAACGTTTTGCTCATGTTATTCGAGGTGTTATAGATTTTGCTGGCATGATTCCAGGATTTCAACTATTGACACAAGATGATAAATTCACCTTATTAAAAGCTGGACTATTTGATGCATTATTCGTTCGATTAATTTGCATGTTTGATTCATCAATAAATAGCATTATCTGTCTCAATGGGCAAGTTATGCGACGTGATGCTATACAAAATGGAGCAAATGCACGTTTTCTTGTTGATTCTACATTTAATTTTGCTGAACGTATGAATTCAATGAATTTAACAGACACTGAAATTGGATTATTTTGTGCAATTGTTTTAATTACACCAGATCGTCCAGGGCTTAGAAATATTGAATTGATTGAGAAAATGTATTCAAGATTGAAGGCATGCTTGCAAACAGTAATATCACAGAATCGGCCAGATCAGCCAGAATTTATGACAGAGTTGTTAAAAACTTTGCCAGATTTGCGAACGTTAAGTACATTACATACTGAAAAATTAGTTGTTTTCCGTACAGAGCATAAAGAGCTATTAAGACAACAAATGTGGTCGATTGACGATGATCAGCAATCAAAAAGTCCTGGATCAAGTACATGGGATGATAATAGAATGGAAGATGTGGCTAAATCTCCATTAGGATCTGTATCTAGTACAGAATCTGGTGACCTTGAATACTCGCAATCATCGTTGGCATCATCAGCTCCTCTTTTGGCGGCAACATTGTCTGGTACATGTCCGCTAAGACATAGAGCCAATTCAGGATCATCATCTGAAGATGTTGATATTGTTGGATCACATGCCCACCTAACACAAAATGGTCTGACGATAACTCCAGTTGTCCGGTCTCATTCCCACTCGCATTTGACTAGTAGATATCGTAAATTAGATTCTCCTACAGATTCTGGAATTGAAAGCGGTAATGAAAAGGCTGAGTCTACAAAGACTGTTAGTAGTGGTGGAAGTTCATCATGCTCTAGTCCAAGATCAAGTGTAGATGATACACTTGATGAGCATGCAGCCTCAACACAAGCACAAAATGCAAGTTCCATAGGAACAAAAAGACAAATAGTTGATGATATGCCTGTGTTAAAACGGGTTTTACAAGCGCCTCCACTATATGATACAAATTCTCTTATGGATGAGGCTTATAAGCCACACAAAAAATTCCGTGCCCTGAGGCACAGAGAGTTTGAGACTGCAGAGGCAGATGCAAATGTCCAATCAGCACCAATTATGAGTACTCCACACCACCAAAGCCAATTGCATATGCATTTGACAAGAAGTAGCAGTACAAGCAGTATCCATAGTAGTAACAACAATAATAACAACAACATTAATAATAACAACAACAGCAACAATAATAATAGCAACAACAGCAACAACAACAACCAGAACAATAACAATAGTAATAGTAGCATTAACACTTATCATCACAACCAACATTCGTCCCTGTCAAGTACGCATTCAGTGCTAGCCAAATCTCTTATGGAGGAACCTCGTATGACTCCAGAACAAATGAAAAGAACAGACATAATACAGAATTATATTATGAGAGAGCAACCCAATAATGGTTTGTTGGTGTGTGCCACAGGTCCAGCTCAACATTGTCCTTATTCTTCCAATAATCCACCCTCTTCATCAACAAATTCCAACTCAAATTGCTCATCACCATCAACGACTACCATGACATTGGCATCCCCATCTTCACAAGCAATGCGATGGCAGGGTCACAGTGTAATCACAACGACCACACTGCGCAAACAATCAACTTCGCCGAGCAGTATGTCTTGCGATCCATCTGGAAGTCGCGGTAGCAGTTACTTTCAATCACCACATTCAACTTCGGTAACCCCGCCGCGTCCATCACCTTCAGCTCAATCTCCCCATCTTTTAGAACTCCAGGTTGATATTGCGGATTCTCAACAGCCTTTGAATTTATCAAAGAAATCACCAACACCCCCACCATCACAAAATCAATCGAAAGCGGCAGCAATTTTATCTCGCCAATACCCTGTTGCAGCAGATGTCACAGTGACGGCTACATCAGCTGGTACTCCCCAAGCTCATAAAGTACTTCTTGAAGCGTAACAACAAAAACAAGACATCCAAGATTCGTTCTTTTGTCGTCAACATCAATATTCTGTTCCCAGTAAAGACGTTGCTACTGCGACAGGCTATTGTTTCCTTCGTAAAGATTATCAAGGATTTAGAGATGAGATTTTCCCCAAACGAAGACGACAGCAGACACTCTCCTTTCCATCTTGCTGCAAAGTGGTGCTCTTTTCAGATCCCAATCTATGGAATAATTAGGCAAGGAAATTGTTTTATTTATGTACATTCAAAACGTAAATAAATAATTTATTTAAAGAAGGTGAGAGAAAAAGAGACAGATAATGCAATTTGTGAATATTTTTCATGCATCTAAGTAGAAAAAAATACAAAAAAAAACAAAAAAATATTGAGAGAAGTTGTAAAGTAAAAGTTTTCTGCGTATTGGTTCGATGTTGTCTTTGTGTAGTAGTGTTTGTATGTATTTTGAAAATCAAATGAAAAAATAAAATATATTGGAAGGCAGACGGCTTTCCTGTGCTCTATTCAAGTCTTATGAGACATTTGAGATGGTAATGCTTTTGATAGGGTGCAAGGGCTACATGTCATACAAGTGAAAGAGATAAGAGGCGACGCAGAAAAATTGTTTTCTATCGCAAGAAAAAAAAAACATGTAAGAATAAAAGAAAATAAACAAAAAGCTATTTTAATGAAAATTGTACAAAAACATTCAATTAAAATTATTACAAACGAATAAGTTCGAAACAATTTCAATATAAAACAGTAAGAATTGTAGTCTTAAAAATTTTTAACTTTAAGTAAAATAATAACTTTAAGTTTAAAATGTCCCTCAACCCTAAGGGCAGAAATATTTTTAGTTCTTAAGCATTGTATATAAGAATTACTTATAAATTATAAGATGATGAAGAAGTGAATTATTATAATATTGTAGTAGAAGATCTCTTCCTTCATTAAAGATATTTTTATCAAAAAAAAAACTATTTTTTTTTGTTTTATTCTTTGCTTAACTCCTCGTTGTGTGTAAATAGTGCATTTTAATTTGACTCTTTGTTTTTGGTTTTGGTTTCGTTTTTAGTTTTTACATTTTCATTTGTAACTGCAGCTTAAGATAATAAATTTCTGGCTAATACCAATAAATTTATAGAATAAATTTTGAAAGAAAACTTCAAAATTATTTAAATTAAATTGGATAAATTAAAAAACATCATTTGTTCAATTTGCTTACATGATATTGTTAATGAACAATAACTGTGTAAAAATCCCACTCAATCAAACAGACACACAGGCATAAACACACACACACATACACGCGCGAGCGCGCGCGCGACACAATAAACAAACATTTCAAAAACAAAATGCATTGAATAATGAACCAATGTTTAACAAAAAGACAAAAATATATAAACAAAAAAACCAAAAAGATAAACATAATAATATTGTTTATTTTTTAAATAAAATTTAAGAAAAACAAGTATTTAATGAAAACGAAAGTAAATGTAAGTTGAATAAAGACTGCTACTAGAGCAGCCTCTGACGAAGTAAATTTTAGAAATGGCAAAAATGTAAAAAATGATTGAAATGAAAAAACATTATTCAAACAAACCGAAAAGAAAAAAAGCAAAGAAAGACACAGTTTTAAAGTATATATATATAATGTTTTTTTTGTATATATAATTTGAAATATTCTTTGATGAGTTTTAACATCGATTCTATGCAAGAAACGGAAACTGACTATCAAGCAAGTTATTTAAAAAAAAAGAAAACAGAAATACCTAAATCACAAAAAGAGATTTAAATTATGTGTGTATGTATGTATTGAATGAAATTTTGGAACAAAACAAACTACAGAACTCAGTAGATATGTAAAGAAAATGCTAAGATAGGCGAAGATTGAAATGGATGGAGATAGGAAGGTGAAGAAAATGGGACCCGATTTCATCAAAAATGTTTTTTTTTTAAAGGATATATTGAGCTATTTATGATAATGATCAGAGTGAGAAGGGAATAAATAAAGACATGATTGTTTTAAAGCTTCAAGTTATTCTTTTATTTCATTACTCCGCAATTTTCTACTCATTATTTTTCTTCCTTTAGTTGATACCACTTGGCATTTAATGGTGTCTATACATACAAATATACAAAATCTATACTAGCCTTATAGGACTAAGTAGAGGTGTTTATTATAACACGTAAATTGTGATTAGTTTTCTGGAAGCTATCAACTTTAAAGCTTTAGATCCGTTGACATATTTACATAAAAAAAAAAAACGAAAACCCTGTAAACCACAACTTGTGCTCTAAATCAACAGACTTATATAATATTAGATATTTTCTTCATAAAACCATTTTTGCTTGTTTACTGTGAATTTCTGACTACATAAATCGTCAAACTTTTATTAATTTTTTTTGCGACTGGTTTGTTTTTCCATGTACAAACGGCCTTAGATGGAATTATCGAAAATTGGTCAAAATAACGCTTCTTCGTATACTTACTTCCTACGATTCAGTTGTACGCTACAATAAACCAACTAAACTGGCCGCAATGATGACAGTTATACAGAGCAGATGGTATTATATATATATATAATAATAATATTTATGTATTACCGCTAAAAGCGAAGAAACAGTTGCGCTCACTGTTAGTTATGTACGTCATCTCATGATGAGTGTTTCTATGCATGTAAATAAGATTTTCGATTTAATTTAACTCACCCTAGGACCAAATATATCGTTCATACGGGTCTAGCTACTATACATAACGGTATTTCAATTCAATCCCAATCTCAATAGAAGTGGAAGACTTCTACGTTTTTTATTGAAACAAAAAATAATAAAAATATCAGTTCAAACGAATAAGCACTCCATGCTCACTCACACACAGTACTGTGACTATGGCCTGCCCTAAGTCTCAACTAAAAGTGTTTTTATTGCAGTTAAATTACCTTGTTGAGGATGTAACATAAAGTAAAGAACCGATTTTAATAATAATACTATATGGAACACTTTTAAAGTTTTACATGAGAATAAGCAGGCGCCAGTTAGCCTTATTTTGCGGAGCGAACCAAAAATGCATGAACGCATATTCAGCAATTATTTGGGAAAATTAGGCATCAAGTATCAAAATTATAGAACCTGTTTAGACGGGTCAGTATGCTGCCTCTGCCTCACGAAAACTTGTAGGTAAGATGATGGTTGGGGGCTGGAATGAAGCATCACTTACAGATTTTGTGCGGTAGAGGCAGCATATTCGTTTGGAATGTATTGGGGCTTTGGATTTACACCATGTTGTAATCATTTGGTACTTGAAGTAATTTGGTATCACAAGTTAAGGAGAATTAGGTTTATGTATTTATTTTAGATTGTAAGTAAGTATATAGACTTTTTTAAGTATTTCAGTTCACTATCCTATCCCGGCTTC
This sequence comes from Dioctria linearis, assembly GCA_963930735.1. Taxonomy (NCBI): domain Eukaryota; kingdom Metazoa; phylum Arthropoda; class Insecta; order Diptera; family Asilidae; genus Dioctria; species Dioctria linearis. The sequence continues at coordinate 84,078,239 of OZ005743.1, read as the reverse complement.
TGCTTTCTATAATTTCTGTGTTACTTTTGTATACATTTCTACTATAAATATTTTTTTGAGTTCTATGCGATAATTTACTTCGAATTACGAATTAGTTCGATGGCAGAAATTAAAAAACAAAAAAACATAAAATTATTCATAAACACTATCATTAAAAAAAAAAGAAAATAAAAAGATGGATAACAAATAAATACAAAAAGGCGAATTCTCCCAATTGCCGTGGAGTGAATTGTATATGTACATCCAGGAAATAATCACTAAAATTAGAAATTTCATTTAGTACTATTTATAACTGCAAATTACTGCAGATATGGCACAGACAAATAATTTTTGCACATTTTCTTTATACCAAATAAACAGTTTTTTTTATTTTACTGGCATTTGTGCGTAAAGGTATATTACGTAAAGGTAAAGAGTACATATACATACATAACAAAATGGCATTAAATGCGAAACATATAATTTGATGAAGAGAACGTTTGTATAATTCTTTATATTTATATAATATTGTAACACATTCAGTTATTATTTAATTCTATTAAAATATGTAACAGTAATCGTTATTTATTATTATTATTATTATTGTAATGCATACATTGAGAGGTACACAGGAAACGATTATTGAGACAGTTCTGTATTCTAATGAAGTAAAGAAAACTATGTGAAACCTCAACTTAATAAATACAAAGAAATTGTATTTAAGATGATGAGAAAAAAATAAATAAATTATTTCGAGAAAAAATTATACTTTGTAGTCTTTTATTAAAGCCTTCAGATTTTTGATCTCCCATTACCATTAAAATTTTTGTACCAATTCTGTGTGTCTCAATTCAGAATAAAAGTGGCACGACATAGCCCCCAAGTTTGTAATAAGCAGTATCCTTCCATTTTAAAAGAAAGGAAAGCTTATTGCGAGTACGAGCGAAAGTTTAGTAATGAAGCCTCGACCTCGAGTGAAATCTTTAGTTGCAGGAAATTAGCCAGAAAAGCGTCACACGCTGTTAAGTAGGTAAATATGGATGAACTGTCTTAATTTTGCAAATAAAACTAATGGCATTTTTTAATTACTTTTTTTTCAAAATAAAACAACGCAAAACTAATAAAACTGTGTACTAAAAAGATATATATATAAAAAAACTGAAATGATAATAGAATCCAAAAAAAGAAAAAAATGTAGGGAATAATATGGACCAGATAGTCAATATTGCTCGTAGTAAATGTAATAAGTTCTAAATATAATATTTACTTTTGACTAACTAATTACTAACAAAAACCTAAAGTACTCAATAGTGAAAAAAATAATCGGGAAATACTATAATTTCAAGAAATTCGAGGGCAGATATCCTCAATGGCTACTAGGACGAATTAAGGTGAAGTTTTCTAAGCAAATTCTTAAGTATAAAGAACAGTGGACTCACACGTCTGGTACACAGAGGGTTCTATGATAGAAGTATATTGAGTGTAGGGGTCTATGGTCCGAAGTGTAACTTACACATTGCCCTGGGATCTTACTTTACTGTTCACGTAATAAAAATAGGCATCAGAATCAATCTACAATACAAAGAGGTACGCAAACATATATATATATATAAACTCCGAAAATAAGCTGGGATAAATACACTAAATTCGAATACCTTCATTTCAAATCCGTTTGGGACTGCAGGGATGTCATAGATCTAATATCAAAGGAAAATAAATTAGCCCTTGGATGGGTACCAGGACACGAGGGGCATGAAGGTAATGAGAATGCTGACTACTTGGCTAGAAGAGTTCAAGAACCTCCATTTACCTGACCCGAAACCTCTGCGGCCTTACAAAAAGGTCCATAGCAGGAGAAATAATATCTGAATCAGAAAATCCTCACCACCTACAATGTCAGAGCCTTCCTGAACTAAGGCACACGAAGAAGTTCATTAACTTTCCATACAAAGACTTTTACTTATGTCGTCAACTGTGGTAAGTACCAGATTAGACTATTCACTGGCATAATGACCGACCATTGCTCAATGGGGCAAAACAACAGACGATAGCTTCCGATGCTAAAGCATGGTTTTCTCAAGCGAAGTTAATGTCCCAAGTAACTTCGTTTTCAGTCCCTAACCTCCTCTTGACATACCAACTAGTTTATCATCTGGTGTGGAACTTGTGAAATGTGAACAAATTTTTTTTAGAGAAAATGGTTTCAAGTGAAAAATTAAATATTGAAAAGTTCATAAATTGTGCAGCAATGTAATTAAGAACAATTTCGGAGAAAATTCTAAGAAAAAAGAAAGTGAGTATTTTCCTGATTGCTAATAAATAATATTTTTGCTTACATAATTCTCTTTTAAATATACGAAATTTCTTACCGAAAAATAATATAAAGCACTCCGTTTATATGAAAGCCAGAACACAAATGCGTTGATTTTTCACAAGTTCCACACCAGCTGATATCAGGTGTGTTCCAATTGGCTGTGTAAAGTCTTCGGCCGCTTGCACATCGAAAAATGAAAACGAACGAATAAACGGTTCCACACTGAAAATTCTTTTATGCTTACATATAAAAAACGAACGAATAAAAGTTGGGTTGGTTTTGTATCAAATGTAAATAAACGGAAATGAGGTTATGTAAGGCCGTTTGCACATCGAAAAACGAAAACGAAAACACTAAACCGAAAAACAGAAATTTTGTCCTAAACTAACAGAAATTTGCCGCAACACATGTAATAAAATATTGGAGATTTATTCTAATTACAGTTTCAATAAAAAAATATTCATATTTAAAACACATTCTTATGTTTATTCGTACGAGAAAAAAATTTTCGTTCCGAACTGTCAAAAGTATATTTTCGTTCCATACTATGTTCCACACACGAACGAATATTCTTTTCGGTCCTACTTAACCTCATTTCCGTTTATTTACATTTGATACAAGCCTAACCTAACTTTTATTCGTTCGTTTTTGATATGTAAGCATTAACGAATTTTCGGTGTGGAACTGTTTATTCGTTCGTTTTCGTTTTTCGATGTGTAAGCGGCCTAAGCCCGAAAAGAATATTCGTTCGTGCTTGGAACGTAGTATGGAATGAAAATGTACTTGACAGTTCGGAACAAAAATTTGTTTCTCGTACGAATAAACATAAGAATGTGTTTTAATTGATATAAAGCTGTAAATATGGATATTTTTTTTATCGAAACTAATTAGAATAAATATTCCATATTTTATTACATGTATTGCGACAAATTTCTGTTAGTTTAGGACAAAATTTGCATTTTTCGTTTTTGTGTTTTAATTTTTCGTTGTGCAAACAGCATATATAGCAAACAGGAATGATGATAAGCCAGTTTTTGCGTAATACTTGCCATTTTTAACATTCATTTACAGGCAATCCCTATTCTAAGCAACTTGTCAATTTGCAAAAAGTAAACAAAGGTTTTGAGCGGAGCATCTAGTAAAAAATGTTCTTTTTCTACTTTATTTTGAAACAATTCACATAATTAATTTATATAAATCTTTGCTTCTATTAACAAAAAAATTAATTTAGATAGTGCAGTTGTCCCTAGTTTATAATCCAATTTATATTTGCAGATTTTAACAGGCACTAAGTGGCACTATAAAACTTAGCACAAAATAAATTTCAAAGATAAATAGCTTTGAAAAGAATTGCTTCCGTACTTTTGTTAAATTCCACAAAAGAATTTTAAATTGAGTTGTTCACAAAACAAAAGCATATGGCTCAATTAGGTCCAACGCATCTCACTTACTCCTATGTATGATGCCCTGTTCTTGAAAAATTACGCTCATGTACACGAATTATACACGATTTGTTATGGTACTATGTAGAGTGATTGGCTTTGGACGTAAAGTCCAGACTGCCAGCATGAGCTGACAGATTACTTGACGGACAGCGTTGACTGCAGGGCGGCACGCTAGCTCGCCTCGGCTCATTGGCGGAGAGTGTGGGGAGGTTCCACGAAAAACCTGCCGCTGCCGTCAGCCATAATAAAAAAAAAATCGTGCCTACAAACTAAAAGCCGGCACACATTCGGTCCTGAAGGGATATTTACGTCACTTACCTATATATATATACTTGAAGGCGCAGATGTTCTGCCTTCCTGCATGCCCCAGCCACCCATCTGACTCTGAGGGCAAGATTTTTTCAGAGTCCCTAGTTGACCTGTAAAGAGAGAATAAACGAGCGAACCTAAACGGCCTTCATACGAGAGGGCTCCAGGATAGTGAAGGACGAATTAAAACTTTCAAAGATTCATGTTCACGTTATAATAGCAAATTTTTTCCTTCTTACAAAAATTACCACTTATTCCACGATTGTTTTCCTAGCAGTACTTATGGTAGAACTAGAGAGACGTCTGTTAATGGTTTTAAAAAGAAATGTATAGAATTTATAAAATGTTACAGTTGTTGAAAGTATATTCTAAATACTAATAAAGATTATTCTATTCTATTCTATCTCCTTGTTTAACTGACATTAAGATTTTTTTTTCTTTATGTGACTTCATTTAAATGTTTTTCTTATCATTTGTAAATAAAGTTCCTTTAGCCCGTACTTTACTGAACTTAGAAGAATTTGTTTTAAAATGCGAAAATTTTGGGCGAAATGCGTGGTAATTTCATAAATGCAAATTTACAAAGAAAACTTACGAAGAAATGTTTCATGAACAAGAGTTTAAGAAAAGTTGAAGCTAAACGAGACGCACAAGAATTTCATTTATCATTGTTCTTTAGTTTTCCTAGGATGCATAGGCATGAAGCCTAAACTAACGTTAGTTTAGTTCCTTTCTTTAGATATACTATATATAGTTTTCTCTCTTTTTTTTTCTTACGATATCATTTCTAAAATAGCGGATAAAATGTATTATTTAACCAAATGCTCCTATGCAAAATCATATTCAAGAAAAATTTAAAAATTAGAAAAATCTGCCACAATTCCAACTTTATATAACTAAAACCTTAGATGTAAAAAGAAATATTATATATAAATTTAGAAACTAGTTTTCTTTGGAAATCTGATTTCATTGCACTAAGTTCCAATTAACAATTGGCGAAATGTTTTCAATATACTTAGTGTACGAAATTTCATCATGTTCAATGGTAATTTAATTTGTAATATTTTACTGTAGAGAGTACAGTTAATTTAAAAACGCGTACAATAAATATTGCTTACTAATTATAATCCTAAAAAAATTTGAGATTAGTCCTGCCTTTAATAAATAGCAAGCAACGGTGTACTGAAGTGGTACATACACCGATAGATATAACACGGAACATACTAAATTTGACATTTAGAAATAATTCTTCATTGCATAGTTAACTAGCTAGGTTCCACTGGCATAACTAACCTAAACTTAAATTGCTACACTTAATTTAAAACCGAACAATAAAATTATTGTTCCATTATTATTTTTGACTCTTTTGCTGCGGAAATATATAACCAAGATGATAGTTAATATAATCTTGTCCTTGCTATTTGTATATGATGAATATATTATATATATGTATGTAGAGATCGGGATAATATGACACTACCTTATGAACTATCATCACCTATATCTCAGCATATTTCAATCTTTTGCTGCTGGCGATGATACCTCCATTTTTTGTGTCCTAGTTGCAATTACATCTGGATCAGAAATTTCTTTAATCCTGCTCTTGTCCCTCATTACTAGTTTTCGCCCTGTGATCAATGGATTTTTTTTTTTTACCTTGAACTGAATGTTCATGAGCTGCTTTTGTTGCAGGGTCTAATTCTTCTTCGAGGCTTTCGGAAATTTAGTTTCGTCCTATTCAGTGTACTCACTGTAGAAAGATTTCAGATTTTCCAATCCGGCTAGTTGCAGTAATTTGTCTGGTCACCAAGAGCTTGTACCCGGTTCGTAATTTTCTTTTTGTTGTCTGCTGAAAGTGCGCGAGGTATGAAAAGATTTTATTTCCATGCGGATGTTTGAGAATTCTTTTACTTAAGTTCACCGCCACTGTCGTTTCTCAGATGATCTGACGTTAAGAGAAGATTGCCTTCTTCTTCTTTTCTAGTTTGGGAATGACGTTGGACGTTGTCGATCCCTGGAGTGCGTTCAATTATAATTTAACCGCAGGCCGGCGTACATGCTGCAGTATCTCAATGTAGCATATTGCTATATGCAATACGCTACGACCATAACAGATCCAACCGTTCCTGTTTGCTATATGTTCTAAGCATTTATGTTATATAAAGTTTCTTATGAAAATTTTTAGGATTATTAACTATATTACTCAAATTATTTTCATTAAAGGCAACTGAAAATAAAATTATGAAAAACTGGACCTATATCCGAGCTACTTTCCTCGAGCAGTATACCTACTACCTAGAGAATTTGAGGATAAAAATTCATCGCTGTTCGACATTTATTATATTAAAAGTTATTACCGTGTCTATTTTAATAACGTTAATATATAAATTTGAATAATTCTCCTGTTCTCGATGAGTTAAATAATATTATTAGTTTCTTTATGAACATTTTCCCTCAAATTTCATCTATCTGACATTTCAATAACCACTTAGCCACACTTAGCATCCAAATCCACCTAGCGGAAAATTCATACGAACTACTCAGGTCATCTACTCGCGGACAAGAGAAGAGCATGAGCATGACTACTTAAATAAAAAGAAGTACCAATTGCAGAAAACGTACTCAATTTGACCATTTTCCAGGTTCCACTTCGCTAAAAAGTTGAAGTGTGTGGAACTCGTTTTCGTACTATCGCAAGTAAACTAGCGGGTATGTCAAGAGGACTGAAAACGAGGTTACTTGGGACAGTAACTTTGCTTGCGAAAACCATGCTTATTTTTTATTATTGTCTCCGGAAACCTAATTTTTTGTAAACATTTCGGAGATTTCACTCTCTGTAAACCGGAGACTGGAGACCAAAAGTCTCTCACTGTGTATCTTTACCTTTAGGTTTCATTAGGTATCTTAATAACATCTTTCACTAATTGGTAACGATCGTTGCTCAAATCAATCTTGGTTTACAAATCTACGAGTAATCCGATGCTAATTCCAGAGGATGAAAGTACTCAGCTGTGAGTACAGATGAATGTGCTTTTAGAATAAGTGTCAACGACATGATGGTAGATAATGAAATGACCCAGTTTCTATAATTACACATTTATTTATACTTTTACAATGTTAAGGTTACTTATAAAAATTCACGAAATTTCAGTTCAAAGCCAAGGTTACTAATAAAGCTGATAGCAAATGTATAAAAACAACTAAACATATTCGTCCGCATAATACTGAATTATAATTCTGATAAGAACGGTAGTTGTACGTAATACTTTCTGTCACTCAAGTAGTTTATAAGCTCCCTCGGTGGCTGGAGCCTGCCAAAGTTGTCGAAATATTTAATGCTTGTCAAGTATTCAACCTTCAAATGAATCTTGAGATTGTGGTGATAGAAGAAAAAGATAACGCCTTTAGGTTTCCTAATTAAAAAAATACCTGGACAATTTTATTTCGCACATGCTTTAAATAAGAAATTTTTACTTGGTTAGCTTTTTGTGGTGCCCGCTTGACAAACTCATTTACCCATGTATATGCATGAAAAATTCTGTGTTGCATAAAATTGCATTTCGCCGATTGGTGCAATGCCTGATAGGTACAATACATGTAAAAAATGCTTACATGGGTAAATGAGCTTGAAAATATTATGTTGAAAAATGATTTAACCCAATTACAAAAATTGTATACTATAACATAAATATAAATTTTAAATGATTTTATTATTCAGGCCTGAACAATGCTGCCTATAGTCTAGATATGATATTCAAATTAACGATACTGCGTTTTTGCTTACAAGGTAATTTTTTTTAGGTGAATTATCTCTCATAAGTACTCTTCTAACAATCAGTGGGAGGAAAAAGGCTAGAGCCGTAACCCCCGGAATATAATACAAGCCATGAAGTCGACGAAGGGGCACCGACACAATAAAAGGCCTTAACGTGCCGGGTGACAGCATGCAGTAAGAGCTCACTCTCACTGCTTTTTGTATACTCGTCATGGAGTAAAAACTAAAATTTCATCTTAAACAGGTCCTAAAGCCCAAAACTGTTGCTCCCACAGAAAAATGAAGTTAAAGCAAATTCCAGCCAAATATGTTTTCTTTCTAATAGTTTAAAACAAAAATAGCATATAGAACAAATTTATGGAAATTATAGCATTTGAACAAAATACAAGCAACTTTTATAAGAAAAACTCCTTTAGTAAGACAAGGCACGAAGACTGTGGATGTCGCCTGCTGACCGGCCCGCTGCTCTCTTTTTTCGACTTTGTTCATGGATTGTATATTCCGGGGGCTACGCTAGATCCCATCAAGTTTTAGTACTGGAATCACGAGTGGGTATGTTCTTTTTCTTCTTATTAAATCTTTAGTTGCACTAAAGCTATTTTTATAACTAAACAGTGACTCTTGCGTTTTCTTCTTGTAACTGTGGCAAAATCAGGACCGTAATTGTTATAACATCTATGATAAATGATGCACTTTATCCTTTTTGGTTATGAAATAAAAGTTTTCAATAACCATTAGGTATGATTCATCTCAATAATAAGAGTTATGAGAATTTGAATATCAGTACTCGTTTTTGTTAGAATATAGAAACGTCATTCTGTATAAACGTAGTATTAAGCTTTCATGTAAGCCTAGAGTTAATGTGTCATACTTATAACACTCTTGTTCGAACTTTACTTCGAGTTCTTGTTTCAACGCAACTAGACGTATATTTTATATTATAATAAGAACACTCTGAATTAACATTTCTTTGTTCTTTAATTCTAATAGTTTTTAATATACAAAAATTTATAGAATCACCCAATAAAATATATAATAGGTATATGTGACATCACTCAGGAAAATAAAGTAGGTAGTCAGAATTGGCTAGTTTCGCTTATTATTTAACAATTTATCAATTTCGCTAAACTTAAATAGTTAGAAAATAATAGTTTTTAATGATATTCGGAAGAATTGTTAAGTTTTAATAAAACCACTATTGAAAATATCATATTCTGATATATTATTTTCCCTGACGGACTAATAAATTGTTAAATTTAACAATTGAAAATTTTACATATGATGCGGAGTGCAGCACTGGCCACTCACTACTACTGATGACTGGCGGCCAAAGATAACCTAATATTGACAAGATAGGACACAGCCGAACAAAATTTGAAATTTTTCGTGTTTTTTAGACCGAAACAGGTAATGTCATATACTTTCGTCTTTCGCATGAATGGGGAAAAAGAACTTGGCTATGTACTATTGGAGTGAGACTGAGATAACGAGTTAAAAACAAAAATCGAGAGAACGAAGGATGAATTACCCGACCGACAAAACAAAGTCTTATTGAATCCCTCAAAATCCTATCAAACTATTCATAATAATGTAGATCGAGTCACACTACCTCACTTTTTTAAGAAAAAGATAAATTTCGCTTTGGCCTAGATGCTGAAGGAGATAAAATTCCTCTTAAATGAAATTCTGACTTTTCCCGAAAATATCACAGAATCTAGCACAAATTTCTCACGCTTAATCTCTTCAGAGCAAAACGAATGTAAACAGAAAAACGTGCTGTTCAAATATCATGGGATTACACCAACAAACATTAGAATTCCTGCGAAAAACATTGGGACAACTCCGCCCATTCTCTCTTATTTACGAAAAACATTGGGAAAACTCCACCCATTCTCTCTTATTTACGAAAATAAATCATTTGCCCCTCCGTTTCGTTGCATGTAATCTTCGCTTTCACATTTTTTGTCTTATTCGTAAAATGTTCAAAGAGGGTTTGATTTTTTGATTTTTTTTCTTTTTCTTGCCATGAACACTCTTCTGTGTCCTAACTTGTCATTAAAAACTTTGCTGGCGGCGGGCCTTCATTCAAAGCAGAGTTTTCGTATAATTGTGAAAGCGGGTCGTAAAATCATCACCGGTGAGTGGCGGATCTTTAAGAAGCAGAGAGTTTTCATACAAGTGAGAGCGGGTCATAATGGAACGACCTGCCATATAAAATTTTTCAATATACGAGAAGCGTTTTCTTTCTGTTTAGATGTTCTTTGGTAATAGTCAAATACAACATATGAACAAGTTAAAATGGACCGGTCTTTTTTGTTCCATAATAGTTTTAAGACAACGTGGTCAATTTGGTCCTATTTGAAAGTATTTTGAGTACTTGATCATCGTATTATACAAGTAAAAATAAAAGAATGTGGCTTGTAGGGGTTTGGTGGAGTGGATTGGGCAGGAATAGTGATACGTTTAAAAGGGGGAGGGTGTGAGAGCGGGAGTGTGGGAAGACGAGGTTGGCAGTGGTGATGGGATGCCGATGGTATTGAAATGAATGGGTGAAAGCAAAGGTGTTGGAAATTAAAAAGTTTGGTGTAAATTTGTAGTTAAGGTGGAGGTCTTGATGAGGGGAAGAGGACTGCAAAACGAAGAGAGAATGGAGATGCAAAGGTTAGGTGGTAAAGGAAGAAGAGATGAGGGCAGAAAAGTTAGGTTGGGAGAGATGTGAGGAAGAAGGAAAGAAAAAAAAAAAGAAAAAAAAGAAAATGAAATAAACAAAAAAGATTGAATATTGTTAGACGTTTTTTAAACATAGGACTTAGAAATGTCAACAACAAAACGCTCAGCCACATTATTAACAGTAATACATATGCGATTAACAGGTTCATACATGCTAAAGTTAGACCTTGTGGAGTTAACATGCAGCAGAGGTAGCCTTCTCAAATTGTGTCTACTATCACGAAAAGAGATTTTGGTAAGCAGTAACGGAGAATCAATATTCGCGTTTTAGAGTTGATGCACAAAGCTTTTCCATTTTGTCGAAGGCTTTACTAAAGTCTGTATAAATACAATCTGTCGCATAGCCGTTTGCCAACCCGCCATTGGTATCCGAGACAACTTCAAGCAAGTTAGTGGTTATAGACCTGCCCGAAATAAACCCATGTTGGTTTGAAGAGAGCAAATTCTTACAGGCAGTTGATAGTGACAGTAAATAATAGATTCGAATAATTTGGGCATGCAAGATAATTGCAATAGGCCTATAGTTAGAAATTTCATTTTTACTAGGTACCTTTTTTGTGGAAAGATATGATAAAAAAGTTTTCCATAGCGGCGGGAAACAACCACTATCGAGCGATTTTTTGAAAAAAATTCTGAGCGGAGCTGCTATTGCAAGGCAGCATGACTTAAAAACGGCAGGAGGGATCCCATCAGGAACAGTTGTGAAGTCATTTCAAAGCCCATTAATATGATCGAGTATATTCTCTTCTGAAATTAAAGGGATAGTGAATGAAACTATTTTGAGGTTAAAAATTTGACGAGGCAACGACGAATCATCACTAGCAGAATCTTTGTACTTTATGGCATTGGGGTAGTTGTCTGCGCTTTTCTTCATATTAATAAACTTAAAAAAGATGCGTGGGTCACTAAATAATTTCGTATGCACGCTTTGAACATATTCATCATAAAGTTTAGAGGAAAGTTCTTGGAACTCATTATATGATGCGAGGAAGTTGTTGTGAGTTATAAAGCCGATTCCTGTACTATGGTCTTCACAGATTTCAGAAAAGCATTATTCAAAACTCAAAATTATTCCACAGAATTGTCTTTCATAAGCTTTCAAAATCCAATACAAACAAACTGCAACTGACATGGAAACATGCGAATATAATATTTTTCATGTAAAAAGTATGGCTGTCGGAGGTAAACTCCAACAAATTTCAGGGTTTAGCCTTGTGAATTATTTATAGTCATAGCAAAAGAAACCCTGATTGCAAATTGGAGATACTTAAATTAGAAAGATACGTCCGTTGGAGTCATGGGCATTCTGCACACGCATATTTATAAAAAGTCAAATTTTCTCAATCTTGGTCTATATATATGATCTCATCAAGCAATCTTCAACTTCATCAGGATGTGTCTCGCGTTGTATGACCGGCAATATAACGAGAGTCTCCTGCAGCCAAAAATGTCACACGTCTAATGAGTTCGTTTTTATTTCTGTGGTACTTCACAGTAACCAGATCAAGCGCTTCGATGGATTTATTTTATGACATATTCAGCAATAATTTAAACAAACAATGGGCTGTGCGGCCACCATTCTGCAAAGTAGCCACCATCTCCGAGGATGCAATAATTCCTATATACTCTTCTGATCGAACTTTTGCTAACAAGGGTATAATAAGGAAAATTTCTCTGTCTCTCCGGGGGCATAAAAAAAAATTTTACCTGATTAGGATCGAACACTATTAATGTCCTAATCATAAATATTTCTTTCGTCTAAATTAAGTAAAAGTTCATTCCTTCTATAGCTGTGGTGTCCAATTTCAATCTGCTATAGTTATGAAGTTTTCCCGATGTAGTTATTATTATCGGTTTAATCTAAGTTATTTGGTATTGGTATCCCTTACTTTTTATACTTTTTCCTGATAATATCTGCACTTCTTTTCCAATTTTAATCAGTGAAAGGTGAGTGGAAGGTGGAAAACTGTGCACTTTAAAGATATTTTTTCCATTTGCCCAGGATTTAGCGATTATAGAAAATCTTAGAGCTAAGCTTTTACCAACTGGGCTGCTTACATATGTATGCATGTAAATTGCTGCTTTTGTTGTACCTATTACAGAAACCTTTTTCTAGCTTACTAAATTCGTAGCTATTAATAAGTGGAATTTTCCATAGATCATTCTCGGCTGTTAACAGCTATATTCTAGGTGTGAGAACCCAATTACAAAACTCTAAATGCCTGAATTACATAGCGATTAATTATTTATAATTTCAGGAAAAATCTCTTCGACAACTGGAGACCATTCATTAATGCGAGTGTTCTTTTCTTTCCTGTCACTCACGAAATTTAAACCATATTATTACTATGCGAATAGAAAAATGCTTTGCTTAGTTGTATTAGGAGGAAGCAAACGAGTAGAAAGTGCTTACAAAGCTTACATCCACTAAGCTTTATTAATCAATAGAGCATGCCGTTATAATCGGCAGCTGGTCTGGTTTATTATTTGCTAGAAAAGCGGGCAGAGCAGTAAGCAAATTTATACATACATAAAGCTCAATGTAAACACTTAAATGACGTTAGGAATTCAAAGAGAATATGAACTATTTAAAGGTACGCAGTAAAATTATCACGCTAACTATTCGAAAATATTTTTAGAATTTCTATTCAAGGATAATTTGATTAGCTCTAATGGCGCAATGGTCGCGTACCCCACCACAGCTTAAATTTCGCACATAATCGGAATGACACGAAGATCAGAGTACCCGGGTTTTTACTTTAGTCACCTTATCTACGCTAGATAAGACTAAAGAAAACTGTTGCATAAAGCTTCTAAGCTCATGACTCTGGAAGCACATTGCTTCCTCCAGTGACCAAAACGTAGAAATTTAAATTCCGCACCGGCCGGCGCGACGATTCAAAGTCACAGCTCGAATTCAATGTCAACTTGTTGACTCTCGCCAAGAATTGTTCAATTTTCCTTGTCTTAATTTCAAGGTTACTAATAAACGGCGCGTGGTGAAAACAATTTTCCACGAGGATTGCTTTCAGGCACTGTCGCTGTGTGCTGTTTACCGGTGCGGTGCGTGTAGAATGTTTCTATATACATATTATAATGGTATGTATATGCGTTAAGTATCGTTCCGAGCAAATCAAATAGAATATGCCCCAGCCCTCTCCACTACGGCATTAGAGTTAGATAAACAAATTTTGCGAGTTTAGTGATAACCAGTCGTGGTGTGGAGTGATTACGATTCGCTGAGAAACCAGAAACATGCTGTTGCCTCTGATTATTTCGCGCGGTGGTGACGTTTTAACTCAACTAGGCGCGTATTTGTTCATTTATTCTGAAGGTCAAAAAACAAAATTTTTCAGGGTAAATCGTGGTGAGGTTGAATTTCAGTAAACATCCCGAGAATTTTCCACGTGAATTCTATATATGTACATACATATGTATACATTACAAAAGTCAAAACCAAAAAATATGAAAAAAGTAAAATTCCTCAAATTTGGTTATTCATGCTTGGCTCTGTTCCAATATTTTGTTCTTTTCTAGGTTGCAGGTTGACTCTTCATTACAATATTTCGAAGAAAATCTCTTAAATTTTGTTAATATTTTTATTTGTTATTTTAGTATCTTGATATTCCCGATATCTTGTTTCTTTTTTGTTTTATTCTTTACAATAAAATTTATTTGAAAAAAAGTTAGAACAAAATTGTTATATTGTTCTGTAATCAGTTTATTGATGGAGCTTTATAGCTGCAACTAAGCCTTTTTTCGATGTTATTTAGTTGGAATCATTACTAAAATTGTATCTTATAATATTTCGGAAAGATTTTTCAAACATAGATGTAGCAATCAAACTAAAGAAAAACCGGAACGACCATAATACTGACTTAGATGAAGGTTCTATTATTCATAATAATTGTATAATAAAATAATTTTAAAAAAGTTCAATAAAATGATAAATTAAAATTTTAATATAATTTTCGAAGGCGATACCTTACAGTACGATCCAATCCAGTTACAAGGGATATCCGCAGTTTTAAGGGAATATATTCCGTTCCATTCTCTTATTAATTGTTTCATAACGAATAAGCGTTGCGATAATTTGAAGACTATTAGTATATCCGCAAGTCGTGAAAAGTAAGGGACAAGTAGGTATTATTATCATTAGCTAGAATATAGAAATTGCATATTTATACATTCTAAAGGCGGCAAGGCGGGAAAATTTGGTTTACATGATATGTCACCATAAAGCTGGGAAAGAATTTATGGTTTTAAAGTGTCCTTGGGTCGATAGAAGAAAACAATTTCATTTTGTCACTCCCTAACATATGCAAAATTTTTATTAGTGTTATAATATGATTAAAAAAAAAATGTTTTCGATTTTTTAACAAAACTACATCAGTCATAAAATTCACCACTAAAAGCAATCCATTGTTACGAAGAATAGAAAAGGACAAGTCACATCTATTCGAAATGAAAACTTTGCGTAAGATGAGTAAATGGGATCGGACAATCGATGTTTTTGGAGTGGAACCTCCGAGAAGGCTCTGGACTATTTACAGTGTATAAATACAGCATTTGGGAGATGAGAATTATCGTTTTCTCCGATTAAAACTCCCTAATTACCCATTCGCAATTCGTTAGCATTAACATGTTTTTAGAAGTGGGGAAAACTTAAGAGAAATTAGAAAAAAAAGATTGCAATTCCGACGGGCTAGAGTGTTGTTTTCAGTAAATTTTAAATAATTCCACATTTTACGGGTGACAGTTCGGAATTTAATTATTATTTTTTAATTTTATGTTATTAAATATACTTTGTCTATACTTTTAAACTTTTATAATTAGTTGATTTTAATTACTTACTTTGGTGAATTTAATTTGAAAATTCCTAGGTATACAAAATACAACAAAAACAAACAATTCTCTCAGTTGAGAATTCTTCGTCTTACTTTTCCACTTGCAAAACACCGGAGAATTTTAGAAGTGGAGTAGAGAATTCAGCAATTCTGAAATCAAATTGGCTGAGTTTATCTTCGGTTTCCAAGAGGTTTTATCCAGCATGAATGCGCCAACGCAAGTGCACTGTAATTAAACACGAAGGAAATTATCTGAATGGTTTAATGGGATCATTGATTTAGTAAAATATCATTATCCATTAAATGTTATTAGTTAAAATTTCAAAGGCACCTTCTTCTCTTCTTTTCTGAAACATTTCATTTACGGAATTTCTTTTAACTAAAGTTAACAATAACAGATCTTCTTTATCTACATATATCTTCCTCATGCAGTAAAAAAACTTTACTTTCAAAACTCATTCTACTATTAAAATAAATGTTTTGGTTGTATCAATTAGAAATTTCACACACGACAATACTATTTCCTTGGAAACCACACGGGACGGCGTTGAACGGTAACGCAGTTACGCTGGCGCATTTGCGTTGCACATTTGCGTCGACTGAATCTCTTGAAAACCAAGGCTTTACAGAATACAGAATTCCAAGTGGAAAATTAAATGCCAAAACAACTCTCATTTCCCAAATTCCCCAATTTTATGTGTTACAGGATTGTTATGGTCGTAGCGTACTGCATGCAGCAAAATGCTACACTGACAGCTAGCAGAAGCATGCACACATGTGCCACTCGGCGAATGTGCTAGACTTGTGACTAGACTATACGATCAAGCCCTGGCTGGGACCGAATACAAAAAGATTTTCTGTCAAGGAGAAGAAGAAGAAGTTTTCTTTTTGGCGGAAAGGGATTGTCAAAATTTTTGTTCTCGAGGAAAGAGGTGACACAGATTGTAAGACGAGGAGGTAACAATTAAAATTGCTAGACATCGGTGTTAAAAAAGAGCATCTCGTATTAATTATTACATAAATCGGGGATTCGAGGTAAACCCTTTACAATAGTGGACGTAATGTCCCGATTTTTATCGTTTTGTGGCATCACCGAGTTACATTGAGTGACCTTATTCCCAGATGCCACATTTTTGGACATAATTGGAATTTTTAAGCATTGTGTTGAGTACAGCGATAGACCTCCGGTCAAGATTTAAGTTCAACACACCACCTTTTTTCGTATATATATATATATATATATATATATATATTGAAGCATCGTCCTAGTGTAGCATAAAGACATCCAGTCGGTGTCTAATTTCGACACGCCGCAGTACAGGACGTGTCAAACGGCAGATAAGGAACAGGGAGAATAATCCCTTCCCGATAAGGTAAACTAAATTAGCCTAGATATCACATACAGGAAGCTCAAATCAAGTAGCAAAACTGCTAGCCCTTCCGGGCATACAATACAGATGTATATGGCCAAGGTATGGAGCCTAGTAAAACCAAGGAATCTAAACAGTCAGAGGAAATTCGTAGTCGCAGTCCATGAAAATTCCGGAAATCACCGATATTAGGCATTAGCCTGAGGGTCACAACTAAAATGTTCGAGGGGAGATAAAAGTCGGAAGTAGCCGCTTTTAGTTTTTATACCCTAGATGAAATCTAAAGGGTATACTAAGTTTGTCATTCCCTTTGTAACGCAACGCACAGAAATAACGATGGTTGAGCAAAATGGATTGGACACCCACGCATAAAATTCAAAGTTATTTGATTTTTGCATGTCCGTCCGTCCATCCGTGCGCACGATAACTCGAGAGCGCGGATACTTAGAGAGCTGAAATTTTGTACACGGACTTAAAAAAAAAAGTAAAATTAAGTTATATTTGGGCACTGCCTGAGAACACGTCGACGGATAGAGCTGAAATTTGGTACATGGTGTTTTTATAGCGATAGTAAGTAAAATTTAGCAAATTTACTAAATCGGGCAACCCCATATAAAAATATAGAATTTTTACACATACTGTGAAAACGATCAGTTCTAGACGGTTTTAATGTGCCGAAGAGTTTTTCAAAATGTGAAATTCTATGAAATTGGTTATAACAATTTTTACTGTCCGACTAACTCATACTTGCATAGAGAGGTGACCATACAAAATTACATACAGGCATTCATCTAGGGTATCATAATAATTGGCCTTAACCAATTCTAGCTTTTTTACTTGTTCTCATTAAATTTCTTGAGCCAAAGCTGCCTCTTTTACTTCAAGTGATGCTCTCTTTTAAAAAACGCACTTTTGATTTGAATGCGCACTTTTTCATTGTAAACGGCGTGTCATTTCAAAACCGTAATAATGCCTTAGAACTGCATTAATATTAGAAATATTTAATATTTTTATTTTTTATTTTATTTTATTTTATTTTTATTTTTATTTAAAAGGCGTGATATATGTTAGCACAACACCATCTGTAACACAGGCATTTATAATTTGATCATAATCTAAAATATTAAATATGGTATGGAACTTATGGACATTGATGTTCCTTTCCAAATATTTCGGAACTGGGGTAAAGGGTTTTGTTTCGTAGCGGATTGCAAGAGTTGAGAAACAATTTATTAATTTGGATTTCTTATGTCGTCCGTCGGCCCGTCCATCTGTCTGTCAGTCCTCACTATAACTCGAGAACGCGTTCCCTTAGACAGCTGAAAAATATCAGTTCTAGATATTTTTATTGTACTGGAAAGTTCTTTAGAATATGAAATCCTATGAACTTGGATAATCATTTTTACAATCCGATGAAACGTTCTACAGATATATGCGAAAAGCTACTTCAACAATAAATCTTGCACAGAGTTGTGACCATACGAAATTACATACGAGAATTCATCTAGGGTATCACAGAAATTGGTCTTGCAACAATTCTAGCTTTTTTACTGTACTTGTTAATATCTAGTCTTCTTAAGTGAAACTTTAACTCCGCTCCCAAAGGATCAAGAAGACTAGATGAGCACTTTTAATCTACTGCAAATGCGGGAACGTTCGTGCATTCGGGGCGATTTTAATAGCTGAGGAAATACGAACAGTTTTCAATTCTTTCCCATTCTTTATTATAATTCTCCTTAAATGTTATTGAGCACCTGGTACAGAGTATGGTAGTTTAATTAACAGAGACCTTTGTTTTACACTTTCCCTGCTTTCCTTCTCTCACGTGTTAAGTAAAATACATCAGAATCTTCAAATTCTATACGCAAAACCGATATGATAGTGACACTCTGCCTAATGCCCGATATTTATACCATCTGCATGCGTTTCAAAAGATAAAGTTATATACACATTTTCGAAAATTATTTACGTTGTTTTAGTTAGTAAAACTATCCAAAATTCTAAATTAAATCCTGCGCGCTATGCCTTTCAAAATATCTTTATTTCAGCTCACAAAACTAAATAATCATTATAAATTCTTAAAACTCGATATCATTTCCCAATGTAATTCAAATAATTTTTTCCAAGCTCGCACAACTAATCTTTTTCCAACCGACACCTTTCGCTTATCAATTGTAAGTGAATAGAAAAATAGATTCTGCTAAATCCTTCCGTTTTCAAAATTTAAGAACAACGGATATGTACATGTGGAAGTGCTTGATACAAGTACTACTTTTGGGAAAAAAAAAAATTATTTATTATCTTCTTTAATCAATAGAACAACATCCACCACTGTACTGTAGAATTTCAATATTTGGCTAATACGAAAATTTAAATCGTTTAAACTAATTAAAATAACGTTAAAATTCTAAACAGCAAAATGTAATAATTTTATTCCTTTTTTTAATCTCTCTAGTTCCTTTTACATACTTCAAAACACGATTGTTTTTCTCAACCAAAACCCTCGAGGGTTTTGTCTCAACGCATTCTTGTCTTGCTTACATATTGATTTAGCCTAGTAGAAAGAGCCCCTTTCGAAATAATCAAAGTATTTCACACCGCCACAATACTCCCCCACCAGCGAAACTTTAGTTTTAGCGATGCTTATAAAACGTGGGGTCTTGTGATTTGTCCAGTTCATGTAGTGCGTTGGGGAATACTTGTGTTTCCGTCCATTAGGAACCATAATCTACCCGGTGGAGCCGAGTCGGATTGGGTCTGGATGATTTTGAGGACTTCTAGACATTGCCTCAGAGGGTTCTCTATTACCCAAATGGCTTATATTTGGTGTTATTTCGGGGTTTCCACGCACTGGCCGAGAACGCAACTGTGAGTTGTTTTTATTGGTTGAAGTGTGTAGATCCGGTGTTGTGTCTGCGTTTAATTCGTCTGGTCGGCCCTTGGTAGAGTTATGGAGATGGCATGGTAGGGTTGTTCCACAAATCTCAACCCCTTGTAAATGTTGGGCTTTCTCTCGAGCGAAAACTCGATGATTTTGAATCTTCAGGTATTTCTAAATGCCAACTTCTCCAATTTAGTGTCTTTAATGACAGCTTTTTAAATTCTTCTTGGAACACATAACACATTCCCAAAATTCTCGTTAAGTAAATAATTAAACGAATTAAATTCACGGTTTTAACAAAGGATTAACAAACAAATTATCAGTCTTGACTAAACAAATCATATAACATTCTTTAAGTAAAAAAAAACTGTTGACTGTTTTATAATATTTTTTAAATAAAAACTTTTTCTTTCCGTTCTTCAAATTATTTTGTCTTCGAACTCAAATAAAATTTTTTTATCTTATTTTTACACTAAATATCAGGGCCTACTGCCCACAAAAATTGTGAACGTAACCAGTTTTTTAAACATTCAAGAAAAGGGAAACAACAAGTGTTGTAGTACTAGACTCAAGCTTTTTAGTTACAACGCAAAGCTTGATAGAATGGGCCACATTGAAATTAAGATTTTTAATGACAGAATGATGCCATAGAGTCCTCACACTCCCCAAAACAGGGTTTTAAACGGTTTAAGGAGATGTTAACATCTCTAGTTTTAATTTGCCGTTTTGCCATGGTTTTAAAAACCACGTTTTAGTCGAGATAAGAACCTAAAACGTGGTCAAGAAACGGCCCCACATACCATCCGTCTTGCCGTCATTTGGTAGTGCCTATTTACAGCAACAACATGTGACCAAAAATTGTGATTATTTCATGAAAACCGGTTTTCACAGAAGCGCGGGAATATTTTATGAGAGTAAAACATGAAAACTCCGCCACTTCTCATTTATTTACGAAAACGAAATATTTTCCATTCTGTTTCGATGCATGCAATTTGCGCTTTCACATTTTTTATCTTTATTCATAAAAATTTCAAAGAGAGTTTGATTTCGTTTTTTATTATACCCTAGATGAAATCTATAGGGGTATACTAAGTTTGTCATTCCGTTTGTAACACCTCGAAATAATGATGGTAGCGCAAAATGGATTGGACACCCACGCATAATATTAAAAGGTTTTTTGATTTTTGCATGTCCGTCCGTTTGTCCGTCTGTCCGTCCGTCCATCCGTCTGTCTGTGCGCACGTTAACTCGAGAACGCGTACACTTAGGGAGCTGACATTTTGTACACGGACTTTAAAAAAAAAAGTAAAATTAAGTTCGAAAATGAGACAAATCGGGCAACTCCTTCGTGGGGTTGCCATACAAAAATTTCGTTCTCCGCTATATATTTGAAATCTGCCTGAGAACGCTTCGACGTAGAAAGCTGAAATTTGGTACACTGTGTTTTCATAAAAATAGCAAATAAAATTTCAGAAATGGGCTAAATCGGGCAACCCCTTCTTGGTGTTGCCATATAATAATTTTGGTTTTTTACATATACTTTGAAAACCATCAGTCCTAGACATTTTTATTGTACTAAAAACTTCTTCAGAATAAGAAATACTATAACATTGGTTATAATCATTTTTTCTGTCCAACGAACCGTTCTAGAAATATATGCGAGAAACCAATGCAAAAAATCAAAATTGCTCAAATGGGTGACCATACGAAATTTCATACGTGCATTCATCTAGGGTATCATAAGAATTGGTCTTAGACCAATTCTAGCTTTTTCACTTGTTATTAAGTTAAGTTGATTATGAACGAGCAAAACAGTAAAACCACGGCAAAACGGATGGTGTATGTACTTGCCCACGTATTACATTACCCATGTTTTGAGAAAGATATTTCTGGCATGACCAGAATTCTGGTTTTAGTAGATATCCGAACCTGAAAACGTGGTGTTCGCCATACACCATCCATTTTGCCGTGGTTTTACAGTAAAACCACGGCAAAACTGATGCTGTATGGCCTGCTTTAGAGAAATGCTCGCGTAGTGCAACAACAAACTCATTTTGTGCTTGAAATGGAGCGTTTTGAAGGAAATCGCCCAGAAGACGTAAGCTTTCGCCATAGACTAGATCTGCTGGAGTAGTTAAAAATTCTTCTTTGAAGGTTCTTCGTAGGCCCAAAAACACAAAACGTAAGATTTTGGACCAGGGTTTCTCTTTATATGCCATAAGTGTTGCTTTTAAGGTTTTTTCCAGAATACCATTAGATTGAGGGTGGTAGGCTGTAGTGCTATTATGCTGAAAGCCTTAGTACTTTGGCAAGTTCTGAAAAAAGCTCTAAATCGAACTGTGTTGCTTGGTCAGTGATTATGGTCTTAGGTACTCCGAAGTGAATTATCCAGTATCGACAGGGCGCTTCTGCAACCGCTTCGGCTTAATGTCAGTTAGGGGCATAACCTCAGGCCATCGTGTTAACCTATCGATAACCGTGAGGCAATATCGAGAGGGAGCCAACGGGCCGATGAGGTCGAGATGGATCATTTGAAAGCGATTAGAGCAATTAGGAAAGTTTCCAAGTACGTTTCTTGTATGCCTAGATACTTTGGGTTGCTGGTAAGATACGAACCCATGTGCTGATGTTCTTGTTTATAGAGGGCCAAAAGTATCTAGTAGTTATCATCTTATTGGTAGTACGAATAATTGGGTGAGATAAATCATGAATTATTTTATCGATTTTATGAATTTCGGTGGAATATAAGGTCTTCCTTCTACTGTAGAAACTTCGCAATACAATTGTTTGATTGAGCCGAAAATTGCGAATTTTTTGAATTCATACTGAGAATTTTGCAAGAGCCGTTGAAATTCCGCGTCTACAATTTGAGCGTTGGCAGTCAATTCGAAATTAATTGAGCTGGGCAGGTGTAATTCTTCTATTTGGGAGAGAGCATCAGATACTACTTACGCTTTACCAGGAATATGCTCTATGTCTGTAGTGAACTGCCCGACGAAATCAAGATGCCGCGCTTGCCTGGGTGACGCTTTTTCGGGGTTTTATTGGAACGCAAAGGTTAAGGGTTTGTGGTCGGTGAAAAGCGTAAGGCCTTCTAATAAGTATCGAGAGTATCTGATACCCTTATATGCTGCTAAAACTTCTATACATGCATTGTGCAGTATTTAGCTTGATCGCATAGAAGCCTAGAGGTTGCGAACTTTCGCCTGCCTTTTGTCGAATCGCGGCCCCGAAGGCCGTGTCAGAAGCATCCACCCACAGTGTCAATTGAGCTGAATGCTTCTATGGCTTCCTTTGACCTGCTTACCTTTCTGGAACCTTCTTTCTTAGATCCAGTTAGAAAGTTATTAAGAACAGTTTGATATTTGGCTGCATGAGGCAGGAAACAGCGATAAAAGCTTAGCATCCCCAGAAAGCGGCATAGCTCTTGACAGTTACAGAAAGCTTGTATCTTTGTTTCTTCCGGAGACGATTTGACTTCATCGGGAGTGATGAGATGACCTAAAAATTTTACCTATGGCTTTCAAAAATTGCATTTATCTAAATTTATAATAAGCCCGTGTTCGCTGATACGTTTAAAATTTTTTGCAAGATGTTTATAATGTGCAGCTTCCCGTTTAGAGGCTATCAGAATATCGTCTAAATAAACGAAGCAAAAAGGAAATTCCTGGAGAATTGCATAAATGAACATTTGGAAAGATTGAGCTGCATTCCAAAACCACAAAAGTCATACGCGGGAGCTCGAAGAGTCCGAACGGGATGCGTATAGCCGTTTTGGGAATGTTTTCGGGATCAACTGGAATCTGGTGATAGGCCTTTGTTAAATCGAGAGTTGAAAGGAATTTCCTATTTTGTAGTTAGTAGATGAAATCATGAATTAAAGGTATTGGATATCGATCAGGATATGGGCGGGCTCTTAGTCATAATATGGTGTGTTACTGAATGAGCAACTGGTTTGATAAAAAATGATTCCATAGTCATTCTTTGGAATTCCCATAAAAGTCTTTGAATACTCGGATTTATAGACGGATCGATAAGCACTAAAAGAGTAGAAAATATGAGTACTTTTGAGTACTTTGAGTTTAAGATCGACCAAAACCCCATAGTAACCTAGAAAGTCTGCTGCACCTAATATTGGTTTTTGTATGTCAGCGATTACACATTGCCAAATGAATGAACGTCGCAATCCTAGATCTACCGAAAGAATCTTGTTTCATAAGTATTAATAGCCGATGTATTTGCTGCCACCAGACAAAGATTTGATTATGAACGACGTTTGGTTGGGGTTGCCGGAATAACTGAAACGTCTGCCACTGTATCGATCAACAAATATTTCCTTGAAGAGTTATCGAATATATAAAGACAAGTATTTTCCATGAAGCTTCCGCCTGTCGTAAAAAGCAGAGGGCTTAATAAATTGTCGAGAATGCTGATTGGCTGCAGTTGGTTTAGAATCTGAACTTTTATTTTTCGCCTTGAATGAACAAGGAGGAATGCATTTCTTCGCATTTTCATTGAATTTTTGGTAGTACCAGCACTAGTAAGTCTTCCGTCTTAGTTGGAAGTGTGTTGACTGAGATCTGTGTGCAGATGTTTTTTCGGATGAACCACTGGACAGACTACTACGTGACGTATCACTGCGAAAAGTTAACGACTTTTTAATGAAGTCTGCCAAATCCCCAAATTCTGACAATTGTTCTAGAAAAGCGCTTTGGTTGTATGAGGAAGCGTTAATTGTGTAAATCTCGGGCCTCGCATTTACCTCAATTATCCGGTCTACGCATGCTGCCAGAGCATCCAAGGTACCTGAATTACAGGTCAAGACAATTTGAATGTTCGGGGGTTGGCGTCGAAGCTAAAGAGACTTAAGAAATTCTTCACTAAGTCTCCCTCCGCTAAGTGCACGCATTTCTCGAAGCAACTGTGAGGGCTTTGCATCGCCTAATACAAGTTTGGTGAAAAGTTGCCTTATTTTACGATCCTCATTTCCTGATAACCTGGAAATTAAGTTTCTTTTAAGTGGGAGTACTCCTGGTTTGGGGATGGAGTGGTCGCTCTATCACCGACCAGGTGAATAACGCTTTCATCGAGAGCTCCGATGACGAGGTAAAATTTAGTTTGGTCTTGACTAACCCAAACTGCGTTTCAATTTGGAGGAACCACAATTCCGGACTGTTTCTCTAAAATGGTACGTTTTTACAGCAATCGCGGCACAAGTGGTTGGCTTCTATCGTTAGTGTTGCATCCAATACTGGAAAACCTCTCTGCCGATGACCAATGTTCGTTCATAGTTATAACGCAAAACGAGGAGAGTAGGAAGGAACTCTGAGTATAGAGTATAGCGAAAAGGTTTAGAATACCTATAATATCTATATCGAAATACTAATTATGCTATATTTAAATTATTAACTTAAATATTATGATAGTGAACGAAAGGGACCAAAGATTCACAATACCAATTATGCTTTTATAATATACTACAATATATTTAATATAGGGGATATTTTTGAAAATGTGGATATACTATAATGAACCTTCAATATGAGAAATTATTTTAATTTAAAGTAGAAAAGTGCAATAATAAAACTCAAATATATATAGGTATGTGTATATAAAGTAAGAACTAAGATAAGGCACCTGTTGGAGCTTCTAGGTCGTTAATGTTGACCTGCTCGAAGATACTGAGATGACCCACCCTAGGGGAAGTGCGCTCATCTGGCCTTTTCTTTCGAAGCATACTAGCCACTGCTTCCCTCTGAATAAAGAGATAGAGAGGCTGTAAGCCAAGAGTGGCTTCAAGTGCACGTTGAGGTCATGATGTAAAGGGGCCAGGGGCGCCTAAACATGCCATGTTTTGCACCTTATTAAGTGTTATTCTGGTGGTTGCCTGCAATGTTTTAGGCCACCACACATTTGCCCCATAAGAAAAGATGGGTCTCACTATGCCATGAAAGATCATTTTGCGGTCCGACGCCACTTTTTCCCGAAAAGCCTGTGGCAGGAGCTGAATGTTGTTAGTTATCAGGTGGAGATTCCATTTAACTTAAGAGATGGGATCTGAAGGCTCCATTTCCTAGTAAAAGGAACTAGCATTGTTTTACCTGGGTCTATTGATAGTCCCATGTTCTGGCACCATCTGGTAACGATGTTAAAAGCAGTTTGTAAAGGTTGGTAAAGCTGATTCAAACTTTCCTTTAATACAGATGACAATGTCATCAACACATCTTTGGGCCCTAAAGCCTTGGAGTAAGTTTAATAGCTCATCTACAGCTAGGAGCCATAGAAGTGGTGATAAAACCCCGCCTTGTGGGCAGCCTCTAGTGGCCATGAATGTTGTGGATTTGCCGTTCATGGTAGCTGTTATGCAGCGTTTCTCAAGCATGTTGCCAATCCATCTGACGATGCAGGTTTCTATGCCTCTATCTTCAGATACCCTCTTGATCGAGTCAAAGAAAGTGTTATTGAATGCGCTGTTATGGAACATATGTAGAGTGATTTATTTTGGACGTAAAGTCTCAGCTGTCAGCATGAGCTGACAGATCACTCGGTGGACAGTGTTGACTGCAGGGCGGCACGCCAGCACCTCGGCTATTGCGGGAGATTTATAGGGGGGGGGGGGGTTAACCAAAAACCTGCCGCTGCCACCTGTCATAATCAAAAAAAATCATCGTGCCTGACATACAAAAATCCGTAGCACACACTCCAGCCCTGAAAGGGCCTTTACACAACTTACCCCTACCTTAGTGAAGGCGCAGATGGACTGCCTTCTGCTGCTTGCCCCATCCACCCAATGACACTGAGGGCAGATTGTTTACAGTGTCCCTATTGACGACTTGAAAGAGAGTAGAGGAGCGGACCTATCCAACCTTCATGACAAGAGGGCTCCGGGAGAGTTAAGGAAAAGTAATAAAGATGTAACATCCCAATTTTAATTGAAAGTAAAATTGGACGCCTACATAGCCTTCACTCGCCTTTCGGACAAATCCCAATTTTAATCTTAATCCAAATTTAAGTAAATGCGCCAATAGCTGCGAATGTGTTCGATTCGTTTCCGGCCCTCTGTATGTCAGGACTGAGAACCGAAAAGCAGTAGGGGAACTTCCTTCTGGACGAAAAAGAGAAAAAAGAAGAAATTGAACGTGGGTTCCTTCTTCTGGGTTTGGACACGAAGTAGTGTAGATTTTTGTACATGATCTAAATTTAAACTAACTTGTGATAAAGTTGTAATTTATTTTATACAGCCAAATGGCTAATAATTAACTATATAGATGTATACTGGTGAAAGTGAAATAAACTTCGAACAAAAGAAAAGTAAAACGTTTACCCAGAAGGGAATTGTGTAATAAAAGTGGAAGATGGCCAAGCAATAATAAAATAAGGAAAAACAACAGAGTTTAAGACTATGCAGACAAACTAAGCAAACCAGAAACTAAACAAACATAATAAGTAAAAGGACACAACACGCAAAATTTCGAGACCGGACCACGTTGGACAAAAGAAAAAGAAAGGCGAATAAAACAAAGAAGATTAGAATCGAGATAAGTGAACGCATGTGAAATGATTTGATTAGTTAGTAAGGTGCATAATTGTTTAGATACGATAGGATTTGTCATATTTATTTAATTCCTTTTAGTTATAAGTATATGTATGCATTTTCTTATAATAAGTATTTATTTATTCACTGATTCCTGTATATTTAGAATAGATAAATTAGGTTGAGGCCTCCGGAGTTTAGGTAGTGCTAAGGTAATATTGTGATAAAACCGTTAATATAGAGCTCAAGCACTAACTCCAAGTGTCTTCTTTTTTTTATCTCTGGACCTAAGAAGAAAGAACTCAGTTCAACAACCTAAAAAAATGCTTTAAAGTAAATACTATTGCTATAAATCGTATTCTCATTAGAGGGTAAAAATATTTGGTTTCGTCGCTGAACGAAGTATAGCCTTACGAAACGACCCCGCCTGGGAAACATTAAACTAGACATTACAAAGAAACTCATTGTGCCATTACGTTATAAAAGGATTGTTTTAATACACAGTATCCTATCAGTAATCCTAATACGGAGTAAAAATAAAAGCTTTAAAAGCTACTCTCTAATGTACTTAACATTACTGGCCTTTATGGTTAATTATAAATGAATTGTTTACATTTACCAGTCAGTTCTACCATATAATTATATATATACTTTTTAAATTAGTCGTCAGGTGATTTTGAATTTATTCCGTAAATTTCCTAACTCTTATTAACCTTTCTTCGTTCTTTCGGCTATATAGTTATCTATTGTATATAATTCTTTAAATCTTATTCAAAAGCAAATGAGAAAAATCAATATAATTTACACAAAAAATTGAAAAGAAGGCTTCAACTTACATTCGTTTTGTGTTGAGGATCCACCGCAGAAGCGCCTCCGAGGATGATCAGCTTAGTCATTACCTAAAAACGTTAATTTGGTTCTTATCGTAAAGGTACACAATTCAACTTATGATATCCTACTAGCACTGTTGATTTTCTTATAAGTTTCATCAGTTAGTATAACAGCACCACAGGAGTCCGATACAATCTTGTAAGATTTGAGAATTCTTCACTATTTATACTGCTTATATTATTTCTATTTAAAAAAATTTCCATAAAATTAGTGCAATTTATAGAATCATCTTCATTCAAATGATTTAGTGAATTATCACTAAGATCTAACCGTACAACAGTTTCACGAATATATATTTTTTTGTACTTGCTGTCAATTTCTACTGGAACAATTTATAATTTGATTTTCATCTGAACGTTCATAATTTTCTGGACATTTCAAATCAACATCAGTTGGAAATTCATCTATATTATTGGGCAAGTCTCTCATTTATTTTGTTCATGCCAGGGAGCAATCCGGTCGTGCAACAAGCTGCAGGCAATAATTTCCGGGCGAGCGACATTGTTAACAATTTAGGTGAAATTTGTTCCCGTGTAACACAGAAATGGAGTCCAACATCAAAATGTGCTGTGCTCGTGCTGATGATAACTCTTGAACTGTGCACATGATTTAACTATTTTGTCAAATCTTCAGTTCCTCAGCATACCAAAAATCCAATAATCCTTTAAATTCCCCATTGACCACTATCTGTTTTATCGCATCAGATATTCCAACGCCACTTTGTCAAGATATTATTTGGTTAATTTAACTAAAAAAACACAAATTATTGAAACATAAGCAATTCACTCGCTAAACGACTAAGATTATTAAAGTAATTTTCGATACAATATATCGACAAGATCCAACCACTATTCACATTTTCGCCGAATCACCAGCAATCAGATTAAAATAACTTCCAAATCAAACGTGAGCCTTCTTCCTCTTTCTTTTTTTTTGGTGCGTTCGGCGTCTCGATCTCCATCCACACAGAAAACAGTTCGCGCCCACCTCATGCTGCTATGAGTCGCTTAGACGTGTATGTGGCTCAGTGTAGCATACTGCTACATGCAATATGCTACGACCATAACAGGGCAGAGTGGTCTAGACCACCCGTGGTTCAGACCACCCGTGGTTCAGACCACCCGTGGTTCAGACAACGCTTAAAAATGGTCGACTGAGCTAGCCGGTCTTAAACATAGGCCTCATCGCTGCGGGCGCCCAATGTGTGGCTGGACCCGCGACCCATGAAAGCATTTCTCATTCCACAAGCTAGGCGGTTGCTACGGAGTGTCCAAGACAGCCGGATGTACTTAACAGATGATGAATCGAAGGCACATCCCTGAAGTCCCGCTGGTCTTTGACCAGACCTCGATGTCATTCTCCCTGCCGGGAACCACAGGTGTACTGACAGGTTGGCAACACAAAAAATTCAGCCAGTCAGTCCCCATCTGCCTTTCTTCACCGAGATGCTGAGAGACTCCGCGGTCAGTAACCTAACCAACTGATCGTAAAGCTCCCTCAGCACTGACATCTCACTCTGCTCTCCGACCGACGCTTGTTCAAGGGTGTGCCCCCAAAAGGTCGTCGAAGTAGTGACGTTGCCGATTCCTTCCTTAAATTGATAAAGACCGTAGACAGGGTTGAATTCCAGCAGGTATATCACCCACCATTGACGGGGCAATAGGAGGGCTTCGCGATATCCTATAGTGTACCAGTTAAGCTGGCTGGATGCCTTCTTAGGGTTACCACGATCTATATTTGGTTCTACTATGGCCGATGGTTGCCGATTAACAAAATGTTGCAGACGGACAGACAAAGAAAAATCCTCCTAATGAGGCCGATCCAGAAGTGATTATAAGAGTGTATCTACTCATAAGGGGTAGAGGTATGTGGACGAGGTTGAATTCCAACAAGTATATCACCCACCATTGACGAGGCAATAGGAGGGCTTCGCGATATCCTATAGTTTACCAGTTAAGCTGGCTGGATGCCTTCTTAGGGCTACCAGGATTAAAAGTGACAATAGCCGGATAACGTGTCCGAGAATATGATTATCACGGCCTGATGTCTTTGGCGTGATGGACTCCTACCGTTTTTCCCTGCAGATCCTCAAGCTCGTATAAGGAGTTTCCTTTCTTTGACTTGACCCGACACTTTAGAAATTTTCGTCCTAGTTTAGCAATTTGTGTGTTCCTTCCGAATGTATGCCCTAATCCCTGACAATAGAGACCTGTTTACTCGCTCTGAGGCGTTTGCTTACGGCGAGTAAACTGCCGTTCGCAAGTGCTTCACCCCAAACTTATCCAGTAATCTGGCGAACTGAGCCGAGCAAAACTGGACTCCGAACACATGGAATATTTAGATTTCTATGAACTGGCACACATTGAGAGTAGATGCCTTTCTCATAGGTTTGAGAATCGGGAACCTTGAAAAGTGGTCAAGAACTATCAGTATGCAGACATTTTCTTTCACTGAGCGAGGATATGGACCTAGAAAATCGATGTACAGCTTTTGCCAAGGTCTTTCTGTCACAGACTGGACTCCCGTAGGTGGTCTGAGAAAGGTATTGGGGGCTTTGGTCTCTTTACACACGTCACAGGCGCCTACGTAGTTTCTGACATCAACTGTCATTCGTGGCCAGTACAGGTGTCTTCTTAGATGTTCCAGTGTTTTCCCTATACCTCCGTGAAAAGCTAGTGGCGGATCATGCGCTCTTGAAATAACCTCGGAGACAAGCTCTCGTGGAATCCAAAGCTTCCAAGCGTTTTCCTCCTGAATCGGATCGCCTGTTCTTCGAACAGTCCGAATGGGCCAGGATCTTCAGGTGTTGATAAGCTGTCTCAATGAATTCGTGACAGCGCATCAGGAACGACATTCAGGCTTCCTTTTCGGTGAAGTGGAAACCTTGAAGGTTCAAACTCCACCAGGCAAGTCTACCGCTGAGGTCCTTTTGAGACATCAGCCATTTCAAGCTCGCATGATCAGTCACTATCTTAAACGGCATAAGTTCTACGAAGGGCCGGAGCTTCTGCACACTTAATAAAGCTGCTAAGCATTCCTGCTCTGTGACGGTGTAATTGCATTGTGCTGAGTTCAACTTTTTCGAGACGTAGGCTGTTGGCTTCTCGTGGCCATCGTCATCTGGTTGAAGCAGCACTCCACCAATACCAACAACGGAGCAGAGGTAAGTTTTTGTTTTTGCATTTCCAGAGACGTCTGGGTTTGAGGTGTCCATTGGAACTGACTAGGATTCTTCAACGTGTCAGTTATGGAGGCAGTTAGATTAGCATAGTTCGGGATGAACCGTCTATACCATCCCGCCATACCTAGTAGTTGTCGAACAGTTTTAGGTGACGTATAGTCAACTATGGCTGAGATCTTATCTGGGTCAGTCCTGATTCCTTTTTTCCCGACAATAAAATCCAAGTATTTAGCCTCCTTAATGCAAAACTTACTCTTTTCAACGTTGATAGTGAGGCCAGCTTTCCTCAAACAATCCGCTATACGGGCTAGCAACGTGAGATGAGAGTCAAAGTCTGATGACAGAATCAGTAAATCATCCAAGTAGGCGAGAACATTCTCACGGAGATGGAAAGGAATGACCTTATCCATGAGGCGGCACACAGTTTGTGGAGCATTGCAAAGCCCGAACGGCATCATGCTGTACTGATAGAGAGGATGACTAGGTACTATAAACGCGGTCTTCTCTCTGGACTCAGTGTCTAGTGGGATCTGCCAGAAAGCGTCTTGGAGGTCCTGGGTTGTGATGTAGTTTGGCGGAGGAAGTCGACTCAGAAGCGCATCTATCTCCAGCAGCGGATAGGCGTCCTTCTTAGTAACGGAGTTGGCCTTCCTGGTGTCAAAACAAAGCTGAACCTTCCGCACTAGTACAACTGGAGAGCTCGAAGGTCTCTGGCTCTCCTCTATCACACCCAACGATAGCATTCGTCGCAATTCAGCATCCATCAAATTCTGTACTGCCGGTTAAATCGGATAAAATCTCTGTTTTATCGGAGTCAAGTTATTCGTTTCAATCTTGTGACTGACAAGAGAATTTTTTCCCAAGCCTAATGAGGCGAAAGAAGGAAAAAGGTGTTTAGTAGCCTCTAGACGTTGTTGATCTATACCGGAGAAAACATGGCAATCTGTGTCAGAAGTAGCTATTAGACTTGGTGTCACTTCTGCAACTATACCCAGGACATCTGGAGCCAACCCAAATATACGCCAGAAGTCTATTCCTAGATATAGGGCCTGTGTGCGCCCAGGAACCACGTAAAGACGCACATTTTGGGGCTTACCACGGAAAGTGATGTCCAGTCCACGTGTCCATGCACCGTCGTCATGGCATCAATAGCTACTTGTACCTGTGTCCGATACATCTTCCATTGGACTTCTGCTTCTGCAAGTTTCTCTAGAGCTCCCTGGCCTAGAATACTGACAGTGGCACCACTATCAAGTAATCCAGCCTCAGTTCGCCCGAGTAGTATTACTTCGGCATACGGTCGAATGTCGTCTGGCATCGACACGGAAATATGTGCCAGTTTCTTTCTTTCCTGTTTCATTCGTCGACAGTATTCCCGCCAATGAACGGTTGATCGTTTCTTTCTTGGTCTAAGGTCCAGGTTGATATATGATTTCAGCTAGCTCCGCCACTGAAGAAAAGATGCGGTCTCTTACTGGATTGTAATTCTGCAGACGCATATGATAAGGCGTCAGCGGATGTAAAACAGGCTCACGCCCACTCGTCATAATAGAGCTTGGTGGCCGTTTTAATACAGAAACGACAGGAGGCCAAATCCCCTGCTCAGTAACATTGCCAGCGAAAAGTGCTGTTGGTATTATCGGGACGTCAAAGATAAAAGACTCTTCCAGAGAAGTGTCTAGTAGCGTCAAGGGCTCCTCAGAGGTGGAAACAGGAGCCTAAAGATTTGCGGAGAAGTCTATTAGATTCTCCGTCTCTATCAGTGAATTATTGGGACGATCAGGTGGATGGTTGGTATCACCAGAGTCTCTATGATATCAGCAGACATGTTAATATTTCGTCGTCGGGGCCTGCTATTGAAGCGTACCCTTCTCCTTGTTCAAAGCTTGAACTGGAGTGGTCATAGCAGTTGCCGTCCGGGACATTGAAACTGGTCGAGAAAAGGTGTTAGGACTCCCGACCCGTCTCTCGTTTTTCTGTGCACAGGGTCTGCAGTTTGGTTTAAAGACATACTTGCGTCTACATCCATAATAGAACACCTGTTGTCCCTCTTGCAGATAGTCCTGATAAAAGTGACCTTGTTGATCACGATTTCAGCACACTACTGCATGTCTGGTTGAAATGCCTGACACGTCGCCTAACCTGGTGTCACCGAATATTGTTACTGACCAGTCAGGGTTTAAGGACTGGAAATCGTCGATCTCGTTCACTCTTTGGCTCCGGTAAGGGTTCCAACTACAAGCTGTAGAAATGCGTAGCTATGTACCTTGAATCTGAGTGACGAGCAATCTAAGTTGAGCTATG
Source organism: Dioctria linearis (assembly GCA_963930735.1). Lineage (NCBI taxonomy): Eukaryota > Metazoa > Arthropoda > Insecta > Diptera > Asilidae > Dioctria > Dioctria linearis. Next base: position 84,044,679 of record OZ005743.1, on the reverse strand, counting down.
GTATTGGTGGGATGCAGACAGATCTTATTTTGAATCTCGGGCAATAGGTTGGATTTAATTATTTCCAGAAATTCTACGTCTGGCAAAGGGTTTTGTAAATGGTCCCGTAGATGTACCAGGTTTTGGTGGTATGTAGCAAATGACTCCCTTTCTTTCTGTTTTGTCAACATCAGCTGGACCTTGAACTTGAGGTCATTCTTCGGTACTCCCCATTCAGCTACCAGAGCCGCTTTTATGTACTCCCACGAAGGTGTGGAGTTCTGTCTCAGGAGAGACTAGTACCAGTCCATTGCTGGACCAGAAAGCAGAGTTGTCATATGCCGTACTAAGAGATCAAAGTCTCCGTCCAAGGCTGAGTATGTGAGTGCTTCCACTCGAAAGACGAACTCATCGACAGTCAGTCGAGAGCTATCCCCACCGTAGGAAATACTCCATCTTATGATAGGGCTACCAGAACGTCGTTGTACTAAGCTCTACGAGACACGACTGAATGTAGCTTGTGAAAAGCGTGCAATATTTGGTTACTCCTGACAATTTGCAGACGATGCCGTTGGATTCGAAGGTCTATTTGTCTCCTGAAGATATCTCCGTAATATTGGTTCACCTACCGGGGGAGGTGGACGGGATAAGTCAACTGGTGGCATTGCAGCTGATATTTGCTGTCTGACGATGTTTGACAGTTCCATCCGCAGAGTCTCTAAGCCTTGTTCAATTCCTTCGCGGACTAAATCTTGCAGCTGTATGCGCAGACCTGCCATCAAAGCTTCTGTCGCTACTAGGTTCTGACCATTGGCAAAAGGCAATAGGCTATTTCGTCGCGAGTTAGGATGGGAAAGGGTCGTGGAATGCGGGCTTGGCATTCCAGGTGATAGAGATCCTCTACCAACTGGATCGTTGGAGGTGGTAAATTAAACGTTGGTGCGGGCTGTTTACGCTCGTTATTGGCAGGTGTCGTCTTCGGTTTCTTTGGGACGGCTCCCGTATATTCGGTAAAATCATATCGTGTAAGATGGAGCCGACAGTTTGAACAATTGGCCTGTTCGCCTATCCACGTGCGCAAACATGCCTTGTAAAACACGTGTCCACATACGGTCCCGACGGGCTTTCGTTCGACTGACTAAAGTCTACCCTAAAGTCGAACTTACAGAAAAACTTTCAAAAAAACAAACTTTACTTTACTCAAATATCTCAAAACCGAAATAGCAAAACTTTAAAAACTCTAACGTTACTCTACAAAAATTTTCAACTAACAAACCAGTTAGACTTAGGTCTGCATATAACTTCCACCGAAGTCCAACTGAAAGGTGCCCCACGTTGGGCGCCTTTTTTGTTATGGAACATAACACTATGCAAGCGCACAACGTGTCAAAGTCACAAGCTTTACTCTACAAAAAAATTCATATTACAACAACAGTTAGACTCAGGTGAGAGAATGATGTTGATTTGAAATATACAGAAAATTGTGAGCGTTCAGATGAAAATCAAATTATAAATTGTTCCAGTAGAAATTGACAGCAAGTACAAAATAAAATATATTCCTGAAACTGTTGTACGTTTAGATCTTAGTCATAATTCACTAAATCATTTGAATGAAGATGATTTTATAAATTGCACTAATTTGATGGAGATTTTTTTAAATGGAAATAATATAAGCAGTATAAATAGAGAAGTATTCTCAAATCTTACAAGATTGGATCGGACTCCTGTGATGCTGCTGTTATACTAACTGATGAAACTTATAAGAAAATCAACAGTGCTAGTAGGATATCATAAGTTGAATTGTGTACCTTTACGATAAGAACCAAATTAACGTTTTTAGATAATGACTAAGCTGATCATCCTCGGAGGAATGTAAGTTGAAGCCTTCTTTTCAATTTTTTGTGTAAATTATATTGATTTTTCTCATTTGCTTTTGAATAAGATTTAAAGAATTATATAATTATATTAACAGAACAAAAAGGAAAGTGAATTGAAGAATAAGATTTAAAGAATTATATACAATAGATAACTATATAACTATATAGCTAAAAGAACGAAGAAAGTTTAATAAGAGATAAGATATTTACGGAATAAATTCAAAATCACCTGACGACTAATTTAAAAAGTATATATATAATTATATGGTAGAACTGACTGGTAAATGTAAACAATTCATTTATAATTAACCATAAAGGCCAGTAATGTTAAGTTAATTAGAGAGTAGCTTTTAAAGCTTTTATTTTTACTCCGCATTAGGATTACTGATAGGATACTGTGTGTTAAAACAATCTTTATATAACGTAATGACACAGTGAGTTTCTTCATTACTTTTCCGTAACTCTCCCGGAGCCCTCTTGTCATGAAGGTTGAATAGGTCCGCTCCTTTACTCTCTTTCAAGCCGTTAATAGGGACACTGTAAAAAATCTGCCCTCAGTGTCGTTGGGTGGATGGGGCAAGCAGCAGAAGGCAGTCCATCTGCGCCTTCACTAAGGTAAGGATAAGTTGTGTAAAGGCCTCTTCAGAGCTGGAGTGTGTGTTACGGCTTTTTGTATGTCAGGCACGATGATTTTTTTGATTATGGCAGGTGGCAGCGGCAGGTTTTTGGTTAACTCCACCTATAACTCTCCCGCAATAGTCGAGGTGCTAGCGTGCCGCCCTGCAGTCAACGCTGTCCACCGAGTGATCTGTCAAAATAAATCACTTTACATATTGTTGCGCGCCACAAAGTGATATAAGCGACATCTATTGGAAATGGAAACAACTTTACGTTAGTGACATCCTAGTAAACTGGGTTTGGAGAATGGAATATTCAGGAAGGTTCTAGGATAATTCGTAGAGTATAAATACGGCGCTACTCACATCCAGGAGACGAGTCTAATTTCAGACAGTGAAGTGAACGAAGCAAACTATTTGGATTCCGATAATTAGAAGTACAGTACTAGCGATAACTATAAAGAGTTGATTTGATAACTATTTGTGAATTTGTGAGAGTAAACAGTATACTTAAATAAAAAAATAATTTTTGAATGATTATTGAAATATTGTGTTTTAAATAACGAACTAAGGCCACGCTCGTAACAACTGCTGTCAGAAGTAAGATAAAATCGCGAAATAAAGTGGTGGCATTTGACTTTGAAATTCAAAGAGTGATTAATTGTGTGAAATCGTGTGTAAAAATTCAGGAAGATAATTTTATATTAAACTATGAGTGAAGTATTAAAATAATGGGACGCAAAGTAGAGGAGCTTCGCATACAGGAATTGAAAGTGGAGTTGGAGAAGCGGTCATTGCAAACGACATGTCTAAAGAATGTTCTAGTGGAGCGACCTAGACAAGTTTTGATAGAGGGAGAAAAGAATCCTGAGACATTTGTTTTCGAAGAAGAACCTGAAGTTGAAGAAGAGCCTGCGGTGAACATAGAACAGCTTTTAAGTACTTTAATGAGCAAAATGGAAGCCCGTTTTGATGAACAAAATAATTCTCTCCAGGAACAAAAGAATTCTCTCGAGGAACACAAAAAATCGATGGAAACCCGTTTGGACGAACAAAAGAATTCTCTTGAAGCCCATTTGGACGAGCAGAAGAAAGCTAATGAGGATCAAAAGAATTCTCTGCAAGCATGTTTAGAAGAACAAAAGAATTCTCTAGAAGCCCGTTTGGATGAGCAGAAAAAAGCTAATGAGGATCAAAAAAATTCTCTGGAAGCATGTTTAGAAGCACAAAAGAGTTCTCTGGAAGCCCGTTGGGATGAACAAAAGGATTCTTTGCAGAATTGTCCAGAAACCTGTTTAGAGGAACAGAAGAATTTTCTTAAAAATTCATTAGTCGAACAAAATGTGAAAATTGAAGGAATCCAGCAGGAAGTGCTAGAAGTTCAACAACAAGTGTCGGAAGTACAACAAAATGTTATGGAGAAGCTTGACAACTTTAAAGCAGATTTGGAGAAGATGAAGCATAGACAACCTCGGCATGAAGGATCTGAAGTAAATGGATGGAATGATGCAGACAAAGCTACAGCTCTGGTATTCGCACTTCGAAGTCCTGCGTCAGAGCTATTACAAACTATCTCGATTGACAGGCAACGTGATTACACTTCATTAGTACAGGCGATAGAATTACGTTATGGAGATGAAAACATGCAGCAAGTATATCGCTTGTAGTTACGCAACAGGATTCAGAAGCATGGCGGATCACTACAACAACTGCAGGCTGATGTGGAACGATTAGCTTATCTTTCATACTCTAGCGTCAATGCAGAATTCCTTAATGAAATGGCAACAGAAGCATTTGTGAATGCTATTGCAGATCAAAATTTACAACAAGCACTAAGGCTAGCAGGAAAGAAGTCAATGGCAGAAGCGCTAGCCTATGCATTAGCATATGAATCTGCTAGACAAGCTTCTCGGAGTGCAGTACGAGTGAGAGAAATTTCGGTGGAGGAATGTACCTGCAACAGAATGCAGTCATTAGAGAGCACTCCGTCACGTGGTATTCTTCGATGCTGGAATTGTAAAAGACCCGGACACCTCCAAAGGGACTGCAGAAAACGCCGACGAATGGAGTCACAAGAAGAGGAGAACAGAAAAAAAAGTATGCCAGAGATGTGGAGCCAGGGAGCAAGCTATTCGTGGAGAGACTAGAAATGAAACAGCGACTAGTCCCATCAGCTCTTCTGTTGTACAGTCGGAAAATATGTAAAAACCAACTTTGGGGGCAGAAGTTGGTTGGTTGAGTCGGCAGCCCCGAGATGATCATTCAGGTAGCCCAGTAGCAGAGAAATAATAGCAGTCTCGGTATATATGGAAGTATAGGGCAAAATGGCTGCGCAATCACTATTGACACTGGGGCTTCCAGATCAATTATTAGAGCAGATCTCGTCAAAAACAAGTGGCTTCACAACACTACCAAATATCTACTAAGAACAGCAACTGGAGCAGCAGCACAAGTTTTTGGAGAAATTACTTTGGATGTTCAACTAGGCGAACTACTATTTCGTCACACTTTTCTGGTGTCAGATATCATGGATTAATGCATTCTTGGAGTAGATTTCATGACCGCATATAAAATAAATCTAGATGTCGGCGAACGGATCCTCAAATATGGCAACATAGAAATTCCTATGAGACTAGAAGTAGGAGCATATTATCCTTCCAAAATAAGGACGATGGTCTGTGAAAATATTATTATCTCTGCATGCCCCGAGACGCTAGTATGGACAAAGCCTACTGATGACATCGGGACCTGCCGATTCTACAAAAGTAACATCGAACATCATCGTTGGTAGGACTTTAGTGAAGGCGGAAGGCGCAACATTAATTCCAGTCAGAGTGCTCAACACATCCGAACATAATAATTTTTTTTTTTTATTTGTATAAGCTCTTTATTTAGTGGCTCATTGGCTCTTTTAAAATTCCCTAAAAATAGGTGGCAAAAGGCTCTACAAAGTGTAAACAAAAGGTCGCTAGCTAATCTAAAAGTTATAAAAGGTCAATAGGGACAATTAAACAATTAAAACAATTAGAAAAACTAATGAACAAGAAAAAAGACACAAACAAAAGGAAAACAAACAAGACAAAATTCTCAAAAGAGACTAAAAAACGGCTACAAGAATTTTGAAAAGGATCTAAAAGATAGACAAAAAATTTAAAAGTCCCAATTTTGACAATTGGGTAAGTGGCAGCTCCAAGAAGTTCCAAATTTCCAAAATAAACTAATAAAAATAATTGCCTAAACGAACGAATTTTCAACATAAAATTTTGAAATTTAGCACCGACACCGAAACCGAATTAAAAATAAATGACCGAACGAACGAAAAATTTACGCGATACCGTTATAGAGTCCCGCGAGGGAAGCCTGTAGTATCATAGACCTCTACAAACTGCCCTCATCATCCCTCCAGCTTAGCATCTCTAACAGAGTGCTTGTCCTTCCCACAGCACTTGCAACGATTCCTAAGCGGGGAGAAGCCCCGTGGACTAGTGCTGCAAATGCTGTGGCCTGCTATCACCAGTGAAAGACAAGAGCTCCGTCCTGCACCGACGATAGTGGTTGCCATGTGCAGTTGAATGTGTCTGCGTTCGTTGCCAGATATTCAAGACGTAAACGTCTCTTCAACCTGTCAACGAAGTGGCGCTTAAGTGCGTGTGCGTGGTGTTGTGGGTCAGTGTTCTGATTCCCATCTTCGACTCTCATGTAGTACAGGTGAATTGTAGATTTGGCCAGTGTCAACACAAAGCTAATCAAACAATTCACTCGACTACATACCTTTGGTCCCCATAGAAACGATGTCCTAGTAATGCCGAAATTCGGGTGGATCAACTGACACATACCGCGCACGAGATCCATTAGACCCTGCAAAGCCGGACAAGTGAAGAACCTGTGAAACAGGGTGCCTTCACCACCACAAACTGTGCAAATCCTCTGAACTCGGCGGTCGATATGTGACAACTGATTAGGATGCATAAGACTGTGATGCAGCAATTTGAATGCTACATCAGCATCTTTGTAACTAGAAGGATAACTGTAGACTACTCTGCAAGTTATCCCTCCCATCACGCCCATATTCACCCCGAGGTGTGTTCGCCATCTGTTGTATCCTGTATACTCCGGAGGTCTTATTGACATAAGCACGTCACGGAGCACACGTGTTGTAAGTTTGCTGAAAGGTGTGTGTGGTGGTCTGTTCAGAACGAAAGCATCTTCCAACTTAGTGCCAGGGTCACTGGTCCCAAGTTGGCGAAATCTCTCCCGCGCAGAAGCAGCCAGGTCGTGTAGTTGTGAAGTGTTAGTGTTTATTCGGCAGTTTCCAGAGATATCAATAATATCTCCGAGAACTGTCAGTGTATGCGTGTCAGCTTCAAAACCCCGAGCATTACTGAACACTGAATCTATTAATTCAGGATTAAACCTGATTGGAATCGATGCGAATTGCGTGTACCTTAGAGCATTCCACTGAAGGTGAAATGCTGGCCTGATTCTGCCCCAGGTCTGAATCGTTGAGATTAGATCCTGTGGCCAGTCACGCGGATAAGGTGGTCGAACAGAGAGTAGGTAGTAATACTCCCCTATGCCGATCCCTCCCAGTACATTCACCCACAGTTGAGAAATCAAGCTGTCTCTCTGGCAAAACACTCTTTGGAATGCACGCACTTGGAGACACCTTGATTTCACAACCAAGTTAGTGAGACCTAATCCACCTATCTTGACTGGCAGACAGAGCGTGCTTTCAGCAACCCATCGTCTTCCGCACCAAAAGGCGTCTATCGCTTTTGCTTGAAGAAGACCTACGAAGCCTTCATCAAACGTCTCAGACTTTAGCAGATGAACGATGGACGAGGTAATCAAATAGTTTATCACGACTGACCTACCCATTAAGGATAATGGAAACAGTCGACTACGCCATGAGTTTACAGCTCTAGAGAGTTTCTCAAGAGCGATGCGGCTATTATTTGATTTACTCTCGCGTCCGATATACACACCTAAATACTTCAGGCAAGTATTAGTCCATTGGATGTTCAGTGGAGTATCTGTACGATCTCTCGACCTTCCACACCACAAGCCTTGACTCTTACTAAGGTTGATTTTAGCGCCCGCTATACGTTCGAACTGTTCGAAAACAGCACGAGCGACCGGAAAAGCTTCATCTCTTGTCACGAAAATAGACAGATCATCCGCATACGCCAACATAAGAGGCCTCACATTGGTATATGGCAGATGAACCGCATACCGTCCGAGCATTCGACGAAGATTCACCAGTAGCGGCTCCAACGAAAGATCATAAAGCATACCTGACAATGGACAGCCCTGTCTGATACCTCGATGAAACGAGATAGGAGCCAGAACTTGTCCTTGATGCTTAATCAAAATCGCTGAATCTCTATACAGTTTCCCGACGATATCGAGCCACCTGGGTGGAAACCCAAATGCCTCGAGAGCAGTCAAGAGATACTCGTGCGAGACACTATCAAAAGCCTTTTGCTGGTCAAGTGAAATCATGGCCATTTGTGTACCTGTCTGTTCATGGTAGGCAAACAAATGCTTGGCTACCGCGATGTTGTCGTAGATACTACGACCAGGTACACAATAGGACTGTTCCGGGTGTATTACCGAAGCAATCACTGAGCGGAGTATCGCCCCTAATGCTTTGCAGCCGATTTTGTAGTCTACATTGCATAGGGTTACTGGCCTCCAGTTCCCCATCCTCTGCAAATCTCCCTTCTTTGGAATCAAGCGCATAACAGATTTCCTCCAACTAGAAGGAAAGTCTGAATGTGTCTCAACCGCCGAATTGAAGACTTCCAAAAGGTCAGGAATTAATAAATCCCTGAAACGTATGAAGAATTCTGGAGTCAAGCCGTCATAACCAGGTGAAGTGTGTCGCCTTAGATCCTTTGTCGCAGCAATCATATCCTCCAATGTGATTACTGTATCCAGGAGCTCCTTACTGTCTTCAGAGAAAGTGGGAATATTCTCAAGAAATTCATGAGTGGTCGAAGATGTTGTCGACGTCGATTCAGAGTAGAGACTACTGTAGTAGTCTCGAATATATTCTGATAGCTGTTGTCCGTTGAGGACTTGTCCAGATTCATCAATTATCGATTCGACCTCACAAGAAGCAGTACGACGTCTAGTCGCCTGAAAGAAGTACTCAGTTGGAGAATCGCCTTCTCTCAGCCAGCGCGATTGGCCGCGCAGCACAAACTCCAAGCTGTGCTTGTAAGTCTGTGTCGCCAAGCGTTCCTTTATTCCATTGAAATAAAGAATCAACCCCGGCTGAGTTGGGAGAAGAGCTGCCACCCGAGAAACCTCGGCCGACAAGCTAGAAGCTTGATAGCCACTTCGATTGAAACTCGTCTCGATAAAAGACCGAATCTGGAGCTTTCCAACATCCCACCATTGACTAAGAAAAGGAAAGTCAACTTTCCTCTCTTGCCAATCGTGCCAGAATTCAGTGAACTCATTGATGAACTGCTCGGAATTCAACAAATAGTTGTTGAATATCCAGTATGCAGTTCTTCTTTCAACTAGAGTGCTGGTCGCCACTACAAGAAGGTGATCGCTAACGGAACACACTTCATGAGTGACACCAACGAAATGTTCTAGTATTCCAGGTGAGACGTAAAGTCTATCAATTCTGGAGTCTGCGAGACTTCCATGGATATTTCGCGAGACCCTCGTGTATGATCTAGTCGTAGGATGCATCCAACGATAGATATCCACGAGTCTGAAAACACCGACAAAATTCCTCAATCGAGTAGCATTGACAGAGTTGAACTCAACTCCAGAGTGCCGATCCATTGAGGGATTCAGAGTGCAGTTGAAATCACCTCCGAGGACAGTTTCGCCGCTAAAATTCACCAGACAGGACTGAACACTATCAAGAACTTGTCTTGTAATGTCCTGGTCATGAAGAAGGTACACGTTTACTACCTTGATATGTTTGTCTTGAACGACATATTGAGTGCGGCAGTGAATGTTTTTATTTTATTTTAATTGAAAATTTCTATTTTCCTTTTTATTTAAATAAATTTTTCAAACTTTAAAAACTTTACTACACTTTAGCCAAAATTTAATTTAATTTTTCACATTTTTGGCGTTGCCATGGCAACGACCAAAATTAATTTAAATTGCACTGTTCAAATGTCACAAAATGCATAAAATTTTCACAATTCTTTTCTAAATTTTTTAATAGTTTTTATATTATTTTCGACACTGAACACGAAAAAAAGCTTTAGCAACAACACTTATGTCACTTATGTACACTTTCAGAGGCTTTTTTATGGTTCCTTCTGCTATTTTCCTAATTATTTGTGGGAGCTCTCAAAATGACACGTTTTCTCTGTGTAATAATAATAATAATAATAATAATAATAATAATTTATTCATTATGGTTATGTACACAAGATTTACAATCTTATATCGTACTAAAAAGAAGGTATAACTATAAAAGTGATGATATACAAATCCAAGAGAAATAGAAATAGATTCAATAATTGACTGAAAGCAAGTAACAAAAAGGAAAAGTAAAAGAGATTCAATGTTGTAATAACGAAATAATGATATAAAATGAATTTATAACCGTTTAATACTAATTTTAAATATAACTTATCCTAATAGTTGAGAGAAGAAAAAGAAATAGAAATGACAGATTAATATGAAGCGATGCAAGAAGAAAAGAAAAAGAAATAGAAATGACAGATTAATATGTAGCAATGCAATATATTCTTTCTCACTATCTTTCTATACCATGACAGATCCAATATTCTCTTTGAAAGCACCGACAGAGCCCCTAAGCTGAATACGAGCAGGAAGTGAATTCCATAGCCGCGCAGTCTGAACACGGTAGGACCTCCCATCACTGTTTTGTGAAAACGTTGTGAGGTTGCAAACACCAAATTTTCTTTAAGGTAATCAGGTTTGCCCTTGTAAATCAACCTATGCATAAATACGACCGCTTTACGTTTTAAATAAGTATCGATGGAACAACCCAACAGACTAAATTTAAAGGGTGAAACGTGATCATATCTGCGAAGATTAAAGATGAACCTGATGCAACTGTTAAAAGCCACTTCAACCCTGCGCTTACAGTTGCTGTCCAAATTCATGTATACCAGACTACCAATAAGTAAAATGAGGTACTATTAGCGCCCTGACCAATTTCAATTTCATATCAAGCGAGAGAACGCGCGCAAAAAGCCATAGCCTCCGAAGCCCATTATAAATTTTGCTTAGGATCAGGTTGACATTTTCACAACATTTCATGTCATCGGTTATCACCACTCTAAGATTACTGACTTTGCTTAGAATAGGTAGTATAGCACCATTAAGATGTATTGGCGGAATGTCTGATTTACACAAGGGACCACTATAAAACGAAATACACTGGGTCTTGGATGAGTTAAGTAATAATCCATTGGTTGCAGACCATTCATAAATTGTACGTAGATCACTATTTACTCGCTCAATGCAATCCTCCAGAAGTCCTATAGGCCTAATCAAATACAACTGTACGTCATCCGCATACAAATGCACTTTAACATCCCTTACTACTTCAGGAAGGTCGTTAATAAATAAACTGAAGAACAAATGGGCCCAAAACTGATCCTTGCGGTACACCCTTTGATAGCTTTAACGCACCAGATAATCTACTGCCGATTTTAACCACTTGGGATCTATCAGAAAGGAAACTTCCTACTAGAGTGGTTGCAGACTCGCTGAAATTAAAAGCCGTAGAAAGTTTTCGAAGAAAAGTTACGTGATTAACACAATCAAAAGCTTTAGAAAAATCCAACAGAAGAAGAACACTAAAGAGGTTTTTATCTAATGCAGCTCTTAAATCAGTAGTTATCTTCAGCAAGGCTGTTTCACAGCTATGGTAAGGCCTAAAACCAGATTGCCATTTAGTTAAAAGCGTATTGTCATCTAAAAACCTCTCAAGTTGGTTGTACATAAGCTTTTCCAAGTTCTTTCCCAGAAAAGGGAAAAGGTAAGGGTAATAGGAATATGTAATGCAGGAACTAATAATATAAAGGATATAGGGATGAATAAAGGGAGTAGAAGTTTGATAAATTGAGGAGGTAAGTTATCTGGACCACTAGCATTAGACTTAACAGAATATACAGCTTTGAGCATTTCTTCCAGACTTACATTGCGGAAACTAAACTCACTTGAGCGCTGATCATTGAATGAAACAATGGCTGTTCTAGTATCAGGGTCAATATACTGTCGAGTAGGCGGATTAACATTACCAGAGGATATGAAATGTTGATTAAGATCATCTGGGTTAACACTACACTCATTAACATCCTTACCACTAACACCAAATCGACGCAAATTCTTCCATAATTTAGGTTGAAAGGCAGGGTTAAGCTTAGAGCCATAGTATAAACGCTTTGACTGTCTGATAGCTGAGGTAACTTTGTTACGAGCAATTTTATATAAATATCTCAAACGATCAGTATTGAACCGTTTATATCGCCGGTATAAGAACTCACGCTCAGCAATAAGAGCACTTATTTCTCTAGTGAACCACGGACAGCCGCCATAGCGTTTACGTCTGCTAATCACAGGTACATATTTGTCATGGAGATACCTGGCTAAAGAAGTGAAAATTTCCACTTGTTCATCCACAGATGGGCAAATATATATATCATTCCAGGGTAGAACAGGGCATTCTTCAAACAAACTGTGTACATTTATATTGTGATAGTCACGATACGTAAAACTTAAGGGTAAATGAGGTACAACTAAAAGAAGGTGCTATAATTGGAAACTGTGAACCCGTTTATCAAATTGTTAATTTGGAAAATGGCAGTAATATTAAGGAGGTAATACGTATACCAGCTACTGCTCAACAGGTTCAGAAATTTCTTGCATCTAGTGCCTTAAGTGAACAGCAATACAACGATGCCAAAGAGATGATCGATGAATTTTCGGAATTATTTGCAATGAATGATGATGATTTTGGCAAAACAAATCTTGTCCAGCATCGGATCAATACAGGAGACTCTAGGCCCATTCGGCAACCACCACGAAGACTACCATTAGCCAAACAACCAGAAGTTACAGATATGATAAATTCCATGAAGGAACAAGGCATAATTGAGGAATCTAACAGCCCTTGGACATCGCCAGTTGTTTTGGTCAGGAAAACGGATGGCAGCACCATATTCTGTGTGGACTACCGCCAACTAAATAATGTAACAAGAAAGCATAGCTATCCATTACCAAGGATTGCTGACCCATTGGACACCCTTTCTGGAGCGTAATGGTTTTCCACATTGGATTTGAAGAGCGGTTACTGGCAAGTGGATATGCATCCCGAGGACCGAGACAAAACTGCTTTCTCAGTTGGAAGTGGCTTATGGCAATTCAAAGTTATGCCATTTGGATTATGTAATGCTCCAGCGACATTTGAACGATTCATGGAATGTGTTTTACCTGGAAAACATGTCTTGTCTACTTAGGTGACATAATTGTGAACGGAAGAACATTCGAGGAACATAAAAACAACTTACGGGACGTACTTCAAAGACTGAGAGATGCGAAACTGAAGCTCATTACGAATAAATGCGCTCTATTCAAGAATGAAGTAAAATATTTGGGGCATATAGTTTCATGACAAGGAGTAAGAACTGATCCAGAGAAGATAAGAGCTGTCAAAAATTGGCCTGTTCCAAAGGACAAACATCAATTAAGGAGTTTTCTTGGATTAGCTACCTACTACAGGCGATTCGTAAAAGGTTTTGCAGATATAGCAAGGAGCCTACATCAACTTACAGAAAAAGGAAAGCCGTTCATATGGTCAGATAAATGTAACGAGAGTTTTGCAAATTTGAAGCAACACCTCTGTATAACTCCAGTGCTTCACTATCCAAAGCTGGGAAAACTTTTATATTGGACACGGATGCCAGCAATGTAGGTATTGGTGCAGTGCTTTCACAGGAGGAGGTTGGTCAAGAAGTCCCAGTAGCTTATTTTAGCAAAGCACTTTCAAAATCAGAGAGAAATTATTGTGCTACAAGGAAAGAGCTACTTGCCATTGTAAACTAACCAAGCATTTCCATAAATATCTCTACGGGCAGAAATTTATCCTCCGCACTGACCATGCAGCGCTTAAATGGCTTTTGCAGTTTAAAAACCCTGAGGGGCAAGTGGCGAGATGGATAGAGCGACTCCAAGCTTATGCCTTTGAAATCCAACACCGAAGAGAATGTATCCATGGAAATGCAGACGCCCTTTCACGACGTCCATGCAAACTAGAATGCAAACATTGCATTCGGGTGGAAGAAAAGAAACAAAGGCAACTATACAGCTGATAACGGTGGATCCATCGACGGGTTGGGACAACGAGAACTTGCCAACAGCACAACGGGAAGACCCATACATATCACCCATTCTTGCTTGGAAAGAAGACATGGAAAGACCACAATGGAAAGATATCTCGGAGAGGAGTGAGAAACTGAAGAGCTATTGGGCTCAATAGAATTCTCTTCACGTTGAATGTGGTATATTAAAACGCAAGTGGGAATCAACTAACGGCGAGTCATTCCGAATGCAGATAGTCGTGCCAGCATCCCAGGTCAAAGATGTTCTAGAAGAAATGCACAGTGGATCATCTGGTGGACATTTGGGGGTGAATAAAACAATTTCCAAAATACGTGAAAGGTTTTATTGGTTACATATGCGAGAGGATGTTGAGGAATGGTGCCGCAGATGCACTATCTGTGCTTCTTGCAAAGGACCACCACACAGAAGTAGAGGAGAAATGCATAAGTATAATGTAGGAGCCGTAAAAGGATAGCCGTAGACATCGCTGGACCTTTTCCAGAAACAGATAACGGTAACCGTTATATATTAGTTGCTCTTGACTATTTCAGTAAATGGCCTGAAGCTTATGCAATTCCTAATCAAGAGTCGACCACAGTAGCGGATCAAGTAATAATGAATTGGGTCAGTAGATTTGGTGTTCCTCATAAACTTCATTCGGACCAAGGACGGAACTTCGAATCGCGGACTTTCCAAGGGATGTGTAAAATTCTGGGAATAAGAAAAACCAGAACAACTCTTCTGCATCCACAATCTGATGGCATGGTAGAGCGCTTCAACAGAACGTTGGTCGAGCATCTAAAGAAAGTAGTCGACTATCACCAACGCGATTGGGATCGACATATTCCCATGTTCTTAATGGCCTATCGATCAGCTGTTCACAACACGACCGGACAAACTCCAGCAAAAGTGATATTCCGAAAGGAGATGCGTTTACCAAGCGACCTCAAGTTTGGTACACCCAGAGGTGAACAAAAGTTACCAGACGATTATGTATCGGAGGTTAGACAACGATTAGCTGATGTCCACGAGGAAATGAGAGCAAAATTAGCAATAAATACCGATCGGATGAAGACCCGCTATGACTTACGTGCTAACTCAGCCGAATTTAATGAAGGTGAACTTATTTGGCTGTACAACCCGAAATGACGTAAGGGACGTTCTTCCAAATTACAACAACACTGGGAAGGACCGTATTCAGTAGTGACTAGAATAAATGACGTAGTATATAAGATTCAGCGGGATACAAGCGGCAAACGGAAAATCGTTCATCTAGATCGTTTATGTCAATACTGCGAGCATCAAGACCGTCGATCACCTGTTGTTCGGGACGAACAATTTTAAGAAGGGGGCAGTGTTACGCGTCACAAAGTGATACAAGCGACATCTATTGGAAATGGTAACAACTTTAGGTTAGTGACATCCTAGTAAACTGGGTTTGGAGAGTGGAATATTCAGGTAGGTTCTAGGATAATTCGTAGAGTATAAATACGGCGCTACTCATATCCAGGAGGCGAGTCTTATTTCAGACAATGAAGTGAACGAAGCAGCTCTCTCTTTTGCATCTCCTGACCTCTTTGTTGTATTCGGTTAGAGCTTTTTTATATGCCACCCATTGTTGAATGGCCTTAGCCCTGTTGAGCTGCTTTCTCAGGCTTTTCCTTAATTCCCGAGCTGACTGTTTCTCTAAGGAACATCCTTTTTACTTTAGATAGTGGTAATAGGGCAGCTCCCTTCATAAGCTCGAATAAGCATTGTTTGAAGTTGTTCTGCTAGGAGATCCACTTCTTCGATCGATTTGATTCTTTTTGGAAGGTGTATTAGTTCTTCTTGGACCAGGGACCTGTATGCTGCCCAATCCGTCCTTTTTGTATTCTTTTGTGTTCCTTCCTTGTTTGTAGAGCCTTAATATTGAATCTTATGTACCTATGATCCGATAGCCACTTCGTGACCAGTTCAACACCTTGCTTATTGGTATTTGTAAGGTTAAGAACTTCTTGTCTGATTGCATTAACGATGGTGGGCTCTACACCTCGGTTGGTTATTTGTAGGTCTTTTGAGAGTATAAAGTGTGGAAACTGGCATCGTTCCCGATAATCAGTTTCAGATTATTTAAATTGCAGTGCTCCACAAGATCTTTATCCTGCTAAGGTGGTGGTAGTTCTTGATCTCCTGGGAAGTAGACGGACGCTAGAACAATCTGCTCCTTGCCATTTCGTAGATTTTTGAATTCGATTAACACTGCAGTTGGATCCCTTGTAATGAATCCGTGGAAGGGAAAAGCGACAGTATGCCTGCCGCACATAATTGCTGTACGGGATCTGTCGCCATAAAGGCAGTAAAAACTATTGGTTTCTGTTGCTCAAGGGAGGCCACAGATTTTGCCGTTATATGCTTTGTGTAAGTATTTTTTCTTTTTAGGTGAATAAATATACCTTTGGACACAATATTCTTCGCCCCGTTGATATATCCCATTTCAAAACTCATTGCGATAACTGCAAGGGGACATAACTATTAAATTGATTGATTATAATGCAAAATTTAGAAAGCTTTGCTTCGTTCATATGAGGTGTAGCTGGGAACAACCCTTACCCTTATCTAGCGTGGGAATCCGCATCGTTTGTCAACTTTTATGGCTTCAATAATATTGTAACATTGTACGAAGATTTTCTTCATATGTATAGTTTCTTGAATCTACGATGGTTGTTATTTTTAGGTTAGTTTTCTTGATTTATATTGGTTTATTGCTTATTTAATTTTAATTTGGTTTCATATTAGTTAATTATTTATTGTCACATTGCAGATTAATTAAGTTTTAGTTTAATTTAAGCATGTAGTTGCATTAGTTGATTTCACTTGCGCTAGGTAAAGAGCAGATTTTTGTAATAGGTCTCACCATAAAATAGGTTTGCTGTCTTGACAGCAACCACTCAAATTAGGCCACCTTTTCCGGGATGTGTTTCGATTATTCTACTTAATAATCACTTACAAGTAGCCATACGTCTTTTATGAGTAGAAATTCGTCTTTTTGAACATTGGTCTGTTTGGAGCCCCATTTAAGTCGTTGTTGGAGTCTGTTTAAATGCTCGCCGCTCCATCTTTTCCAGAAATCATGGTATATTTTTGACTTAAAGCATGTGTTTTGAAGTCAATGAGCGATGGCTCCACACAGGTTATTGAAGCGGTTTTTATTTGAAAGTGCCTAGGAGTTAGGATATTCAAGTCTGTAGGGTCAGTGGTTATTGGACAAAGATGCCGGGAATAATTCAAGCATGCCTCTATTTGACACAATAGTGTCGTAAGTTCTTCGAAGCTTTTCCCTCAGTATTCTTTTCAAATGGTGTTTCATGGACTCTAAACCTACCTCCCATAATCCTCTGAAATGTGGAGATGCTGGCGGAATAAAGTGCCAATGGATGCCGTCATCAGCTAGGATTTCTGCCATCTCTTTACAGGCTTGCTTTGTTTGTCGAAATTCTTTTGTCAACTGGTTCTTGGCATCAATAAAGTTGGTCCCACAGTCGCTGTATAAGGTTAGACCAGCCAAGAACGAATTTGAAGTCATATCACTGACTGCTTCCAGATGTATTCCCTTTCTGGATAAACATATAAAGAGCGAAATATACCCCTTTATTATCTCTACCTTTTGAAACCCGTATATCTATGGAACCGGCGTAGTCAATCCCTTCGTGTCTACACGATCTGGTGATTTGAAAACGTGGCTTCGTTAAGTGTACCGTTAATTGCGAGTTTGGTTGCGCTATTTGACGAATATGGTAACGTACGGTATTGCGCGCATTTATGATCCAGTATTATTTTCTTAAATACGACAATGTTAGCTGGACGCCTTCATGAAGCATAGCCTTGTGAGCAAAATCTACTAACAGCTAGGTAAATGGATGTTTGCTTGTGAGTATGATAGGATGTTTTTTCTGAAAATGATAGATAAGATTCGTCTAGTCGACCTTCTACTCGAAGTAATCCTTCTTCATTGCCTCGCTTTGAACAAAATCAGACAGAGCTATCTTCTCTGTGAGTAACGGATTCTTCTATTTGGTCAGCCCAGAGGTAGGTGATGTGAAGGTGTTAGTTTTGGATGCAGCTACTTCCACGTAGTGCGAGGTGGTAACCGATGTTCGGCGGGCTGACACTAATTAGTGGGCTAAAAGGTGCTCCCAGAATAAGCCAAGCTATAGCAGCATACGCCTAGAGGTGCGTGGCTGGGGGGTATGCAGTCGCTAGTATGCGAACTCTAGATATCAGGCGACTTAAAGTTTTAATTAGCCTTCCTGCGGTAATGCGGATCTCTGCCGTGGGTTACAGTCTTTCTCCGCACCTCGTGGGACCCAATATGGTGCTTTCAGATAATAACATATCCACTTCTAGTAAGTGCGTAACGAATCCACGGATGTCTGAGAAATCGGAGAATTTTCTCCATTAGATCTCGACATTCTTGGAAAAATTCCTCCTGCAGGGGAGCTCGGCTCATTAGGGCGGTGTGACTCCCATGGAGAACACTCATGCTCCTCTTGGGCCAGGGCAACTTAAATCGAGCGGGCTAGCTGATGCTCAGAGTCGAAAAGCGCTGATGGTCGCAGCCGAAGCGGGACTTCCCGATGCAGGAGAGCTGGAAGAGCAGAGAGCAAGAGAAGGAAAAGAGCTAAGGATATGGCTAATGCTGTCCCTGGGTATTCTTTTTTTCCCTCTTTGCAGGTGGGCGGTGGTCGTACTAGGCAGGTAGTAGACAGTGGTAGTGAGTCTCCTGGCGTCCGTGAACTGAGCAGTGCAAAGAGGAACGAATCCTGGCTTGCGAAGAGGAAGGCCGTCGGTCGGGACGTTGCCTTCCTAATTTGACTACAGAACACCAACCACAAAAAGTGGTGCTTGTGAAGGAGCCCTGGGTGTAGAAGGACTATATCTGCGGTCTAACTGAGGCGCAAGGCGTTAAAATTCTATATGACATCACGTGTTCTACTCCTAGGACTTGTGTTGTTGCGAAAAAAGACGTTGTGGTGACCTTTCTGTATCATCTATGTAACAACGACAGTACTTAGGCGAAAAGCGTTAACTGGGAGCGTATTCTAGTTATCTGAAAAGACTATATTATTTTTCTATATTTTTATTATTTTCTATATTATATTTCTATTTATTGCTGTAATACTAACAAGCTAACGCTTTATGATTTATATTACAAGTTCACGCGACGACGTTCAATTAGAGACTAGTTATTGCTCTCGAGGCCCAGAACAAGCTGATGAATCTGCATGTGGGAAGTAATTTCGCCAATTTTACTTAGTGTGTGTGTTGTTAGAATTCCCTACATCCTCCGGCCCGACGTCACTTTGTTGTTGTCCTTCAGTGACCTCAAGTGGATACAACATTTGTACATGCCTCCTCAATTTCGCGCCAGTGTGGAACCTCACTTCGCAGGCACGCACTCTTCCATCTCTTCCGGGAAATATTGATTCGATTATGGCCAATTTCCAAAAGAGACGTGATGTAGCTGGATCATTTACAATGACGACATCGCCGATTTTCAAATTAGAATAAGATGTTCCAGGATGGTGTCGAACAGATCTTAACTGATGCAGATACTCCAGTTTCCATCTTTTCCAAAATATATTGGTCATCCGAAAGCGCGATTTCCATATTTGGCAAATAATTTTATCCAAGAAACCATTAGTTTCTGACATAATAGGTGTTGAATTGAGGCCGGTTAAAAGATTCTGCGGCATTAAAGGCGATAAATCCAACGGATCGTTACTAATGTATGTAAGTGGTCTACAATTAATCACTGCTTCACTGCTTCTACTTCTGTCAGTAATTTTGAAGTTGCTCCATATTTAGTACAGCTTTGCCAATCGATTCTCTTAAGACTTCCTTAATCTCTCCCAGAACTAATCTCTCCCAGAATCCTCCCCACCATGGTGCTCGCTCGACAATAAATTTTCAGGTAATACCTTGATTGCTAATATAACCGTGGAGCTCTTCCGACTTTAAGATATTTCCCAGATATTTTAACTGCATAGAGGCTCGCTGACTCGCGGCATTGTCTGAAATAAGAACAGCAGGTACACCTCAACGAGAAATAAAGCGCCGCAAAGCCAATTAACAATTTTCGGTAGTTAAACTGGAGACGAGTTCTAAGTAGATAGTACGAAGGACTGCGCAGGTTAACAGCATAATGTAAATCTTGCAAGTCACCTCTGCGGACGGTGATGTTCCGTACATACAGCGGTCCTGCGAAATCAACACCTGTAGTCTCGGTAGGCCTTGAAGCCTGCAATCTTTCTTTAGGTAGTGGCGCAAATGGTTGCGCTGCTGGTTTTCCACGAATTCTTTTACACACTCTGCATGGCTTGACAACGTCTTTAGTTAGTTGGCGACCTATAGGTATCCAAAATCTTTCTCTTATTCTCGAAAATATAAGATTAATTCCTCCGTGTTGCACCCTTTCGTGCATTTCTACAACTATAAGTTTCGTTAGATGCGAACTCTTTGGAAGAATTATTGGGTATGCAGGTTTCAAGTTATCCCCCACTTTAGGAATACGACTCCCCTACTCGTAAGATTCCCAACTCGTCAATAATGGGATTTAACATAAGTAAGCTTGAGGATCGTTTCATATCAGATTTTTTCACTAAAGCATTTATTTCTTCACAATATTCATGCTCCTGCACGGGCTTTATCCAGTAGTTTGCAGCAAAGTGTAATTCGGTGGCTGTTAGGTAGCCCGTGGCTTTCGATAATCTTGCAAATCGGAGAACATATGTTGTGATGCGAAATAGATGTTGGTATCTACTATAATTCTTGATAGGTGGAAGTGGTTCTTTCAATTGATGTATTGATTCCTCGTTTACCGCTATCATACAAGTCAGAAAGGCTGGTGTGTGTACTGCCCGTAGTTAGAACGTACACGCAAATTTGAATTTACTGAAGACTGCAATGAATGCACTGATAATTATGGATTAAGATCAGTGGTCTATCTTCTTATAACTAACAACACTGTCCACTTCTTTTAACGTTCAGTCAACTGACACAATTTTTTTTTTAGATTTTCTCACTACTTGTATTCAGATCAGATTATGTATATAAGGAATTAGGTCAGAGAGCCACACACACTAGAAAACACACTTATTAACACAGATTTGTAATGCACGAGTTCCAAGAATAGTTGTATTGGGACAAAACACAAATATATATAACTTTTGGGTCAGAGAAAACACTTTTTAACAAAAGATTGCAATATAAGATCCCTAAGGAAGCAATATATTTATATAACAAATATAGAGTGAGTTGAATTGTTATCTTTGATAAATATGCACACGTAGTATATAGTATGTAGATATATATATATGAGTAAATTTATTATAGAATAGATATATAAATAAATAATATAATGTTACAAGTGGCTGGTACTCACCGATCTAAACTTGGCATTTGAGGAGGTTGGCTTTAAGCTAATGTTAAGATCCTTTGTTCTAATACTTTATTAGTACAATTCTTTATTCCCGTCTAGACCAGGAATAAAGTGTTAATGTTAGTAATTTTGATAACAGTCAAGACCCGAGATACAATATGCTTTAAATCAGTCAATACCCGAATTATAAACTTGTCTTAACTTCAGTCAAGACCCGAAGTAAGATTCTTTATTTAAGTCAAAACCCGAAATAAAGTGTTTGTTAGTAAGTGATTATTTCAGTCAATCCCCGAAATTATGCTCTTTAAATCAGTCAAGACCCGAAGGAAGATTCTTTATTTCAGTCAAAACCCGAAATAAAGTGTTTGTTAGTAAGTGATTATTTCAGTCAATCCCCGAAATAATGCTCTTTAAGTCACTCAATACCCGACTTAAAGTGTTATCTTGACTTCAGTCAAGACCCGAAGTAAGATTCTTTATTTCAGTCAAAACCCGAAATAAAGTGTTGGTTAGTAAGTGATTATTTCAGTCGATCCCCGAAATTATGCTCTTTAAATCAGTCAATACCCGACTTAAAGTGTTATCTTGACTTCAGTCAAGACCCGAAGTAAGATTCTTTATTTCAGTCAAAACCCGAAATAAAGTGTTGGTTAGTACGTGATTATTTCATTCAATCCCCGAAATAATGATTTGTTAATAAAAGTTCTATATCAGTCGATACCCGATATAATGTGTTAGTCCCTACCTAACCAACCTATCCCAAACGCCGACAAGTGCAAAAAGAGAGATCGAGATCAGTCAGCTTGTCGTTTTTATAGCCCTTGCTTGCACACGACACCACTGATGGAGTAGCAGAGGCGCATGATTGCAAGAATTGGCAGTGCAGCTGTGATCATACGGTACTAGCGATAATATGCATAGCAACGAACCAAAATGCATAGCAACAAGAATTTTTAGAGCAACCCATGCTGCTGTGTTAAGTTGAATTATATTTGCAAAAAATGTTATCTCTATCACGTAGAGAAGAAATTCCCGTTCGATGGTACTTATAATGATGATAGAGTTGCAAATTGATTTGCTTGATCTGATCGTATTTTTGCCATGCATTATATGTTACATGACAACACATACTTTTGTTATATGTCGTACCTATTTTTAGGGAACATTGTAATTAGATTAAATTTATTTGTTTTTCAGAATTCAATTTTAGCATGGTAATTTTTAATATGTTCCCTTTTGAGGAATTGTTTTTATCACGAATCTAACGGTTCAAACGTATGATAATGATTTTAACTTAATCTACTCGAAGAGGCTATAATATTGTATTGTTTTTATGCAATATGTTATATATTTGACAAATACATGGCCTTGTTTGGTTGTGTATCTGTGCTTTGATTGAGAGTGATTAGATTAGATTTAATTATATACAAATTTTCATGCTTTGTTTTCTGTATGTTTTTCTTTTCAGAAGTTTTAATGTTTAGAAAAATATATTCGGATCAGTTTGGTTCGAACAGTGTGTCAATTACTATTTCAGAATTAGGCCAATGAGTTTCATTCACCTTTAACCAGAAGGGGCCGTTCATCCACATAGAAAAGTGAATAAGTCGGCAGGATTATCTTTTCCAAGGCAATGTCTCCAATTCGATAACTCAGATTTTCTCTTAATTCCTTCACTCGATGCAATATATATGGCCTCCATTTTTTAGAATCTCCATGGATCCAACATAAAGCAATCTTGGAATCAGACCAAAGTACGGACAAATCATGTGAAATGTTAAGATTTCTTCTAAATAAAACTTCAAGCGCGCGGCAAATAACGCTGCTGCTAATTCCAACCTTAGATATGTCAATATTTTCTCCCCATTTTCCTTGCGCGTTGCAACCCTACTGCGTGAACAGATATATTTAACCTCAATCTGACCGTCTTCATAAAAGCACCCTAAATAGGCACTGATTATTTCTCTTGAGCCTAAGAAATATCTAGACAGAACCATGTCCTTTAAATAAGAAAAGTCAGCTAAACAGTTATGAAAGATCTTTTGAGGTTCTTGTGACCGACTAATAAGCAGTCAATAAGTGAAGCATTATTACCTGTTCTGGCGGTAGCATCAAGTACGATGCGTTGCTTTGTTGTTGCTTTAGCCTCTCGATAAACAGGATGATGTGCATTGAATATATATGGGAATTGCTCACTTCAGCGTTACTAAACGTTTCGGCGATACCGTTCAAAATGTACTCGCGCATGGCTTTATCGTACCGTAATAACTTAGCTGGCTCCCTTGAGAGTTTCTTAACTAAACTGCTTAGCCTCTTCATTGCACCTTCACGATAATTGTCCAAATTTAAATGATTGTCTTTCCACAGCAATTTCGCTTCGTACCGTTCACCGCGTTTGTAAACATAATTCTAAAGTTTTCCATATTCTAAATTTTCACTAGTTTCAGCAGAGATACCAGTGGAGTCTAAATCACAAAATTTTCTTTCCTCGAATTTCTCAAAACAACACTCATGTAGCGATGTACTCGCACTTAATATAGAAATATTGTTGCTGCTTGCAGCAGGCCTTGAAGTGTCCAGCCGAAGAAGGTGTTAATAGCTCTCAAATTCGTATCTATTCGTTGAGTTTCATCATACACAACTTGCCAGTAGTAATCTGACCCAGTCAGCAAATGAATTCCATCCTCTGGATCATCTGCTGTACGTGCATCTACTAAAATTAATTCAGCGAACTCTAAGTTATCTGCTGACGGTATCGGCACAACGTCAATACAAATTTCTTCCACTTCAATTGCTTCGATGACAACTACTGTCATATTGGCTCCGCAAAACAATCCTAACGATGTTACACTTTTGTTTTGGAGTACGGGATTTATTGCCAAATGGAAGAATACATATATTTCCCGTTCCAACTACTAATAAAATAAGCTTTTGTGAAATACTCTGTTTACATATGAGCACTGAGCACCACCATCGATGACAAGACGAATGAATGCAGCCTTAGAAGAGTTTAGCGTTGATGAAATATATACGTTCACTGTTTGCTGAAAAACACTTGCTGACTGCTGCGTCCCACTACACAAGCTTACGGTTTTATGCGATGTGTTTTCGGTTGGATTAATCTGCGACAGTGTCTTCGTGACTGTGTTTGTAGTTAGGATCACACATTGACCGGGCATCGCTCCATAGTATGGACTTATTGTTGCAGAATTTGGAATTGCGTCCGCGCTGAGTACATCGAAAGCATCTACCACTTCGCTTAAGCACTTCATTTCGGTGAGATAGAGTAAAGGGATCGATACACGTTGCATGATTTGTAGACTTACCGAAAATACACTCTTCTAATCTTTCTCGATAATTGGACGTCAATAATTCCGTTGCAGTTCTGTTTATCTTCGTAGGAGTTTGATTGTATGCTCGTTTGGACTCCGCCGATTTCTATAACGATTCCACTTATCGTTGAAGGAATTTAAAAATAGCCTTAACTTGTTTGTGTCCTTCAAACCCCACGGAACTTTCACTACCTGTTACATACTTATTCAGCATTATTTGTAGGCGTTTCGCATTCTTCTCAGTACAGTTTTGATATGTCCGGTGAAAGATCTGCCGTTCAAGATCTGGTACAAGAAACGACAGATTTGTATAAGCGCCTCAATCCTATAGCATCGTTACGTGAAGATACCGACCGAATCGATATTAATGTTTACATGTTTCGATCCACCAGCTCCTCCGTATTACCACATTCATCAACGAGCAAAGCAATGTCACCATCATAGCAAGATTCGGATGGAGTAAATACATCTATTGTTTCCCCCGCCTTATCTATCAGCACGCTCTGCAGATAATAAAACTTCTCTGTTCCGTTTAACTGACGATTCTCGTGCACTGTACTTTGATATTTTTCCCAGAAAGGAAGCCATTTGTAGTAATTCCGACTACGAAATTCGCAAGCTAGTTCAGTCAAGCAAGCAAGTTAGTGCGTTAGTGGCCAAGATGAGCATACCGATTTCAGAAGCAGAGCTGTTGGAAATATTGCGTCGTAACATGAAACTGGCTTTACAGGAAGCTTTACTTGTCTATCAGGCAATTTAACCCTTATGACCATTAATTGTTCGATTTCAAGAATTTACCATCATTGTCTTACTTTGTACTTCGCGTAGCTTTGCTGCTGAATGCGTCCGATAACTGCGATTGCCTTGTCCTCGTACTCAGCCACGCTTTCATACTCTTTCTCGAAATCGTCTAGTCTACTTTGAGACCGCAGTTCATTATTTTAA
This sequence comes from Dioctria linearis, assembly GCA_963930735.1. Classification (NCBI taxonomy): domain Eukaryota; kingdom Metazoa; phylum Arthropoda; class Insecta; order Diptera; family Asilidae; genus Dioctria; species Dioctria linearis. The sequence goes on along the minus strand of OZ005743.1, from coordinate 84,019,175 downwards.
TTATTTAAATTATCACGCGCTGCTGTTAACCGTTGCAGAAGAACCGTAACATCTTCCTCAACAACATCAAAATTTCCGACATTATCGTATATGACGCGAGATTCTGGCGATTGTGAGTATTCATTGGCTGTTTTCACTAGCTTTGTAATTTGCCCCCGATATACCATACGATTAGAAATATCCATCTTTATACGTTTACAATAATCCGAACAAGGTAGGAGGAATGTAAGTCAATTCACGTCTCATCAATTTATCGTGGGGGTTTTCCGTATTATGAGCATTGTACTCTTTCAAAAAATTTAATTGGGAAAATGTTTAATTTACTCCAACGTGTGATATAGGTATTTTTATTGTTTTTGTTCTGTTTTCAATAATAACGCACATTGCATGTTTAGCGTATTTTTTATTGATTTAAATAAGATTTAGATAAGGACAGATTCGTGAGTCATAGTAAATAATTCCGAGGCAGAACTATTAAGTAGGTAGTTGTTAATTTAATTGGTGAAATTTCGTTTAAGGGGAATTTATTTGCTAATGATGTGCGCACCAGTATACTACTCGTAATAGGGCTTCAAACGGTTGTTGTGTACACGACAATCTGCCGCTTGCCTATTTTCATGGTAGTGTTTGTTGGACTGGGTGCATTGATTACCAGGTATGGACCAACCCAGATTTGAGACAATTTATGTTTTCAACTATCACTTTTTAGGAGGACTTTGTCTACTAGGTGGAAAGTGAGAGGCCTGACTGTTTTGTCATAATATGCCATTGAGCGTTGTTTGTTGGCTAAAAGGTTTTTCCGAGCCGGGGCATATGGTTATAAACGGGTACAGGATCCCGTTTTAAATTAGATGGGACATCTGTTAATTTAGTACTCTCTTGTACACTATTATTGTACACGAATGGAGAGGTTCGTAGGAATTGATCCCATGTTTTGGGATTTTTGGCTATGACTGTACGCAGATATTCTATTAAAGATCTATGTACACCTTCTAGTGCTCCATTAGACTGTGGATGCTATGCTGAAGTCTGTAACTTCTTTACCTTCAGGAGTTTGCACACCTTCTTGAATAGCTCAGTCAGGAAATTAGTTCCCTGATCGGTGATTATTTTCTTTGGAATGCGATAGCGCATGCAAATATCATTGAAAAAGATTTGTGCTACCGTACCTGCTTCTCCGTTAGGTATGGCATACCAATCGACAAATTGGTTGAGATTACCTTGGAAAGTCAAGATACATTTATTACCTGATATGGTCTCTTCTAGTGGACCTACTACATCGAGGAGAACCTTGTCGAAACTGTTCTGTTCTGCTATGTCCGTTATTACCATTGACATCTTGAACTGTGGAGATGCTTTTATTGTTTGGCACTTAGGGCATTATTGATGCATTTCTTTATATCGCTAAGCATTTGTCTCCACCAATACTTGCGTCTAATTCTTTTATAGGTCTTGATGAGTCCCTGATGGCCGCCGAAGGGAGAGCGTGATAATCCTTTAGGATTGTTTGAACTTCTTTGGGGCTTGTGATTATTTCGTGTGCCTTGACTGGACTTATATTCTGTTGAAGCGTAGTAGGGGGTTGTGATTTCACCTCTGGGGTTTGAATGTCTTTATCGTCCGCTGCCGTGGGCTCAGTGTTCTCAGTATTTGAGCTAATATTGACCGCTTGGGCTTTCTGTCGCTGAGCTCTAGTCACGGCGAAGCAATGAGCGGGTTTCTGTATGTTTTTTAATTGTAGAATTATTTTCCTCCACATCTGAGTCCACAGTGTGGTGGACTTGGGCCTTTACCGTTAAGGTGTTGCCTGTATTTTCTTCGTTTAATACTTGAGGAATGCGGCCTAGGGCATCCGCATTAGTATTATATAGTTATAATCGAATTCCGACAGTTTGTGGTTTAATCTCACCAAAACTAGAAGTTGGGTCTTTAACATTAAAGACACCTTTGAGAGGCTTGTGGTCAGTGTAGACTGTGAGCTTTCTGCCTTGTAGGTAGCATCGGAAATTTTTAGTTGCCCAGACTATAGGCAATAACTCTAGTGGAGTAATTTGTCTTGGCTTTGTTCAGCGTTTGGATTGCATAGATGGGTAGGGTGGTCGTTTCTCACTACTCCTTCGGAAAGTACAGCTCCTAAAGCCTCGTTACTGGCGTCCGTTATAAGGTTGAATGGTTTAGAGAAATCTGGATACATTAAAAGTGGTGGGAAATTAGAGCATTGTTAATGCTTTGGAATGCTTCTTGGACTTGGCATTCCTCGGTCCAAGTGAATTTTACATCCTTTCGGAGAAATTTCGTTAGTGGACGAACGATTTTGGAGAAGTCCGGGATGAACTTCCTGTACTAATTGGAAAAGCCAAAATGGACTGAACTTGCCACTGCTGTAGGAGCAGGAAACATTTGGACGCAGGCCGTTTTGCTGGGGTCTGGTAATGCACCTTCGCTAGAGCATTTTTGCCCTAGATAAACAACTTCTCTTCTCAAAAACTGGTACTTCTCTGGCTGCAGTTTGAGGTTGTTTCTCTCAATTTGTCGACGATTTTTTTCAGTTTATCATTATGGTCATTTAGGTTCTTTCCATAAATGGCTATGTCGTTAAGATAAACGAAACATTCGAGGTCTTGTAGGACGAAGTTCATGTGGCGTTGGAATGTAGCGGGACCTCCTTTGAGTCTGAATGGCATATGCTTAAATTAGTAGTGCCCGTAAGTAGTACTGAAAGCAGTCTTATGTCGATCTTTTTTATCGACTAAGACTTGGTGATAGCCGCTGGCCAAATCGATAGTGGTAAAGCACCTGGCATGACCTAGTTGGTTGAGAATATCCTCGATTGGGGGTAGCGGAAATGCGTCGACAATTGTTTTTTCGTTTAATTTACGCAAATTACCAACCACGCGCCACCTTTTGTCACAGTCGGGTCCCGCCTGTTTTGGGACAACTAATAAGGGTGAATTCCAAGGGCTCTTGCTAGTTTGGACGATCCCATTATCTAGTATATCTCTTAATTGTAATCTGTAGGCCTTTTGGTTTATGTGCGCTCGATCTTGTATTAAAGGGATATTATGGGTGATAGCATTTGTGTATGTTAGCTTGTCATCTTTGAGATAAAAGATGTCATTGTACTCTTAACAAAGTTCGGATATCGAAGCTTTTTTTCCGCATTTCAATTTGGGTCTAGGCTGAGATCTTGGTGTAACCTCGCGGAGTATGTTTGAGATCTTCATGATCCGGAAATAAGTATCTTACAAGCTGTAAGATCGCTGCATTTTCTGAAAAGACTGTATTAGTTTTGGGTTGTTGAACCTTTTTGTACTTACTTTCACTTTCTTTACTAATTGGCAGGTTATGTACTTCCTGCTCTTTTGTTGGAGTAGTACCTTCTTTTGTGGGTATTTTACATTGATCCGACTACTCGCACGCATTTATGTTATGGCTTATGGGCCGTGAAAAATTGGTTCCCTTAATACTACTTGAAGGTGGAGCCAACTCTGCCTTCAATGAGGTTTACGGATCTCGCACGCGTCTTTATCAGGGCTCATGGGCCACTTTTGATTCTTAATAATAATTTTATTAAGTGGTGGAGTCGACTTTGCCTTGAAATAGGTTTTACTTAGATCGCACGCACGTTTGATGGGGCTCTTCGCCCACGGTTGTTTCTTAACACTAACCTTGTTGGGTGGTGGAGTCGTTTTTGCCCTTGAACAGATCTTACCGAGCTCACACGCACCTATATTTGGCCTCCTTTGCCTTGTAGTTTTGTTATACCTAGGTATACTGGATGTAGGAGTTAACTGCATTTTGCAAGGGCATGGTAAACTCCTCTGAGTTTGTTTCCGTACAAGTGTCGTGTCCCAAAAGCAATCAATCAATAAAACTCACGAAACCATTAGATAAATAAGAGCCACTTAATTAATCACGGTCAACCTTCTTCAAATAAGAACAACGCTCAAATTACTTTAACACATTATTTATTTATTATAATAAAACTGACCTATCTTAACTAACTATTACTCAAGTATTCCGAACCGAACGGAACTTGATATCGCTATGACTGATTGCTAACGGGCACTCACCAGACTAGTTATTGGTCTTTTATGCCCCCATATTCGGAAGTAAGCTTTGCTCACAACGCAGATACGTAAACAAACGACACAACCTTGTCGTTTATTCTACCGGATGGCAGCACCTGAGACTATTAGTAGTACAGTGTTTTACCAGAATATGCCCTTGGCTGCTGCAAGAATGCTCCGTATATTGGGCCATAATACAAGGAAACTTGAGTGCTTTACTCGGGCCTTTAACATTACAATTATTTGATGGGAAATCGTTCTCTATTAGGCCGTTCATGGAAAGACCTGGCAGGTTTTATACTACCTGAAACTTGCAGGGAATTTTATTTGTAAAATTGAAGTTGCAATTGCAATTTCCCATGTCTTTCCGGTTCCAAAAAGGGGTCTGTAAAGTGCATGCCTGGTTTAAATTAATTATATTGAGGTATTTAATTGCTCTTTTCTTAAGAACACTATCCTCAGCGCCGGTGTCCATTACTACCTATGTTTGGCCGTTTAGCCTTATGTCCAGTAGAAGTTTAACTGTAGGTTTACAGGATTCGGGCGCTGGAGGGGACCCTTTTGAATTTATTCGTGAGTTTTTAGTCGAGCCGGGGACTTTTGGGTCGACTGCAGTCGTTTCCCTGACTCCGGGCTGCCTACCTTTTCTTTTGTCTGCAGTTTTCATCTGAGTGTCCTCGGTGATCACAAAAGGTGTAGTGGAGTCTTATATTGAAGACTTGAGGACTTTTCATGTTATGTTGGTCTTGCGTAGGGCCATTGGAGAGGTGCGGAGGAACAATTTGTTGCATCTGTTGATTTTTTCTCCAATCACGGACGTCATGTTCATAGATTTTGCAGTTTGAGCAGAAAGAAGTGTTTTGCGTTTAAAGCAATCTGTATAAGTGTGACGCTTTCGCTGACAGAAATTGCACGTGATGTTACGAACCAGTGCATCTGTGTCCGATTTTCTGGCATCAGTGTTTGTAAATGGTCTTTGATGACATTTGATAATAAGGAGCTCTGTAAAATGCTCTCACTCATAAATCTGGGTCTACTGAGGTCACTGGACGAATCTTGACGAATATAGCACTTTGCTGTGGTTTCTCCATGTCAAGGGCTTTTTGAATAAGTGACTCTAGACATAGAGTAAAGAAATTTATAGAGACCGAAAATGTATGGGGGAAATTCTCATAGATTTTTTTCCAAAAGAGCGGAATCTAACAGCGCCGCAGTTTTGAAAATATACTAAAGCAAATGTATTTGCTTATGTTACATACAGAGCATCCATTGTCATCAGTTAAACATGTACCTATATACATACATACATACATGGCTGAATCGATTTCGCTTTACGAAGAATTATAAAATTCATGCATCAATGAAGAAATGCAAACATGTAGGTAGATACATACATACCTACAGCATTCTCATTGCATGCAGAATTATAATTCCCAGCTGCAAGTATAAACATATTTACAAACATATTTGCAAAGTTCAGTAAAGTCACTCGCTACTGACCTACACCAATTTCTTAATCACATAAAGAAACAAGTGAAGGCAGTGACACAATACCCCTGCGCGCAAGAATTCGCACGATGCAATTTGATAACCTTGCGCCAGCGGTAGAACTTAGGTGAACCAAACAATGGTTCACGATGATGTCATAATAGCAGCAAAGCGGCGAACGGTCTACGGAAGTATTTATGTATGTACATATGAAAACAATGAATGCCGTGATGTAACAAAAACAAACCGGCAAAAGATTTGCGGAAATTAATGCCATAAAGAAACACTTTACGGAAATAATAATTATGTACGAATAAATGTTGGATGAAATTAGCTTAGCGTATTAAGAAAATAGCAATAGTATTAAGTCGAGAATTGTATAAATATTTTGAATAAAGAAGTTACTGAGTAGCAGTAGTATCAGAGAACACAAGTTGTTTCATTTTCTAGGAGTAAAGCTAGTAAGCTGCTCCATTCATCCAACTAGGAGTAAAGCTAGTAAACTGCTCCATTCATCTACACCATGCTAAGTTTATGATCTTTTCCTGCGTAAAAAATCTAAAACAGAAATCTCATTACTTAATATCGAAATCAAAGACTGTCACATAAAGATCAATAATTTAAATAAATCTCTTACCAAACTAAAAGCAGTAATAATTAACAAATTACCATATCAAACTTCACAATTATTTTTTCTCTCACAGAGCAACAGTTTCAAAAGAACCACAAATTTATCTAACCAAAGACTAAAATATAAAATCAATAGATTAATTGACGCACAACTAAATGAAACAGAATTTTTATTTGATGACAATTGTGTAGAAAATCTGACGAATGTAGATATACCCACAGAAGCATCCATCACATTGAGCTTGGGTCCTAAATTCAATATGGCCACTAGATTAGACAAAAACAACGTCATTGAAGTAATAGCAGCATCTGAAAATATATCAAATACCATCCAAGATATAGATAAGAGACAAATAGTCCGAAGGAATATTGCCAACTCCATAACACATCATCTATATGACGACTCTAATAATAAAATCAATAAATTCCTCTTAAAGTGCTACAAGACAACAAATAGTTTTTTAAAAACTAACCCCGATTTATACTTTGTGAACTCAAACAAAGGAAATAAAACGGTTATTATAAAAAAAGAATGCTACCAATCAAAAATGTCTGACATGATTAGTGACACAAACACATACGTCAATATAGACAACGATCCTACTCCTGAACTCCAAAGAAAGAATAATAAATTAATACAGAATCTGACGGACAAGAAATACATAAATAAATTTCAACGACATTTCCTACGAACAGACACGGCCACATGTCCAAGACTCTATGGTCTACCAAAAATCCACAAACCCGATATACCCATGAGACCAGTGATATCTATGATCAACAACCCAAGCTATACAATATCAAAATACATGACCAAAATTCTCCAACAAATTAATAGCGATAATCCAATAAAAGATTCCAACAGCCTAAAAAAATTTCTTGACAACATACAGATAAATTCTAATGATATTCTAATCTCACTAGATGTGGTATCGTTATATACCAATATGGACACACAATTAGCTCTCCAAGTTATCAATGACAAATGGCGTTTAATAGAAAACGTGACTCCCATTGACAAGAAACTATTCATGGAGATCATAAAGTTTTGCGTTGTTGATTGCAACTATTTTTCGTACAACAATCAATTATACAAACAAAAATGTGGACTGGCCATGATAAATCCTTTATCAGGAATCTTAGCAGATTTTGCGCTTGATCATGTTATTAATGAGGCCCTTAATAACACCATACACAAGCCCACATTTATCAAGAAATACGTGGATGACATTACTTGCGCATTCCCAGAATAACACACAAATGAACTACTACACAATTTTAACAACACTGACAACAATTTAAAGTTCACTCTAGAAATAGAAAACAACAACAAAATCCCATTCCTGGACATGTATATCATTAGGACAGAAGACAGAAAGATCATTACGGATTGGTATTGTAAACCTTGCATCTTTAACCGGATGATTAATTATTTTTCTAACCACCCACCTGCAACAATTATCAATACACCACAGACATTTGCCAACAGAGTCCTTAATCTAAGCCACAATAAGTTCCACAAAAAAAAAACAGACAAATTATCAGCAAAATTCTTGCAAAAAACAACTATCCACCACATATAACACACAAAATTATCAATAAAGCAACAAAAAAATACAAACACACCGAATAACAGCTCAACAGCAACACAAATTCTGGAACTAGATTATACCAACATCAAAATTTTCAAATCCATTCCGTATATACATCCAACTTCTCAGGAAATAAGACGACACCTACAAACTGCTAACGATCAACTCAACATCTCTTTTAACCGATCAACAAGCTAAGTAAATTCTATACAAAAACTAAAGATGACATTACAACACAAGAAAAAAGTAATGTAGTATACAACGTCCAATGTGATAACTGCTCTAAATCTTACATAGGTCAAACATCCAAAAAATTAAAAACTCGACTGGCACAACATAAGAAATATATAGAAAAACAGAGACCCAACTCAGCACTGGCAACCCACTCACTAGAAACAGACCATTTCTTTAATTTTGACCAGGCTTCCATTATCGACACAGAAGACAATAAAAAGAAAAGAGAGACAAAAGAAGCATGTCACATTTACATCAATAGGAAACACTTAATCAACATCAGACAAGATACAGATTTCATACACAAGGATTATTACACGATTCTAAATAAAATTAACAAACATACACACAACAACCAAAGAAGCACACATCAAAACCAAGAAATCCACAATAACACCACTCACACAAACCAACGGGCACACACACCGGCACACACGACACCACAGCCAACATAACATTCGAAAACAGCTCATGCAGCTCAGTACCTTTCTAGTCTTTAGTTTTAAAACGTATTTATCTATTTTTTTGTGTTAATTTATTTATTTTTGTCGGTTAATTTATTGCATAAATGTAGTGTTTTTCGTCATTTTTATAAGTAGTTTTGTTTCACATAGTAGTAGAGGTAACTTCAAAACATTTAATATATTTATATCCAACATCTTTCAATATGCTAGACTTCTGAATAATTGTATTTCGACAGATAACTTGAAAAGGACTCCAAAACCCAGCGTCGAAACGTCGGATAAATTGACTAAACTACTAAAACAAAGTTTCGTAATTATTTCTCACTGATCGGAGATCCCCAAAAAAGATCACATCGTTTCTTACATTCATAAACTCCGATCAAAAACAACATAAAAATTACTAGGAGTAAAGCTAACAAGCTGCTCCACTAATCCGCACTAGGAGTAAAGCTAGTAAGCTGCTCCATACACATCGCTGCTCTACCTATCTCGGGAGAAATAAGTAAAAGCCCAATCGTCGTGAAGGCACGTAATCTCAGTTTACCTACAGTAACCGTGCCGTGTTCCAGATTAAAATATAAAAGTGCTCAGATGAGAGTACTTGAAGTACTTAAGAAACTCAACAATTTTGGCGCAGCTGGTAGGATCAAGGAAGTTATATAAATTCAAACACTTGAAAAACCTTGATCCTCGCATTTACATAAACGAGTCCATAAGAGCGCATTATTTTTGAATCTAGCACACAAAAACGAGACGTTGGGCATTTCTAACACCAATAAAAGGTATCCATTCTTTGTCTTGAAAGATACCAACATCAAACAACAATAAAAGGAATGAAGCCCCAATATAATACAGCACCATATCTGCATAGCGGAAAAGACGTTAAAATTTTTTCTCTTCTCTTCAACTTTAGTGTAGTAAAAGTAAGTTAAAAATTTTAAGTTCATTGTCTTTCGACAACACAAGTCCTCCAGACAGCCCATTAGTAGAGCGAAATTCACCCCAAAGCAGACCATCCATAAATTGGTATCGCGAGCATCGCTCAGGTAAACGCTTCAGAGGGCACAGTCTCATTAATTTTCTCGCAAGAAATCATAATTTAGGCGCCCTAGTATCCAAGCAAGCGTTGGCCACACCAAGTTCGAGTATAAACACTCAAATCACATCCTGCATAGAACAACCAAGTAAAACAGACAAAATATCGGTAAACTATGAAAAAGTAGTAAAACTGACGGCACAAATGGTGCCTTTGTTCTCTGGGGAAATTAGCGCGCAAATCCTCACAGAGCTACAGACTTTTATAGGCTGTTGTAAGCAAGTGCAACAGTGTCTAGGGGAAGAGGAAAGGAAAGCCTTCATGCAGATTAACCCCACCAGATTGAGAGGAAACGCGTATCAATTAATAGCGTCCAGCTCTCTCACAAAATTTGAAGAAGTCGAACAACTGCTTTACCGAACGTATTTACCTCGTGAAACATACCATGAACTAATAAACAAGTTAATTACTTGCAGGCAATATCCGCCAGAATCATTTAGTTCATTTACAAATAGATTAAAAAGTCTTTTAATTCAATGCAACGAGGCAGCACAGAGCAAATACGGATCTGAAAATTTTAAAGTAGTTAAGCAGCAAATAGAAGATTTTGCTATGGCTTCCATAAAGAGTGGTTCAACTAATCCCCATCTAAGGGCCTATGTACTCACATTGAATAAAAATTCTTTAGAAAATCTGATCCAAAAGGGATTAGATATGGAAAGGTTGCAACAGGGACTCTTTTTTATTCCACAACCAACAAACTATATCCCTAACCCAACAAACTCTTTCCAAGTGGACCCTTTTCTAAGACATAATATCCCAAATTTCTCTAATACCTATGGTTATCCCATACCGGAGAGTGTAAATTTGTCTTGATACCCTTACACAAAGGAATTCGGAAGACATAACATAAAAACTGAAATTGGTATACCTCCAATAGCGGAACCACCAAAGGAAACTTCAGTATCCTTTAGTACCGACGGAAACCCAGAAAATTATTGGCGCTCTCCTCAAACAAACATAACAAGGAAATCGTTAGGAAGTCCACCCCCAAACAGGAAATCTTTTTACGAGCAGGCAGAAAAAAAATACGATAAACACAAATTGCTGTTAAACAAGATCACCTGCACCTACTGCAATTATAAAGGGCACACGTATGACGAGTGCCTACTCCTACTGCGTAAGAATACTCCGTATTATACTAACTGCAGAGTGAAGGGCCATGATGCCCAATATTGTAAACAGAACATTAAGGCACCACCCGAACATGCAAGCTCTAAAAACAATGCTCGGTGGGGCTCTGCAGATAGGGAACACAGATTTAACCACATACATAATATGTGCGACTTCTGTGGGAGAAGAAGTCATACGGTGTCCACATGTCAGCAGAAACACCGATGGGAGGCCACACATTCGGGAAACGGCATACTGTCGACCGAAAAATCCCCGGTTCGACATTAAATAAAACTGCGCAAATTACTTCAGGGTCCTCTCAAACAAAAAAAAAACAATTAAATAGAGAAAATGTATCAGTGGTAAACTTACCACTGGACATAGGTAAAAACACAGCCGTTCGGCTGATAGTAGACACTGGAGCTGAAGTAAGCATCATAAAAAAGGAAGCACTAGATAACCCAGAACATATAGAACGAAGCCAAAAGGTGACTTTGAAAACTTCATTTGGAGAAGGAGAAACATTGGGAAACTGCAAAGGCAACTTTTTATTAAGCCGCAGTGTCCCATGCAAACTCCAAGGAGTAGAAGACATTACCCAAATCTCCCACGATGGGCTGTTAGGCAAAAATTGTAATATCGAAGGGCCTAATAAATTACTCCGGTTCCCTCGCAAGGAAACCAACCCCATTGAATTCACGGTACCTCTCGAAACATCGCTAGAAGATGGAGAGGAAATACCAAGTGATCAATTGGAGGAGCAATTTAAATCACGGGCACCAGATAACAAAAAGCCTTACCTCCAATGGAAGAAACTCTGAACACCTCAATAGAAGATGAAAGTAGGCAATATGAAGTAGAATTTCAGCGATCCAATAGAATACCACCTCGATCTCAAATGGTACTGAGCATACCGTTACAAATAGACCAAGAAATGATCTGTTTGTCTCACGTGATCCAAGAAGGAGTATTTGTCGCAAATTGCCTAGTTAGTCCTCATAAAAGCTTCATACCGTTCTAAATGTAAACACGGAACCAGTCTTCCTAAGGAACTTAACGCTTACTCTAGTTCCAAGTAATTGTTATAACATACAGTATCTCCATGTACCTTTGGACGGAATAAATACCCAAAGTACTCAGAAAAAGGGTGGTCCACCTTTCCTAAGTGCACAAAACAAAAGCACACACAATGTCAAAAACGACAAATTAAAATTTAATTTCAATCCATATTCAATAAACGTAAACCATATTAAAAGTTATAACCCAGACAGACTTGTGGCTTTACGTAAAGAATTACTGTTGGATCAAAATTTAAATCAAGAAGAAGACAAATCAATTCTTGAGTTATGCTATAAGTATAATGATCTTTTTTATTTAAAGGGAGATAAACTCACATGCACAAGTACCATAAAGCATACCATGCCCATATTACACAATCAGCCACCCATAAATCAAAAGATGCATAGACTTCCAGAAACGCACCGGGCAGTCATAAATGAGCAAATTAAGGAAATGTTGGACAACGACATAATCCAATTAAGTAAAAGCCCGTGGAATTCTCCATTGCTGGCAGTACCCAAGAAAGCTGGGCCTGACGGCAATAAACGTTGGCGAGTGGTAGTAGATTTCCGTAAAGTTAACGAGAAATCTATAGGGGATGCCTTTACATTACCCAGGATAGAGGATATACTGGATCAGCTTGGGCATTCGCGGTATTTTACTACACTTGACCTTGCAAGCGGATATCACCAAGTACTGGTTGACCCAAGGGATAGACCAAAAACTGCGTTTAGTACCGCTTACGGGCATTATGAATTTAAGAGAATGCCATTTGGCCTGAAAGGCGTACCTGCGACTTTTCAGCGCCTGATGAATTATATTCTAACGGGTCTCCAAGGATTAGAATGCTTTGTCTATCTCGATGATATTGTAATATATGGAAAAAATTTACAAGATCATAACGAGAAACAGGCTAAAGTATTCGACAGACTTCGAGCCCATAATCTTAAATTACAACCGGAAAAGTGTCAGTTCCTTCGCAGAGAGGTAATAAACCTCGGACACAAATGCTCAAACGAAGGGGCACTTCCAGATCCCAGTAAGACAAGCTGTGTCCAAAATTTTCCTCCACCACGAACTATCAGACAAACTCAATCGTTCAAGTTCACCCTAATTTCTCAAAGATAGTCAGGCCATTAACAAATCTATTGCGGAAAGACGTCAAATTTAATTGGACACAAAAGTGCCAAGACTGTTTCAATGAGATTAAAAATTCCCTTATAAATCCACCTCTACTCAAATATCCAGATTTTTCCCAACCTTTTAATCTAACAATCGATGCTAGCAATGAGGCATTGAGAGCGGTTTTATCACAAGGGGCAATAGGTAAAGACAGGCCAATATCGTATGCAAGTAGAAGTTTAAATAAGGCGGAACAAAGATACTCCACAATAGAAAAAGAGTTGCTTGCTATTGTGTGGGCCGCCAGAAACTTCAGGTGTTATTTACAAGGTAGAGCTTTTACGGTTTACACCGACCACAAGCCCCTGAAAGGCGTATTCAATGTAAAAGATCCAACTTCAAGACTAGTCAAGTTTCACCATAAACTCTCCGAGTTTGACTATAAAATTGAATACAAGCCTGGGAAATTTAACACCAATGCAGACGCGCTTAGTAGAATACCTACCAAACTAATCCAAACAAACTCCAATTCGATCATTGTCGAGGCTCAGGTACATCATCGGCTCGAGTACGACATAAACGGTATTGATTATAGTTCTCCACAGTCATCAAAACAGCAAGCAAAATGCCATGTTGTTACAAGAGCCCAAATAAGGGAGACACAAAATAATATAAAAGAGGTAAATCAGAATCAAGAAACTCCCCACAAAATCCAAACATATTCACGGAACTCCCAAAATAGCTCAGTTAAAATCGGGTCAACTAATAGCAATCAATCAGAAAGCAGTGCATCTGAACAGGGCAAATTACCTTGGAACAACAACGTAATAAATTCCCAGCATAAACTAGCAGAAACTATCTCAGACCCTGAGGAAATCGAAACAATTCTAAAGGACTATCATGACTCTGCATTTGGTGGTCACCAAGGAGTAATCAAAACTTATAGAAGAGTAAAGAAGAAGTATAAGTGGAAAAACAAGCTTAGTTCTATCAGGAAATATATTCGGAAGTGCTCTAAATGCCATAAAGTGGAGGCCAGCCTGGAGTATCGTATGCCAATGGTCATAACAAATACTGCCCATATGCCCTTCGACAAAGTCCTCTTGAGGAAACGCACTCAGGAAACAAATATATTCTGACTTTCCAAGACAATCTAACAAAATTCGTAGATTGTTATGCCATGCCAAATGGCGAAGCAGAAACGGTAGCAGGAATATTTTTCGATGAGATAATCACTCGTTATCGCATTCCTAAAAAGGTAGTAAGTGACCAGGGTTCTAACTTCTTAAGCGAACTTTCCAAACGAGTATGTAAACTTCTGAAAATAAAAAAAATGCAGACTTCTACTTACCATCCGCAATCCAACGGCGCACTGGAGCGAACCCACAGACCTCTAGTGGAGTATTTGAGAGCTATTGTATCTGAAAATCCAAAGGCTTGGGATCGATTCCTGAGAACCGCGGCTTTTGTATACAATAATAGTCCACATGATGGCACCAAGCTCACACCAATGGACTATCTGTTTGGATTCACAGCGGATGTTCCCTCTAATCTGAAAAGAGAGCCGGAACCCATTTACAACCACGAAAGTTACTACCATCTTGTGAGGTACAAAATACAAAAAGCGTACGCTACCGCTCGGAAAAATTTGTTGAAAGCTAAGGAAAAGTCAAAAGTTTACTACGATAAGCGTTCACGTCCAGTAACCTTCAAAACAGGAGATAAAGTTTTACTGAAAAACCCCGCTAAAAAACACAAACTTTCCCAGATATGGCTAGGACCATATCTAGTGGTACAAGTCTTTAACACTGTTAATACTGTTATTCAAATCGGTAAACGAAGAGTAACAGTACATAACAACAGATTAAAGCCATTTCACGAATAATGGCTGTCAAAAATAAAAAAAACAATAAAAAAATGGGGGCAGTAAAACAAGGCGACAAGCTTAAGAAACAACAAAAGGTAACCCAACATGCCTATTCACGACTAAAGGCCAAGCTATCTATCCATACAAGAGTTCGTAGTATTCAAGCAATCTTAGTTTCGGGTATACACCAAATTATCAAACAATCTGATAAATTTGATAAATTTCTGGTACGGGAAACAGATTATCAGAACCAAATTCGCTTTTAACCGATTTTTTTTCATATTGTACTGGACGTCAGATTGAATACGAATTTCATCGAAAACGAGAACAACATTTTTATATGAATCACTAGATTAGAACTTTCAAATGTCGGGTCATAGGGATGTTTTATGCTGTTTTCTTAGTAACATCCTGAGAAAAGTTTTTGGTTTACTTGAAACATGACTTAATCTTTTAACATGCGTTATCATATCAGTTTTTAATCTCTTATTAAGCTTTCCCATGTAAATCTGTATCTACATATTTGTATTTGTTTTAAATCATTCAGGCTTCCTTCGTACGGAAATAACGAAGGATAAGATGAACAAGATAACCGACTGCTACCAAAATCTGTTATATTTAAATGCTTTTGGACAATAAAGTGTTGCCCTCCCTCCAGAGTATTGTAATTTTATACCATTCATTAAACTTTTTAAAACCCTATAAAGGCCACCAAATAAATTTCATTTGCAGATCGTATTATGACGATAACTCACAATGTGTTAAAGGACATTTATAATGATATTTTTCTTTCTCCAGGTGTTCAGTAAGTAATGCCGTATATATTTTGCCAGCGGTAATAGGACGTCAAAGTAAAAAAACTGAACAAATTTGCAAATTTTTTAAAATTCTAACCATTTTCCCGCCAAAAAGCATGGTCGATATAGTTTTCTCTTGCAAGATTTGGAAACCTCAGAATGTTAGGTTTCATTTGATCCTGTAAGTATACCCACCTTCATGCAACCGTTTTTTAGATCTTTCTAAAAACAGTTTATCGCAGGGTCAAATGAAAATATGCAAGAAAACAAATTTATTCATCATTACTAGCACATCAATAAAGTCTTAAACGAAATCATAAAGATAGCAATGAAAAATATTAAATCTACCATTCTCTATACTCAGAAGTGAAAAATCGCAACAAAAACTTATAGTATTGTTTGCTGTTGACAGATTTAAATACATTTGCATGCATACGATCTAGCTTTGCATGAAGTATTTGTCTATAAACTAAAGAACTTTCAAAGTTCCGTGTCAGAATACATGCAAGTGCATAGGGAACCAATATAGAGATGGGCAGTCAGATGGTGCTAATAATGATAAGCAATTTGCTTTAGTATAGTTTCAAAAATGCGGCCCTGTTTGATTCGGCTCTTGTGGGAAAAATCTATGAGAATTTCCGCCATACATTTTCGGTGTCTACAGATTTTTTACTCTATTCTCTAGATCACCTTCTCCCTGCGTGAGCAAATACTGGTACAGACGTGTGTTAGTTACTCCACTTTTTAAAGCATTTATGGCAAAATCCATCAGCTTTGCTTTTACAGCAGGGACTGCCCGAGCTCCATATATCTGTGTCGCTGCCTCGTTGCAAATCGTCAACAACTGCTTCAATCTTGTAATGAAAGCAGTGAGAGATTCTAACGGGTCTTGTCTGGTAGTAATTAATTTATTAACCAGTTCTTGGCACGTCTCACGGGGAAGGTATGTTCTATTCAAACGTTCCTCTACTTCAGTAAATGAAGCGGGGACGTCTGAATAAAAGCCACTTTTTCCACATCATTTGGCACTGCATGGTTTGTTTGCAGCAGCCAATGAAGGTTTGTAGCTCACGTTCCAATTGTAGGGTACTTTCACCCGCAAATAAGGGGACGAGTTGAGCGGTTAGCTTAGCTACTTTAGAGTAGTCCACCATTGTGTAATGTCTATTGACTAATATTTGAATTAAGGGTGGACTAACTGGGCTTGTTTCTGGACTGGTTTCCGTTAAGGATTCCTCCAGTCAGTCAATCAGCAGGTCTTACGGGGTTGGTTAAGTCACTGTTACTATCACCGTCGGCACTATCACTTAAATTACACTCTTATTCTTTCCCAATTCTAAGTTTGAAATTTCACTACTCTCTTTATTTACTTTGAGGGAGCGCGTGGATTTAGTAAGCTTATTTAGGTCCTCAAGGAATCGAACTGTATTTTCCTTCAGGGTCTGTAATTGTGCGAGTCTATTGTTTGACTTAGTTTTTTGCTGAGTGAATCACACGGGGTAATGCCGTACCTAAATTTCGCGCTCTCTCGTACAATCTGTTTAAAAATTTATGAAGACTTGCTTGTCTATTGGGACCTGACAATATGGTCCCACTACGGAGTCGGGGTCCTGTTCGAAATAGCTGTGGAGATTTATCTCCTGCAGCAGATGACGTACCTTCCCGGAAGTGCTCTGAGTTAGCGCCTGGGGCTGATCCTGCGTCGGTTAAAAGTGGATATTTTTCCCTCGCTGCTGCTTCTGTTTCCTGCTGAGGTTGAGCAGTATTGTCGGCTGGCATATGATGCGCTTTGGTGAACGGGGGCTCCTTGCCTGCTTAGGTCCCTTTGCTGTGATTGAGAGGGGGATTTTCTTTAACTGCCTAAGAGTTCCTTTGCAACCTTTGGTCGGTTGAGTTTGGTCAGGTTGCTGTTGGGTGGCCCTGAGCCGTCGTAATGTCCCGTGTATCTAATAGAAATGGGGGCTTATGAGCCACCTTCGACTTCCTCTTCAATTCCGGATCGTTGACTGCTAGCGTTTGGTGAACTGCTTGGCTGAAACTTCAGGCTGATTATCAGCTGGCTTAAATGCTCGTCCTTCTGGGTGGTTTCGAATGGCTTTCCATTTCCTTCTTTGGACTGTTCACTGGTATCCCTCGGTGGCGCCTTTGCACTATCTGGGGTGAACGCTTGCCCGTCTGGAGCAGAGGCGCCTTGGTATGGTATCTATCCCGAAAGGTGGAACTTGTTTAGCTCGCAGGATAAAGCATTTTAAAGCTCTTATGCCTTTCTACTTTGACTTTTAGAAAATGCAGGTTTCCACTACCGGCTGCGCCAATTTGTTATATGTATTTTTACTAAAGATACTAACAGGTTGTTTGTGGTTTACAGGGTGTCCCAGACAAATAGGTCAATATTTTGCCAAATGATTCCTCTAGTCCAGAGAAGTAAAAAATTGTATGGCAGGGGGGCAAAATGTCACCATATCGAGTTACAGGGCGATTAGTAAAATATTATATTTTTCATTACACACCCTATTTCTACAAAAGTACAACATGTACGGTCCATTTTAAAAGGGCATTGTATGCAGATCTTCATGGCCTTTCCAACGACTGCTCAACCACCTCCGCACCTTCCCCACTCCAGAATTATGACGCTCTTCAAATTCAAAATATCGTTTTTTTTGTTTTTTTCTTAATTTTTCCGTTTTTTTTCTCTTAAATATCCCCACTAACGTACACCTTTTTTACAAAATTTCGAAAGCCCAGAGTCTCCCCTTTAATTGAACCTATGTACTGTACTGTAGCCGTTAAAAAGTTATTAGCTCTTAACCTGTTCAGGTCATACCAAAATTAGGAACAAATTATATGTGACCTATTGGCTAAGAGCTAATAACTCCTTCACCATCACAGATGCAACATAAGTGTTAAATTAAAGAGGAGACTCTGGGCTCTAGCAATTTCGTAACAGAAATGTAAGTCAGTGGGGGTAATTACAAAAAAAAACAAATAATTAAAATAAACAAACAGAAAAAGCCCGATATTTTGAGTTTGCAGCGTCATAATTCTGGAGTGGGAGCGGTACGTGGGTGATTGAGCAGTCGTTGGAAAGGCCATGAAGCTCTACATACAGTGCCGTCTTAAAATAGACTGTACAGGGTGTACTTTTGCAGATATAGGGTGGTTCAGGCAAAACGAGAAAATTTTACGAATCACCCTGTAACTCGACAGGGTGACATTTCGCCCCCCCCTTTACCCCCTCCATACATTTTTTACTTGTCTGGACGAGAGGAATTATGTGGCAAACTATTGACCGATTAGTCTGGGACACCCTGTATATCCTTTCACCTTTTGATTCAAACCTGGACCAACTAAACGCACCCCTATTTATTTTGTCTCACAACAACCTCACATTATACTGTTATTAAATTAATATAATATAAAAATAATATTTTCTTTTAAAGTTGATTTAATTGTTAGCTTTACTCCTATATGTATTACCCTACTTTTAATTCTTTATTTCTATTATCCTTAGTTTTGCTTAAGCGTTGTCTCTGTTTTTATTCTCTGTTTTTTAGTCTAATTTATTTGTATAAATGAATTCTCTTGGCTTTGTAGATAGTATGTAGTCTATGGCTTTGAAATTTATCTCTAGTTACATTATTTCATTTTATATTATTCCTTTTCCAATAAAATTACTGTTTATCATCCTCTGTATCTAGGTTTAGGTTCCTTATGTATATCTGATATTTGGTTCTCTTTCTTTTTTACTTCCTTTGAAGTTAATTTGCATTAACCAAATGGTAGTAAGTAATCGGATTTATGTATCTGTTTACTATCGTATTAATTTTTATAAATAAAAAAAAATTGCTTTATTTCTTAGAATTTATTCTACACTTTCACAGATTGCCAATTTTCAAACTTATGGCCTTACTATAACCTTAACTTAAATATTTTTTATTTTACTGTACTGATTTGTCACAGTTTGCTACCACTTGAACTTATCGCCTTGGTATAACAACTTTAACTCTTGAACTTATCACTTTGCTACAACTTTAACTTGACTATTCTTTATTTTTTTTGTACTGATTTTGAAAACCGAATTCCTCAAAAAACGCTTAATTAACACTTTCTTAACACTTTGCTTGAAGTGTAATTTGATATTTTTGTAAATATCAACACATCGTTTTGCCTTTACTGCATACATTGTTGCACCCATGTTGTGACCCGGGTGCCTATTGCCCAGAATCATAACTATAAAACCAATACACCAATAACTTGCCCTATGCAATATCAGGCGCGTATCCAGACCTTCAGCCTGGGGGGGGGGGGGGGGGGGGGTCACAACGAAAATGATCGAGGAGAGAAAAATGTCGGAAATAGTCGCTTTTAATTTTTTTTTATCATATTTAAGTTAGATATTACAAAACCCAATTTTCGGCTTGTTTTGGAAAGTCTGTCGATAATATTATCCATATCAATGTCGATCGATTTCAGAGTGGACAGACATTAAGGACTCATATCCAGATTCTCTTTCTCGTGCAGAGATTGTACAAATAGATGTGACGCAACCGATTCTGTCACGGGTGAAGTAATTGACTGAGAGTGAGAGCTTGCAATTTGAGTCACATTCCAAAGAATAGGAGTAGAAATGCATGATTTGTCATGACTATATTTTTGATGGGAGCTTAACTGATCTTGCTTTCTTCTGAAAAAAGTTATCAATCGCCTTGCCGTAAAAATTGGGAAGAAAAGTTGTAGAATCAATTTTAGTGGCATCAATCCAACTAATCGTTTTCAGCCACCAATAGTGTATAAAAATTCGTAAGAAAAATGTTTAAGGAAATGCCTAAGAACAAATGTATGTTTGCCAACGCTCATAAATATCTTTAGCGACCCAGATCAGCCAAGGCACCTGAATCAACAAACTCTTTGGAATCATTGTTCGCCACCAAGAGTGCATGAAAAATCTAAAGAAAAATGTTCAGATCTTTCTAAGAAAACTGAATGTTTGTGCTTTTGTCCGAAAGACTGAGCCACCAGAATCAATGCACCAATTCCAGTGTTGCCAAAAATTTCTTTCTAAAATCGGCTAAAAGTATCTAGAAAATCTAAAATCGGCTAAACAGATTTTAAAAATCGGCTAAACAGATTTTAAAAATCGGCAAATTCCAATTTCCATCAAAATAATGCGAACTCCTCGAATGAACGTAAATGCATAAAATTTCTCGCCGATAGTACTATCGAGTGGTGTATTCTTTTCCTGATACAGAAAACTTTCTCGGGAGGTTTTTGTTGCCGGAAAACCCATTTTCATGCACTCGGGTGACAGTTACTACATTTCGCATATATTTTTCCGCTCTTTTTTTCAGAGACATAAGTGCTCTGTTGCGAAGTTTTTTCTCATAGGAAGTCATTTTCCACAACGCATCAATTTCGCATAATCACGAGATGAAAAAATCCACTTTTTCAACCAAGAAAGTGGCTCAAAATACATCCGATCGCCAAAGCACACTAACCCGGGGATTACACGAGATAGTACAGCTTGCATGCAAGCCTCCCTTCCAACGCGAGTTTTAACTTAACAGCAGAATGCAGTTCGGTTTATGTCTTATCATCTTGCATGCAAGTTCATTTGAAAAATGGCATTGAGGCGTAAATTCTTGCGTATATTGGAAAATTATAGCAATAAAAGAAGCAGCAGAATGATAAAAACCCAAGAAAAAATGAAGAGGAAGGTGTTGGTAAATGATGTAATGCAAATGATACCAGAAAATCTCATTTTTCCAGAATAAATTTACCAAATTCTCTCCAGCCCAGCATTTCTTTTCCGCCATCTTGAAAACTGTATAATGTCAAATTACTATCCCCTCAGCTGCCATGGTTTTTCATCATGCAAGTTCGCTGAAAGCTGAGCTGCCAGCATGGCAGTAGAGGTTACACGTGCAAGAAGTATGGCAGTGCAGCTTGCATGCAAGCTGTACTATTACGTCTAACCCCCGGCTAAAAATCGGCTGTCGGCTAAGTTAAAGTTTCTTCGGCTAATGAAGTTGAAAATCGGCCAAATTAGTCGATTTTCGGCTCAATTGGCAACGCTGACCAATTCGTTTACACCGTTGTCGGTGAAGAACAATTTGCATGTATTTCTAAGAAAAACTTAATGCTTCCCTGCGAACGTAATGTCGCTATGGAAAATCAACGGGTGGCTAGGTGCATGGAACTGGTTCTATTGGAAGATGGAAGAGCCGTAAAACAAAATTTGTAAGTCAAGGCTTAAACAAAATTTCGACGATCAACGGCAAACGACGAAAAATGAATTTTGATGAAAAATTTATTGAGGAAGTGCGATATCATAAAATAATTTACGATATACAAGACAACCAGTATAGACGAGTTGACAAAAAAGACATAGTTTGGATGGATATTTCGAGGCGCTTAAATAAAAATGGTAAAGTTGTGATATTTTTGGCATTTAGGTTGATTTTAATTTAATTAATTTCTGTATTTTAAATTTTTCCTTTCCACACTTTGGTCCATCGCAATTCTTTCAAAATAATATAAAATATTCTGGATAGAAATCTGTTTCAAAACGCTCAAAACTAATAACAAATGAAATCTCAGTATCTTCTTCTTTCATCTTTTTTTGTACTTTCACACGTACGATTCTTCACGTCGTGGGAAAGTAATAAAAAGAATAAAAAATCTTTTGAAGCTTGTGAGCGGCACCTGGGTGCAATATCGCGGATTCTCGGGGAGTTTGTTTCAGAATCGCCTCGCGAGAAGTTCGGGAGTTTTTTTTTTCAACTAAGATTTTTTTTCCTCTAATTTTGATCTAATGAATATTATGTGATAAATTGTAATAAATTTTTATAAAAATTATTTCTAAAGTGACAGTTAGAATAGTGAAGAAATCTGTGGAAAATCATTAGAGAACCAAAATAAAAAGCTATTTGAACATTTGGTTTTTTTTTATTTTATATTAAACATCAATTCGAAATGTTAGGTGCTCTCGTCTTAGAGCACGGCAGCACACGGATAACACCCAGAATGTATGCAGTTTGCGACAATTTGCTGCTGAAAGCTTTTTTTGCGAACTATGTATGCATAGGCGACTTCTGTTCATATGTTGAACAGACTTATACTTTGTCCAACTCAACACTCAACACTCAACAAGACACTAAATTGAATCTAGTAGATCCCCATTGATTGCAAATCTTTTTTTCATCTCAGCTGTTATTATGTCTACAGTTTCATAAAATGCCAGTTTAAATGGCGGAGCCTAAATTATGCCTGCAGTGTTTTGACGAGGAAATGGTGGACCATACAGCATTTCTGCAGATGTCTTGCCTTTACTTGGATCTTCTGTTCTGGGAACTATTTTGAGATTCTCTTCTACAATATGGTATTCTCAGCTTCTTCCAAAATTGTCTCATACATTTCTTTGGCTCTCAATTTCTTCCTGGAACTATTTTATTATTGATAAGGCATCCATCAGTTTCATAAATCAGGGAACACCTTTCTCGAACTGTCAGGTAATGAACTCTGAAAACAGTCCCAAGTGGCGCTATTCGGCCTTGTAAAGCCGATTGAAGAGCACATAATTTCTTTTTTGTCTTTTGCTACTATCTTTCCCAGTAGAATTAACATGTTTAACATAACACGTTTGATGTCAATACTTTGTGAAATATACTACTCTTGTAACAGCTAAATGTCCTGACCAAAGCTGTTCAAGTAGTCGCCCAATCATCTTACCTTCATACATGGCAGGAAGAGGTGGGAGGTAAGCAACGCAAACATAGCCGAGTAGTAGCTTACTGGTCAGGATTGACGATCATAAAGACTCGTCCCGATGACTTTTATGACGTCGCCGCAGAAACGGAATAAGTTGGCAATTTTTAAGGTCGTGCATTGTCTTTTAAAGTAGGGCATTGCCCCTCTTTGCCCTCCCCTAGCTACAGCCCTGCAAAAGAGCCGTGTGCAGATTGCGCTCATGGGGATGCTGGTAGGACGGCTGGACTGGCTCTGCTTCTTCAGATGTACAGCTTCTCTTTTTCAGATTGGATTAGGTGCCTAACTTAGGCGTCACTAGATGTAGGATACGCTCAGATTAATGGCGTCAGCACTGCTAAGCAGCGGATACGCCGATATTGCTAAGAGGAACAGGTTCAAGAATAAAAAGACACGTTATTGATTCAGTATCAATACATCGTATTTATGCACGAATTCTCCTTACGTTGACATAAAATTTCTTGTAATCACAATTGCTCATAATAAATCGATTACGCTCTATAGCGAGTGAGTCTCACCTACATTTCTTTTGTTTACCTACGACATAAAGAAGTTAACCTACATACATTTCTGTTTACTTCTTACCTAATAATAATAATCATCACAGTGACCATTATGAATATACATACCGTGACTCATATCATACAAGCGCTTTACTTTGTACTCGACTCAGTGCAGAGTTTCATAATATCATGCCTGCACTTTTTATGCGCGTAAAAATGATGAGTCAAAGTGTGCATATTTCATTGACAAAATAAAATATGTATTAGGTCACTGCGTAATTACCGCAAGTAGTGTGATATGTGCCGTAATGGGATCATGACATCGTGACATCACAATATCATGAGATCATCACACCCTCGCCCTTTCTGTTGGGTCTTTAGCTTTTGTTAAAGACGAAACATAGGTTTTATGGAAGAGTATTACTATTACTATGTTACAAATGTTTACTTGGATTTATGTTATGTAATATGAGAATTACTTTTTACAGCGTTATAGTTATGTATTCTATTTTATGCAATACTTATCTAGGTCTATGTTATGCTATATGAGAACAGTATTTGTAAGTTTTTTCTTTTTTTTTGTGTAATCCTATAGATATAATTTTTATTATTTTTGTACATTGAATATTTTTAATCTATCATTATGGACTTTTTTTTTTTATATTATTAAGCCAAGCTCAGGGGATACCTTATGATGCAAAGCACAGCGTGGCAGGAAGGAGATAGGGAAAGGATTAAGGGATATGAGGAGAGCGGCGGAGGTGCCGATGTATGTCGCCCTTAAACTTTCGCAGGTTGTATGCCGGAGGAAAGACAGAAGATGGTAGACTGTTCCACATTCGCACAGTTCGGGATAAGAAAGCATCACGGAATTTTAGTGTACGGCCGAAAGTAATTTGAAGGGTAAAAGGATGAGCGCGAGATCAGGGATCAGACTAGATATTTCATCAGAACATTGATCATGCATATAGCGATAAAGGAGCGAAAGGCATCCAACATTGCGACGGTGCTCGAGCGAGTTGATATCACGAGTAATTGCCACATCGCCAATGAGCTTGCAGGCTCTCTTTTGGACAATATCCAATGAAGCTAAGGCTGTGCGACCAGCCCCGGCCCAAATATGGGAATTGTATTCCATTCTAGGTCTGATGTAGGACTTGTAGAGGAGCGCTATATTTGATGGGCTGAAATATTTCTTACACCTTTTCAAAAAACCAAGACATTTTGATGCTTGTTTGGCAACCGAGAAGATGTGATCTGTCCAGCTTAACTTACTGGAAATATTAATGCCAAGAATGCTTAGTGACGGTGAATCAGAAATTAATGCACCATCAAACGAAACGGGAGTGGTTAAGTGATGATCTTGTTTTAATGAGAGGAGACAGCTTTGGGTCTTAGATGCATTGAATTCGACGCGATTCACTTTGCCCCAAGCGAGAATATTGTCAAGATCGTTATTCAATGATCTAATCATGCAGTCTCGTTTAACACATGTGGCGTTCCCTCTGGAATCCGCAAGGGTGTCAAAGGAGTATGCGAAATCAAGGGTACTGTCATCAGCAAAGCTATGGATAGGATTGAAAGTAAGGGAAAGCAGATCATCAATGAAGATTAGAAATAAAGTCGGAGAAATAACAGAGCCCTGGGGGACACCGACATTAATAGGATGAGGTTCAGATATAACGCCATCTAATACAACACGTATTTGGCGACTAGATAAAAAACTTTCAATCCATAATAGAAGAGGAGGGGAAAGACCAAGTGCTTTGAGTTTGGCTAAAAGGGCTGGATGCCAGACTCTATCAAAGGCCTTTGAAATATCTAGAGAAACGATTTTGGACTCACCAAAATTGTGAAGACTACGATTCCAACGTTCCGCAAGAAAAGTCAGCAAGTCTCCAGATGAGCTACCGTGCCGGAAGCCGTATTGGCGATCGTTGATGAGCTGATTGGTTTCCAGATACTTCATTAATTTGGAGTTAATGATAGATTCAAAAACCTTTGAAAGAATCGAAGTGATTGCAATTGGTCGATAATTTGAGGGATCGCTACCCTCTCCTTTCTTTGGAATAGGCTGAACGTGAGCTAGTTTCCAAGCAGTTGGAAATTTTCCTATCGAATGGGACAGGTAGAATAGTTTGCGCAGAGGTTTAGCCAAGGATGAGGCACAGATTTTAATTAATAGGGGCGAGAAACCATCAGGGCCTGCGGCTTTAGAGACGTTGATACCATTAAGGACCTTGAACACATCTCTCATACGGATTTGTATTGGCTCTTGTACACATCCGCACGGGGGATGCACGACAGGTGCCTGTGAAGTGGGTGGAAGAAAAGAATTTGATGCGAATCTAGCAGCCAAAATATTAGCTTTATCCAGGGAGTCAACAACCACTTCACCATTATTAAGTAGTGAAGGTATAGAGGAACTACTGAAGTTGTTCCTGATGGTTTTGACCAGGGACCAGAAACCTTTACTACCTTTGCGGCTTGCCAAGATTCTTTGTCTAACATTCTGGTCAAAAAGAAATTTTTCTCTCTGGATAATGGACTTGCAGGTGTTCCGTGCAGTCTTGTAGATTTCTTTCAGTTCTGGACAAGGATGCACTTGATAGGCGCGAAAAGCAGTCTCTTTAGCTTTTATAGCTTGGTTGCACTTATCGTTAAACCAAGAGCGATTTTGCTGTTGTTGAGATCTGCTGTAAGAATTCGGAATATATTCACGCATGCCTAGACTTAGTATGTACTAAGTTCTAATGTGCATTCATCAGCATCCCTCGAAGCAAAACAGACCGACCAATCTATATCTCTAAGATACTGATTGAGACTTTCCCAATCAGCGTTCTTATAGTGCCAGAGAAGCCTACTTGTAGGTGGAGAAGTAGGGCGGCGGAGATTTGAGGTGATAAATTGAGCCGTGATTAGACACTGGTATGAATTACCAAGAGCGGAGCCGACTGAGATGGAATATTTGTCAGGGTGAGATGACAGAAACAAATCTAGTAAATTGGCCCTATCTCCAGCTCCGTCAGGGATTCTCCACGGTGCATCCACTAGCTGATGCAAATTGAAAGATTCACAAAATAGTTCAACGAATCGGCCCGCAGGACTTGTGGTAGAAGAATGTCTGAGCCACGGTATGTTACGGACATTAAAATCGCCTGCCAGGACGATTTCGGAAGAGGGGGAGACAGAAAGCAAATGATCAATATTGTTGGAGATATTGTCAAATGCGGATACCGTGTCGTCATCAGACATATTTGGGCTGCGATAAAGGAAGCAAAAGTAGATGATGTGCCTGTGAAGTTTGAACCTAATCCAGATGTAATTAAACTCAGGATTGGCAGAAGGTGGAAAGTCTTTTAGAATGGTAAAGGCCACATCATTTCGAATATATCTTGCGATCCCCCTATGTGGAGAAAAAAGAGGCACTAAGCTATAACCAGGGACGTGATATTGATTAGAATCAGCATCAGAAACGCCCTTGGTTTCACTTAGCGCAAGAATTGCCGGATTTTTTGTTTGAAGGTGGCAGTACACCGAAAAACGATTTGCCCCCAATCCGCGAATGTTGTAAAATTCTAAAATAAAATTCTGCATATTCCAAAGCAAAACAAAAAAAAAGCAGAAGAAAGAGCGACACACAACAACACAAATATTTATTTAGGGGCACCCAGCTGCAGTCAACGACACAGCGAGGTAAAAAAAACAGCAATAGTGTTATGCCTATTTGCTGCTTTCAGTACCTCAGACCGTGCAGTTCAATGACCACAGCTGGGGACACCCGTATTGCTGATCAGTGACAAGGGCTAATGACCTTGCACTGATCACTGATGTACATGGGAGATTTGATAAACACCACCGTACTGTGCTGCTGGCTTGTGGAATGCCGGCAGGGCATAGAAAAGCCCTGGACTTGGCTGGCGCGGCGGATTTTAGATATTATATTATATTTAAAAAAAATTGCACAGCACTGCACTACAGATTTATGACGCTATTTATCACTTTGACACCAGTAACACGCACGATGGAACGTCTGCTCCAGCTGACTCCACGCACTCTACTCTTGGCTGTGCCGTTTATTTCGATTATTGTGTTGATATCTTTTCTTTACAGTACTTTATATGGGCCTTTGTATGGTTTTTGAAGTTTTTTACGATCTTCGTTTCTCAAAAGGACTAAGTCACCTGTTTTTATGTATATTGGATTTGTTGCAATTTGCTTTTCGATTGGTTTTTGTTTAACATCTTCTATTAGAATTTTTGCTTTTAAAATGGCTGTTTTTAATCTGAATTTTAGTTCATTAGCATAATTGTTTAGGTTGTAAATTTTGTTATTATCGTTTACTATGTCAAATGGTAAATAAGGTAATTTGCCAAATATTAATTCGTATGGTGTGTAATTTGTGTCTACATGAGGTGTAGTGTTGTAAGAAAAGGTGTAATATGATATCCATTTGTCCCATTCTGAGTCTTCGGCAAACGCAAGTATGTATTCATTAAGAACACGATGGTTTCGTTCTGCTATTCCCATAGTTTGATGGTGATATGGGGTGCTAAAGATTTGTTCTATCTCAAATAGTTTGCATATCTCTCGCATTAATCCATTAGTGAAGTCTGTATCTTGATCTGTTTTTAAGATCTTGAAATGTCCATATTTTAGAATTAATTCGTTTACTATAGTTGATGCTACAGTGTTAGCATCCGTAGTTTCTAGGGGCGATGCTATCACGAATTTTGTTAGTTCGCATTGCATGGTAAGAATGTATCGATAATTATTGGAGAACCTAAGTGGTCCTACTATGTCTATGGCTATGGTCTCGATACTTGTTGTAGGTGTGTCGGTTTTAATCATTTTCTCTTTAGTGTGTCTTACTTGTTTGTTGAGCGCACATTGTTCACAATTGTTAATATAGGTTTTTACCATATTGTTCATGTTTTTCCAACAAAAACGTTGTTTAATCTTTAGTACTGTCTTTTTTATTCCTAGATGTCCTCCGTGTGGTGAATTGTGATATTCATCTATTATTTTATGTTGTGTTTTAGTGTTATTTATTCTTTTAGGGGGTTCATATAATATTATAGTAAGTTTCGCGCGGTTATTATTTTGTTTTCTCTGTTGCAACATGTTGAATAAGTTTTTAAATTTTTTCTTTCGAATGCATTCACATATATTATCTTTGTTTGATAGAGCTAGCTCATGTATATTCATTGCGTGTGTAGCATTCAATAACCTTTTCATGATAGAAACGTATTTCATATCAGAGTTATCGTTATTGTCTTGCTTAGTGTCACCTCGTAACTTCTCCGTGATAGAATCTTGTTTCGTATCAGGATTATCGTTATCATATACTATTATTTCATTGTTTGTACGTACGATTTCTATTTGTTTCTTATAATTGCGCAATATTACAAATTTTAACTTTTTCATCTTTCTGATATCAGATATGGAAGTGCAATCCCAAGCGTAAAGTTGATTAGGCTTTAGCTGTGGCTGGGGAACATTTCCAATACTTGTTTTCTTATTATCGCATGCTTTTTGTTTCTCTATCATACCCCTTGTTAACACTAGTACTTTCGTTACTGTAAAGTCTCTTTCTTTCGGAACCATATTTTTTAGAATATCTGAGTCTAATTTTATTCTTGATAATGCATCAGCGTTGGTGTTTAATTTACCTTTTTTGAATATTATATCGAAATCATAGTCTGCTAAATCTAGTCTGATTCTTGTGGGTTTTGATAAAGGATTTTTGTGTGTGAATAATGATACTAATGGTCTATGGTCAGTGACTACAATGAATCTTTTTCCGTTTAAATACGGTTTGAAAAAGTTTATATCCCAATGTATCGCAAGTAATTCCTTTTCAATAATAGGTTTGTTTATATCGTGTTTTGATATCGACTTACTAGCGTAGGATATTGGTAAATCCGAACCAATTTCACCTTGTGAGAGGATTGCTCTCAAAGCATAACTTGATGCGTCTGTTGTTAAGATGAATGGCTTGTCAAAGTTCGGATATTGAAGTATTGGTGGTTGTATAAGCTTTTTCTTTAATACTTCGAATGCTGTTTGGCAACGTTCATTCCATATAAGTGGTGTGTTCTTTTTTAGAAGAGAATTTAGGTTCTTTGCTGTCTTTGCAAAATTAGGAATAAATCGTCTGTAGTAATTACAGAAAGCTACGAATCTACGAATTTCATCGGCATTTTTTGGTATTGGGTAATTTTTGATTACCTCGTACTTGGAGGGATCTGTTTCTATGCCTTCATTCGTTATTAAATGCCCTAGATATACAACTTCAGTTTTAAGGAATTGGCATTTGCTGGGGTTGAGTTTGAGATTGTATTTGCGCAATCTCTGAAATACTTTGCCCAAATTTGTATTATGGTGTTTGACACTACAACCAAAAACTATAATATCATCTACATAAAGGAATGCCTCAGAACTAAGTCCCGTTAGAGCAATGGTCAAAATTCGTTGAAAACTATTGGAGGATACTTTTAATCCAAAAGGTAATCTTTTGAACTGTTAAAGACCGCTTCCCGTCGAAAATGCTGTGAGGGGTCTTGAGTCCTCCTCAAGTTCGATCTGGTGGAATGAACTAGTCATGTCAAGAGTTGTGAAATACTTCGCTCTTCCTAACCTGTCTAGAACATCTTCCAATCTAGTTAAAGAGAATTTGTCGCTGACTATCCTGTTGTTCAGTTTTCTGAAGTCTACGACTAATCGCCATTGTTTTTTATCACCAGTACCCTTTTTAGGTACTATGAGTAATGGAGCATTGTAGATGGTTCGAATATATCGTTTGATTCTAACTCCTCGACTTGTTTCTTCACCACCTCGTTGTGAGTGTGTGGTAGTAGGTAGTTCTTTATGTATACGGGAGTGTTATCTATCACTTGGAGTGTTTGTTTATAGAAGTTGTACTGCCCGTAGTTAGAGCGTACATGCAATAAATGAAAGGTGTAGTGAAATTTATGCCACTGGTATAAAGCTAGTGGTTTTTATTTGTTTATTCACTGCACTAAATGTTTCAAGTTCAATACATACTAAAACTTGGGAACTGCAAGATATATATATATATATATTATAATATAAAAATCTGAAACCAATGTTTATTAAATGATTAATATATAAATTTGATTTACACAACTGTAGCAATTGACTTGTACTCACCTGATCGATATATAGCAGCTGATTTACTTGACCTTTTATTTGACTGAGGTGTGGGATGAGGATATTTTTATTGCAGTCGATACCCGCAATAAAGTGGAGTTGTTAGGAATTGTCTTATTACAGTCGAAACCCGCAATAAGACTCTTTATTATAGTCGATACCCGCAATAAAGTGTTTTGTGTTAGTGATTTCCTTACTACTGTCGAGACCCGCAGCAAGAATCTTTATTAAAGTCGAGACCCGCAATAAAGTGTTTGTGTTAGTAATTGTCTTACTACAGTCGATACCCGCAGTAAGACCCTTTATTACAGTCGATACCCGCAATAAAGTGGTTTTGTTAGTAATTGTCTTATTACAGTCGAGACCCGCAATAAGACTCTTTATTACAGTCGAGACACGCAATAAAGTGTTTGTGTTAGTAATAGTCTTACTACAGTCGATACCCGCAGTAAGACTCTTTATTACAGTCGATACCCGCAATAAAGTGGTTTTGTTAGTAATTGTCTTATTACAGTCGAGACCCGCAATAAGACTCTTTATTACAGTCGAGGCCCGCAATAAAGTTGTGTGAGTTAGTAGATTTCTTATTACAGCCGAGATCCGCAATAAGAAACTTTATTACAGTCGAGACCCGCAATAAAGCTATTTGTTAGTAATATATTATCTCAGTCGAGACCCGAGATAATATTCTTTAAGTCAGTCGAGACCCGACTTAAAGTGAATGTTAGTATATATCTTAACTTCAGTCGAGACCCGAAGAAAGATTCTTTATTTCCGTCGAGACCAGAAATAAAGTGTATTGTTAGTAATATTTTTATTTATTTTTCCCGCGGACGGGAATTGAATTTACAATTTATTTGTGCGCTTTTATCGTTACTGGTTAATGCCAGCTGAAAGCAAAACGTGGCTTAGTAGGCTAGTTACAAATTTGATAAATGCAAGAAGGAAAATCATCTGTCTCGTTAGCTCAGTGGTAAGAGCAGTCGCCCGGCAAGCGGAAGGTCCCGGTTTCAAATCCCGGACGAGGCGGTTGTTTTTTCTTCTTGTATTTATAAATTTGATTTAGAATCATTAAAAATAAAAGTTCTTAAAATTCTTATTTCTCCATAATATTTTTAATTTAATCGCTATCTAAAATAAACTCAATAATCTAGTCGGTACCCACAATAAGAATATTTTATTTAGGCATCAATTAAACCAAATATTTAATTTAGTAATAAAATACACACTAGGAAAGAACACAAAGGAATAAATTGCCAAGTTAATCGCTGCACTGCTAAATCACAAAAGAGATCGAATCAAGACAAACTGCTGTTTATATAGCCCTTGCTTGCACACGACACCAATGATGGAGTAGCAGAGGCGCATGATTGCAAGAATTGGCAGTGCAGCTGTGATCATACGGTACTAGCGATAATATGCATAGCAACGTACCAAAATGCATAGCAACAAGAATTTTTAGAGCAACCCATGCTGCTGTGTTAAGTTGAATTATATTTGCAAAAAATGTTATCACTATCACGTAGAGAAGAAATTCCCGTTCGATGGTACTTATAATGATGATAGAGTTGCAAATTGATCTGCTTGATCTGATTGTATTTGTGCCATGCATTGTATGGTAAATGACAACACATGCTTTGGTTAGATGCTGTACTTATTATGGGAAAATTTGTAATTAGATTGAATTTGTTTTGCTTTTAGAACTCAATTTTAGCATGGCATTTTTGCATATGTTCTTTTGCAGGAATTGTTTTTAGCACGAATCTAATTGCTTCAATCATATGATAAGAATGTTAATTTGATCTGCTCAATGAGGCTATATTGTTGTATTGTATTTGTGCAATGTGCTATGTAGATGACAAATACACGGCTTTGTTAGGTTGTGTACCAGTTTTTTGATTAAGAGTAATCAAGTTAGATTTAATTTTCCTAAAAATTGGATACTTTGTTTTCAGGATGTTTTCCTTTTAAAGTAATCGGTAAAACCAAAATATATTCGAACCGATTTGGTTCGAACAGAAGTTATTCGTAGTTAAAGTTTCGTCTTGAAGGTGAAATATATCATTGTATTCCTTAATTATCTCCAGTACGCTTGCTTTAGCTTCTTTCTCTTCGTAGTCTATTTTTATTGCCTGTAGCAGTTTGTTTATTCATTCCGTGTCACGTCTACTTCTTGTTTTTGTTAGTATAACATAGTTTTCCAGAGGTTCTATTTCTACGTTGAAGTTTGGTATCGTTACATCCTCCTCGTTAGTATTTAGCATTTTAATGTGGCATGCACCTTTCGCTGGTATACACCACTTTGTAATTCTTTATTCAGCACTATGCTGTTTTCTTATCTGGAGAGACATATTGGTAATATCGCTTCTGCTCTTGCTGGAAGTGATATTTGTGCAATTCTTAATGGTTTCATCTCCATATGTAAGACGATTTCGTGTTCATTCACGTTAACTGATATAGTAAAAGTTTCGTAGTCTATTTTGCATAAGAATTTCTTTAGTATGTCCCGACCGATAATCCCGTCTGTGTCAATTGGAAAATTTTCATCTACCAAGTGAAAGGAATTGTTGACTCTGTGGTCTCCTATTTCTTGCATTAAGCTTATTGATCCTAACGAAGTTATTGCTTCCTTAGTAATTCCAGACAATTTGCATGTATTGTTTGGGTTAATATCGAAGTTATTAATGTCTAATATATTAATTTTTACTATTGAGACGTCTGCGCCTGTGTCCACTAAGAATCTAAGATGTCGATTCATATTCTCGCAGTATAATGTTATATAATTCGTAAGGGTGTATGAGATTTTGTACATCTTATTGTTTTCTCCGGGAGGTTGCTTTACTCCTCTCCGGATTCCTGGACGTTTCCCTGGTCCTGGACTTAATTAGTATTTCTTGATGTTTGTGCGGTGTTCTTATTTCTATATGAGTTTCTATTATCATTATTATTATTATTATTATTATTATTGCCGCAGTGACCGGACGTGTCAATTTTAGCTCCGAGGAAGTAGGGAAAATATCCTAACAAAAGCGGTGAAATAGTGTAAAAGCGATACAAAAGTGAATAAGTGCTACTCTAGTGATATTTGTGACAAAAAAACTTGTTGTTGCACGAAATATTGTTCTGGTAAACAATAAAAATTAATTGTGTAAATTGTGGAAAAATTCTGACATTTGGCAACTAATCCTATTTAAATTATTTTCGTCCGTTGCCATGACAACATGGCAACCGTTTAAAATTTCTGTAGTGCTTGGTTGCAAATAAAACTATTTCGGAAAATTCAAAAAGCAAATTAAAAATATAAAAACAGTGATTTAAAAAAATAATTTGTAAGTAAAAAATAAAGTGTAAACTGCTCTGCCGTACTCAAAATGAGTACGAGCAGCAGCGATTCTGGGGGGACTGATGATCCTCTCAAATCAAATGGAAGGAGGAAGAAGACCAAAAATGCTTCTTCTTCCAAAAATAATTTACAAGGGCCCACCGAAAAGGTCGTTCAGGGCCCAAATCAAGAGGCTAACAAGAAGAGCATTGCATCTTCGTCCTGTACAGACAAATCTGTCAATAAGATGACAAAGGACGCCCAAGAAGCTTCAGTGAGCACCACCAAAGTAACACCTGCTGCTTTCAAGGTGATAAATGCAGCACCCACAATTGATATTGCTTCTACAGCGACTTGAGTGGAGTCGAAAGTAGCTATAACAGCATCAACAATAGTAGCATCAGCGTCAAATGCGAAACTAGCAGATGTGGTAAAAGCAGCTTCAGCCAACGCGCCAAAGCCGCAAAGTACCATTATGAGGCCACCGCTTTCATCAGCGAAAGTGACTATAGCAAGAAGTCAGCCACCAACAGCACCACGATCCCCGGCGTTAGTTTCAGGGATCTCATATGCTCAGGTAAGTGGCAGTTCCCAGAATAGTTCCACTATTGAAATTTTAGGAAAGGGCATCACTCCTCGTCCAGCCCCATTGGACGCAGGTAAGCCTCGGCCTAAGACCGGTGCGGGTCTGCAGGCTTTTTTCGACGGGAGGTGGCAGGATGAGAGCTACGGTATGCAGCTCGAGCACATCAATAGATGTCCTCAGAGCGCATACCTGAAAGCGATCTTCCAGGTCATCTCTCGTGAGCAGCTATTTTCCATGGGGATAATAGCTGGGGGAATGGCTGAGGTGTACACCACGACCCTCGAGAGTGCTACCAAGGTTATGCTTGAGGGCATCGAGGTGGATGGTAGACACCTTGTGCCGTTCCCACTCAGGGAAAAGCCCACAAGGGTCATGTTTTCACGGGTCCCTATGCGAGCTTGCCATGAAGACCTCCTAAATTTCTTGGGAAGATTTGGGAAGGTTCATGGCAACGTTCGTGCCATTCCCTTAAAAATTGGGGACGAGGGTCTCGGGCGGGGTATCTTCGGTACTAGCCGGGAGGCGTCCATCACCTTAAGTAAGGGGTGTACGCTTCCAAAGGGCTTTTACCTGAGCTTATCCGGCTCGAGGCACTGGATAGACGTTGGCACCGAAGCGAAATGCCATGCTTGCCATTTGGTAGGGCATTTTATTGCTGACTGCCCCAGGAGAACCGGGAAGAAGGCTGAACCGAGGGTTCCCTCGAAGGAAGCCACTACTACAGTAGTGGATCTGGAGAAGGAGCCTTCGGCCGGCACTCAACCTGCTATTTTGGAGCAGCCAGTGGTTAAGGTGCCTGAAGTTGTCCTAGAGGCAAAAATAGTTATGGCTGTAAACGGCGCCACGTCGGCACGTGAAAATACGGCCACTTCCGACGAGGAGTCGAATAGCCAAGTAGTAAAAAAAAAGAGGACGAGGAGGAAGAAAATTGACCGGGTGAGCCAGCAAAGCCAGTCGCATCCAAGCGGCCCCACTCGGAGAAGGACGATAGTGGAGCTCGCGGTTCGAAGGTTGTAGTAAGGGACGCGGTGGTGTCTCACGAGCAGCTTTCGGACTGCGACATGACCGGCTTGGATGACACTGGTCTTTCGAGCTTCGGTGGCTACGAGTCGTGTGATAGCATCATTTCGACTGGTAGCCAATTTGAAGTCTCGAAAGGGATGGAGACCCTTCCTAGGAAGAAGATCTCCGAAATTCTTACCCAGCTCCAGTACAAGAAGAATTCAGATAAAATCTGGAGTATTCTTGTAAGGGAGCTGGAGAGGCCAGAGTTGTTACTTCCTCAGCTTCAACTCCTACAACAGGAGTCCAGGAAGAGGAGGAAGTACAACGATGTTGCTCGGTTAGAACGACTTCATAGGAAGGTGGAGGAGTTGCTTCAGGAGCATCGCTTGGCCGATTCTCCTCGTCAATAGACGTCGCACATTCATCGTTTGAGCTTTTCATCTCTTTGAATGTGCAAGATAGCTTCGATCAACACCGGGGGTTTAAGTGCACATACAAGGTTACACAGCACTATCGAACATGTCAAAATGTTCGATATAGACATCGCGCTTCTACAGGAGACGAATTTTACACAAGACACATACACACAACTTGAGCGCTA
The DNA here is from genome assembly GCA_963930735.1 of Dioctria linearis. Taxonomy (NCBI): domain Eukaryota; kingdom Metazoa; phylum Arthropoda; class Insecta; order Diptera; family Asilidae; genus Dioctria; species Dioctria linearis. Next base: position 83,982,689 of record OZ005743.1, on the reverse strand, counting down.
TGCTTATTTACACACTGGCTATGCAATGTTTGCCACACCTGCGCCTCGCCGAGGCTCAGGGGTGGCAATCATTGTATCCAACAAATTTACACTATCGTCTCCCGTCTATACAGATATCTTCCCAGGCTTCGCTTCTTCCTTGGACTTTGTCATTCAAGACAGAAATATCAAGGTAGTGAACGTGTACCTTCCTCATGACCAGGACATTACAAGACAAGTTCTTGATAGTGTTCAGTCGTGTCTGGTGAATTTTAGCGGTGAAACTGTCCTCGGAGGTGATTTCAACTGCACTCTGAATCCCTCAATGGATCGGCACTCTCGAGTTGAGTTCAACTCTGTCAATGCTACTCGATTGAGGAATTTTGTCGGTGTTTTCAGACTCGTGGATATCTATCGTTGGATGCATCCTACGACTAGATCATACACGAGGGTCTCGCGAAATATCCATGGAAGTCTCGCAGGCTCCAGAATTGATAGACTTTACGTCTCACCTGGAATACTAGAACATTTCGTTGGTGTCACTCATGAAGTGTGTTCCGTTAGTGATCATCTTCTTGTAGTGGCGACCAGCACTCTAGTTGAAAGACGAACTGCATACTGGATATTCAACAACTATTTGTTGAATTCCGAGCAGTTCATCAATGAGTTCACTGAATTCTGGCACGATTGGCAAGAGAGGAAAGTTAACTTTCCTTTTCTTAGTCAATGGTGGGATGTTGGAAAGCTCCAGATTCGGTCTTTTATCGAGACGAGTTTCAATCGAAGTGGCTATCAAGCTTCTAGCTTGTCGGCCGAGGTCTCTCGGGTGGCAGCTCTTCTCCCAACTCAGCCGGGGTTGATTCTTTATTTCAATGGAATAAAGGAACGCTTGGCGACACAGACTTACAAGCACAGCTTGGAGTTTGTGCAGCGCGGCCAATCGCGCTGGCTGAGAGAAGGCGATTCTCCAACTGAGTACTTCTTTCAGGCGACTAGACGTCGTACTGCTTCTTGTGAGGTCGAATCGATTATTGATGAATCTGGACAAGTCCTCAACGGACAACAGCTATCAGAATATATTCGAGACTACTACAGTAGTCTCTACTCTGAATCGACGTCGACAACATCCTCGACCACTCATGAATTCCTTGAGAATATTCCCACTTTCTCTGAATACAGTAAGGAGCTCCTGGATACAGTAATCACATTGGAGGATATGATTGCTGCGACAAAGGATCTAAGGCGACACACTTCACCTGGTTATGACGGCTTGACTCCAGAATTCTTCATACGTTTCAGGGATTTATTAATTCCTGACCTTTTGGATGTCTTCAATTCGGCGGTTGAGATGCATTCAGACTTTCCGTCTAGTTGGAGGAGATCTGTATGCGCTTGATTCCAAAGAAGGGAGATTTGCAGAGGATGGGGAACTGGAGGCCAGTAACCCTATGCAATCTAGACTACAAAATCGTCTGCAAAGCATTAGGGGCGATACTCCGCTCAGTGATTGCTTCGGTAATACACCCGGAACAGTCCTATTGTGTACCTGGTCGTAGTATCTACGACAAAATCGCGGTAGCCAAGCATTTGTTTGCCTACCATGAACAGACAGGTACACAAATGGCCATGATCTCACTTGACCAGCAAAAGGCTTTTGATATTGTGTCGCACGAGTATCTCTTGACTGCTCTCGAGGCATTTGGGTTTCCACCCAGGTGGCTCAATATCGTCGGGAAACTGTATAGAGATTCAGCGATTTTGATTAAGCATCAAGGACAAGTTCTGGCTCCTATCTCGTTTCATCGAGGTATCAGACAGGGCTGTCCATTGTCAGGTATGCTTTATGATCTTTCGTTGGAGCCGCTACTGGTGAATCTTCGTCGAATGCTCGGACGGTATGCGGTTCATCTGCCATATACCAATGTGAGGCCTCTTATGTTGGCGTATGCGGATGATCTGTCTATTTTCGTGACAAGAGATGAAGCTTTTCCGGTCGCTCGTGCTGTTTTCGAACAGTTCGAACGTATAGCGGGCGCTAAAATCAACCTTAGTAAGAGTCAAGGCTTGTGGTGTGGAAGGTGGAGAGATCGTACAGATACTCCACTGAACATCCAATGGACTAATACTTGCCTGAAGTATTTAGGTGTGTATATCGGACGCGAGAGTAAATCAAATAATAGCCGCATCGCTCTTGAGAAACTCTCTAGAGCTGTAAACTCATGGCGTAGTCGACTGTTTCCATTATCCTTAATGGGTAGGTCAGTCGTGATAAACTATTTGATTACCTCGTCCATCGTTCATCTGCTAAAGTCTGAGACGTTTGATGAAGGCTTCGTAGGTCTTCTTCAAGCAAAAGCGATAGACGCCTTTTGGTGCGGAAGACGATGGGTTGCTGAAAGCACGCTCTGTCTGCCAGTCAAGATAGGTGGATTAGGTCTCACTAACTTGGTTGTGAAATCAAGGTGTCTCCAAGTGCGGGCATTCCAAAGAGTGTTTTGCCAGAGAGATAGCTTGATTTCTCAACTGTGGGTGAATGTACTGGGAGGGATCGGCATAGGGGAGTATTACTACCTACTCTCTGTTCGACCACCTTATCCTCGTGACTGGCCACAGGATCTAATCTCAACGATTCAGACCTGGGGCAGAATCAGGCCAGCATTTCACCTTCAGTGGAATGCTCTAAGGTACACGCAATTCGCGTCGATTCCAATCAGGTTTAATCCTGAATTAATAGATTCAGTGTTCGGTAATGCTCGGGGTTTTGAAGCTGACACGCATACACTGACGGTTCTCGGAGATATTATTGATATCTCTGGAAACTGTCGAATAAACACTAACACTGCACAACTACACGACCTGGCTGCTTCTGCGCGGGAGAGATTTCGCCAACTTGGGACCAGTGACCCTGGCACTAAGTTGGAAGATGCTTTCGTTCTGAACAGACCACCACACACACCCTTCAGCACACTTACAACACGTGTGCTCCGTGACGTGCTTATGTCAATAAGACCTCCGGAGTATACAGGATACAACAGATGGCGAACACACCTCGGGGTGAATATGGGCGTGATGGGAGGGATAACTTGCAGAGTAGTCTACAGTTATCCTTCTAGTTACAAAGATGCTGATGTAGCATTCAAATTGCTGCATCACAGTCTTATGCATCCTAATCAGTTGTCACATATCGACCGCCGAGTTCAAAGGATTTGCACAGTTTGTGCTGGTGAGGGCACCCTGTTTCACAGGTTCTTCACTTGTCCGGCTTTGCAGGGTCTAATGGATCTCGTGCGCGGTATGTGTCAGTTGATCCACCCGAATTTCGGCATTACTAGGACATCGTTTCTATGGGGACCAAAGGTATGTAGTCGAGTGAATTGTTTGATTAGCTTTGTGTTGACACTGGCCAAATCTACAATTCACCTGTACTACATGAGAGTCGAAGCTGGGAATCAGAACACTGACCCACAACACCACGCACACGCACTTAAGCGCCACTTCGTTGACAGGTTGAAGAGACGTTTACGTCTTGAATATCTGGCAACGAACGCAGACACATTCAACTGCACATGGCAACCACTATCGTCGGTGCAGGACGGAGCTCTTGTCTTTCACTGGTGATAGCAGGCCACAGCATTTGCAACACTAGTCCACGGGGCTTCTCCTCGCTTAGGAATCGTTGCAAGTGCTGTGGGAAGGACAAGCACTCTGTTAGAGATGCTAAGCTGGAGGGATGATGAGGGCAGTTTGTAGAGGTCTATGATACTACAGGCTGCTCTCGCGGGACTCTATAACGGTATCGCGTAAATTTTTCGTTCGTTCGGTGATTTATTTTTAATTCGGTTTCGGTTCTAAATTGCAAAATTTTTTGTAGAAATTCGCTCGTTTAGGAAATTAGCTTTTATTAAATTATTTTGGAAATTTGGAGCTTCTTGGAACTGCCACTTACCTAATTGTCAAAATTGGGACTGGTTCTAAATTCTTGTATATCCTTTATATCTTTTTCAAAATTCTTGTATCCGTTTTTTAGTCTCTTTTGAGAATTTTGTGTCATTGGTTTTTTACATTTTTTGTGTCATTTTTGTTACATATTGGTTTTTATTGAATTGTTTTAAATGTTTTTATTTGTCCCTATTGACTTTTTACAACATTTAGTTTAGCTAGCGTCTTTCTTTTTTGTTACACTTTGTTGAGCCTTTTGCCACCTATTTTTAGGAAATTATGAAAAGAGCCAGAGAGCCACTAAATAAAGAGCTTATTTAAATAAAAAAAAAAAAATTATTATTATTATTGCCGCAGTGACCGGACGTGTCAATTTTAGCTCCGAGGAAGTAGGGAAAATATCCTAACAAAAGCGGTGAAATAGTGTAAAAGCGATACAAAAGTGAATAAGTGCTACTCTAGTGATATTTGTGACAAAAAAACTTGTTGTTGCACGAAATATTGTTCTGGTAAACAATAAAAATTAATTGTGTAAATTGTGGAAAAATTCTGACATTTGGCAACTAATCCTATTTAAATTATTTTCGTCCGTTGCCATGACAACATGGCAACCGTTTAAAATTTCTGTAGTGCTTGGTTGCAAATAAAACTATTTCGGAAAATTCAAAAAGCAAATTAAAAATATAAAAACAGTGATTTAAAAAAATAATTTGTAAGTAAAAAATAAAGTGTAAACTGCTCTGCCGTACTCAAAATGAGTACGAGCAGCAGCGATTCTGGGGGGACTGATGATCCTCTCAAATCAAATGGAAGGAGGAAGAAGACCAAAAATGCTTCTTCTTCCAAAAATAATTTACAAGGGCCCACCGAAAAGGTCGTTCAGGGCCCAAATCAAGAGGCTAACAAGAAGAGCATTGCATCTTCGTCCTGTACAGACAAATCTGTCAATAAGATGACAAAGGACGCCCAAGAAGCTTCAGTGAGCACCACCAAAGTAACACCTGCTGCTTTCAAGGTGATAAATGCAGCACCCACAATTGATATTGCTTCTACAGCGACTTGAGTGGAGTCGAAAGTAGCTATAACAGCATCAACAATAGTAGCATCAGCGTCAAATGCGAAACTAGCAGATGTGGTAAAAGCAGCTTCAGCCAACGCGCCAAAGCCGCAAAGTACCATTATGAGGCCACCGCTTTCATCAGCGAAAGTGACTATAGCAAGAAGTCAGCCACCAACAGCACCACGATCCCCGGCGTTAGTTTCAGGGATCTCATATGCTCAGGTAAGTGGCAGTTCCCAGAATAGTTCCACTATTGAAATTTTAGGAAAGGGCATCACTCCTCGTCCAGCCCCATTGGACGCAGGTAAGCCTCGGCCTAAGACCGGTGCGGGTCTGCAGGCTTTTTTCGACGGGAGGTGGCAGGATGAGAGCTACGGTATGCAGCTCGAGCACATCAATAGATGTCCTCAGAGCGCATACCTGAAAGCGATCTTCCAGGTCATCTCTCGTGAGCAGCTATTTTCCATGGGGATAATAGCTGGGGGAATGGTTGAGGTGTACACCACGACCCTCGAGAGTGCTACCAAGGTTATGCTTGAGGGCATCGAGGTGGATGGTAGACACCTTGTGCCGTTCCCACTCAGGGAAAAGCCCACAAGGGTCATGTTTTCACGGGTCCCTATGCGAGCTTGCCATGAAGACCTCCTAAATTTCTTGGGAAGATTTGGGAAGGTTCATGGCAACGTTCGTGCCATTCCCTTAAAAATTGGGGACGAGGGTCTCGGGCGGGGTATCTTCGGTACTAGCCGGGAGGCGTCCATCACCTTAAGTAAGGGGTGTACGCTTCCAAAGGGCTTTTACCTGAGCTTATCCGGCTCGAGGCACTGGATAGACGTTGGCACCGAAGCGAAATGCCATGCTTGCCATTTGGTAGGGCATTTTATTGCTGACTTCCCCAGGAGAACCGGGAAGAAGGCTGAACCGAGGGTTCCCTCGAAGGAAGCCACTACTACAGTAGTGGATCTGGAGAAGGAGCCTGCGGCCGGCACTCAACCTGCTATTTTGGAGCAGCCAGTGGTTAAGGTGCCTGAAGTTGTCCTAGAGGCAAAAATAGTTATGGCTGTAAACGGCGCCACGTCGGCACGTGAAAATACGGCCACTTCCGACGAGGAGTCGAATAGCCAAGTAGTAAAAAAAAAGAGGACGAGGAGGAAGAAAGTTGACCGTGTGATGCTACCTCCTCCAGAGCCAGCAAAGCCAGTCGCTCCAAAGCGGCCCCACTCGGAGGAGGACGATAGTGGTGCCCGCGGTTCGAAGGTTGCTGTGAGGGAGGCGGAAGCATCTCTCGAACAGCTTTCGGACTGCGATATGACCGGTTTGGAAGAGACTGGTCTCTCGAGCTTCAGTGGCTACGAGTCGTGTGGTAGCACCATTTCGACTGGTAGCCAATTTGAGGTCTCGAAGGGGATGGAAAACATTCCTAGGGAGAAGATCTCTGAAATTCTTGACCAGCTCCAGTACAAGAAGAACTCAGATAAAATCTGGAGCATTCTTGTAAAGGAGCTGGAGAGGCCAGAGTTGTTACTTCCTCAGCTTCGAATCCTACAACAGGAGTCCAAGAAGAGGAGGAAGTACAACCATGTAGCTCGGTTAGATCGTCTCCATAGGAAGGTGGAGGAGTTGCTTCAGGAGCATCGCTTGGCCGATTCTCCTCGTCAATAGACGTCGCACATTCATCGTTTGAGTTTTTCATCTCTTTGAATGTGCAAGATAGCTTCGATCAACACCGGGGGTTTAAGTGCACATACAAGGTTACACAGCACTATCGAACATGTCAAAATGTTCGATATAGACATCGCGCTTCTACAGGAGACGAATTTTACACAAGACACATACACACAACTTGAGCGCTATGCTTATTTACACACTGGCTATGCAATGTTTGCCACACCTGCGCCTCGCCGAGGCTCAGGGGTGGCAACCATTGTATCCAACAAATTTACACTATCGTCTCCTGTCTATACAGATATCTTCCCAGGCTTCGCTTCTTCCTTGGACTTTGTCATTCAAGACAAAAATATCAAGGTAGTAAACGTGTACCTTCCTCATGACCAGGACATTACAAGACAAGTTCTTGATAGTGTTCAGTCGTGTCTGGTGAATTTTAGCGGCGAAACTGTCCTCGGAGGTGATTTCAACTGCACTCTGAATCCCTCAATGGATCGGCACTCTGGAGTTGAGTTCAACTCTGTCAATGCTACTCGATTGAGGAATTTTGTCGGTGTTTTCAGACTCGTGGATATCTATCGTTGGATGCATCCTACGACTAGATCATACACGAGGGTCTCGCGAAATATCCATGGAAGTCTCGCAGGCTCCAGAATTGATAGACTTTACGTCTCACCTGGAATACTAGAACATTTCGTTGGTGTCACTCATGAAGTGTGTTCGATTAGTGATCATCTTCTTGTGGTGGCGACCAACACTCTAGTTGAAAGACGAACTGCATACTGGATATTCAACAACTATTTGTTGAATTCCGAGCAGTTCATCAATGAGTTCATTGATTTCTGGCACGATTGGCAAGAGAGGAAAGTTAACTTTCCTTTTCTTAGTCAATGGTGGGATGTTGGAAAGCTCCAGATTCGGTCTTTTCTCGAGACGAGTTTCAATCGAAGTGGCTATCAAGCTTCTAGCTTGTCGGCCGAGGTCTCTCGGGTGGCAGCTCTTCTCCCAACTCAGCCGGGGTTGATTCTTTATTTCAATGGAATAAAGGAACGCTTGGCGACACAGACTTACAAGCACAGCTTGGAGTTTGTGCTGCGCGGCCAATCGCGCTGGCTGAGAGAAGGCGATTCTCCAACTGAGTACTTCTTTCAGGCGACTAGACGTCGTACTGCTTCTTGTGAGGTCGAATCGATAATTGATGAATCTGGACAAGTCCTCAACGGACAACAGCTATCAGAATATATTCGAGACTACTACAGTAGTCTCTACTCTGAATCGACGTCGACAACATCCTCGACCACTCATGAATTTCTTGAGAATATTCCCACTTTCTCTGAAGACAGTAAGGAGCTCCTGGATACAGTAATCACATTGGAGGATATGATTGCTGCGACAAAGGATCTAAGGCGACACACTTCACCTGGTTATGACGGCTTGACTCCAGAATTCTTCATACGTTTCAGGGATTTATTAATTCCTGACCTTTTGGGAGTCTTCAATTCGGCGGTTGAGACACATTCAGACTTTCCTTCTAGTTGGAGGAGATCTGTTATGCGCTTGATTCCAAAGAAGGGAGATTTGCAGAGGATGGGGAACTGGAGGCCAGTAACCCTATGCAATGTAGACTACAAAATCGTCTGCAAAGCATTAGGGGCGATACTCCGCTCAGTGATTGCTTCGGTAATACACCCGGAACAGTCCTATTGTGTACCTGGTCGTAGTATCTACGACAATATCGCGGTAGCCAAGCATTTGTTTGCCTACCATGAACAGACAGGTACACAAATGGCCATGATCTCACTTGACCAGCAAAAGGCTTTTGATAGTGTCTCGCACGAGTATCTCTTGACTGCTCTCGAGGCATTTGGGTTTCCGCCCAGGTGGCTCGATATCGTCGGGAAACTGTATAGAGATTCAGCGATTTTGATTAAGCATCAAGGACAAGTTCTGGCTCCTATCTCGTTTCATCGAGGTATCAGACAGGGCTGTCCATTGTCAGGTATGCTTTATGATCTTTCGTTGGAGCCGCTACTGGTGAATCTTCGTCGAATGCTCGGACGGTATGCGGTTCATCTGCCATATACCAATGTGAGGCCTCTTATGTTGGCGTATGCGGATGATCTGTCTATTTTCGTGACAAGAGATGAAGCTTTTCCGGTCGCTCGTGCTGTTTTCGAACAGTTCGAACGTATAGCGGGCGCTAAAATCAACCTTAGTAAGAGTCAAGGCTTGTGGTGTGGAAGGTGGAGAGATCGTACAGATACTCCACTGAACATCCAATGGACTAATACTTGCCTGAAGTATTTAGGTGTGTATATCGGACGCGAGAGTAAATCAAATAATAGCCGCATCGCTCTTGAGAAACTCTCTAGAGCTGTAAACTCATGGCGTAGTCGACTGTTTCCATTATCCTTAATGGGTAGGTCAGTCGTGATAAACTATTTGATTACCTCGTCCATCGTTCATCTGCTAAAGTCTGAGACGTTTGATGAAGGCTTCGTAGGTCTTCTTCAAGCAAAAGCGATAGACGCCTTTTGGTGCGGAAGACGATGGGTTGCTGAAAGCACGCTCTGTCTGCCAGTCAAGATAGGTGGATTAGGTCTCACTAACTTGGTTGTGAAATCAAGGTGTCTCCAAGTGCGGGCATTCCAAAGAGTGTTTTGCCAGAGAGACAGCTTGATTTCTCAACTGTGGGTGAATGTACTGGGAGGGATCGGCATAGGGGAGTATTACTACCTACTCTCTGTTCGACCACCTTATCCTCGTGACTGTCCACAGGATCTAATCTCAACGATTCAGACCTGGGGCAGAATCAGGCCAGCATTTCACCTTCAGTGGAATGCTCTAAGGTACACGCAATTCGCGTCGATTCCAATCAGGTTTAATCCTGAATTAATAGATTCAGTGTTCAGTAATGCTCGGGGTTTTGAAGCTGACACGCATACACTGACAGTTCTCGGAGATATTATTGATATCTCTGGAAACTGTCGAATAAACACTAACACTGCACAACTACACGACGTGGCTGCTTCTGCGCGGGAGAGATTTCGCCAGCTTGGGACCAGTGACCCTGGCACTAAGTTGGAAGATGCTTTCGTTCTGAACAGACCACCACACACACCTTTCAGCACACTTACAACACGTGTGCTCCGTGACGTGCTTATGTCAATAAGACCTCCGGAGAATACAGGATACAACAGATGGCGAACACACCTCGGGGTGAATATGGGCGTGATGGGAGGGTTAACTTGCAGAGTAGTCTACAGTTATCCTTCTAGTTACAAAGATGCTGATGTAGCATTCAAATTGCTGCATCACAGTCTTATGCATCCTAATCAGTTGTCACATATCGACCGCCGAGTTCAGAGGATTTGCACAGTTTGTGCTGGTGAGGGCACCCTGTTTCACAGGTTCTTCACTTGTCCGGCTTTGCAGGGTCTAATGGATCTCGTGCGCGGTATGTGTCAGTTGATCCACCCGAATTTCGGCATTACTAGGACATCGTTTCTATGGGGACCAAAGGTATGTAGTCGAGTGAATTGTTTGATTAGCTTTGTGTTGACACTGGCCAAATCTACAATTCACCTGTACTACATGAGAGTCGAAGATGGGAATCAGAACACTGACCCACAACACCACGCACACGCACTTAAGCGCCACTTCGTTGACAGGTTGAAGAGACGTTTACGTCTCGAATATCTGGCAACGAACGCAGACACATTCAACTGCACATGGCAACCACTATCGTCGGTGCAGGATGGAGCTCTTGTCTTTCGCTGGTGAGAACAGGCCACAGCATTTGCAACACTAGTCCACGGGGCTTCTCCCCGCTTAGGAATCGTTGCACGTGCGGTGGGAAGGACAAGCACTCTGTTAGAGATGCTAAGCTGGAGGGATGATGAGGGCAGTTTGTAGAGGTCTACGATACTACAGGCCGCCCTCGCGGGACTCTATAACGGTATCGGCTAAATTTTTTCGTTCGTTCGGTCATTTATCTTTGATTCGGTTTCGGTCTCGGTGCTAAATTACAAAATTTTTTGTTGAAAATTCGTTCGTTTAGGTAAATATTTTTATTAGATTATTTTGGAAATTGAAGCTTCTTGGAACTGCCACTTACCCAATTGTCAAAATTGGGACTTTTAAATTTTTTGTCTATCTTTTAGATCCTTTTCAAAATTCTTGTAGCCGTTTTTTAGTCTCTTTTGAGAATTTTGTCTTGTTTGTTTTCCTTTTGTTTGTGTCTTTTTTCTTGTTCATTAGTTTTTCTAATTGTTTTAATTGTTTAATTGTCCCTATTGACCTTTTATAACTTTTAGATTAGCTAGCGACCTTTTGTTTACACTTTGTAGAGCCTTTTGCCACCTATTTTTAAGGAATTTTAAAAGAGCCAAAGAGCCAAAAAATAAAGAGCTTATATACATTAAAAAAAAATTATTATTGCCGCAGTGACCGGACGTGTCAATTTTAGCTCCGAGGAAGTAGGGAAAATATCCTAACAAAAGCGGTGAAATAGTGTAAAAGTGATACAAAAGTGAATAAGTGCTACTCTAGTGATATTTGTGACAAAAAAACTTGTTGTTGCACGAAATATTGTTCTGGTAAACAATAAAAATTAATTGTGTAAATTGTGGAAAAATTCTGACATTTGGCAACTAATCCTATTTAAATTATTTTCGTCCGTTGCCATGACAACATGGCAACCGTTTAAAATTTCTGTAGTGCTTGGTTGCAAATAAAACTATTTCGGAAAATTCAAAAAGCAAATTAAAAATATAAAAACAGTGATTTAAAAAAATAATTTGTAAGTAAAAAATAAAGTGTAAACTGCTCTGCCGTACTCAAAATGAGTACGAGCAGCAGCGATTCTGGGGGGACTGATGATCCTCTCAAATCAAATGGAAGGAGGAAGAAGACCAAAAATGCTTCTTCTTCCAAAAATAATTTACAAGGGCCCACCGAAAAGGTCGTTCAGGGCCCAAATCAAGAGGCTAACAAGAAGAGCATTGCATCTTCGTCCTGTACAGACAAATCTGTCAATAAGATGACAAAGGACGCCCAAGAAGCTTCAGTGAGCACCACCAAAGTAACACCTGCTGCTTTCAAGGTGATAAATGCAGCACCCACAATTGATATTGCTTCTACAGCAACTTCAGTGGAGTCGAAAGTAGCTATAACAGCATCAACAATAGTAGCATCAGCGTCAAATGCGAAACTAGCAGATGTGGTAAAAGCAGCTTCAGCCAACGCGCCAAAGCCGCAAAGTACCATTATGAGGCCACCGCTTTCATCAGCGAAAGTGACTATAGCAAGAAGTCAGCCACCAACAGCACCACGATCCCCGGCGTTAGTTTCAGGGATCTCATATGCTCAGGTAAGTGGCAGTTCCCAGAATAGTTCCACTATTGAAATTTTAGGAAAGGGCATCACTCCTCGTCCAGCCCCATTGGACGCAGGTAAGCCTCGGCCTAAGACCGGTGCGGGTCTGCAGGCTTTTTTCGACGGGAGGTGGCAGGATGAGAGCTACGGTATGCAGCTCGAGCACATCAATAGATGTCCTCAGAGCGCATACCTGAAAGCGATCTTCCAGGTCATCTCTCGTGAGCAGCTATTTTCCATGGGGATAATAGCTGGGGGAATGGTTGAGGTGTACACCACGACCCTCGAGAGTGCTACCAAAGTTATGCTTGAGGGCATCGAGGTGGATGGTAGACACCTTGTGCCGTTCCCACTCAGGGAAAAGCCCACAAGGGTCATGTTTTCACGGGTCCCTATGCGAGCTTGCCATGAAGACCTCCTAAATTTCTTGCGAAGATTTGGGAAGGTTCATGGCAACGTTCGTGCCATTCCCTTAAAAATTGGGGACGAGGGTCTCGGGCGGGGTATCTTCGGTACTAGCCGGGAGGCGTCCATCACCTTAAGTAAGGGGTGTACGCTTCCAAAGGGCTTTTACCTGAGCTTATCCGGCTCGAGGCACTGGATAGACGTTGGCACCGAAGCGAAATGCCATGCTTGCCATTTGGTAGGGCATTTTATTGCTGACTGCCCCAGGAGAACCGGGAAGAAGGCTGAACCGAGGGTTCCCTCGAAGGAAGCCACTACTACAGTAGTGGATCTGGAGAAGGAGCCTTCGGCCGGCACTCAACCTGCTATTTTGGAGCAGCCAGTGGTTAAGGTGCCTGAAGTTGTCCTAGAGGCAAAAATAGTTATGGCTGTAAACGGCGCCACGTCGGCACGTGAAAATACGGCCACTTCGGACGAGGAGTCGAATAGCCAAGTAGTAAAAAAAAAGAGGACGAGGAGGAAGAAAATTGACCGGGTGAGCCAGCAAAGCCAGTCGCATCCAAGCGGCCCCACTCGGAGAAGGACGATAGTGGAGCTCACGGTTCGAAGGTTGTAGTAAGGGACGCGGTGGTGTCTCACGAGCAGCTTTCGGACTGCGACATGACCGGCTTGGATGACACTGGTCTTTCGAGCTTCGGTGGCTACGAGTCGTGTGATAGCATCATTTCGACTGGTAGCCAATTTGAAGTCTCGAAAGGGATGGAGACCCTTCCTAGGAAGAAGATCTCCGAAATTCTTACCCAGCTCCAGTACAAGAAGAATTCAGATAAAATCTGGAGTATTCTTGTAAGGGAGCTGGAGAGGCCAGAGTTGTTATTTCCTCAGCTTCAACTCCTACAACAGGAGTCCAGGAAGAGGAGGAAGTACAACGATGTTGCTCGGTTAGAACGACTTCATAGGAAGTTGGAGGAGTTGCTTCAGGAGCATCGCTTGGCCGATTCTCCTCGTCAATAGACGTCGCACATTCATCGTTTGAGCTTTTCATCTCTTTGAATGTGCAAGATAGCTTCGATCAACACCGGGGGTTTAAGTGCACATACAAGGTTACACAGCACTATCGAACATGTCAAAATGTTCGATATAGACATCGCGCTTCTACAGGAGACAAATTTTACACAAGACACATACACACAACTTGAGCGCTATGCTTATTTACACACTGGCTATGCAATGTTTGCCACACCTGCGCCTCGCCGAGGCTCAGGGGTGGCAATCATTGTATCCAACAAATTTACACTATCGTCTCCTGTCTATACAGATATCTTCCCAGGCTTCGCTTCTTCCTTGGACTTTGTCATTCAAGACAAAAATATCAAGGTAGTGAACGTGTACCTTCCTCATGACCAGGACATTACAAGACAAGTTCTTGATAGTGTTCAGTCGTGTCTGGTGAATTTTAGCGGTGAAACTGTCCTCGGAGGTGATTTCAACTGCACTCTGAATCCCTCAATGGATCGGCACTCTCGAGTTGAGTTCAACTCTGTCAATGCTACTCGATTGAGGAATTTTGTCGGTGTTTTCAGACTCGTGGATATCTATCGTTGGATGCATCCTACGACTAGATCATACACGAGGGTCTCGCGAAATATCCATGGAAGTCTCGCAGGCTCCAGAATTGATAGACTTTACGTCTCACCTGGAATACTAGAACATTTCGTTGGTGTCACTCATGAAGTGTGTTCCGTTAGTGATCATCTTCTTGTAGTGGCGACCAGCACTCTAGTTGAAAGACGAACTGCATACTGGATATTCAACAACTATTTGTTGAATTCCGAGCAGTTCATCAATGAGTTCACTGAATTCTGGCACGATTGGCAAGAGAGGAAAGTTAACTTTCCTTTTCTTAGTCAATGGTGGGATGTTGGAAAGCTCCAGATTCGGTCTTTTCTCGAGACGAGTTTCAATCGAAGTGGCTATCAAGCTTCTAGCTTGTCGGCCGAGGTCTCTCGGGTGGCAGCTCTTCTCCCAACTCAGCCGGGGTTGATTCTTTATTTCAATGGAATAAAGGAACGCTTGGCGACACAGACTTACAAGCACAGCTTGGAGTTTGTGCTGCGCGGCCAATCGCGCTGGCTGAGAGAAGGCGATTCTCCAACTGAGTACTTCTTTCAGGCGACTAGACGTCGTACTGCTTCTTGTGAGGTCGAATCGATAATTGATGAATCTGGACAAGTCCTCAACGGACAACAGCTATCAGAATATATTCGAGACTACTACAGTAGTCTCTACTCTGAATCGACGTCGACAACATCCTCGACCACTCATGAATTTCTTGAGAATATTCCCACTTTCTCTGAAGACAGTAAGGAGCTCCTGGATACAGTAATCACATTGGAGAATATGATTGCTGCGACCAAGGATCTACGGCGACACACTTCACCTGGTTATGACGGCTTGACTCCAGAATTCTTCATACGTTTCAGGGATTTATTAATTCCTGACCTTTTGGAAGTCCTCAATTCGGCGGTTGAGACACATTCAGGCTTTCCTTCTAGTTGGAGGAGATCTGTTATGCGCTTGATTCCAAAGAAGGGAGATTTGCAGAGGATGGGGAACTGGAGGCCAGTAACCCTATGCAATGTAGACTACAAAATCGTCTGCAAAGCATTAGGGGCGATACTCCGATCAGTGATTGCTTCGGTAATACACCCGGAACAGTCCTATTGTGTACCTGGTCGTAGTATCTACGACAATATCGCGGTAGCCAAGCATTTGTTTGCCTACCATGAACAGACAGGTACACAAATGGCCATGATTTCACTTGACCAACAAAAGGCTTTTGATAGTGTCTCGCACGAGTATCTCTTGACTGCTCTCGAGGCATTTGGGTTTCCGCCCAGGTGGCTCGATATCGTCGGGAAACTATATAGAGATTCAGCGA
The DNA here is from genome assembly GCA_963930735.1 of Dioctria linearis. NCBI lineage: Eukaryota > Metazoa > Arthropoda > Insecta > Diptera > Asilidae > Dioctria > Dioctria linearis. Next base: position 83,967,321 of record OZ005743.1, on the reverse strand, counting down.
TTTTGATTAAGCATCAAGGACAAGTTCTGGCTCCTATCTCGTTTCATCGAGGTATCAGACAGGGCTGTCCATTGTCAGGTATGCTTTATGATCTTTCGTTGGAGCCGCTACTGGTGAATCTTCGTCGAATGCTCGGACGGTATGCGGTTCATCTGCCATATACCAATGTGAGGCCTCTTATGTTGGCGTATGCGGATGATCTGTCTATTTTCGTGACAAGAGATGAAGCTTTTCCGGTCGCTCGTGCTGTTTTCGAACAGTTCGAACGTATAGCGGGCGCTAAAATCAACCTTAGTAAGAGTCAAGGCTTGTGGTGTGGAAGGTGGAGAGATCGTACAGATACTCCACTGAACATCCAATGGACTAATACTTGCCTGAGGTATTTAGGTGTGTATATCGGACGCGAGAGTAAATCAAATAATAGCCGCATCGCTCTTGAGAAACTCTCTAGAGCTGTAAACTCATGGCGTAGTCGACTGTTTCCATTATCCTTAATGGGTAGGTCAGTCGTGATAAACTATTTGATTACCTCGTCTATCGTTCATCTGCTAAAGTCTGAGACGTTTGATGAAGGCTTCGTAGGTCTTCTTCAAGCAAAAGCGATAGACGCCTTTTGGTGCGGAAGACGATGGGTTGCTGAAAGCACGCTCTGTCTGCCAGTCAAGATAGGTGGACTAGGTCTCACTAACTTGGTTGTGAAATCAAGGTGTCTCCAATTGCGGGCATTCCAAAGAGTGTTTTGCCAGGGAGACAGCTTGATTTCTCAACTGTGGGTGAATGTACTGGGAGGGATCGGCATAGGGGAGTATTACTACCTACTCTCTGTTCGACCACCTTATCCTCGTGACTGTCCACAGGATCTAATCTCAACGATTCAGATCTGGGGCAGAATCAGGCCAGCATTTCACCTTAAGTGGAATGCTCTACGGTACACGCAATTCGCGTCAATTCCAATCAGGGTTAATCCTGAATTAATAGATTCAGTGTTCGGTAATGCTCGGGGTTTTGAAGCTGACACGCATACACTGACAGTTCTCGGAGATATTATTGATATCTCTGGAAACTGTCGAATAAACACTAACACTGCACAACTACACGACGTGGCTGCTTCTGCGCGGGAGAGATTTCGCCAGCTTGGGACCAGTGACCCTGGCACTAAGTTGGAAGATGCTTTCGTTCTGAACAGACCACCACACACACCTTTCAGCACACTTACAACACGTGTGCTCCGTGACGTGCTTATGTCAATAAGACCTCCGGAGTATACAGGATACAACAGATGGCGAACACACCTCGGGGTGAATATGGGCGTGATGGGAGGGATAACTTGCAGAGTAGTCTACAATTATCCTTCTAGTTACAAAGATGCTGATGTAGCATTCAAATTGCTGCATCACAGTCTTATGCATCCTAATCAGTTGTCACATATCGACCGCCGAGTTCAGAGGAATTGCACAGTTTGTGCTGGTGAGGGCACCCTGTTTCACAGGTTCTTCACTTGTCCGGCTTTGCAGGGTCTAATGGATCTCGTGCGCGGTATGTGTCAGTTGATCCACCCGAATTTCGGCATTACTAGGACATCGTTTCTATGGGGACCAAAGGTCTGTAGTCGAGTGAATTGTTTGATTAGCTTTGTGTTGACACTGGCCAAATCTACAATTCACCTGTACTACATGAGAGTCGAAGCTGGGAATCAGAACACTGACCCACAACACCACGCACACGCACTTAAGCGCCACTTCGTTGACAGGTTGAAGAGACGTTTACGTCTTGAATATCTGGCAACGAACGCAGACACATTCAACTGCACATGGCAACCACTATCGTCGGTGCAGGACGGAGCTCTTGTCTTTCACTGGTGATAGCAGGCCACAGCATTTGCAACACTAGTCCATGGGGCTTCTCCTCGCTTAGGAATCGTTGCAAGTGCTGTGGGAAGGACAAGCACTCTGTTAGAGATGCTAAGCTGGAGGGATGATGAGGGCAGTTTGTAGAGGTCTATGATACTACAGGCTGCCCTCGCGGGACTCTATAACGGTATCGGGTAAATTTTTTCGTTCGTTCGGTTTTTTAATTTTTTATTCGGTTTCGGTCTCGGTGCAAAATTGCAAAATTTTCTGTTGAAAATTCGCTCGTTTAGGTCATTATTTCTATTAGATAATTTTGGAATTTTGGAACTGCTTGGAACTGCCACTTACCTAATTGTCAAAATTGGGACTGGTTTTAAACTTTTGGTTATTACTTAATATTTTTTCAAAATTCTCGTGACCGTTTGTAGACTCTTTTGAGCATTTTGTTTGAATTTGTTTTACTTTTTGTGTCATTTTGTTTTAGTTTTGTGGCATTTGTTTAGTTTAATTGTTTTACTTGTCCCTATTGACTTTTACAACTTTAGTGTAGCTATCGTCTTTTTTTACACTTTGTAGAGCCTTTTGCCACCTACTTTTAAGGAATTTTTAAAAGAGCCAAAGAGCCAACAATAAAAGAGTCATTATACACATAAAAAAAAATTATTATTATTGCCGCAGTGACCGGACGTGTCAATTTTAGCTCCGAGGAAGTAGGGAAAATATCCTAACAAAAGCGGTGAAATAGTGTAAAAGCGATACAAAAGTGAATAAGTGCTACTCTAGTGATATTTGTGACAAAAAAACTTGTTGTTGCACGAAATCTTGTTCTGGTAAACAATAAAAATTAATTGTGTAAATTGTGGAAAAATTCTGACATTTGGCAACTAATCCTATTTAAATTATTTTCGTCCGTTGCCATGACAACATGGCAACCGTTTAAAATTTCTGTAGTGCTTGGTTGCAAATAAAACTATTTCGGAAAATTCAAAAAGCAAATTAAAAATATAAAAACAGTGATTTAAAAAAATAATTTGTAAGTAAAAAATAAAGTGTAAACTGCTCTGCCGTACTCAAAATGAGTACGAGCAGCAGCGATTCTGGGGGGACTGATGATCCTCTCAAATCAAATGGAAGGAGGAAGAAGACCAAAAATGCTTCTTCTTCCAAAAATAATTTACAAGGGCCCACCGAAAAGGTCGTTCAGGGCCCAAATCAAGAGGCTAACAAGAAGAGCATTGCATCTTCGTCCTGTACAGACAAATCTGTCAATAAGATGACAAAGGACGCCCAAGAAGCTTCAGTGAGCACCACCAAAGTAACACCTGCTGCTTTCAAGGTGATAAATGCAGCACCCACAATTGATATTGCTTCTACAGCAACTTCAGTGGAGTCGAAAGTAGCTATAACAGCATCAACAATAGTAGCATCAGCGTCAAATGCGAAACTAGCAGATGTGGTAAAAGCAGCTTCAGCCAACGCGCCAAAGCCGCAAAGTACCATTATGAGGCCACCGCTTTCATCAGCGAAAGTGACTATAGCAAGAAGTCAGCCACCAACAGCACCACGATCCCCGGCGTTAGTTTCAGGGATCTCATATGCTCAGGTAAGTGGCAGTTCCCAGAATAGTTCCACTATTGAAATTTTAGGAAAGGGCATCACTCCTCGTCCAGCCCCATTGGACGCAGGTAAGCCTCGGCCTAAGACCGGTGCGGGTCTGCAGGCTTTTTTCGACGGGAGGTGGCAGGATGAGAGCTACGGTATGCAGCTCGAGCACATCAATAGATGTCCTCAGAGCGCATACCTGAAAGCGATCTTCCAGGTCATCTCTCGTGAGCAGCTATTTTCCATGGGGATAATAGCTGGGGGAATGGTTGAGGTGTACACCACGACCCTCGAGAGTGCTACCAAGGTTATGCTTGAGGGCATCGAGGTGGATGGTAGACACCTTGTGCCGTTCCCACTCAGGGAAAAGCCCACAAGGGTCATGTTTTCACGGGTCCCTATGCGAGCTTGCCATGAAGACCTCCTAAATTTCTTGGGAAGATTTGGGAAGGTTCATGGCAACGTTCGTGCCATTCCCTTAAAAATTGGGGACGAGGGTCTCGGGCGGGGTATCTTCGGTACTAGCCGGGAGGCGTCCATCACCTTAAGTAAGGGGTGTACGCTTCCAAAGGGCTTTTACCTGAGCTTATCCGGCTCGAGGCACTGGATAGACGTTGGCACCGAAGCGAAATGCCATGCTTGCCATTTGGTAGGGCATTTTATTGCTGACTGCCCCAGGAGAACCGGGAAGAAGGCTGAACCGAGGGTTCCCTCGAAGGAAGCCACTACTACAGTAGTGGATCTGGAGAAGGAGCCTTCGGCCGGCACTCAACCTGCTATTTTGGAGCAGCCAGTGGTTAAGGTGCCTGAAGTTGTCCTAGAGGCAAAAATAGTTATGGCTGTAAACGGCGCCACGTCGGCACGTGAAAATACGGCCACTTCCGACGAGGAGTCGAATAGCCAAGTAGTAAAAAAAAAGAGGACGAGGAGGAAGAAAATTGACCGGGTGAGCCAGCAAAGCCAGTCGCATCCAAGCGGCCCCACTCGGAGAAGGACGATAGTGGAGCTCGCGGTTCGAAGGTTGTAGTAAGGGACGCGGTGGTGTCTCACGAGCAGCTTTCGGACTGCGACATGACCGGCTTGGATGACACTGGTCTTTCGAGCTTCGGTGGCTACGAGTCGTGTGATAGCATCATTTCGACTGGTAGCCAATTTGAAGTCTCGAAAGGGATGGAGACCCTTCCTAGGAAGAAGATCTCCGAAATTCTTACCCAGCTCCAGTACAAGAAGAATTCAGATAAAATCTGGAGTATTCTTGTAAGGGAGCTGGAGAGGCCAGAGTTGTTACTTCCTCAGCTTCAACTCCTACAACAGGAGTCCAGGAAGAGGAGGAAGTACAACGATGTTGCTCGGTTAGAACGACTTCATAGGAAGGTGGAGGAGTTGCTTCAGGAGCATCGCTTGGCCGATTCTCCTCGTCAATAGACGTCGCACATTCATCGTTTGAGCTTTTCATCTCTTTGAATGTGCAAGATAGCTTCGATCAACACCGGGGGTTTAAGTGCACATACAAGGTTACACAGCACTATCGAACATGTCAAAATGTTCGATATAGACATCGCGCTTCTACAGGAGACGAATTTTACACAAGACACATACACACAACTTGAGCGCTATGCTTATTTACACACTGGCTATGCAATGTTTGCCACACCTGCGCCTCGCCGAGGCTCAGGGGTGGCAATCATTGTATCCAACAAATTTACACTATCGTCTCCCGTCTATACAGATATCTTCCCAGGCTTCGCTTCTTCCTTGGACTTTGTCATTCAAGACAGAAATATCAAGGTAGTGAACGTGTACCTTCCTCATGACCAGGACATTACAAGACAAGTTCTTGATAGTGTTCAGTCGTGTCTGGTGAATTTTAGCGGTGAAACTGTCCTCGGAGGTGATTTCAACTGCACTCTGAATCCCTCAATGGATCGGCACTCTCGAGTTGAGTTCAACTCTGTCAATGCTACTCGATTGAGGAATTTTGTCGGTGTTTTCAGACTCGTGGATATCTATCGTTGGATGCATCCTACGACTAGATCATACACGAGGGTCTCGCGAAATATCCATGGAAGTCTCGCAGGCTCCAGAATTGATAGACTTTACGTCTCACCTGGAATACTAGAACATTTCGTTGGTGTCACTCATGAAGTGTGTTCCGTTAGTGATCATCTTCTTGTAGTGGCGACCAGCACTCTAGTTGAAAGACGAACTGCATACTGGATATTCAACAACTATTTGTTGAATTCCGAGCAGTTCATCAATGAGTTCACTGAATTCTGGCACGATTGGCAAGAGAGGAAAGTTAACTTTCCTTTTCTTAGTCAATGGTGGGATGTTGGAAAGCTCCAGATTCGGTCTTTTATCGAGACGAGTTTCAATCGAAGTGGCTATCAAGCTTCTAGCTTGTCGGCCGAGGTCTCTCGGGTGGCAGCTCTTCTCCCAACTCAGCCGGGGTTGATTCTTTATTTCAATGGAATAAAGGAACGCTTGGCGACACAGACTTACAAGCACAGCTTGGAGTTTGTGCAGCGCGGCCAATCGCGCTGGCTGAGAGAAGGCGATTCTCCAACTGAGTACTTCTTTCAGGCGACTAGACGTCGTACTGCTTCTTGTGAGGTCGAATCGATTATTGATGAATCTGGACAAGTCCTCAACGGACAACAGCTATCAGAATATATTCGAGACTACTACAGTAGTCTCTACTCTGAATCGACGTCGACAACATCCTCGACCACTCATGAATTCCTTGAGAATATTCCCACTTTCTCTGAATACAGTAAGGAGCTCCTGGATACAGTAATCACATTGGAGGATATGATTGCTGCGACAAAGGATCTAAGGCGACACACTTCACCTGGTTATGACGGCTTGACTCCAGAATTCTTCATACGTTTCAGGGATTTATTAATTCCTGACCTTTTGGATGTCTTCAATTCGGCGGTTGAGATGCATTCAGACTTTCCTTCTAGTTGGAGGAGATCTGTATGCGCTTGATTCCAAAGAAGGGAGATTTGCAGAGGATGGGGAACTGGAGGCCAGTAACCCTATGCAATCTAGACTACAAAATCGTCTGCAAAGCATTAGGGGCGATACTCCGCTCAGTGATTGCTTCGGTAATACACCCGGAACAGTCCTATTGTGTACCTGGTCGTAGTATCTACGACAAAATCGCGGTAGCCAAGCATTTGTTTGCCTACCATGAACAGACAGGTACACAAATGGCCATGATCTCACTTGACCAGCAAAAGGCTTTTGATAGTGTCTCGCACGAGTATCTCTTGACTGCTCTCGAGGCATTTGGGTTTCCACCCAGGTGGCTCAATATCGTCGGGAAACTGTATAGAGATTCAGCGATTTTGATTAAGCATCAAGGACAAGTTCTGGCTCCTATCTCGTTTCATCGAGGTATCAGACAGGGCTGTCCATTGTCAGGTATGCTTTATGATCTTTCGTTGGAGCCGCTACTGGTGAATCTTCGTCGAATGCTCGGACGGTATGCGGTTCATCTGCCATATACCAATGTGAGGCCTCTTATGTTGGCGTATGCGGATGATCTGTCTATTTTCGTGACAAGAGATGAAGCTTTTCCGGTCGCTCGTGCTGTTTTCGAACAGTTCGAACGTATAGCGGGCGCTAAAATCAACCTTAGTAAGAGTCAAGGCTTGTGGTGTGGAAGGTGGAGAGATCGTACAGATACTCCACTGAACATCCAATGGACTAATACTTGCCTGAAGTATTTAGGTGTGTATATCGGACGCGAGGGTAAATCAAATAATAGCCGCATCGCTCTTGAGAAACTCTCTAGAGCTGTAAACTCATGGCGTAGTCGACTGTTTCCATTATCCTTAATGGGTAGGTCAGTCGTGATAAACTATTTGATTACCTTGTCCATCGTTCATCTGCTAAAGTCTGAGACGTTTGATGAAGGCTTCGTAGGTCTTCTTCAAGCAAAAGCGATAGACGCCTTTTGGTGCGGAAGACGATGGGTTGCTGAAAGCACGCTCTGTCTGCCAGTCAAGATAGGTGGATTAGGTCTCACTAACTTGGTTGTGAAATCAAGGTGTCTCCAAGTGCGTGCATTCCAAAGAGTGTTTTGCCAGGGAGACAGCTTGATTTCTCAACTGTGGGTGAATGTACTGGGAGGGATCGGCATAGGGGAGTATTACTACCTACTCTCTGTTCGACCACCTTATCCTCGTGACTGTCCACAGGATCTAATCTCAACGATTCAGACCTGGGGCAGAATCAGGCCAGCATTTCACCTTCAGTGGAATGCTCTAAGGTACACGCAATTCGCGTCGATTCCAATCAGGTTTAATCCTGAATTAATAGATTCAGTGTTCGGTAATGCTCGGGGTTTTGAAGCTGACACGCATACACTGACAGTTCTCGGAGATATTATTGATATCTCTGGAAACTGTCGAATAAACACTAACACTGCACAACTACACGACGTGGCTGCTTCTGCGCGGGAGAGATTTCGCCAGCTTGGGACCAGTGACCCTGGCACTAAGTTGGAAGATGCTTTCGTTCTGAACAGACCACCACACAGACCTTTCAGCACACTTACAACACGTGTGCTCCGTGACGTGCTTATGTCAATAAGACCTCCGGAGTATACAGGATACAACAGATGGCGAACACACCTCGGGGTGAATATGGGCGTGATGGGAGGGTTAACTTGCAGAGTAGTCTACAGTTATCCTTCTAGTTACAAAGATGCTGATGTAGCATTCAAATTGCTGCATCACAGTCTTATGCATCCTAATCAGTTGTCACATATCGACCGCCGAGTTCAGAGGATTTGCACAGTTTGTGCTGGTGAGGGCACCCTGTTTCACAGGTTCTTCACTTTTCCGGCTTTGCAGGGTCTAATGGATCTCGTGCGCGGTATGTGTCAGTTGATCCACCCGAATTTCGGCATTACTAGGACATCGTTTCTATGGGGACCAAGGGTCTGTAGTCGAGTGAATTGTTTGATTAGCTTTGTGTTGACACTGGCCAAATCTACAATTCACCTGTACTACATGAGAGTCGAAGCTGGGAATCAGAACACTGACCCACAACACCACGCACACGCACTTAAGCGCCACTTCGTTGACAGGTTGAAGAGACGTTTACGTCTTGAATATCTGGCAACGAACGCAGACACATTCAACTGCACATTGCAACCACTATCGTCGGTGCAGGACGGAGCTCTTGACTTTCACTGGTGATAGCAGGCCACAGCATTTGCAACACTAGTCCATGGGGCTTCTCCTCGCTTAGGAATCGTTGCAAGTGCTGTGGGAAGGACAAGCACTCTGTTAGAGATGCTAAGCTGGAGGGATGATGAGGGCAGTTTGTAGAGGTCTATGATACTACAGGCTGCCCTCGCGGGACTCTATAACGGTATCGGGTAAATTTTTTCGTTCGTTCGGTTTTTTAATTTTTTATTCGGTTTCGGTCTCGGTGCAAAATTGCAAAATTTTCTGTTGAAAATTCGCTCGTTTAGGTCATTATTTCTATTAGATCATTTTGGAATTTTGGAACTGCTTGGAACTGCCACTTACCTAATTGTCAAAATTGGGACTGGTTTTAAACTTTTGGTTATTACTTAATATTTTTTCAAAATTCTCGTGACCGTTTATAGACTTTTTTGAGCATTTTGTTTGAATTTGTTTTACTTTTTGTGTCATTTTGTTTTAGTTTTGTGGCATTTGTTTAGTTTAATTGTTTTACTTGTCCCTATTGACTTTTACAACTTTAGTGTAGCTATCGTCTTTTTTTACACTTTGTAGAGCCTTTTGCCACCTACTTTTAAGGAATTTTTAAAAGAGCCAAAGAGCCAACAATAAAAGAGTCATTATACACATAAAAAAAAATTATTATTATTGCCGCAGTGACCGGACTTGTCAATTTTAGCTCCGAGGAAGTAGGGAAAATATCCTAACAAAAGCGGTGAAATAGTGTAAAAGCGATACGAAAGTGAATAAGTGCTACTCTAGTGATATTTGTGACAAAAAAACTTGTTGTTGCACGAAATATTGTTCTGGTAAACAATAAAAATTAATTGTGTAAATTGTGGAAAAATTCTGACATTTGGCAACTAATCCTATTTAAATTATTTTCGTCCGTTGCCATGACAACATGGCAACCGTTTAAAATTTCTGTAGTGCTTGGTTGCAAATAAAACTATTTCGGAAAATTCAAAAAGCAAATTAAAAATATAAAAACAGTGATTTAAAAAAATAATTTGTAAGTAAAAAATAAAGTGTAAACTGCTCTGCCGTACTCAAAATGAGTACGAGCAGCAGCGATTCTGGGGGGACTGATGATCCTCTCAAATCAAGTGGAAGGAGGAAGGAGACCAAAAATGCTTCTTCTTCCAAAAATAATTTACAAGGGCCCACCGAAAAGGTCGTTCAGGGCCCAAATCAAGAGGCTAACAAGAAGAGCATTGCATCTTCGTCCTGTACAGACAAATCTGTCAATAAGATGACAAAGGACGCCCAAGAAGCTTCAGTGAGCACCACCAAAGTAACACCTGCTGCTTTCAAGGTGCTAAATGCAGCACCCACAATTGATATTGCTTCTACAGCAACTTCAGTGGAGTCGAAAGTAGCTATAACAGCATCAACAATAGTAGCATCAGCGTCAAATTCGAAACTAGCAGATGTGGTAAAAGCAGCTTCAGCCAACGCGCCAAAGCCGCAAAGTACCATTATGAGGCCACCGCTTTCATCAGCGAAAGTGACTATAGCAAGAAGTCAGCCACCAACAGCACCACGATCCCCGGCGTTAGTTTCAGGGATCTCATATGCTCAGGTAAGTGGCAGTTCCCAGAATAGTTCCACTATTGAAATTTTAGGAAAGGGCATCACTCCTCGTCCAGCCCCATTGGACGCAGGTAAGCCTCGGCCTAAGACCGGTGCGGGTCTGCAGGCTTTTTTCGACGGGAGGTGGCAGGATGAGAGCTACGGTATGCAGCTCGAGCACATCAATAGATGTCCTCAGAGCGCATACCTGAAAGCGATCTTCCAGGTCATCTCTCGTGAGCAGCGGCGTCCATCACCTTAAGTAAGGGGTGTACGCTTCCAAAGGGCTTTTACCTGAGCTTATCCGGCTCGAGGCACTGGATAGACGTTGGCACCGAAGCGAAATGCCATGCTTGCCATTTGGTAGGGCATTTTATTGCTGACTGCCCCAGGAAAACCGGGAAGAAGGCTGAACCGAGGGTTCCCTCGAAGGAAGCCACTACTACAGTAGTGGATCTGGAGAAGGAGCCTTCGGCCGGCACTCAACCTGCCATTTTGGAGCAGCCAGTGGTTAGGGTGCCTGAAGTTTTCTCAGAGGCAAAAGAAATTATGGCTATAAACGGCGCCACGTCGGCACGTGAAAACACGGCTACTTCTGACGAGGAGTCAAATAGCCAAGTAGTGAAAAAAAAGAGGACGAGGAGGAAGAAAGTTGACCGGGTGATGCTGCCTCCTCCAGAGCCAGCAAAGCCAGTCGCTCCAAAACGGCCCCACTCGGAGGAGGACGATAGTGGAGCTCGCGGTTCGAAGGTTGTAGTAAGGGACGCGGTGGTGTCTCACGAGCAGCTTTCGGACTGCGACATGACCGGCTTGGATGACACTGGTGTTTCGAGCTTCGGTGGCTACGAGTCGTGTGATAGCATCATTTCGACTGGTAGCCAATTTGAAGTCTCGAAAGGGATGGAGACCCTTCCTAGGAAGAAGATCTCCGAAATTCTTACCCAGCTCCAGTACAAGAAGAATTCAGATAAAATCTGGAGTATTCTTGTAAGGGAGCTGGAGAGGCCAGAGTTGTTACTTCCTCAGCTTCAACTCCTACAACAGGAGTCCAGGAAGAGGAGGAAGTACAACGATGTTGCTCGGTTAGAACGACTTCATAGGAAGGTGGAGGAGTTGCTTCAGGAGCATCGCTTGGCCGATTCTCCTCGTCAATAGACCTCGCACATTCATCGTTTGAGCTTTTCATCTCTTTGAATGTGCAAGATAGCTTCGATCAACACCGGGGGTTTAAGTGCACATACAAGGTTACACAGCACTATCGAACATGTCAAAATGTTCGATATAGACATCGCGCTTCTACAGGAGACGAATTTTACACAAGACACATACACACAACTTGAGCGCCTCGCCGAGGCTCAGGGGTGGCAACCATTGTATCCAACAAATTTACACTATCGTCTCCTGTCTATACAGATATCTTCCCAGGCTTCGCTTCTTCCTTGGACTTTGTCATTCAAGACAAAAATATCAAGGTAGTAAACGTGTACCTTCCTCATGACCAGGACATTACAAGACAAGTTCTTGATAGTGTTCAGTCGTGTCTGGTGAATTTTAGCGGCGAAACTGTCCTCGGAGGTGATTTCAACTGCACTCTGAATCCCTCAATGGATCGGCACTCTGGAGTTGAGTTCAACTCTGTCAATGCTACTCGATTGAGGAATTTTGTCGGTGTTTTCAGACTCGTGGATATCTATCGTTGGATGCATCCTACGACTAGATCATACACGAGGGTCTCGCGAAATATCCATGGAAGTCTCGCAGGCTCCAGAATTGATAGACTTTACGTCTCACCTGGAATACTAGCACATTTCGTTGGTGTCACTCATGAAGTGTGTTCGATTAGTGATCATCTTCTTGTGGTGGCGACCAGCACTCTAGTTGAAAGACGAACTGCATACTGGATATTCAACAACTATTTGTTGAATTCCGAGCAGTTCATCAATGAGTTCATTGATTTCTGGCACGATTGGCAAGAGAGGAAAGCTGACTTGCCTTTTCTTAGTCAATGGTGGGATGTTGGAAAGCTCCGGATTCATTCTTTTATCGAGACGAGTTTCAATCGAAGTAGCTATCAAGCTTCTAGCTTGTCGGCCGAGGTCTCTCGGGTGGCAGCTCTTCTCCCAACTCAGCCGGGGTTGATTCTTTATTTCAATGGAATAAAGGAACGCTTGGCGACACAGACTTACAAGCACAGCTTGGAGTTTGTGCTGCGCGGCCAATCGCGCTGGCTGAGAGAAGGCGATTCTCCAACTGAGTACTTCTTTCAGGCGACTAGACGTCGTACTGCTTCTTGTGAGGTCGAATCGATAATTGATGAATCTGGACAAGTCCTCAACGGACAACAGCTATCAGAATATATTCGAGACTACTACAGTAGTCTCTACTCTGAATCGAGGTCGACAACATCCTCGACCACTCATGAATTCCTTGAGAATATTCCCACTTTCTCTGAAGACAGTAAGGAGCTCCTGGATATAGTAATCACATTGGAGGATATGATTGCTGCGACAAAGGATCTAAGGCGACACACTTCACCTGGTTATGACGGCTTGACTCCAGAATTCTTCATACGTTTCAGGGATTTATTAATTCCTGACCTTTTGGAAGTCTTCAATTCGGCGGTTGAGACGCATTCAGACTTTCCTTCTAGTTGGAGGCGATCTGTGATGCGCTTGATTCCAAAGAAAGGAGATTTGCTGAGGATGGGGAACTGGAGGCCAGTAACCCTATGCAATGTAGACTACAAAATCGTCTGCAAAGCATTAGGGGCGATACTCCGCTCAGTAATTGCTTCGGTAATACACCCGGAACAGTCCTATTGTGTACCTGGTCGTAGTATCTACGACAACATCGCGGTAGCCAAGCATTTGTTTGCCTACCATGAACAGACAGGTACACAAATGGCCATGATCTCACTTGACCAGCAAAAGGCTTTTGATAGCGTCTCGCACGAGTATCTCTTGACTGCTCTCGAGGCATTTGGGTTTCCACCCAGGTGGCTCGATATCGTCGGGAAACTGTATAGAGATTCAGCGATTTTGATTAAGCATCAAGGACAAGTTCTGGCTCCTATCTCGTTTCATCGAGGTATCAGACAGGGTTGTCCATTGTCAGGTATGCTTTATGATCTTTCGTTGGAGCCACTACTGGTGAATCTTCGTCGAATGCTCGGACGGTATGCGGTTCGTCTGCCATATACCAATGTGAGGCCTCTTATGTTGGCGTATGCGGATGATCTGTCTATTTTCGTGACAAGAGATGAAGCTTTTCCGGTCGCTCGTGCTGTTTTCGAACAGTTCGAACGTATAGCGGGCGCTAAAATCAACCTTAGTAAGAGTCAAGGCTTGTGGTGTGGAAGGTGGAGAGATCGTACAGATACTCCACTGAACATCCAATGGACTAATACTTGCCTGAAGTATTTAGGTGTGTATATCGGACGCGAGGGTAAATCAAATAATAGCCGCATCGCTCTTGAGAAACTCTCTAGAGCTGTAAACTCATGGCGTAGTCGACTGTTTCCATTATCCTTAATGGGTAGGTCAGTCGTGATAAACTATTTGGTTACCTCGTCCATCGTTCATCTGCTAAAGTCTGAGACGTTTGATGAAGGCTTCGTAGGTCTTCTTCAAGCAAAAGCGATAGACGCCTTTTGGTGCGGAAGACGATGGGTTGCTGAAAGCACGCTCTGTCTGCCAGTCAAGATAGGTGGATTAGGTCTCACTAACTTGGTTGTGAAATCAAGGTGTCTCCAAGTGCGGGCATTCCAAAGAGTGTTTTGCCAGAGAGACAGCTTGATTTCTCAATTGTGGGTGAATGTACTGGGAGGGATCGGCATAGGGGAGTATTACTACCTACTCTCTGTTCGACCACCTTATCCTCGTGACTGGCCACAGGATCTAATCTCAACGATTCAGATCTGGGGCAGAATCAGGCCAGCATTTCACCTTCAGTGGAATGCCCTAAGGTACACGCAATTCGCGTCGATTCCAATCAGGTTTAATCCTGAATTAATAGATTCAGTGTTCGGTAATGCTCGGGGTTTTGAAGCTGACACGCATACACTGACAGTTCTCGGAGATATTATTGATATCTCTGGAAACTGTCGAATAAACACTAACACTGCACAACTACACGACGTGGCTGCTTCTGCGCGGGAGAGATTTCGCCAGCTTGGGACCAGTGACCCTGGCACTAAGTTGGAAGATGCTTTCGTTCTGAACAGACCACCACACACACCTTTCAGCACACTTACAACACGTGTGCTCCGTGACGTGCTTATGTCCATAAGACCTCCGGAGTATACAGGATACAACAGATGGCGAACACACCTCGGGGTGAATATGGGCGTGATGGGAGGGATAACTTGCAGAGTAGTCTACAGTTATCCTTCTAGTTACAAAGATGCTGATGTAGCATTCAAATTGCTGCATCACAGTCTTATGCATCCTAATCAGTTGTCACATACCGACCGCCGAGTTCAGAGGATTTGCACAGTTTGTGCTGGTGAGGGCACCCTGTTTCACAGGTTCTCCACTTGTCCGGCTTTGCAGGGTCTAATGGATCTCGTGCGCGGTATGTGTCAGTTGATCCAGCCGAATTTCGGCATTACTAGGACATCGTTTCTATGGGGACCAAAGGTCTGTAGTCGAGTGAATTGTTTGATTAGCTTTGTGTTGACACTGGCCAAATCTACAATTCACCTGTACTACATGAGAGTCGAAGCTGGGAATCAGAACACTGAACCACAACACCACGTACACGCACTTAAGCGCCACTTCGTTGACAGGTTGAAGAGACGTTTACGTCTTGAATATCTGGCAACGAACGCAGACACATTCAACTGCACATGGCAAATACTATCGTCGGTGCAGGACGGAGCTCTTGTCTTTCACTGGTGATAGCAGGCCACAGCATTTGCAACACTAGTCCACGGGGCTTCTCCTCGCATAGGATTCGTTGCAAGTGCTGTGGGAAGGACAAGCACTCTGTTAGAGATGCTAAGCTGGAGGGATGATGAGGGCAGTTTGTAGAGGTCTATGATACTACAGGCTGCTCTCGCGGGACTCTATAACGGTATCGCGTAAATTTTTCGTTCGTTCGGTGATTTATTTGTAATTCGGTTTCGGTTTCGGTTCTAAATGGCAAAATTTTTTGTAGAAATTCGCTCGTTTAGGGACATTTTTATTAGTTTATTTTGAAATTTTGGAACTTCTTGGAACTGCCACTTACCCAATTGTCAAAATTGGGACTTTTAAATTTTTTGTACATATTTTAGATCCTTTTCAAAATTCTTGTGTCCGTTTTTTAGTCTCTTTTGAGAATTTTGTGTCATTTGTTTTACATTTTTGTGTCTTTTTTGATGTTTATTAGTTGTTATAATTGTTTTAAATGTTCTTTTTTGTCCCTATTGACTTTTTATACCATTTAGTTTAGCTAGCGTCTTTTTTTACACTTTGTAGAGCCTTTTGCCACGTATTTTTAAGAAATTTTTAAAAAAGCCAAAGAGCCAATAATAAAAGAGTCGTATATACATAAAAAAAATTATTATTATTTGCCGCAGTGACCGGACGCGTCAATTTTGGCTCCCCGAGAAACTAAGAAAAACCCGGAAAAAAAGGCGGTGAAAGTGATAAAAAAGTGAATAAGAGTGTTACTTGGCTTTAAAAAACTATTGTTGTGTGAAATATTCCTCCAGAAACCTTTGAAAAGAAATTGCTTAACTCGTGAAAAAATTCTGACATTTGTAAATTAATTCAATTGAAATTATTTTCGTCCGTTGCCATGACTACATGGCAACCGTGTAAAATTTGTATAGTGCTTGGTTGCAAATAAAAAATTGTTCAAAATAAAAGTTTTGCAGTAAAAAGAAAAACTTTAATTTAAAAAAAAATATATATATATAATAATATCTTGATATACAAAAGTGATAACTGCTCTGCCGTACTCAAAATGAGTACGAGCAGCAGCGATTTGGGGGGGACTGATGATCCCCTCAAATCTAAAAGTCGAAAGTAGAACAGCACAAAAGCTAATTCTTCTTCCAAGAAATATAACCAAGGGCCCAAAGAAAAGGCGGTTAAGGGCCCACTTGAAGAGGCCAGCAGCAGCAAACAAGTGCAGCCGTCTTCCTTGGAGAAGTCTATTGCGGAGACAGTCGTACCCGTCCAAGAAGAGTATGGAGCATTAGTTACAAAGAACATAGCTTTTGCTGCAGCATCTGTGGCTGCATCTTTAGCTAACGTTCCATCGACGTCTTCGACGCCAGGACAACATCCTACGTTGAAGGAAGTGGTCAAAATGGCCTCGGAGTCAGCGCCAAAGCCTAGCGGAGTTATAATGAGGCCACCGCTTTCTTCAACGAAAGTGAGTGCCTCGAAGAAGACACCAGCAGTGAGTTCAGCAGCAGCACCACGATCCCCGGCGTTAGTGTCACGGATCTCATATGCTCAGGTAAGTGGCAGTTCCAAACAAGCTTCCACCATTGAAATTGTAGGTAAGGGCATCACTCCTCGTCCAGCCCCATTGGACGCAGGTAAGCCTCGGCCTAAGACCAGTGCGGGTCTACAGGTCTTTTTCGACCGGAGGTGGCAGGATGAGAGCTACGGTATGCAGCTCGAGCATATCAATAGATGTCCTCAGAGCGCATACCTGAAAGCGATCTTCCAGGTCATCTCTCGTGAGGAGCTATTCTCCATGGGAGTAATAGCTGGGGGAATGGTTGAGGTGCATACCACAACCCTCGGTAGTGCTACCAAACTTATGCTTGCGGGCATCGAGGTGGATGGTAGGCACCTTGTGCCGTTCCCACTCAGGGAAAGGCCCACGAAGGTCGTGTTTTTACGGGTCCCTATGCGCGCCAGTCATGAAGACCTCCTAAATTTCTTGGGGAGTTTTGGGAGGGTTCATGGCGGCGTTCGCGCCATTCCGATTAAAATTGGGACGAGGGTCTCGGGCGGGGTATCTTCGGTACCAGCCGGTAGGCGTCCATTACTTTAAATAAGGGATGTACGCTTCCAAGAGGCTTCTACTTGAGCATATCCGGCTCGAGGCACTGGATAGACGTGAGCACCGAAGCAAAATGCCGTGCTTGCCATTTGGTAGGGCATTTTATTGCTGACTGCCCCAGGAGAACCGGGAGGAAGGCCGAACCGAGTGTTCCCTCGAAGGAAGCCACTACTACAGTAGTGGATCTGGAGAAGGAGCCTTCGGCCGGCACTCAACTTGCTATTTTGGAGCAGCCAGTGGTTAAGGTGCCTGCAGTTGTCCTAGAGGCAAAAATAGTTATGGCTGTAAACGGCGCCACGTCGGCACGTGTAAACACGGCTACTTCCGACGAGGAGTCGAGTAGCCATCCAGGCAAAAAAAGGAGGACGAGAAGGAGGAAGACGAAGGTGGACCGGGTGATGCTGCCTCCTTCAGAGCCAGCAAAGCCAGTCGCATCAAAGCGGCCCCACTCGGAGGAGGACGATAGTGGAGCTCGCGGTTCGAAGGTTGTTGTGAGGGACGCGGAAATGTCTCTCGAGCAGCTTTCGGACTGCGACATGACCGGTTTGGATGAGACTGGTCTCTCGAGCTTCAGTGGCTATGAGTCGTGTGGTAGCGCCATTTCGACTGGTAGCCAATTTGAGGTCTCGAAGGGGATGGAAACCCTTCCTAGGGAGAAAATTCGCAGCATTCTTGGCCAGCTCCTGTACAAGAAGAATTCAGGTAAAATCAGGAGTATTCTTGTACGGGAGCTGGAGAGGCCAGAGTTGTTACTTCGTCAACTTCTACTCCTACAACAGGAGTCGAAGAAAAAGGGGAAGTACAACGATGTAGCTCGCTTGGATCGTCTTCATAGGAGGGTGGAGGAGCTGATTCAGGAGCATGGCTTGGTCGATTCTTCTCGTCCGTAGGCGTCGTACCATCATCGTTTGAGCTTCTTATCTCTTTGAATGTGTAAGATAGGCTCTATTAACACCGGGGTTTAAGTGCTCATACAAGACTACACAGTACTATCGAACATGTCAAAATGTTCGATATAGACATCGCGCTTCTACAGGAGACGAACTTTACACAAGACACATATATACAACTTAAGCGCTATGCTTATTTACACACTGGCTATGCAATGTTTGCCACACCTGCGCCTCGCCGAGGCTCAGGGGTGGCAATCATTGTATCCAACAAATTTACACTATCGTCTCCTGTCTATACAGATATCTTCCCAGGCTTCGCTTCTTCCTTGGACTTTGTCATTCAAGACAAAAATATCAAGGTAGTCAACGCGCACCTTCCTCATGACCAGGACATTACAAGACAAGTTCTTGATAGTGTTCAGTCCTGTCTGGTGAATTTTAGCGGTGAAACTGTCCTCGGAGGTGATTTCAACTGCACTCTGAATCCCTCAATGGATCGGCACTCTGGAGTTGAGTTCAACTCTGTCAATGCTACTCGATTGAGGAATTTTGTCGGTGTTTTCAGACTCGTGGATATCTATCGCTGGATGCATCCTACGACTAGATCATACACGAGGGTCTCGCGAAATATCCATGGAAGTCTCGCAGGCTCCAGAATTGATAGACTTTACGTCTCACCTGGAATACTAGAACATTTCGTTGGTGTCACTCATGAAGTGTGTTCCGTTAGCGATCATCTTCTTGTAGTGGCGACCAGCACTCTAGTTGAAAGAAGAACTGCATACTGGATATTCAACAACTATTTGCTGAATTCCGAGCAGTTCATCAATGAGTTCACTGAATTCTGGCACGATTGGCAAGAGAGGAAAGTTGACTTTCCTTTTCTTAGTCAATGGTGGGATGTTGGAAAGCTTCAGATTCGGTCTTTTATCGAGACGAGCTTCAATCGAAGTGGCTATCAAGCTTCTAGCTTGTCGGCCGAGGTCTCTCGGATGGCAGCTCTTCTCCCAACTCAGCCGGGGTTGATTCTTTATTTCAATGGAATAAAGGAACGCTTGGCGACACAGACTTACAAGCACAGCTTGGAGTTTGTGCTGCGCGGCCAATCACGCTGGCTGAGAGAAGGCGATTCTCCAACTGAGTACTTCTTTCAGGCGACTAGACGTCGTACTGCTTCTTGTGAGGTCGAATCGATAATTGATGAATCTGGACAAGTCCTCAACGGACAACAGCTATCAGAATATATTCGAGACTACTACAGTAGTCTCTACTCTGAATCGACGTCGACAACATCCTCGACCACTCATGAATTCCTTGAGAATATTCCCACTTTCTCTGAAGACAGTAAGGAGATCCTGGATATAGTAATCACATTGGAGGACATGTTTGCTGCGACAAAGGATCTAAGGCGACACACTTCACATGGTTATGACGGCTTGACTCCAGAATTCTTCATACGTTTCAGGGATTTATTAATTCCTGACCTTTTGGAAGTCTTCAATTCGGCGGTTGAGACGCATTCAGACTTTCCTTCTAGTTGGAGGAGATCTGTTATGCGCTTGATTCCAAAGAAGGGAGATTTGCAGAGGATGGGGAACTGGAGGCCAGTAACCCTATGCAATGTAGACTACAAAATCGTTTGCAAAGCATTAGGGGCGATACTCCGCTCAGTGATTGCTTCGGTAATACACCCGGAACAGGTACACAAATGGCCATGATTTCACTTGACCAGCAAAAGGATTTTGATAGTGTCTCGCACGAGTATCTCTTGACTGCTCTCGAGGAATTTGGGTTTCCGCCCAGGTGGCTCGATATCGTCGGGAAACTGTATAGATATTCAGCGATTTTGATTAAGCATCAAGGACAAGATCTGGCTCCTCTCTCGTTTCATCGAGGTATCAGACAGGGCTGTCCATTGTCAGGTATGCTTTATGATCTTTCGTTGGAGCCACTACTGGTGAATCTTCGTCGAATGCTCGGAAAGTATGCGGTTCATCTGCCATATACCAATGTGAGGCCTCTTATGTTGGCGTATGCGGATGATCTGTCTAATTTCGTGACAAGAGATGAAGCTTTTCCGGTCGCTCGTGCTGTTTTCGAACAGTTCGAACGTATAGCGGGCGATAAAATCAACCTCAGTAAGAGTCAAGGCTTGTGGTGTGGAAGGTGGAGAGATCGTACCGATACTCCACTGAACATCCAATGGACTAATACTTGCCTGAAGTATTTAGGTGTGTATATCGGACGCGAGAGTAAATCAAATAATATCCGCATCGCTCTTGAGAAACTCTCTAGAGCTGTAAACTCATGGCGTAGTCGACTGTTTGCATTATCCTTAATGGGTAGGTCAGTCGTGATAAACTATTTGATTATCTCGTCCATCGTTCATCTGCTAAAGTCTGAGACGTTTGATGAAGGCTTCGTAGGTCTTCTTCAACCAAAAGCGATAGACGCCTTTTGGTGCGGAAGACGATGGGTTGCTGAAAGCACGCTCTGTCTACCAGTCAAAATAGGTGGATTAGGTCTCACTAACGTGGTTGTGAAATCAAGGTGTCTCCAAGTGCGTGCGTTCCAAAGAGTGTTTTGCCAGAGAGACAGCTTGATTTCTCAACTGTGGGTGAATGTACTGGGAGGGACCGGCATAGGGGAGTACTACTACCTACTCTCTGTTCGACCACCTTATCCTCGTGACTGGCTACAGGATCTAATCTCAACGATTCAGACCTGGGGCAGAATCAGGCCAGCATTTCACATTAAGTGGAATGCTCAACGGTACACGCAATTCGCGTCAATTCCAATCAGGTTTAATCCTGAATTAATAGCTTCAGTGTTCAGTAATGCTCGGGGTTTTGAAGCTGACACGCATACACTGACGGTTCTCGGAGATATTATTGATATCTCTGGAAACTGTCGAATATACACTAACACTGCACAACTACACGACCGGGCTGCTTCTGCGCGGGAGAGATTTCGCCAACTTGGGACCAGTTACCCTGGCACTAAGTTGGAAGATGCTTTCGTTCTGAACAGACCACCACACACACCTTTCAGCACACTTACAACACGAGTGCTCCGTGACGTGCTTATGTCAATAAGACCTCCGGAGTATACAGGATACAACAGATGGCGAACACACCTCGGGGTGAATATGGGGGTGATGGGAGGGATAACTTATAGTGTAGTCTACAGTTAACCTTCTAGTTGCAAAGATGCTGATGTAGCATTCAAATTGCTGCATCACAATCTTATGCATCCTAATCAGTTGTCACATATTGACCACCGAGTTCAGAGGATTTGCACAGTTTGTGGTGGTGAAGGCACCCTGTTTCACAGGTTCTTTACTTGCCCAGCTTTGCAAGATCTAATGGAACTCGTGCGCGATATGTGTCAGTTGATCCACCCGAATTTCAGCATTACTAGAACATCGTTTCTATGGGGGCCAAAGGTTTGTAGTCGCATGAATTGTCTGATTAGCTTTGTGTTGACACTAGTCAAATCTACAATTCACCTGTACTACATGAGAGTCGAAGATGGGAATCAGAGCACTGACCCACAACACCACGCACACGCACTTAAGCGCCACTTCGTTGACAGATTGAAGAGACGTTTACGTCTCGAATATCTGGCAACGAACGCAGACACATTCAACTGCACATGGCAACCACTATCGTCGGTGCAGGATGGAGCTTTTGTCTTTCGCTGGTGATAACAGGCCACGGCATTTCCAACACTAGTCCACGGGGCTTCTCCCCGCTTAAGAATCGTTGCAAGTGCTGTGGGAAGGACAAGCACTCTGTTAGAGATACTAAGCTGGAGGGATGATGAGTGCAGTTTGTAGAGGTCTATGATACTACAGGCTGCTCTCGCGGGACTCTATAACGGTATCGCGTACATATTTCGTTCGTTCGGTTTTTCTTTCTCCTAAGTCGGCTTCGGTCTCGGTTCTAAATTACAAAATTTTTTGTTGAAATTCGCTCGTTTAGGGAAATTTTTATTATTTTATTTTGAAAATTAGAAACTCCTTGGAACTGCCACTTACCTAATTGTCAAAATTGGGACTGGTTTTAAATTTTTCGTAATAATTTAGATCTTTTTCAAAATTCTTGTGACCGTTCTTAGACTCCTTTGAGAATTTTGTTTGAATTTGTTTTACTTTTTGTGTCATTTTGTTTTAGTTTTGTGTCATTTATTTAGTTTAATTGTTTTACTTGTCCCTATTGACTTGTATAACTTTAGTTTAGCTAGTGCCTTTTTTAACCTTTGTAGAGCCTTTTGCCGCCTATTTCTAAGGAATTTTAAAAAGAGACAAAGAGCCACCAAATAAAGATCATATACAAATAAAAAAAATTATTATTGTTGCTTTGTTTGCTCCTACTGCGATGTAAATCAACCTGTGTAGCTCGGCGCGCTGCTTCCTCAAAGTTACTCTCTTGCCTCCTCTCTTTTTCTGCCGCTTGACCGGATTCTTCTCTTCAGGCTTGTTGATTTTAGTCCTGCGCTGGTATTCGTCCAATGTTAAGCGTTTTGGTCCTCTCTGCTTTAATTCTTCGATAGGTGTTGGTTTATACTTGGCCGTCGATTGAGTCTCTTGTGGAGCCTGCGGAACGTATTCTAGTCGTTTTCGACCAACTCGGTCAATCTGGAGAATAGTGCATCGAACTCTTCTTGTGTCGATAATTCCGTCATCGAGCTAAAATGATGTTGATATCCAGAGAGATTGTAATCTTCCAAAACTCGTAGTAGAGGATCTCAGCTTATTTGTAGTTGGTTGAATATCTTAGCTTGTTCGTAGTTGGCAGGGTCGCCTTGTATTGATTTCAGTCTGCTTCTTCAGATGTACCGCTTCTCTTTTTCAGATTGGATTAGGTGCCTAACTTAGGGCGTCACTAGATGTAGGATACGCTCAGATTAATGGCGTCAGCACTGCTAAGCAGCGGATACGCCGATATTGCTAAGAGGAACAGATTCAAGAATAAAAACACACGTTATTGATTCAGTATAAATACATCGTATTTATACACGAATTCTCCTTACGTTGACATAAAATTTCTTGTAATCACAATTGCTCATAATAAATCGATTACGCTCTATAGCGAGTGAGTCTCACCTACATTTCTTTTGTTTACCTTCGACATACATACATACATACATTTCTGTTTACTTCTTACCTAATAATAATAATCATCACTGTGACCATTATGAATATACATACCGTGACTATATCATACAAGCGCTTTACTTTGTACTCGACTCAGTGCAGAGTTTCGTAATATCATGCCTGCACTTTTTCTGCGCGTAAAAATGATGAGTCAAAGTGTGGATATTTCATTGACAAAATGAAATAGTTATTAGGTCACTGTGTAATTACCGCAAGTAGCGTGATATGTGCCGTAATGAGATCAAGACATCGTGACATCACGATATCATGAGATCATCACAACAAGATCATCACACTATATATCTTTAGTATTTTTTGGTTATTCTGTATATTTATATTCCACCCCTTATCTGTATGTTAATAAGATTGTATAATCTTTATACAGTAGCCAGCAATAAATGCATTATCCTATTATTATAAGCATATGTATAATATTTTCTCCATAAAATTTACTGTTCAATCCTTATAAAAACAATACTATATCTTATTAAACACTATTATGTATACGTTCAGAAATCAATTATAAAAGAAAACTTAATTATCGTATCCCATTTGCTTTTCTGTTTTTTCTGTTTAAGAAAAAACATGTATTACTTATTATAAAACTTATAACTGTTTTATTTATTGGCCCTAACCCTTTTCCTATTTCCTTCCTGACATGCTGTACTTTGCATCAGGGTATACCTTGAGCTTGGCTTAATAATATATAATATATATAAAAAGAACAAGTAAAAAGTTAGAATTGGTCTAAGGCCAATTGTTATAACACCCTAGATGAATGCTCGGATGTAATTTCGTATGGACGGTGACTCATCTGCGCAAGATTGATTTTTGAAGTGGTTTTGGACATGTATCTATGTAAGAATGGTTCGTGGGACAGTAAAAATGACTCTAACCAATTTCATAGAATTTCATATTCTGAAGATGGTTTCAGTAATATAAAAAAATCTAGGATTGATCGTTTTCACAGTACAAGTAAAAATCCCAAATTTTTAAATGGAAATACCAAGAAGGTGTTGCCCGATTTAGCCCATTTTTGAAACTATATTTACTAGTTTCATAAAAAAGCCGTGTTCAGCTCTTTACTTACTTCGATACGTTATAAGGCAGTGTCAAATTATGTAGTGAAAAATATAGTGAATTTTTGAACTTTATTACAATTATTTTTAAAAGCCCGTGTGCGAAATTTCAGCTCTCTGAGTATACGCGCTCTCAAGTTATCGTGCGCACAGACGGACACGCAAAAATCAAAATAACTTTTAATATTGTGCGTGGGTGTTCAATAAATTTTGCTCTAGAATCATTATTTCTATGCGTTGTAAACGGAAGGACACACTTAGTATACCCTACAGATTTCATCTAGGGTATAAAAACGATACAAGACCAAGAATATTTCCATTTAAGTTAAAATGTAATATTATTTTGAATTAAAACCGGAATAGTATGTATTTTATTTAAACGATGTATGACTTAAAACAAAAGTAAGAGTAATTTTAGCTTAACAGTTATGTTCCGACATCTAAGTTATTCTCATAATTTTGTTTGATACTGTACCTACTTAATTTATTGCACTTGTTTCCCTCAATTAATATTCAGCTTTGCAGTTTATTCTAATTGTATTTGTAATTAATGTATATATGCATTTTATATTTCTTAAATACCCATATAATGTTCAATACATCACATTGTTTATGCATGTGTGGAATGCCTCTGATTCTATCAATTATACATAGTAGTTTGGTAGTTGCATTTTATTGTTATAAATGTAGACGTAGATGCTTATATATACTTTGGCTTTAGTAGCCTAACATTTTTTGGATTATATCGAGATCTTTCTTCTTGCTACAACCTTTGAGGAATAAAGTTGGGAACAGTGCGTGTTGTTAAAGGCAAGTATTTCATTTACTCCCCAAAAATTGGATTTTAGAGACAACTTGAAACCACTGCATCACAGTGCTATTAGAAGCATCAAGGTTTACAAAAATAAACCCAAGACGACAACTAATTAGATTACACGTGCAGTAATCACCTTGGTCAACGAGCGGGCCTGGTCCTTCAACAAAAAGTCACGGGCGCACATTCTGGTCCACTTCGAGCCGGATAAACAACCAGGAATATACAAGAGCAGCAACTAGCATCATTAATATTGATTGGAGGCTGTGGTTTGTGTTAAACAGAGCGATATTTTCGGAGCAAATACAATAAAAATTTATTTGTGGACAAATTTGTAAAACTAGTAGAAATTCGGAAATTATTAAAATTTCGAGCTCATATGTATGCCGCATCAACTCCCAACGTTACCGTTAGGAACAAATTCTTTATGTAATGGATATAATGGTGTAAGCAGCTTCCATACATTTTATCTTCACATATATAAAAAGGGGAAAGATCATCGAAATCGGATTCATTGTGTGAATGTAAAGAACTCAGATCTGTACACCTATAAAGAGACCATATATACAATATCGGTATGTAATTTGTTTTTCATAAAATTGAACTTGAACTGTGACATATATAGGTATATCAATTGTGCGGTCTTGAAATTTATTGTGAAATTATTTTAAAAAAAAAAAAATTATTTTAGTCATTTACCATTAGATAGTACATAATGGTAAAATTTGGTTGGCATCATTTATGTGCGGAATGACATTTATATACAGCTGTATGAAATTTCCCTACTTAGTAAATAATAAGTTTTCTTTAACTTGATAATGTAAATAGTTAAACTGAACAAATTACTTAAGAAAATTTATTGTGCGAAGAGTGAATTAAATTGTGCATTGAACTAAATAGAGAACTCTAAGCTTTATTCCGTGAGTAACGAAGAAACATTTGTGCGAGTTAAAGAAATTTGTTGCTCAGCCATCTTTTGAAATTAAGTCCCTATTATTTTGATCAATCATGGCAGATAAAGCCGAACTAATACAGAAAAGGGGGCGTGTAAAGGGAATATTAACTCGTATGAAAACATTTGCAGAGGGCATAAGTCAAAACACCCCATTGGAAGACATTAACATGCGATTAGATGAAGTTGATGAGGTTTGGGACGAATTTCAGTCTATTGAGGACAGTTTATTAACTATCGACAATCAAACTGTGTCCGAAATAGAGGAATATGAAGAAAAATATTTTGACATTAAGCCACTGTTTGCTCGTGCTATAAATTCACGCACTCCACTTCCTTCTAATGATAACAATGTTGCTTCTGATCACCTAAATTCTACTATGAATCAATTTTTTGCGCAACAGCAATCTTTTTTTCAATCATTAGATCGCAGTCACTCGCAAGGAGGTACAACTCGCTTACCCAAGTTAAACATTCTTATATTTTCTGGCGACTACAAGGAATGGATATCCTTCCAAGATTTGTTTGAAGCCACAATGCATACAAATTCTTCCCTCACAGGATCTCAGAAACTACAATATCTGAAAGGCTTGTTGAGAGGAAATGCAGCGAATGTTATACGACACTTAACAGTGAGTGATACTAATTACACTGAGGCCTGGGAACGACTTAAGGCTCGTTTCAACAAAAACTTTCACATCACAACCTCACTTATTAAAACATTTCTTGACGTTAATGTGATCAATCAACCGGCAGTTAAGTCATTGAGGAACTTATGTGATACCTTTGATGAAGGACTACGTGGTCTTAAAGCATTGAGTAATGAGGCGCAGAAAAGGGACCCTTGGTTAATTCACATTGGCCTATTGAAAATAGATTCCGAGTCAAGGGAACTTTGGTCTCAAGAAATATCAGATAAGGAGTTTCCATCTTTCGAAGATTTCTTAAATTTTTTGTCGAAGAGATGTGATGCGTTAGAAGCATGTGGGGCTATCGCCAAACGACAGTCTTCGTGTGTTAAATCTTTACATGCTGCGCCTATTGAAAGCAAAGAAGTCATATGTCAAAAATGTTATATCAATCATCCACTCTATAAATGCGAACAGTTTAAATCCGAATTACCCAAAACTAGAAGAGATTTTGTAGTAAACAAATCGCTGTGCTTCAAATGCTTAGGAGCAGGGCATTCAGTGCGAGATTGTCGCTCAAAAATTCGTTGCAATCAATGTAGGGGAAATCACCATCCATTACTTCATTCGTCACCAAGTCAGTCACGGGTAGCTGGGCATGGTCATGAAGCAAATGAATCAACACAACCACACTCTTTAGAAACTGTCCCAGGTGAAACTTCAACTGCAAAGCCCATTGCTTCAGTTAATGCAACCATTCCACAGTGTGAAGGTTCAACTTGCAATATTCATGTGAATAGTCCGAATCGAAGCGATAATCAAGTCCCAAGTGAGGAGCACACAAAGGAAGTGTCCATACTCCCCACCGTTGTAGCAAATGTTGTTGATAATCTGGGAAGACTACAACAATGCAGAATGCTATTAGATTCCGGGTCACAAGTGTCTTTGATTTCGGAAGCATGTGTTCAGCGATTAAATTTGAGGAGAGAAAATGCACGCTTAGCAATTACAGGGCTACAATCTTCCTGTGTTGGAGCAACCAAGGGAAAGACATCATTGAATATTCTTTCTCGATGCTATAAGACTAATCTGAGAGTCCAGGCGTTCATAATTAATCAGTTGACTGGCTTAATTCCAGCTAGAACATTTTCCATTGCGGACTGGAAACAAATAGAGGGCATTGATCTCACCGATCCAGCATTTAATAAAGCATCCTCAATAGATATCATCATTGGAGCCGATCATTTCTTTCAAATCCTCCGAAGTATCAAGAAATTTGATCAATATGGTAAGCTCATAGCTCAAGAAACAATTTTCGGATGGGTCGTATTTGGTTGTTCATCTAGCTTAAACTCACAAGTCACAAATTTTCACACCACATTAGTCGATCTGGACAAGTCATTAAGGCGATTTTGGGAAACAGAGGAACTCCCGTACTACATTTGTCCATTGACTCAAGAAGAAGAGCAGTGTGAGCGTCATTTTCGTACTTATGTCTCTAGAAACAAGGAAGGTCGGTACAGTGTTTCCTTACCTTTCAAGGAAGAAACAGTACCTTTGGGTGACTCTATGCACTCTGCCACCAAGCGAGTATATGCAATAGAACGGAAATTTATGAAAAATGATGCATTCAAAATTCAATATTCTAAATTTATGGACGATTATGAAAATTTGGGTCACATGGAATTAATTCCAAACGAAGAACGAGAGATTGATTCTAAGCGCTGCTTTTACCTCCCACATCATGCGGTCTTCAAGAACGCACCAGAGTCTAAAATTCGTGTCGTCTTTGATGGTTCCTGCAAAAGCTCATCAGGTATATCACTCAACGAAAAACTGTTAGTAGGCCCAGTAGTCCAGCGCGATCTAGTTACCATTCTTATGAATTTTCGTAAACATCTCATTGCATTTTCTGCTGATATTGAAAAGATGTATCGGCAAATTGAGATAACATCTAAGGACAGAGATTTCCAGCGTATCCTATGGCGAGAGAATCCATCACAGCCTCTAAGGCATTACAGATTAAAAACAGTGACATACGGTACCTCTTGCGCACCATTTTTAGCTACAAGAGTTCTACAGAAAATTGCAGATGATAACAAAGACAGATTTTCAATGGCTTCTGCAGTAATCAGAAATGATTTTTATGTAGACGATCTGTTGAGCGGAAGTCAATGCCTTTCCGAAGCTGTAAACCTTAAGGCTGAATTAACGCACATTCTACACTCCAGCGGCTTCAATCTCACTAACTGGTGCTCCAACTCCTCAGATTTGCTAGTAGAAGACCAAGGTCTGCGAAAACATATACAAATCAGTGACAGAGATGACATAGTTAAGGTGCTTGGCATCCAATGGAATCCATCGGAGGATACATTTTCATTTAGTTTATCTGCATTGGCTTCAGGTGGAGTTTCTAAACGGATTATCTTGTCGGAAAGCTCAAAAATCTTCGACCCACTAGGATGGCTTGCTCCTCTCGTTATATCCATAAAGATGCTGTTGCAGAAGCTATGGCTATTAAAGTGTGATTGGGACGATCAACTTCCAGATGAGCTAGTGCGGGAATGGGAATCATTTAAGGAGCAGCTACCAGAAGTTATGAAAATCAAAATACCCAGACGAGTGTATTTCTCAGCAAACGACGTCCATTTTCATGGCTTCTCGGATGCTAGTGAAGTTGCTTATGGAGCGGTGATATATTGCAGATCTTTAGATGACAGTGGTAAAATCATAACACGTATTGTTTCGTCGAAGACCAGAGTAGCCCCTTTAAAACAAGTATCCTTGCCAAGGCTAGAGTTATGTGGTGCGCTACTCCTCGCACGTTTAATGAAAAAGGTAAGGGAGGCAATGAATTTAGAAAGGGTTGAAATACATGCCTGGACGGATTCGACGATAGTCTTGACATGGTTATCCGACCTTCCGCGACGATGGAAAACGTATGTGGGGAACAGAACAGCAGAAATTCTTGACTTAATTCCTCGGTCTAAATGGGGACATGTACAGTCTCAAAGTAAGCAGATTTGGTTACTAGAGGTATATCAGCAGTAGATTTGCCGAACCTAAGTTTCTGGTGGAATGGACCCGAATGGTTATCCCAACCATCAACCGCATGGCCTACAGACCTCGCCCCAGATAATAATGAAGCTGCGCACAAGGAACAAAGGAAGTCAAACATTGTTTGTGGTGTTCAAGAAGTCAATGAAGGACATCTCCTTCCAAATTTGGTAAAAAGATTTTCATCGTTTAATAAGTTAAATCGAGTGATGGCCCATTGTTTTCGATTCGCATGGAATTCCAAGGTGTCAAGGGCCGAAAGAAGATCAACAACGATAACAGCTCATGAGCTGCATGAAGCAGCGAAGTTTTGTTTTAAATGCATCCAGCAAGTAGCTTTTTCAGAGGAAATCGGAGATCTTAAAGATTCGCGGCAAGTCTCATCAAGGAGCCCTATCAGAGGCCTGACTCCATTTCTCGATGAATTTGAAATTTTAAGGGTAGGAGGTCGACTTGAAAATTCATCTTGCAATTTCAATGCTAAGCACCCAATCATTCTACCCAAATCTCATCCATTGAGTGAAATCCTCTTAAGAGACTTGCATAAAATACATTTGCATCCTGGACCTTCGTTGCTAGTAGGCATCAGCAGACAAAGGTATTGGATTCTGGGCGTTCGGGAGATGGCAAAGAAAGTAACACAAACCTGTGTAGTTTGCTTTAGGCAACGAGCGGCTAAGACAACACAACTTATGGGAAATCTTCCGAAAGAACGGGTCACTATATCACGAGCATTCTACAATGTTGGAATCGACTACGCTGGACCTGTAGCGGTGTACACCAAATCAGGTAGAGGAGTTAGACCCTTTAAAGCATACATCTCGCTATTCGTGTGTTTAGTTACCAAGGCCCTTCACCTGGTCCTTCAACAAAACGTCACGGGCGCACAGTTAAGTTTATACACTCGTGGGTTGCATTTAGATTTAAAGTGATACGCATTCAAAAGTTAACTTTTAAAATAAACGCATTTGCATATTTAAAGTGAAATTTATAGTGTTTTCCTTTAAATCGATTGTTAATATTGTTACGCGCCGCAAAGTGATACAAGCGACATCTATTGGAAATGGAAACAACTTTAGGTTAGTGACATCCTAATAAACTGGGTTTGGAGATCGGAATATTCAGGAAGGTTCTAGGATAATTTGTAGAGTATTGTTACGTGCCACAAAGTGACACAAGTGACATCTGTCGGAAATGGAAGCAACTTTAGGCTAGTGACATCTTAGTAAACCTTGGGTTCGGAAAACAGAATATTCAGGAAAGTTTTAGGATAATTCGTAGAGGCGAGTCTTATTTCAGACAGTGAAGTGAACGAAGCAAACTATTTGTATTCCGATAATTAGAAGTACAGTACTAGTGATAACCATAAAGAGTTGATTTGATAACTATTTGTGAATTTGTGAGAGTAAACAGTAAAGTTAAATAAAGGAAGAATTTTTGGATGATTATTGAAATACTGTGTTTTAAATAACGAACTAAGGCCACGCTCGTAACAACTGGTGTCAGATGTAAAATAAAATCGCGAAATAAAGTGGTGGCATTTGACTTTGAAATTCAAATAGTAATTAATTGTGTGAAATCGTGTGTAAAGATTCCGAAGAAAATTTTATATTAAACTGTGAGTGAAGTATCAAAGTAACGGGACGCAAACTAGAGGAGCTTCGCATACAGGAATTGAAAGTGGAGTTGGGGAAGCGGTCATTGCAAACGACAGGTCTAAAGAATGTTCTAGTGGAGCGACTTAGACACGCTTTAATAGAGGAAGAAAAGAATCCTGAAGCATTTGTTTTCGAAGAAGAGCCTGAAGCTGAAGAAGAGCCTGCGACGAACAAAGAACAGCTTTTAAGTACTTTAATGAGCAAAATGGAAGCCCGTTTTGATGAACAAAAGAATTCTCTCCAGGAACAAAAGAATTCTCTAGAAACCCGTTTGGATGAGCAGAAGAAAGCTAATGAGGATCAAAAGAATTCTCTGGAAGAATGTTTAGAAGAACAAAAGAGTTCTCTAGAAGCCCGTTTGGATGAGCAGAAAAAAGCTAGTGAGGATCAAAAGAATTCTCTGCAAGCATTCTTAGAAGAACAAAAAAGTTCCCTGGAAGCCCGTTGGGATGAACAAAAGAGTTCTTTGCAGAATTGTCTTGAAACCTGTTTGGAGGAACAGAAGAATTTTCTTAAAAATTCATTAGACGAACAAAATGTGAAAATTGAAGGAATCCAGCAGGAAGTGCTCGAAGTTCAATAACAAGTGTCGGAAGTACAACAAAATGTTACGGAGAAGCTTGACAACTTTAAAGCAGATTTGGAGAAGATGAAGCGTAGACAACCTCGGCATGAAGGAACTGAAATATCCGGTACAGGCAGAATGAAACCTCCAATATTTGATGGACAAAATTCGTGGCATATTTTCAAGATACAATTTGAGGCAGCTTCCGAAGTAAATGGATGGAATGATGCAGACAAACCTACATGTCTGGTACTAGCACTTCGAGGTCCTGCGTCAGAGCTATAGCAAACTATATCGATTAACAGGCAACGTGATTACACTTCATTAGTACAGGCGATAGAATTACGTTATGGAGATGAACACATGCAGCAAGTATATCGCTTGCAGTTACGCAACAGGATTCAGAAGCATGGCGGATCACTACAACAACTGCAGGCTGATGTGGAACGATTAGCTTATCTTTCATACTCTAGCGTCAATGCAGAATTCCTTAATGAAATGGCAACAGAAGCATTTGTGAATGCTATTGCAGATCAAAATTTACAACAAGCACTAGGGCTAGCAGGAAAGAAGTCAACAGCAGAAGCGCTAGCCTATGCATTAGCATATGAATCTGCTAGACAAGCTTCTCGGAGTGCAGTATGAGTGAGGGAAATTTCGGTGGAGGAATGTACTTGTAACAGAATGCAGTCATCACAGAGCACTCCTTCACGCGGTATTCTTCGTTGCTGGAATTGTAATAGACTGGGACACCTCCAGAGGGACTGCAGAAAACGCCGACGAATGGAAGCGCTAGAAGAAGGACAGAGATATCGAGCTGGGCAGCAGACTCACAGCAAAATACCGTCATCAGAGACCACTCCTTCGCGTGGTGTCATGCGATGCTGGAAATGTAGTAGACTGGGACACCTGCAAAACGACTGTAGGAGACGAGGACAAATGCAAACAACAGAAGAAGATGGCGAGCTAGAGAGCAAGCTTTCCGTGGTGAGACCAGACTGCAACCTCATGACTTTGAAATCCCACTGCAAAGGACGTATCCACGGAAATGCAGAAGCTTTTTCACAACGTCCATGCAATCCTGAATGCAAACATTGCGGCTGGATGGAAGAAAAAGACGATGATGATTACGGTGATAAAAGTAAAAAGAAGAAAGGAAAGGAAAGAAATACGAGAGCGAGGACAATGAAAGAAAGAAAAAGACGAAAAGTAAAGGGTCTAAAGATGCTGATAATGACGATGATAAGGGTATAATGATGGTCGGAAAAGGTAAAGACAAAGGTTCTGACGATGATGATAATAAGAAGCGCAAAGACGTCAATGAAAAGGATGACAACGGCAATCAAAAGGGCAAGAAATTTGAGGACAAAGGAATCAAAGATAAGAGACGAAAGAAAAATCAAAGCATGGAAGAGTGTTTCAACAGAACATTAATCGAACATCTCAGGAAGGTCTTCAACTATAATCAGCGCGATTGGGTTCGACATATTCCTATATTTCTAATGACTCATATATCAGCTGTGTACAATATGACCAGACACAGCCCATCTAAGGTCATATTAGGAAAGGAAATGAGCTTACCTAGCGACCTCACGTTTGGTATACCCAAAGACGAACAAAAGTTACCAGAAGACTTCGTAACAAAGCTCAGACAACGATTAACTGATGTGCACGAGGCCACGAGACGTTCTCCAAGGTTATCACAACACTGGGAGGGACCGTAAGCAGTTAAAACTAAAATTAATAGCATGCCATACAAGAACCAGCGTGGTACAAGATGCAAAAGAAAAATCGTTCATCTAGATCGCATGGGTCAATACGGAGAGCATCAAGACCGTGGACCATCTGTTGTTCGGGACGAACAAATTTTAAGAAGGGGGCAGTGTTACGTGCCACAAAGTGACAAAAGAGACATCTGTTGGAAATGGAAGCAACTTTAGGCTAGTGACATCTTAGTAAACCTTGGGTTCGGAAAACGGAAAATTCAGGAAAGTTCTAGGATAATTCGTAGAGTATAAATACGGTGCTTCTCACATCCAGGAGGCGAGTCTTATTTCAGACAGTGAAGTGAACGAAGCAAACTATTTGGATTGCGATAATTAGAAGTACAGTACTAGAGTTGATTTGATAACTATTTGTGAATTTGTGAGAGTAAAAAGCAAGGTTAAATAAAGAAAGAACTTTTGGATGATTATTAAAATATTGTGTTTTAAATAACGAACTAAGGCCATGCTCGTAACAGTATAAATACGGCGCTACTCACATCCAGGAGGCGAGTCTTATTTCAGACAGTGAAGTGAACGAAGTAAACTATTAGGATTGTGATAATTAGAAGTACAGTACTAGCGATAACTGTAAAGAGTTGATTTGATAATTATTTCTGAATTTGTGAGAGTAATCGGTACAGCTAAATAAAGAAAGAACTTTTGAATTATATCTGAAATATTGTGTTTTAAATAACGAACTAAGACCACGCTCGTCACACTATTTTTTAATATCACGTATTTGCAAAGTACCAAAGTCCTCATAACTTTTACATGAACACGAATAAAACAAGCGATTCTGTCCGATTTCCATATTCAAGCCTACAAACTATTATTACAATGAAAGTCATAAAATTCTGGAGCAATTTTTTTCGGCACACAGCATGGAAAATTATCCAAATCTCATGCGAATTGGAAACATGGGATGCAAATATAATTTAACTAGAACTGGAACTCTTCGATTGCTGACTTTACTAAAATGATCTTGCCTATTAAATATGACTGCGGTTGAAGTCAGAAGTCTGTTTGTACAATATATTCATACAGTAGCTTAGCTTAAAGCAAACTAGTTTAAGGTAAGTAGGTATATCTCGTAAAATCACCTTTAATTATTTTTTTCATAGGCTGTTGGGTGATTTAAAGTAGTGTTCTTTCATAAAGAAATGTGTTGGACAAAGCATGCCATCAAAAGTGTAAAGTGCAAAATAAATGTAACAATATTAGTTATTCTAAATGACAT
Organism: Dioctria linearis; assembly: GCA_963930735.1. Classification (NCBI taxonomy): domain Eukaryota; kingdom Metazoa; phylum Arthropoda; class Insecta; order Diptera; family Asilidae; genus Dioctria; species Dioctria linearis. The sequence goes on along the minus strand of OZ005743.1, from coordinate 83,932,262 downwards.
TGGCTGTCAAGTTTCGCCACGATGTTGTTATCGGAGAGGAAATTAAACATTACATAGCCCTCTAAAACAAAATGAAATTTCTTCATTTGTGTACCAATTTTGCCGAAGTGTTTTTTCAGAAGTTACAAATAAAATTGAGAACTAATATTTGAGTTTGAACTGCCAGTGGTACCAGACGTATGCCATGCTTTCGCCAGTTATTCCGCCATACCAGACACCTCGTCCCGAGTTTTGAGTGTTGGAAATCGGATTAGTGTCGTGGCCGCCAAGGGGAAGGACTTTTATACCCTATATTTAAATTGCACAGCCAAGGTAAGTCTGCTCCATTTTCCCTAAATCCATCCGCATTCAGAGTAGTGTAATTTCACAGCTTTGAATGCAATTAATCAGTATCCACTGCTAAGCATATGACTGCTTGTTTGGGTGCAAAGGTCAGCACAGTAGGCATAACAGTACTGCTGCCTTGTACTCAGCCAGTGGTTTGGCTTGCTGTTGTGTCTTGTTGTCATGGTCGGTTCAGTGACTGCGTGCATTTCATTGGAATTTGTGTGCGCTTTTATGCTCATTTGGGACAATGCAAGAATTTTGCTTTGATTTTTGCAACATTTGTGGCTTACGAAGTAATTATTTCTCGGTGTACTACCACTTGTCCACTTGTCTTCTTCTAAACCGGCGCTTTTGGCCCTAAGTGAAACCAAGGTTACTTCTGATGCTGATATCAATCAATTTTGCTTGCCGAGTTATTACTTAGTGCCACTCTTCTCACCTCAGAGTGGAATCGCTCTGTACATTCGGAATGATGTGCCTTTCTCCATCGTCCCTGAATTTGCTTCAACTAATCCAGAGTTTAATTACGTCTGGATTACATTTAAACTTCATAAACACATCATTTATTTTTGTTTTTTATACCGCAGCCCCAATATGTCTGACGCTGACACTGTATGCTCATTTGATTCTCTATCCTCCAATATAGAAAATATTTTAATAAAATCTCTAATTCCGAAATCGTTATTGCTCGCGATCTCAATGTCCACAACATGCAGTGGCTCAGACATTCCTCAACCACAAGTCTAGCGGGGAGACATGTTGAACAATTTAGCGAGTCCTTTATCTTGCAACAGTTAGTTGATAGCCCAACTCGCTTGCCTAATATAACTGGACATAGCGCCAACCTATTAGATCTCAGATCATTGTTTCGTTTCAGCCCAATTCTCCTTATCATCACTGAAACCCATCAGTCACCCTCCTAAAAAGCGATTGGTGTGGCACGATAATCAAGCTGATTGGGCTTCACTCAACAAATCAATTAGAGAGTTAGACTGGTCTGAGTGCTTTTCCTCGAGAGCTGTTGAGTGTTGCTCTGAATCCATTATCAACATCTCATGGTTCGGGATATGCAGCTTTATTCCACACAGTTACAAGAATATTAATCCCAAAAATTCATCTTGGTTTAACAATGACTGTTATACAGCCATTAAAAGCAAAGAAGCTGCATTTCAGGCATATAAACTGTGCCATTCTGCGGAATTGAGACAGATCTATAGAGAAGCATGTAACACCTGCAAATCCATTATTCAGCGAGCTAAGTTCCAATTCGACCAGTTCGTAGTTCGTTATTTTAAACACAATATATCAGATATAATTCAAAAGTTCTTTCTTTCTTTAACTTTACTGTTTACTCTCACAATTCATAAACTATTATCTAATCAACTCTTTTTTATCGCTAGTACTGTACTTCTAATAATCACAATCCAAATAGTTTACTTCCTTCACTTCACTGTCTGAAATAAGACTCCGCCTCCTGGATGTGTGTAGCGCCGTATTTATACTCTACAAATTATACTAGAACCTTCCTGAATATTCCGTTTTCCGAACCCAAGGTTTACTAATATGTCACTAGCCTAAATTTCCTTCCATTTCCAATAGATTTCGCTTGTATCACTTTGTAGCACGTAAAAATATATTACAATAAATGTGACACAATTTTGTTTAGCATGCCCCAAATCACGGGCATGTACACATATCATTATGTACTTATAATAATGAAGTTTAGGCTAGCAAATTCACTTGTGTATAAATAAGCTAGCGATACTTCATAAAAGGCAATTCATAGGCTTGTAATCAAACGGATACTGTGATATTTCATTAACTGGGCATTTGCTAACTTCTTAGCTGCGCCCAAAATATAATACGCGATCTGCTTTTATAAAGCTTCCTCACTGGTAGATCTTATTTTTATAAAGTTTTTCAACTTCTCTATATAGCAGCCTCCTCTGCGTTCACCTTTAAAATTATTACGAATCAACAGAAACGACGAGCATTCTTGGATGCAGTAACTTCTAGCGACCATGATCTCCAATAACATCTACTAAATGCCGATGCACGCATAAATTATATTACCACAATAAGTAATAGTTAAATTAGTCAAATAAATTATTGAAATTTAAACAGAATAGAGTTGAATTTTTGAAGTGCCTGAATTGTTTAATTTAAGAAAATATTGCGATGATAAATTATTGAGTTTTGACATTTGGAAACCACCTGTCTTATCAATTTTAAAACCGGCGTCTCCCCATTTTATGATTAATCCCACATTGGAACGACACTATTTCATGTAACACAAATATTGTGTTTCTTTATATTAGGCTTTAAGCACCCTTTAAAACGTTTACTACATAAAAAACATGTAAAACTCAACCAATCAGATGATATTTTACAACCGAAAATCGAATTAAATTTAAAAAAATATCTTTCTTGTGTTCAAGTGATATTTTATCGCTCATATGACTTATTCCGACTTTAATTTTCAAAGGGTTATTTTTACCTGAATCCTGTGTATGGGCAAGAGATATGAGAATGGTAAACACTATCTTAACCTTATTCTTCCTGCGTTGATTGCAGTAAACACAAAAACATCACATGATGTTAATAGTTCCAAGTCTGCATTACGCGAAATAGAAAACTATAAAACTTGTGCAATTCTTTTCTATAGGAATATGACAATACGCTAAGCCCATTGTTATAAGTGCACCCGCCCCGCTAAATCTTAAGTTTCTTCTTCCTTCAAGACGCGCCATAAAGCTTGGCTGAGTAGACATTAAAGTGGAATTGTTTTACACCCTACTTCCAATTTTATCTCCCATCCGTAATGAATTGTCACGAAAAAGTTGATTGCATTTGAAACATATTAATTCGTTCAAACACAATGAATGCAGTTAATGCAGCCGTACCAATAAAGCTGCCCATTTTCCAACTTTTTGAATGAAATTTGTAATGTGAAATTAAATAATGAGATGCAGACTATTTCAAATGTTACTCTTATTATTCCCACAAGATTTAACAATATAAAAGACTGCATAAGCACAACATTGAAAATATAAAAATTGCATTAAATGTCATTTAACCTAGTCACAGCAATTTCGCTCTGGCCAACACTTTATTTTCTACGATTTTTTGACAGTTGCATTGCAGTTGTATTCGTTCCAGCAGCTACTAGATTGATGAGTAAAGGAAGCCTCTGATGTACTATCATCTGGACGGCAATAGCACAGACAAGAAATACCCAGATATCGATGGATGTGCCTGAGACAGCTTACATCTAGATATATGTATATGAAAACGTCAAACAGATGCGAACCAAATTTAAACCTGTTTCAGTATGCTTCATAAATTCATCGCAACATTTATTACTGATAGTTTTCTTTGGTTGAATATGAAGTTAAAGAACTTTTAAAAAGTGATCCGGGTTTATATGGAGATTTTCTAATCTACATGTACGTTGTCTTTGTCTATGGCCGTACTATCAAAGTCCTGTATGTGAAGAGCTCGTTGTAAACCTCAATATCTCACCGATCTAGGCTAAATATGTCCTGGGTACGAACTAAAATTTAAAACCAAGCTTCGTACAACGCAACTACAATGCTGTAATACATTTTTTATTTTATAAGGAACGTAAGAATCTTAAGAATTCATAAATTTGCGCAGTATAGAAATCTTAAAAGTTTATATGTTTCTTCACGAATTTTTATTTCATGTTATTCTACTTAAACTTGAGAAACAAATATTGCGAAAATTCTCTGTATTTATTCTGTGTACACTTTTTTAATCAAATTAATAGCTCCATCAATTTATCAGCTGGGCATACAGTTTTAAAGTTATTAATACCAACCACTTTTTAAACCTTGTAACGTCGGTTGTTGGTGTGCGGGTAGTCAGGAGATTGTCCAGGGCCGTTTTCCGACGTTGCTAGGTTGAGAGCGCTGTTCTAGCTCTGCGGTTCGGGCGGTCTACGTAATACACACTACTTAGCCTACACTCACTTACTTACTTATAATTACTTATAACTACGCAGCGTGTGTGCGGGGTAGGAGCGTGCGCTTACTGTTCCTTACAACAACACGATTAACGTGCGCTTGTCGTTAGGAGTACCCAACGCGGGGAATACGGGACGGAACGTGCGCTCACTATTCTCCTGACCAACACGATTACGTGCGCTTGTCGTCAGCCAACACGGGGGTACGGCGACGGAATGTATGCGTACGCTTACTACTCTTCTGACCAACACGATGAACGTGCGCTTCGTCGTCAGAGTAGTCCACACGGTACAGGGACTTAATGTATATTCGTGCGCTCACAAAATGATGCTGTTCGCCCATTTACTTCCGTATCAAACTTAATAGTTCCCTCATGAGATCAAGGTCAAGGGTCAAGGGTCAAGAGTTTTTCGTAATTAAAATTCTAAACTTCAATTTTCAGTAGTTTGTTCTAAGCTGGTCTACTGTATGTATACTGTGCCTCAGAGTTGCCATATTTTTAATATTGAAAAGTCGTACGAACACAAAGTTTTGTCCGTACAGGCAGCTTTTCGTGAGCGCACTTGAATGCTAAACTACCTCCACATATCCAACCTGAGCTAGTTAAAATCAGAGTCAGACTACTTCCAGGTAGATAGGAGTTGGTTAGATCCAAGAACAGCACAATTTGCCGACTCGAGCTCTTGGATCTGGTATGCCAGCTCTGGTGTGTGCTGAAGAACAGGGAAGGTTTAATATTTCCTGATACTGAGATTACTGACGGATTAACATTGAAATCCCTTTCCTTCCTAGTGAACCGACACAAAAAAAAATACTAAATTAAATATTGAAAAGGATGTTGAAAAGATGAACAAGGAATAGGCAAAAAAAAAAAACTCTCCGATGCTATTACTTTACATCACCCGAATTATCCCCAGAGACTACACACAAAACGCTAGAAAAATTATGTAAACATCTTAATTTTATTCATTTAGTATGGTATATTGGTAATACATAATATGTAGGAAGGCGGTATATGGAAAGCACAATAAAAAAGAATAGAGCTAAATTTTTTACCTAAGATTAGTTTAACAAAAAAAAAAATAATTACAAAACAATTCAATTAATCATGCCTAGATGTGCAAATCGGCCTAAAGAGATTCTACTTTGAGTAACCTAAGCGACCATGTATTCACATGTATGAGATAATTTAAAGTCCCGAGGGCAAGTTCAATACCTATTTAATTACCCTCGAGTATTTCAGACATTCTCTACAAGATTTAGGGATAAAAACAGGGGACAATTCTTTAAAAGTTGAACAAGAAGTCTAGAACATCATTGCATTTTCTATCTTTACTCTCCCCTTTCCAACAGGTCACTACGGAAGTCCAAGCGAATCTGGCATCAATGAATATGCCTAGGCACATACCACTAATAATTAATATATGTATCTATATGTATTTAGTTAATAATTAGATATGTATGGTTAAATTCACATACAAGGCGAAAAAAAACTTTGTAAAAAAACATAAGATCTCCACTAATGTTATGTATAAGAAGCATAGTTTTCTTACTCTCAAAAATATAAACTTAAGTACTTTAAGCGAGCCAAATTAAAACACAAAAACACTCTATAAAAATTTATTCTTTACTTCTCTATAACTTGTCATGGACTACGCGCTTCTTTTCATTCCACAATCCTTACTCTTTTCTTCTTCTTCTTACCTCTCTCTAATAATAAACCTGACTAAATGCTTACTTTTTCTTCTTATTATATTTATTTACAATCTTCAGCATGCATGGTTGCTACAGTTCGGCCATCCTGATTTACAATAGTCCCGATTCCGTCTTTATTTCGCATCCATAGTTTCATATTTGCTGCTTCCCATATCCCACCATACGGAGTTTGCGTTAATTAGGACCCCTCAACATCCTTCAACAAATATCTGTCATTTGGTAATACTTTGGCTACCCTATACGGACCTTTAAACTTAGGCGATATTTTTTTACAAGCTCCTGGTGTACTAATAAAATTTTTAACTACTACATAACTACTTCATGTTTACCAATTTTTGGAGAAAAAACAATACACTTCAAACAATTTCCCATATAACTTTTAATCTTTTCCCTCATCTTTGGAAACCAATACGTTTTCATCAACACTCCCATCACTTTGTAACAACCCATATGACCCATTTCATCATGATATTTTCTCAACACATTGTTTTCCATACCTCTTGGTACATAAAACAAAATTCTTTTTCCCACTTTCCTATATAAAACCATTCCGCATTTCATATTTATTACTCTCTTCTCTTTCCAATTGCTCTCTTACTTCATTCACCTGTTCATTTTTGTACTGACATATTGATAAATTTTGTTCAAACGCATTTTCCTCAAGAACTAATATATTGGTAATTCTAATAAGAGCATCCATATGTTGCATCTTAGCCCCTCCTCGTTGCTCCAAACTGTAATCAAAATTTTCTAATTCTAACGCCCACCTCGCGATCCTCGGATTCCTCCTCCCTTTTATTTAATGTTAGCTTTAAAGAATTGCAATCCGTAACAATTTTAAATTTCAAGCCGTGCAAGTATATCCGAAATATCCTCAGTGCATACATTATAGCCAGCGCCTCTAATTCAAAACTATGGTATTTTGATTCAGGATCACTCGTTCGTTTCGAAAAGAACATAACTGGATGGAACTTCCCATCACCTTTCTTTTGTAATAGAATGGCTCCAAATCCAATAGAGCTTGCATCGCAATGGAGCTCTGTTTCATCTCTCGGATCATAAATCGCCAATATAGGTGCTTCAATCAATTTTTGCTTTAATCTCTCAAAACAATCCACCTCTTTTTTTCCGAACATAAAGTTTACATTTTTTCGAATTAAAATGTATAACGGTTGTGCTTCCACCGAAAATCCTTCAAAATCTCCTAAAGTATGAACACAGGCCAAGAAAACTGTGAACAGTCTTTACATCATGCGGAACAGGGAAATTCATTACTAATTCTATATTCTTCTCATCCGGTCTTATACCCTCTTTTGAAATGTTATACCCCAAATAACGTACTTTTGATTCCATACAATAACACTTATCTAACCTCAACTCTAATTTATTCCTCACTAATCTTTCGAAAACTCCACTCAATATTTCTAAATGCTCCTGCTCAGTTTCTGTAGCAATCATTATATCGTCCAAATATATTGAATCCTTCCCCACTCTGATGAGGTCATCAAGCACTTGGTTAACATAACGCTGGAAAATTGCGGGCGCATTCCTTAAACCGAAAGGTATTTTTAAAAACTCATACTGACCCATCGGTGTCACGAACGATGTGCATTTGACCGAATCTTCACTCATATTTACATGATAAAAAGCGCTCTTCAAATCTAATAATGAAAATACACTTTGTTTATCATTCTGTCAAGCAAGTCATCAATTAATTGTAACGGATAATTATCCTTACACGTAGCCTTATTCAGCACCCGATAATCCACACATAACCTGATATCTCCAGTCTTCTTTCGTACTAACACAATGGGTGATGTGTACTCTGAATTACTTAGTCTTATTATATTTTTAGTCATTAACTCATCTAGAATAACTTGCACTCTTTCTTTTTCGTTGTATGATAATCTCCGGGGGGGGGGGCGACAATGGAAGGGCCGTTCACTATTCAACACCAGCTTCATTTCGCATTTAACTTCCGGAATATCAGGACCCTTCAGCACAAACATCTTTCTTTAAATATCCTATCGATTCTAACCTTGGTTTCAAAGCTTATAACATCGTTACTTATGCTTATCTCTTTTTCATCAGATTCTATCATCATTAAGTTTAAACATTCTTTATCGAATAAACTTTTTAATTGTAATTTAGCTATTCTCATAAAATCTTTCCCTAAAAGAATTGAATACTCCATTGTTTCATTGGATACAACATATAAATTCAACTTTATCTCTTTATTTTCGTATAAAACAATACAATTTACTTTGCCAACAGTACCAAGTGGGCTTTTATTTATACCAGAGTAATTTGGAAACATTTCTTCATTCTTAACAAGCAGTACATCTGGTACGAACTGTTGGCGAACTAAACTGATTGCAGTACCAGTATATAGTAACGTTCCTAACGAAGTTTTAAAATTATAATTATCTTTTACAAAAATATATTCTAAATCTCTTACATAATCATCGTTGACTTCATCCTTGTCGAAGTGATGAATTTGATACTGTACCATCTCGTCTCTCTCTTCTGACTGCGTAATATTATGAACTTCCCGATTTTTTCTCATTGGACACTCAGCTGCGTGATGGTCCATTTTGCCACATACATGGCACGCTCCTATTTTTCGCTTCGGCTTACGACACTCACCTGCCATATGTCCAATAGCATTGCAGTTATAGTTTGACAGATGTGACATTTCCTTTGTAGTCCGCAAGGGTGTCAAGGGAGTAGACGAAACCAAGGGTGCTGTCATCGGCAAAACAATGGATGGGATTGAAAGTAAGGGAAAACAGATCATTAATGAAAATTGAGAAGAGATATTGGAAAGATATCAGAGCCCTGAGGCACCCCGCATTTATTGGTTGAGATTGAGATGTAACGCCATCTAATATAATCCGTACTAAGCGACTAGATAAAACACTTTACATTCATAATAGCAGAGGACGAGAGAGCCCAAGTGCTTTAAGTTTGGCTAAAAGAGCTGAACTCCAGACACTATGATAGGCCTTTGAAATATTTAGGGCAACGATTTTGGACTCACCAAAATTGAGAAGACTAAGGATTCAACGTTCCATAAGGAAAGTCAGAAAACCAAAAGCCATATTGGCGATCGTTGTGGGTGTCATTAGTTTCTAGATACTTCATTAAATTAGAGTTAATAATAGATTCAAAAACCTTTTTAAGAATCGAAGTGATTGTAATTGTCAATAATTTGAGGGATCGCTATCCTTTCCTTTCTTGGTAAATAGGCTGAACGTGAGGTAGTTTCCAACTAATTGGAAATTTTTCTGTCGAATAAGGCAAGAATAGTTTTCGCAGAGGTTTAGCTAAGAATGTGGCACAGTCTTCATTCAACCGGGGGTTGGTATTATCAGGACCTGCAGCTATGGGGACGTTGATCTCCTTAAGGACTTTGAACACATCTGTAAAATATCATTAATTTGGACATGTAAAATATCATTTATTTGGACATAGAATAAGTAATTACATCATGTTATTTTAAGTCACTTAATTTCTCAACATCATTGCATACATGACGAGGTGATTGTACTCAGCGAAGCATCAAGTTTCCCAGTTCTTTCATCGAATAAATCGAGCAAATATGCATGCTTGCATTTTGTGTGCACTTTTAACATTCTTAACATACTCGCAATTGCAATATGTTTTCTCTCGTATTTCTACATTCCTATTTTGCAATGTAATCGTTGTATGGGTTCATTGTTTCATCGAACTCAATAAATGATATTGTTAGAGTAAGCAATAAATTAATATAAATGTACTGACTCAATAAATTAGAAATATAGTCAATTTTCAACCATCGCATCGGCATAACAGTGATTTCATTTCAATTACCTACTAATCAATTTGTTTTCAGCTAATTTGGTGTAGTGGTTTAAGAGCCGCTGCATCACCATCAAAGGCCAACGTGTAACACCTTGACTTAAATCAGTGAGAAGAACAAAATAGTGCTTAACAACATCTCTCATACGGATATGTATTGGATCCTGTACACATCCGCACGGGAGATGGAAAACAGGTGTCTATGAAGTAGGCGGAAAACGAGAATTTGAAGTGAATCTATCAGTCAAAATATTATCTTTATTGAGGAAGTCAACAACCACTTCATTGTTATGTAGTGAAGGAATAGAGGAACTGCTGAAGTTGATCCTGATAGTTTTGACATGGAAAGAGAGGCAAATCACCCAGCTGGATCCGCCCTGCTTTTGGATAGTTCATATCTTTTAGGTTTCTCAAGAGTGAAATTGGACTATGAACAGATATGTGTTTTAAGTGACTGTCAATCACACAATGAACAGCATCAATTTCCTGTATTCTGGAATGTCTTGGCTACGATTATCGTTGTGATATTGTCTTTATTTGCTTGTTTTTTCTAAGAAATTTCAAAATGGCTAGTGACATTATTCTGTTCTTATTTTGCGGAACGCAAACATCAGACCACAGAATGAACTGTGTTCGCATTACATTATTATCAGAAATATACTGCAAAATTTTCACCAAAGCGCTCGCCAAATCATTCCCTGAACGACCACTTAGAGTTTCGTACCATATTGCACTATATGTTTTATTATCTGCTCTGCAATGTGCTGTTAAATTAAAAGTATTAAATTTCCTCTTGTAATAGAAATTTCCGGTAAAACCTTGTGATAATGAGAATATATTTTGAAGGTGGTAACATATAAGTTCTAGATTTATATTATTGAAAGCTGCTTTTCGCTCCTTAGCTTTATTTTTTAGGTCCTCATGTTTGTTAAATATGTCCTGATCTTGAGGTGTGGGACTGCGTATACTCTCATATTTGACATGAATGTCACATTGGTCCTTCTTATGTTTAAAAAAACCTAAATTATATTCCGTATTAAATATTTTTCGGTAAATATTGTATTTGACAGGATTACTTTTATTTTGTTCCACGTACATTCGGTATATTTTACTAAGAGTTAGCCAACATTCACGACATTGTTTTTCGCTTTTTGCTAGAACGTAATGTGAGTCAACACATGAAAACTTTTGTATATGCCTCCGCAGACCGTGAACTTGGATGTCAGGCTTTGGAATTGGAGCAAACATTGCCATGTCAAAATTTTTTTTAAAAAAGTAATAAACTGTAAGTTGTGAGACATATAGCACAGCTAAGAAAAATGATTTGCAACACTCTTTGCAAGCTGTTTCCTATAGCTAGACTTATGCGTATACTTTGTTTTTTCTCGATTTGTAATTGACTCGCCTGCGCTTTGGTGAACAGGAAATTTAGGAAGCATAAGTAGAATTCGTTCGCTTCATGCCGTAAACACGAGTTATCCATCTTAAAAATCATCAAAAAAAATCTTAACAAAGGCTCACGAAGACGTGCTATAGGGAATGGAAAAAAAGGGGAAACTATTAGGTAAGAGCTCTATAAACAAACAGTTAGATTGTCCTTTATTACTACATTTAAATCTAGATAAAAAGATGCGTTAGTATCGGCCCCGGAAGGGATATTGTTCAAGTCCAAGAACAATTGCGATTGGAATTCACCTGCTTTGGTTGCACATCATCCAGTGTAATATAGCCACGCGAGGTTGGGTCCTAATAAATAAATAATAATATTATATAGTAAACAATAATAAAACAACAACAAACTTAAGAAAATTTAGTCCACAGCTGCAGCCCGAACGATTTCAAATGCATTTTCATCCCGGTGGGGTGAGTACTTGTTAAATCCATATTATTGGTTTTTTGATGTTGACAAATTTAATTTTATTACTAAAGTAAATCACCAATTTTGGTTCGCAGACATACCTAGGTATAATTAGTCTAGATACGACCAAAGATTGGGCGACCGAGGACTAATTTGTGGTTTGCGGATAGGTAGTAGGATGCTCGTACATATTGAAGGAAAAAAAATTGAATTTTAACTACACCTTTCGGTTTATTTGAAATCACAAGAATGCTTTTCTTAATAGAAATGCGACATAAATATTCCAACATTCCATGGACCCAGTTTACAAACCATCGGAATTTTTCTTTGCTTAATTTCCCGAATTCCACTCACTTTACAGGAACTTGTCGTGCATCTCCTGCAGGCGCCTTCAGCCTTGGGGATCACAACGAAAATGTTCGTGGGTGGAGGGGGGGGGGGGGGGGAGTCGGAAGGAACAGCTTTTAGAATTTTGTATAAAATGTATGCATGCCACCAGCAGTGCCATCTTTGCCCCTCAACTAGTAAGACAGGATATTACAAGCTAGTTTAGCTGTTTGAAATTGGCTACTGAAAGTAGACCGTGGGATTTATTCGAACTTCTATAATGTCAAACAATTTTCACACAAACTATTGTATAGTAACTGTGCTTGCAGTTCCAGTATTTTTTAAATTTTCGGCATTTTTTCACGGTTTTTTTTCAGTGGCCCAACTCAATTTATTTGATTTACTACAAATCTTGAGAACTGATATAACTTATCAAAGTACCATTATGCGATCATCAATTGACCCCGAAGAGAGACTTGCTGGTAACCCTAAGGTCTATAAGCACTTTCATGGATATTTCTCCCCACATTTTTATCTTCAAATTGCTATTAGACTATTCCTTAATTTTTTTTTATTGTATAGGGGTGGTCTCATGTGTACTATGTAAGTTTTTTCCTTGCTCTACAAAGTCTCCCAAAACAATGGCAGTTAAGCAAGGATAAAAATGTTACCAGTGAATGCACATTGCTGAAGGCGCGGTGATAGTTTCGTCACCGAAAAGTTGCTAGCCGGAGGAACCAAAACGTCACGTCACTTCATGCGCGCATTAACATTAGAGCCTAATGGAATTGACGGTAGTGACAAAAACTCTGTAGTGCGCGATAGGTCTTAACATACTTTACGCTTATTAGTCCTGATGATAACCCAAAGTATATTAGTAAGAATTTTTGTATGGGGACCCCACTTAGCTAAATGCGGCCATACAAACAAGTCAAGGCACCTGAACCAATATAACTCTTTGGAACCATGGTCGGCTACCAATAGTGCATGAAAAATGTAAAGCAAAATTATCAAATCTTTTTAAGAAAACTCAATGCTTGTGCCCTTGTGGCCGTAAAAATGAATCACCAGAATCAATCCACTAATTCGTTTGGACCGTTGTCGGTGAATTAAAAATTCTAAAGAACAATTTCCAAGTAAAAGCACACAAAAATTAAAAAAAATCATACATATTTCGAAGGCAGACGAAGAGCTATGAGCGGGTGATTATTATAAGGCTGAAATTCAATGAATGCGACACGAAATAGTCGACGCCTTCTGGCGTCGTCGTTTGTCGTATGCGTAAAACAAAAAATGCGACATTCTCGTTGTCATTTCAAGATAGTTCAGTAGAATTTTGCGTTTTGTGATAACTCCGGAAATTTTTTTAAATATTTTATTGGCGTCTCCGTACCATACAAAAAAAATCGTCTTGTTAAACTTTTACAACTCGCTATACAGTCCAGCTCCACATCATGAGGCGGCGCTTAGGGATAGGTGGGGGGGGGGGAGTTATGATCTCTTGAGCCCCCTGAATACACCCTGATCTCCCATGTGGATGTACTCGCCAAGACAATACCCATTCGAGCTCAATGTTTCTAAGGCCGCACGATTTTTGGCCTGTTAATAAAAAGTTGTACCCACTGACTTATAACAATGAACTGAGCGATTTGCTATTTCATGTGGCACAAAAAATATTGTGTTTCTGTATATCACCGTTAGAGCACCCTTTAAAACGATTACATAAAAAACATGTAAAACTCAATCAATCAGATGAAATTTTACACCCGTAAATCGAATTTAATTTAAAAAATATATTTTCTTGTGCCCAAGTGGTATTTTAATCGCTTATAAGGAATTAAACTCATTCCGACTTTAATTTTCGAAAGCTATTCTTAACTGAATCCTGCTTATGGGCAAGAGAGACGGAGCATGGTAAACACTATCTTTACCTTATTCCTTCTGAGGTGATTGCATCTGTAGCCAACATAAAACATCAAATGGTATAAGCAAACGTTCCAGAATGCTATATTTTGTGTTGGTAGCTCCAACTCTGCCATAGGGCGAAAGAGAGAACTATAAAACTTGTGCCATGCTTTCCTATAGGAAAATACCAATACGCTCAGTCCATTGTTATAAGTCAGTGGTTGTACCCCATTGTTGCCTAAAGCTCTGCGCAAACTATTCTATAACTAGTCTTTTTGATAAGAACTTACAAATAGCTTGGCAACTAGCTCATATTCAGGCTGTTTCCAAAAAAGGAGAGGTAGCGATCCTTCCAATTATTCACAATTGGTGAATAGAGTCTGACATCTCACTCTTATGGCCAAATTTATAGCACTTGATCAACCCCTCTCTTTTTATGGATTGAAAGTTTTATAACTGGTCACCAAATACAGGTTCTATTAGATAATGGTGCATGCTATAAATGCCGGTATGTCTCAGGGCTCTGATATACATATCTCCACGTCTCTTTTAGTCTTCATAAATGATCAGCTTCCCTTACTTTCAATTCAATTCATAGTTTCGCTGATAGGAGTACCCTTGATTTTGCTCAATCCTTTGACACTTTTGCTGACTCCAGTCGACATGTTGTATGTGTCAACTGAGATTGCATAATTAGAACATTGAATAACGGCCTTCACGAGATACTCGCTTGGGAAGCAAATCGCCGGATTCAATGTGTCTAAGAGCTAAAGCTATTGCATCTCTTTAAAACAAGACAATTATTTTACCACTCCCGTTTCTTTTCATAGGGCTTTAATTTCCCATACACCATAACTAAGTATTTTTGGCATTTATATTCTAGTATGTTAAGCTGGACAGGAAAGTTTAATTGTTTCAATAATAAATTACAGTACTTTAAATAAAATAAGAATGAAATAATTATAAAAATAAACAAAAATTTTCTCCATTGCCAAAGCATCGAAATATCTTAAAATCCTGAAAAGTGTAAGAAATACTACAGCAGCCCATCGAACCCTCTACAAGTCCTATATCAGAAGTAGAATGAAATGTGATTCCCATAGTTGGACCGGGACTAGTTGCACAGTCTTAGCTTTACTAGACGCTGTCCAAAAGAGAACCTTCAAGATCATTGGCGATGTGGCACTAACTTGTCATATCGACTCATTCGACCACGGGTGCAAGCGGCGCACATCCTTTTGTCATTAAAATATATACATTCGACAGTACAGTAAAATTTCGGGTAGCTTTTACATCCCGAACTATGCGAATGTGGAAAATCTGCCATTTTCTCTCTTTCCTCGGTCTTACATCACTACCTCTGCCATTCTCCTCATGACCACTAACTCTCTTTTTCTTTCTCCTTCCTGGCATACTGTGCTTTACATCATAGGGAATTCCTTGAGCTTGTCTTAATTATATAAAAATTAAATAAAAAATACATATAACGATGAAAATGCTCCGAGCCGTTACTACCCTTAAATTAATTTTGTTAAAACCACGCCAAATATTAAGGCGACAATAACACTAAAAGCTTAAGGTTATTGGCATTTTTGGAACACATTGCATTTAATAATAATAAGAAATTATATAATTTTAAATGATAACTATGCAAACTGCAGTTACATCTGTTAAAATACTTCCACCTATTGATCAAGATATTAGTAATAAAAATAAGCACAATTCTATTAAGTTCACCCTATACGCGATCTCTAAAGTAAGTCCGCTATATTTTCCAAATTATAAAAAATTAATCAAGAATGTTTTCTATTTCTCACGTCACCTTCACAAAACTTTCAAATGAATCATCGTGTTTAAATTGCTGAAAAGAAAAAGTGCTTCATTTATACATACATAAACATATAGGTATGTCTTGACGGATGTACGTTTGTACCATAGAAGGTACTGATAATGTTTATGAGAAAACGAGCCTATGACTGATAGCACAGTGAACCAACTGGGAATTTTCGGAAATAAAAATCGATAAAAACTACCATCGCCCACAGAAAATTGCCATCAAATCATACTCCATTTTTTATGCACTCAGATGCACTTCACAGTAAATTTATTTAGATCCATTCATATGTCACCAAATTGATTAAGCTGTAAAATTTAATGATTTAATCGCTCAAGGTCACCTAATACTGTCGAGTGAAAGAGTAGAGAAATACACGTGCAGTCTGTATTTGTACACCCGTGGCAAGCTGATCGTACTTTAGCAACATTTTCTGCTTGGTTTATATAAATTAGAACACGCGCGACTTTTCTGACCTCGTCTGAGAACATTGAACGGAGATTTTTTCCAAAGCTTTTAGTGCTCTTTTCTCACGTTAATAGGGGTCAAACGCGAGGTTATTACTTATCTATAATTTCAGGTCTAAGAACTTATTAGTATATATGGCCAGCTGAAATTATCCTACTAGCCCTATGTTAGAATTCATGGAGCTTAAAATATCTAAATTCAGGAGTAATAGAATCGTATCAGAATTTTTGAATTTCTGAAGACTTGGCAGCAATTGGTTTTTTGTGTATATACACGGCCGGTTGGTATGTTGGTATGTAATTAAAAACAAGGCAAAAGAGCCAGAATTGGTCTAAGATCAATTCTTATGATACCCTAAATTAATGCCCGTATGTAAATTTGATTGTTAAAGTGATATTTGCAACGGTCCATCAGACAGTAAAACTGAGAATAACCAATATCATAGAATTTTATATTTTTAAGACATTTTCAGTGGAATATAAATGTCGAGGACCGATCGTTTTCACAGCATACGTAAAAAAAGTGAGTGTGTGCTTAAGACCGCACGGTCTAATGCGAACGTAGGGGGGGGGGGGAAGAATTTAACTTAGAGTAGTTTGCTACTGTCAATTAGAATTAAACGTCAGATTCGAGTTTTTGTCGGATTTTGAATTTTGTGCTTGTTCTAATTATAAAACCTTAAATTGCTCAGCTATTTGCATTCATTTTAAATAACATCATTAGAAGTGACAATTTTATGATTAAGCCTAGGACTCAACTCAATAATTGTGCTGTGCGGTACTGTTTAAATAGCGGCCGCAATAATCGCAGAAAAACGTTTTTTAGGAAAGTTGCAGTGCAAAAAAAGAGAAAAAAGGATAGGAAAACAAAACTATTCAGATATTTGTTCAAAATATTTCTTGGTGTACATTTTTGAGTTCTCATATTTTTTTGTTCTTTAATGTGTCAGTTCACAATTTTGCTATATTTTAAATATAATTACGCCTTCCAAAATATTTGCGACTTACTACTTCAGCATAACGAATACATAAACACATTTCTACCATATGGTGAGAAATGCCGTAATTTTTCGGGCTTATTGAGCTTCCTTTAGTTATATGCTCTAAGCGCACGACCGAAATGAAAACTTTACTTCAAGCCCGGTATACAGAGTCATAATGTATTGAATATTTGAAGTTTGAGCTGTGACGTCATGGCATCACAATCATATTAAAAATTATTAAAATAATTTATTTGGCTACAGATTTGACAAATTACAATAGATAATATTCATTGTAAATTAAATTTACAATATTTAAAAAAAAAAATAATTTGATAACAGATTGATAAAGAACAGTAATATTTTTTGCAAGCGATATGTAATCAATTACAGAAATTTTAATCCATGCATTAAAGTGTTAATATTTTTTTCATGATTACTGAAATTAATATAAATATATAACATATAATACACCCCTTGGAAAATTATATGATGTCGTGACGCTCAAGACGGCCAACCGTGGGTTATAGTTAGTCATACCTTGTTACTGTCAGTACAGCGTGACTTCAAACTATCTTTCAAGTTCAAGCAGGATCAATTTATGTTTTCCTATAAGCTGAATATCATCTGTTATTGTCATTCGAGAATTCGAGTATCGAGACTGGTTGTCTTTCAATATCGAGACAATATTTATTGGAAAAAAATCGGATCCCCGAGTTTACTTTACATTTCACTTTGAAACGTCACGATTGTGAAAATTATTCACTGCCCAAAAAATTTCGTACGGGAGCGCCTGAAGAAGTTTTCAATTCAAGAAAAATGTCAATTGTTGTGTCGCAACACCATGACTAGGCTGACCGATTTGATATTCTTTTGAAACTATATTTACTGTTTTTATGAAAACGCCGTGTACAAAATTTCATCTCGCCATGTCGACATGTTCTCTGGCGGTATCCAAATATATATTGAAAAAATGAAACTTTGTATGGCAACCCTACGAAGGAGTTGTCTGCTTTATCCCATTTCCCAATTTAAAACTACATTTTTTTAAAAAGGTGTGTGAAAAATTTTAACCTCTAAAGGTAAGTGCACAACGAGGCTAGACGGGGCAAGGCTATGGCAAAGTGAAGATACATTGCGTGTGTTATATCAAATGTAGAACCCTTTCACCAATATAGGAAAACTCCCTTTCACAAGATGTAAGTAAACTCTTACATGACTAATTCATGTAATCTCTTACATGACAAATTCATGTAATCTTTTACATGACTCACATCAGAATGATAATCATAATCAATAACAAATATTCAAATATGGGAAATAGAGCATTTAAGATATTAGATGCAAACTCACGAGAAAGGCAAATACACAATAATACTCGATAAGAAGAATATATATAAGTGATTTCTTCCATTTTTAAGTAAGTCTTGAGTCTTTAGTCTGTATTAAAACTTCGACGTCGATCAGTAATTAATAGTCGGTTAAGTAATTTAAGTGTCATAGATTAAAGTGTGTACTTAAGTTATAAAATAAAAACTTCTTAGTTGAAACTCAGTGTTGAATTATTCAATTCGAAAATGCATATGAAACTGTGTAGTCGGTAGGATCTCGAAGTGCATTAAGTGTAAATTAGTTGCATAGAGCTTTTAAGTTCATCATTCGCGAATTCATTCAGTAAAAGTGAAATTTACAAAATCTAGTGAAATTCACCTTAATAGTGCCCTATGATAATCCTCAGTATGCAGTAGTAACACTATCTACGAGCAGAAAGACTACGGAAAACAAAGCACAACCACTAACTGGAGAATATCTAAAACAGCTTAATAAAGAACAACAAGAACTTATTATGGCACTTTCATTTAAAGAAATTGTTCAAGATGCAAGATCCATCCCAGAGTTCCGAGGAGACGATTCATTTGACCTCTTCAACTTTATCACAGAAATGGAAATTGACAACCGAGCCAGCACAGTAGGCATATCTACAGAGAATTTTGGTGTCAAAAATATAAGGAAAAGCCCTGATGGAAATCAGAAAATTGCAAGCACAAACAGATTTAGAAATTAAAACTATCGAAGTATGCAAACAAAAAATAAAATTCAGAGATGTGTTGTGGCTCGAACTTGTATGAGGAAGCGGAAATGCATGGACCAAGTAGCTGGCAAGTGCATATGTATAGTGTGGGCTGAGACAACTAGATAAGAAAATCTCCATATAAACCCGGATCACTCTTTAACTTTTTATTCAACCAAAGAAAGCTATCATTGCGAAGAATTTATGTGGCATAATACAGCAAGAGAGAGAGAGAGCGAGACAATGTATAGAGCTTTCTAATAGAGGGCCATTAGATTGTTTTAATTCGACCGTTTTTTTGGGAGTTTTTCACATCTAGATGTACATAAGTTGTCTCAGGTGTGCATTAGCAGTAGACAATCGCAAGACGTATTGCTATATATAGCAAAATGTTGGACTATTGCGTGCTGTTTACCACTGATGGCCTAATTACTTCACGGGCACAGCTGTGTGATTGTTTACGAATGAAACAACAAATAATATCAAGCACGTTATTTCGCACAATGACCTGCTTGATTGTTGCAGATTTGTTTACTAT
Source organism: Dioctria linearis (assembly GCA_963930735.1). NCBI lineage: Eukaryota > Metazoa > Arthropoda > Insecta > Diptera > Asilidae > Dioctria > Dioctria linearis. The sequence continues at coordinate 83,912,413 of OZ005743.1, read as the reverse complement.
AGCCCAGCTGCTGACTAGAATGGCAGTGACCAGCAATTTCGTCAACGGCAGTAGAAGAATATTACCACATCGCAAGAATGTGAGAGTGATGTTTCATTTTCGAGTTCTGCATCTAAGCCACCGAGGAGCGCGACTGACTGGAGGTAAACAATTGAACTTTTGAACAAATGATCGCTGGATGTATCGTGTTACATGGCAGGAGTTGTTCTAATTAGGCGGTTAGAACATATTACCGTTCACGGGTTTTATTAGATAATGTTAATAATAAAAGTTGTTTAAGATAGGTACGACCGTTTTTACTGAAAAATCTCCCGCAAGTGATTAAGTTTTCAAGGAACACGACAAATTTGGCGTAGCGGGTTAAAAAGATCAAGTAAGTTTGGTTTATTGTTGTAGTTAATGCTTTTTAGCTGCTTCATTTTGTTTTATTGTGGGAGATAATGCTTTTTAGCTGTTCCGTTCTTAATATAATGTACTTTTCAGAGTAAAGTTAAGAAGTATAATGACTATCAGAACCAGCTTAGCACAAGCTCGCTGCATGGACATGTTTGATAAATAAACGGTCAACAATACATGCGTTTCATCACTTAGTCGGTGTTAGTATTAGTATGTTACACATAAACATAGACCAAACACCAGATAAAATGACATGCAGTGCGACATAGAACAAAAATACAAAAATCTAAATTAAATCTAATTAAAAAGATTAAATATTATATAGAGGATTTTTTAAGACATGCTTCGAGTCGTCCACAACAAAATGTGTTAGATTAAGTGGTAGTAATTTCATGATGTGTGAATTTTTGTGTTTTTCTTCCTTTGGCGACAATTTAAAAAAAAAGCAAGGAGTGTAAGATTAGTTAAAATTTAGATTATAAGGAATTAATAACTTTAATACGTTTTTTCCCTGTTTGGTGGACAGTAAAGTTTTCAACGGCGGCGATGATCGTTATCGTATTCGTAAAGTGTATACGAGTATAATATTGGTAACTTCGTGGTATCGTTCATCGGAGACTAGAATTCCGAGCTGTAAAATAATGCATTATTTTGGTCAGTATACGCCATCATTCCATTTTGAAGTACGTTGTAACATACAAACATACATGAATGATGCTAAAATTAAATCGAAAAAGTAATGTAACATACAAACATACATACATAATTCGAAAGCCAAAAATCAATATAAAAAAAAGTAAAAACCAATTTCGATGTTACAAAATATGTTTGTGCCCAAGAAAGAAATTTCAGCGATAAAATATTGACTCATAAATAAAGAAAGACATGCATGCTTTTGGCTGATTGGCCCATTTGAAATGATTATAGTAAAAATTTGTAACTTATTGTACAAGCTGTTTTCTTTATTTATCGATTGGAAATTTTGTTCCGAAATTCTGAGTAGACAGTTTTGTATGCCAAGCTATAGAAATCCTATTGTATAAATTGAATTCGAATGGATAAGGAAATACAGTTCTTTCTGAACAGTCAACCAGCATGTTTTAGTCCGATATTCTGAGCTGCTTGTTAGCAAAACGAATAATCCCCAATTGGAGATTAAAGCCGGGGAATAAACTATAGTCAAAAGTTGGCGATCAATGCCAGATAACTCAACCAACTTCATGATCAATAATAACTGCGGCTCTTTAAGCTATCAAGCCGAGAAGCAAGTAGTCTTCTGATTTCGCCAAAGGTATAGCAAAAATATAAATATAAAAGTGGTTTCGATAGGAAAACCCAAAAACGTATTGCAAAATACTCGTAATGCAATACTTGGTAATGCTTCTGCAGTACCTGAAGTACGTTTAAGTATTTTGAAGCAGATTAAAGTACATCGAAGTACATTGAAGTACGTACTGCACGTAGGTTGAAGCATTTAGTATTTCGTTTAATCTGACAAAACTTAGAAAAGATACGAAAAAAACTAAAATTGTATTTAAATATGCCTATTTATTCAAGATTCTAAAATATTTTCACATTCTTTGTGTATTTTCTGTCATCTAGGATTATTTTTTGAAAATATTCCTGGCTTATTAAACGGAATTTTAGTAGAAATTCTTTAGTATTACACATCAATAGAGAAGAAAGAATCGCCGTCGGCATATAAGTTCCGAAGACAAAGATGTTCAAAAACAAGAGTTAATCCATTTATTCATGTCAGTTTATTTTCATATTATGGGAGAACGGATCGTGGTAGAGACTTTAAATTTGGTGTACTGCTCGTTAGTAGAACGTACACGCAAATTTGAACTTAGTGAAACTGAAATGGATGCACTGGTAAATTTGGATCAAGGTCAGTGATCAGAATATATGTATAAGTTGTTAGGTCAGAGATCCAAACACACTAGCAAACACTTATTGCCTTAGAATGTACGATTATCAAGAATAGTTGTATTTATAAGTTTTGGGTCAGAGAATTTTAGTATCACACTGAAAACCCTTATTGCTTTTTGCCAAAATATGCAATATAAAATCGGGAATTGCTTAATACATATAAATATATATATATATATGTAAAATGTATATAGAGTACAGTTAAATTATGATAATTGATAAATATGCACAAGAAGTGTATAATATGTAAATATATATATGAGTAAATAGATAATAAAATAGATATATGAATAAATAATAATTTGTTACAAGTGACTGGTACTCACCGGCTTTAAGCTAATGTTAAGACCCTTCGTTCTAACCATTGGGTAGAGCAATTCTTTATTCGCGTCGAGACCAGAAATAAAGTATTAATGTTAGTAATGCACCCGAGATAATATTCTTTAAGGCAGTCGAGACCCAGCTTAAAGCGTTATCTTATCTTCAGTCGAGACCCGAAATAAGCTGTGTTTATTTCCGTCGAGACCAGAAATGATTAGTATAAGATTATCTCAGTCGAGACCCGAGATATTATTCTTTAAGTCAGTCGAGACCCGGCTTAAAGTGTTATCTTATCTTCAGTCGAAACCCTAAATAAGATGTGCTTATTTCCATCGAGACCAGAAATGAATATTAGTAAAATATTATCCCAGTCGACACCCGAGATAATATTCTTTAAGTCAGTCGAGACCCGGCTTAAAGTGTTATCTTATCTTCAGTCGAAACCCTAAATAAGATGTGCTTATTTCCGTTAAGACCAAAAATGATTATTAGTAAAAGATTATCCCAGTCGACACCCGAGAAAATATTCTTTAAGTCAGTCGAGACCCTGCGTAAAGTGTTATCTTATCTTCAGTCGAGACCCGAAATAAGATGTGTTTATTTCCGACGAGACCAGAAATGATTATTAGTAGTTGATATACCAGTCGAAAACCCGGTATAAATGTCAATAATTAAGATATCAGTTGATGCCCGATATAAATGTTAGTCCCTAGCAAGCCAAAAGCCAACTTGAGCCAAGCGATGTCAAGTGCAAAAAGAGAACGAGACAAGTCAGCTTGTTGTTTATATAGCCCTTGCTTGCACACGACACCACTGATGGAGTGGCAGAGGAGTATGATCACAAGAATTGGCAGTGCAGCTGTGATCTTACGGCATCAGTGATAAAAGTTACATAGCAACGCACAAAAATGCATAGCAACAAGAAATTTAAAGCAACTGCTATGATAAATGAACAAAATTCTGCTTACCATGAAGAGGAGAAAATTCCGTTAGATGGCGATGATGAGAATAATGATATTTGCAGTCAATGTTCTCTCTATAGCGTAGAGAAGACATTCCCGCTTGATGGCACTAATAACGATAAAATTACAGCTTGATTTACTTGAGCTGATGTATGTGTGTCATGCACTGTATGCTACATGACAACACATGCCTTTGTTGGAGAATCGTAGTAAAATTAGATCTAATTTATGCTGAAAGTTTGATCCCCTGCTATGTTTTCTGGTATGTTTTTTTTTTCAGAAGTTATTATTTGAAATATTTATTCGAATCAATTTGGTTCGAACATTTGGTGAGAATACTCCTTGGTGCCAAAGCTAGATTGCATTCGTAAATGGGCGGAATCAACCACCAGGAATACGTACACGAGAATTTATTGGTGAAAACTTCGAAAATAAATTGCTTACTAACAATTTCTCAATTTTAGATAAATTAAACAACGTTTCCTTTATATTCCACAACAGCTAAATCAACTAAGTTAAGCTTGTCGAAAAAATATATATATGGGTATTTCGCAATATCCATGAAACTAGGAAAAAACTAATGAGTTATATTAGAAATTGTTACATAACAATGGAAAATAGTAATGTTAACCATGACTTTCTATGAATTGTAACCAAACCATCATAATAGTTATTTATCCTAGAATTCTTGTTTGGATTTACTATTTGACAGCTGTTATCTAGATAAAGAGTGATCATTGTAATAGTCTAGTAGTATCGCTTGATGAGATTGAGCGTACAGTATTATTATATTGTATATTTCGTTGCATTTTTAATATCTATGATATTAAAAAATGAGCAAAATTTGTAAATTATTCTTAATTTCACTGGCATTAATTTAAATGGAGTCTCAGAATCCGACCAATTAAAGATTACCTTAGTTATATACAAAAATTAATTTTGAGAAATTTTGATTTTATTAAAGTATAAAGTTTTGAATTTTTATACTCAAATTTTAACTATTTTCGAGTTCGTTTAGTTTAATTCTATTGGCTTTCATTAAGACCAGAATACGGCTCGGCTGAGATTAGTCGGTTGATCTTATTGACCAACTGCACAAAGTGTATGATATATAAAAAAAGAAGATATGATGTATGATCCATACAAAATTTATAAAAAAAAAAATTAACTTTTAGTGCAAACACAAAAATTCAAATTCATTATAGTATATATATATTCGTACTTACGTAATAAATAAATAAATTTAAATCACAACAAATACTCTTGATTACCAACATAAAAAAATAGTTGCTAAAATAATACAGCGATAATAAACGAATATTATTATTAATTCCTATATTATGCAATATTAGTTGAAAATATCTTCAAATACACTAAGAATTGTAAAAATATTTTAGAATCTTGAATAAATAAGCGTATTTAAATAAAATTTTAGTTTTTTCGTATCTTTTCTGAGGTTTGTCAGATTAAATGAAATAGTCAAATACTTCAATGTACTGCACGTACTTCAATGTACTTCACATCGTACTTCAGGTACCTACTTCAGAGGCATTACCAAATATTAGCTCTGCTAGAATTCAGATAATAATTGAACTGGATTTTTCCGCGTGCATTTTCTTGTTATTTTAAATAGTGATCATTTCTGGAGTGATCTTACTTGAAGTGTCATGTCAAGTTTTCATAAGTTAATGTATCGTTTATCATATGTGTTTAGTCTTGAGTTGGAGTGAAAAGTGATACTTAAATACATAGAAACGGGAATATTAGATAATCTTCGGGTTCAGAGAACTTCAATGTCGCTGGGTAGAAGTAATGTAGTAACAAGAGAGCAACTGTTAAGGTTCGGAACCCAATTGAAGGAATTGGAGAAAGGGCAGCAAGAACTAAAAGAGTAAAAGGAGAAGCTAGCAAGTTACTAGCAAGACTGGTAGTATATTGGGGAACATCTCAGTTACAAAACGAACATCAAGCGAAGAATCGAGAGAATTGATCCAGGAGTGGAATACAGCTGCCAAGTTCTGTACGAAAGGCAAAGCTTGAGACTTGCTGGTAACGGCTACACTTGGTGTGATCCAATGGGTGCGAGATCCACGCAGAACAATTGTTAGAACAAGGCTCTTGTAAATAAAATATTGTCTTTGAAACAACAACTGAAGGAAGCAGAAGAGGCGGCGGAGATATTGGAGACAGAATTAAGTCCACTGCCGCAAGAGAAAGTACTCAGACAAGTGGTCAGTAAGAAGTGGATATCAAGGATTTTATTGTTCTGGGAAAATCCGCGATAAGCAAAGGAAAGACAAGATATTACAGCTAAGAGTAACTCATCGAAGAGAAAGACCAAAAGAACCAGGAAACAGTATATCATACGGATTGCTCATCAACAGTATGGAGGAATTACATGGGAAAGTTATGGATATGATATGCAAATATGTACTATTATTCTTTGGGGAAAGGTTATCAAAGCTGGGAAAAGAAGTGTATTGTTTCTTAAATTACAGCAATGAACTCCATGATCAATTCACTACTGAGGAAAAAAAATTTTTATCAAATGTGTGAAGTTTCGACTTACAGATGACGCTTATTATCTAGTGTGTTCCCAGGAGCCG